>CM059559.1:27310974-28510974 GCA_030386875.1 Morinoia aosen
GAATCCATGCACAAGGTGCACAGAAACAGTAAGCTACGAAAGAAGTTCATAAAATAAGAAAAAGTTGAAGGAGAAAGTACTAGGTGCTGAAAAACAGGACAGCAGTGAACCGAAAAAAGATGATCCGTAACAAAACAAAAACCTATTCTATTTCAACAAAAATTAAGCCTACCTAACCTTTAGCTCGTGCCCTCACATAGTCCCCCTAGGAGGGCTAATTCCCATAGATACAACACTTGTATCCCCCTGAGGGGACCTCTTTCAATTTCAACATAGGGAAGACCTACCTAACTTTCAGCTTGGGACCTCACATCTTCCCTCTGAACGCTTTAATTTGTTTACAGCAATTCACGACATTGTTTTTACATTATTTTTCATTTTTTTGATAATGATAGAATTTCATAAAGTTGTAAACGCGCAGCACTTGTGCTAGTCTGAATGTCATAATTCAAAAATCACTATTGCGTTTACTAACGGGAAGAGGCGACTTAAAAAAAACGTTATGGTGAAATCGCAGCATTTCGTTCCTTATTTCCTTTCCTTTTCATTCCGTTTGGTAGGACATTCTTCGTACCTGAATCAAGCTTTCAAAGGCGGCTGCTGTGTAGGAAACAACCCTCCTGCACACCATGTACAGTGTTCATACCTGTAATGACGGCGATGTCGCTAATTTCATTCTCCGGCAGCCAAGGTCATGCTTTTCTGTCCGAATGCTCGCTTCATTTCCGGCGAAGCCGATGGGATATTTTTTTCTGAGTAACTCTAGTTTCACGAAAAGCCTGCCATGAGATGCCAGGTCGGATGTCACGTCGGAATGTCTTTGTGCATCCACCTGTCCGATGCTCAGACAGCTTTAAAAAAAATCTCGAGGTTGTATCGCTCGCAGACTTTATTTTCGACCACCGACGGCTCTTCCTTTGCGGTTGACAGAAGGCATCAAACCTCCTCACGTAGGATAATAATTTCGTTAAAATAATAACACTTTCGTCCTTCATAACTCAATGCCTTTTTTTCTTTGATGAGTTAGCGAAGTTGAAATTCCGGTATTGGCCGCCACCTGACACACGGCACCGAAAACTGCATGCGTGAGCCGCGTGTGCGCGAGAGGACGCAGATTGAGATACGGAGGAATTCCGCGCTTCCCGCAGGCTCATTGAATATTAGTACCGCAAGCTCATAGAACAATTGTCTAAGTTATCGCTAATAAGAATGAAAATAATGATAATAGAAATCAGGTAATTTGTTCAGCACAAAAGTTGTAGAGTAAAGAAGCGCAAAGTGAAATTCGTAGAGATCTGAGACGAAGGAGAGGAGGATGTGAGACGAAGGAGAGGAGGATGTGAGACGAAGGAGAGGAGGATGTGAGAGGAAGGAGAGGAGGATGTGAAAGGAAGGAGAGGAGGATGTGAGAGGAAGGAGAGGAGGATGTGAGAGGAAGGAGAGGAGGATGTGAGACGAAGGAGAGGAGGATGTGAGACGAAGGAGAGGAGGATGTGAGACGAAGGAGAGGAGGATGTGAGACGAAGGAGAGGAGGATGTGAGAGGAAGGAGAGGAGGATGTGAGAGGAAGGAGAGGAGGATGTGAGAGGAAGGAGAGGAGGATGTGAGAGGAAGGAGAGGAGGATGTGAGAGGAAGGAGAGGAGGATGTGAGAGGAAGGAGAGGAGGATGTGAGACGAAGGAGAGGAGGATGTGAGAGGAAGGAGAGGAGGATGTGAGAGGAAGGAGAGGAGGATGTGAGACGAAGGAGAGGAGGATGTGAGAGGAAGGAGAGGAGGATGTGAGACGAAGGAGAGGAGGATGTGAGAGGAAGGAGAGGAGGATGTGAGACGAAGGAGAGGAGGATGTGAGAGGAAGGAGAGGAGGATGTGAGAGGAAGGAGAGGAGGATGTGAGAGGAAGGAGAGGAGGATGTGAGACGAAGGAGAGGAGGATGTGAGAGGAAGGAGAGGAGGATGTGAGAGGAAGGAGAGGAGGATGTGAGACGAAGGAGAGGAGGATGTGAGAGGAAGGAGAGGAGGATGTGAGACGAAGGAGAGGAGGATGTGAGACGAAGGAGAGGAGGATGTGAGAGGAAGGAGAGGAGGATGTGAGAGGAAGGAGAGGAGGATGTGAGAGGAAGGAGAGGAGGATGTGAGAGGAAGGAGAGGAGGATGTGAGAGGAAGGAGAGGAGGATGTGAGAGGAAGGAGAGGAGGATGTGAGAGGAAGGAGAGGAGGATGTGAGAGGAAGGAGAGGATGTGAGACGAAGCAGAGGAGGGTGCGAGAGGAAGGAGAGGAGGGTGCGAGACGAAGGAGAGGAGGATGTGAGACGAAGGAGAGGAGGATGTGAGACGAAGGAGGGGATGTGAGACGAAGGAGAGGATGTGAGACGAAGGAGAGGATGTGAGACGAAGGAGAGGATGTGAGACGAAGGAGAGCATGTGAGACGAAGGAGAGCATGTGAGACGAAGGAGAGGAGGATGTGAGACGAAGGAGAGGAGGATGTGAGACGAAGGAGGGGATGTGAGACGAAGGAGAGGATGTGAGACGAAGGAGAGGATGTGAGACGAAGGAGAGGATGTGAGACGAAGGAGAGGATGTGAGACGAAGGAGAGGATGTGAGACGAAGAAGAGGAGGATGTGAGACGAAGGAGAGGAGGATGTGAGACGAAGGAGAGGAGGATGTGAGACGAAGGAGAGGAGGATGTGAGACGAAGAAGAGGAGGATGTGAGACGAAGGAGAGGATGTGAGACGAAGGAGAGGGTGTGAGACGAAGGAGAGGATGTGAGACGAAGGCGAGGATGTGAGACGAAGGAGAGGAGGATGTGAGACGAAGGAGAGGAGGATGTGAGACGAAGGAGAGGAGGATGTGAGACGAAGGAGAGGAGGATGTGAGACGAAGGAGAGGAGGATGTGAGACGAAGGAGAGGAGGATGTGAGACGAAGGAGAGGAGGATGTGAGACGAAGGAGAGGAGGATGTGAGACGAAGGAGAGGAGGATGTGAGACGAAGGAGAGGAGGATGTGAGACGAAGGAGAGGAGGATGTGAGACGAAGGAGAGGAGGATGTGAGACGAAGGAGAGGAGGATGTGAGACGAAGGCGGATGTGAGACGAAGGAGAGGATGTGAGACGAAGGAGAGAATGTGAGACGAAGGAGAGGAGGATGTGAGACGAAGGAGAGGAGGATGTGAGACGAAGGAGAGGAGGATGTGAGACGAAGGAGAGGAGGATGTGAGACGAAGGAGAGGAGGATGTGAGACGAAGGAGAGGATGTGAGACGAAGGAGAGGATGTGAGACGAAGGAGAGAATGTGAGACAAAGGAAAGGGTGTGTGACGAAGGAGAGGACGTGAGACGAAGGAGAGGACGTGAGACGAAGGAGAGGACGTGAGACGAAGGAGAGGATGTGAGACGAAGGAGAGGATGTGAGACGAAGGAGAGGATGTGAGACGAAGGAGAGGATGTGAGACGAAGGAGAGGATGTGAGACGAAGGAGAGGATGTGAGACGAAGGAGAGGATGTGAGACGAAGGAGAGGATGTGAGACGAAGGAGAGGAGGATGTGAGACGAAGGAGAGGATGTGAGACGAAGGAGAGGAGGATGTGAGACGAAGGAGAGGAGGATGTGAGACGAAGGAGGGGATGTGAGACGAAGGAGAGGATGTGAGACGAAGGAGAGGATGTGAGACGAAGGAGAGGATGTGAGACGAAGGAGAGGATGTGAGACGAAGGAGAGGATGTGAGACGAATGAGAGGATGTGAGACGAAGGAGAGGATGTGAGACGAAGGAGAGGATGTGACGAATGAGAGGAGGATGTGAGACGAATGAGAGGAGGATGTGAGACGAAAGAGAGGAGGATGTGAGACGAAGGAGAGGAGGATGTGAGACGAAGGAGGAGGATGTGAGACGAAGGAGAGGAGGATGTGAGACGAAGGAGAGGAGGATGTGAGACGAAGGAGAGGATGTGAGACGAAGGAGAGGATGTGAGACGAAGGAGAGGATGTGGGACGAAGGAGAGGATGTGAGACGAAGGAGAGGATGTGAGACGAAGGAGAGGATGTGAGACGAAGGAGAGGATGTGAGACGAAGGAGAGGATGTGAGACGAAGGAGAGGATGTGAGACGAAGGAGAGGATGTGAGACGAAGGAGAGGAGGATGTGAGACGAAGGAGGGGATGTGAGACGAAGGAGGGGATGTGAGACGAAGGAGAGGATGTGAGACGAAGGAGAGGATGTGAGACGAAGGAGAGGATGTGAGACGAAGGAGAGGATGTGAGACGAAGGAGAGGAGGATGTGAGACGAATGAGAGGAGGATGTGAGACGAAGGAGAGGAGGATGTGAGACGAAGGAGAGGAGGATGTGAGACGAAGGAGAGGAGGATGTGAGACGAAGGAGAGGATGTGAGACGAAGGAGAGGATGTGAGACGAAGGAGAGGATGTGAGACGAAGGAGAGGGTGTGAGACGAAGGAGAGGATATGAGACGAAGGAGAGGATGTGAGACGAAGGAGAGGATGTGAGACGAAGGAGAGGATGTGAGACGAAGGAGAGGATGTGAGACGAAGGAGAGGATGTGAGACGAAGGAGAGGATGTGAGACGAAGGAGAGGATGTGAGACGAAGGAGAGGAGGATGTGAGACGAAGGAGAGGAGGATGTGAGACGAAGGAGAGGAGGATGTGAGACGAAGGAGAGGATGTGAGACGAAGGAGAGGATGTGAGACGAAGGAGAGGAGGATGTGAGACGAAGGAGAGGATGTGAGACGAAGGAGAGGATGTGAGACGAAGGAGAGGATGTGAGACGAAGGAGAGGGTGTGAGACGAAGGAGAGGATATGAGACGAAGGAGAGGATGTGAGACGAAGGAGAGGATGTGAGACGAAGGAGAGGATGTGAGACGAAGGAGAGGATGTGAGACGAAGGAGAGGATGTGAGACGAAGGAGAGGATGTGAGACGAAGGAGAGGATGTGAGACGAAGGAGAGGGTGTGAGACGAAGGAGAGGATATGAGACGAAGGAGAGGATGTGAGACGAAGGAGAGGATGTGAGACGAAGGAGAGGATGTGAGACGAAGGAGAGGATGTGAGACGAAGGAGAGGATGTGAGACGAAGGAGAGGATGTGAGACGAAGGAGAGGATGTGAGACGAAGGAGAGGATGTGAGACGAAGGAGAGGATGTGAGACGAAGAAGAAAGAGAATTTGAAACCATTTTAGCCGGCGCAAAGACACCGAAATTAATTACCAAGGCGACTCGTACTCACACGGGAGGAAAATAGAGACCAAAGAATCTTTATGATGTTAGTTAACTTCAGCCCGCAGTACTATATGAGCGATGTAGCGTAACTATTTACTTGCTTGATTTACATGCAAGTTTATGAAACAAGGTGAAATTTGAAGTATAAAGTAGTGGGTGTTGAAAACAGGACACCTGTGAACCGGAAAGAGATAGTACGTAAAAAACTAATCTATGCTGGTTTAACAAAAGGGCGTAACTGACTTTTAGCTCAGGGCCTCGCATATTCCCTCTGAGAGCACTAATTTCCATAAATTCAATAATTATGCCCCTCTGAGAGGAGATAGTGAAGGTCAGCACCGCAGTAAGCCCCACAGGTCCCGCACATCTGCTCAGTTCGAGTAGCCACGGCACGTGTGAGTGGCTGGACTTCGAAGTTTGGGTGACGGCAAAACTTTCTTTTCTCTTTCAATTCCTTGGCCAACACTATACATGCCCTTCATTTGAAACAACCTCTCCCTCAAGCAGCCTCTCCTCTTTTCCAACCTCTCACCTTTTCCAACCTCTCACCTTTTCCAACCTCTCACCTTTTCCAGCCTCTCACCAGTTCCAGCCTCTCACCAGTTCCAGCCTCTCACCAGTTCCAGCCTCTCACCAGTTCCAGCCTCTCACCATTTCCAGCCTCTCACCATTTCCAGCCTCTCACCTTTTCCAGCCTCTCACCTTTTCCAACCTCTCACCATTTCCAACCTCTCACCATTTCCAACCTCTCACCATTTCCAACCTCTCACCATTTCCAACCTCTCACCATTTCCAACCTCTCACCATTTCCAACCTCTCACCATTTCCAACCTCTCACTTGTTCATACCTCTCACTTGTTCATACCTCTCACTTGTTCATACCTCTCACTTGTTCATACCTCTCACTTGTTCATACCTCTCACTTGTTCATACCTCTCACTTGTTCATACCTCTCACTTGTTCATACCTCTCACTTGTTCATACCTCTCACTTGTTCATACCTCTCACTTGTTCATACCTCTCACTTGTTCATACCTCTCACTTGTTCATACCTCTCACTTGTTCATACCTCTCACTTGTTCATACCTCTCACTTGTTCATACCTCTCACTTGTTCATACCTCTCACTTGTTCATACCTCTCACTTGTTCATACCTCTCACTTGTTCATACCTCTCACTTGTTCATACCTCTCACTTGTTCATACCTCTCACTTGTTCATACCTCTCACTTGTTCATACCTCTCACTTGTTCATACCTCTCACTTGTTCATACCTCTCACTTGTTCATACCTCTCACTTGTTCATACCTCTCACTTGTTCATACCTCTCACTTGTTCATACCTCTCACTTGTTCATACCTCTCACTTGTTCATACCTCTCACTTGTTCATACCTCTCACTTGTTCATACCTCTCACTTGTTCATACCTCTCACTTGTTCATACCTCTCACTTGTTCATACCTCTCACTTGTTCATACCTCTCACTTGTTCATACCTCTCACTTGTTCATACCTCTCACTTGTTCATACCTCTCACTTGTTCATACCTCTCACTTGTTCATACCTCTCACTTGTTCATACCTCTCACTTGTTCATACCTCTCACTTGTTCATACCTCTCACTTGTTCATACCTCTCACTTGTTCATACCTCTCACTTGTTCATACCTCTCACTTGTTCATACCTCTCACTTGTTCATACCTCTCACTTGTTCATACCTCTCACTTGTTCATACCTCTCACTTGTTCATACCTCTCACTTGTTCATACCTCTCACTTGTTCATACCTCTCACTTGTTCATACCTCTCACTTGTTCATACCTCTCACTTGTTCATACCTCTCACTTGTTCATACCTCTCACTTGTTCATACCTCTCACTTGTTCATACCTCTCACTTGTTCATACCTCTCACTTGTTCATACCTCTCACTTGTTCATACCTCTCACTTGTTCATACCTCTCACTTGTTCATACCTCTCACTTGTTCATACCTCTCACTTGTTCATACCTCTCACTTGTTCATACCTCTCACTTGTTCATACCTCTCACTTGTTCATACCTCTCACTTGTTCATACCTCTCACTTGTTCATACCTCTCACTTGTTCATACCTCTCACTTGTTCATACCTCTCACTTGTTCATACCTCTCACTTGTTCATACCTCTCACTTGTTCATACCTCTCACTTGTTCATACCTCTCACTTGTTCATACCTCTCACTTGTTCATACCTCTCACTTGTTCATACCTCTCACTTTTTCATACCTCTCACTTTTTCATACCTCTCACTTGTTCATACCTCTCACTTTTTCATACCTCTCACTTTTTCATACCTCTCACTTGTTCATACCTCTCACTTGTTCATACCTCTCACTTGTTCATACCTCTCACTTGTTCATACCTCTCACTTGTTCATACCTCTCACTTGTTCATACCTCTCACTTGTTCATACCTCTCACTTGTTCATACCTCTCACTTGTTCATACCTCTCACTTGTTCATACCTCTCACTTGTTCATACCTCTCACTTGTTCATACCTCTCACTTGTTCATACCTCTCACTTGTTCATACCTCTCACTTGTTCATACCTCTCACTTGTTCATACCTCTCACTTGTTCATACCTCTCACTTGTTCATACCTCTCACTTGTTCATACCTCTCACTTGTTCATACCTCTCACTTGTTCATACCTCTCACTTGTTCATACCTCTCACTTGTTCATACCTCTCACTTGTTCATACCTCTCACTTGTTCATACCTCTCACTTGTTCATACCTCTCACTTGTTCATACCTCTCACTTGTTCATACCTCTCACTTGTTCATACCTCTCACTTTTTCATACCTCTCACTTTTTTAAACCTCTCATTTCAAACCTTTCACTAATATCTCGCATTTGCCGACCTTTTTTCTCTAATTGGTCTTTTTGCCTACCCATTACTTTTTTCAACCTATTGCTTTCATCAATTTTTCACTAACACCAACTTCTCACTTTTTCAATTATTTACAATTACCAACATTTTACTAATAACAAGTTTTCACTTTCCCCAATTTTTTGCTCATACCAAGTTTTCCCTTTTTTCAACCTTTTACTATAACCACTGTTACACGTTTTCAAATCTTCAACTATCACCCATCTTTAAATTTTTCCAACCTTTAATTATTACCAACCTTTCACTATTTCTAACCTTTTACTTTTACCAACTTTTCACTTTTTCGAACCTTTCAGTTTTTCCTACCTTTAATTATTACCAACCTTTCACTATTTCTAAACTTTTACTTTTACCAACTTTTCACTTTTTCAAACTTTTCAGTTTTTCCTACCTTTCCCTATTATCATCCTTTCCTGTTCACAAGAATTTCAGAATTATCAACCACTCACTTTCCCTAACATTTCACCAATTCACAATTACTACATAGACTCTCATCTCACATTGGATTGCAGTTAAACTTTGTGGCGTACTAAAAATAAAAATATTTAGCTTCAATTGAGGTGCAAGTATTCGGGACCAGACAATATGCTCGAGCTGTGGAACAACTTACTTGCTGTACACTGAGTGATGACGCAGGCGGGCACCTGGTCGTTATATAAAAGGAGAACATCATCTACACAAGGAAGCGCTTCTCCTCTGTCTTACAGCCCTTTTTTGACTTTCTTTCTTTTGCATTGAAGCTTTACTCCAGCAATACAGCATAGCATTGCATACGAAATCGACACTATCAACTACGAGTGTTCTCTTGAGCAAATGGCCGAGAAAAGACTAATCTTGTACCACAGGGAGATGATCTGTCACAAATATTCTCTGTCATAAATTACACTGCTTCACTAAAGGTACTGCACAGGAAGTGTTCATAACAGTCACTAGTCTAATAATTCCCATCAAGAATAATAGCAGAAATAAGTTTTTTCCGTGAGATAAAATGACGCTCAGAAATCCTTTGTAAAGCGTAAAACAGATTAGATTATATGTTGGTTCAAGCCTCCCTAACCCAAAAACAGCGATCCGAAGAGAGGAAGGAGAAAGGCACCATTTAGCATGGCCATAAGGGAATGCGGAATCTATGCAGAAGGGGCATAGAAACAGTAAGTTGAGACAGAAGTTCATAAAACAGAATAAAACTTGAAGAAGAAAGTAGTGGATGCTGAAAAACATGACAGCCGTGAACAAAAAAAAGGTGGTCCTCAACATAGCAAGAAACATTTTGTTTCAACAAACAGAAGGCCTAACTCTAAGCTCGGGCCCTCTCACATGTTCCCCCTGGGAGTGCTAATTCCCATAGATACAATTTATTGATGTCCCCCTGAGGGACCAAGCGTAAAACATTTCTTTGTTATTCACTACACACTGTAGAGACTAGTATCCCTGTGCCAAATGTATACTTACGTTAATAAAGAACACTGCGAACCGAATAAAAAATTATACCTTAAACCCGAACTTACTCTTACTTGAGTCTACATCTCAGCTTGTATAGGTACATTCGGAAAAAGAAAAGAAAAAATTATGTTCAGCCTCGATTCTGGACGAAGACCAAACGCATTAATGAAGGAAAAACTCATTTCAATGTAAAACTATTCCACTTCAAAAAGAAGCAGCGCAGGCCACAAAGCTCTTGCAATTTGCAGACGAGGAGCCACATCCCTCGGTGCAAACCTTTGAAGCGCCTCAGCCCGGACTTGGAGACTCGAGTGAAACACGAAGTCAGAACTTCTAATGCGAGCACTGCGTGGGAAAAAACACCTCCCACCTTTTCGCTCTTGTTTAACAAGGGCTCATTTCCTGAGCAAGAAAACGAATAGTAACAATAAAGAATATTTCAGTAAAAAATGCCGTCTCGTTTCTCACGAGCTCGACTTCTTTCCCAGAGGGCACCGCTTTAAATTCGGAATGAGAGTCAGCGAGTGCTGTGAGGAGCTGCTCAGCACCGCAGCTGACTGCTCTGAGCTTTGTGCGCGCTCGCGACTCACCCGCTCCAATTTTTAAACAACAAATGAGGTGGAACACAGAGCTCGTCAAATTCAAAATTCCTGCACTAAAAATAGTACTCTATGAAATATTTCAGCCTGACTGCAGTGAAGTTGGAGAGCAGTTATCTAACATACTTTAAAACTGCAGATAATTATATATCAAAGAACATAAAAACACTTGAGCACGAAAAACAGACCCGAATAAAATATACGGATTAATGTAACACCGAGCAGCGTCTTCTTTTTCCCTCAGCTACATTCTGAAGTCACGCATTTCTTGTTAAACGATTCGCAAGGAAGAAGAAATTCATGCATCCAAATTTCAGAGAGAAGTTCTCGTTTTGTGATTCCACTCAAACGCACATAGAAACAGTTACGGACATATTTTTAATTCCACAGTGAAGCGCGAACTGTATACTAGTGTACCGTTTTAATTCAATTTTTTATACATTTGATATTAATCCAGCGTAACAAGTTCTGTTTTGTAGATTCAGTTTAAAAGCAGAAAATATTCGGTTGAAACACAACAAAAACGTTGTAAAAAATTTCTTATTTAAGCGAGCAGAAAACATAATTGTCGTTAACAGTCAAAACGGACGTATTTAGAAAACGCTCCAGTTAAACTTGAGCGGATGGAAAACGCCACTTGACGATCGTGTATTTTTGAATAGTTCATAATAATAAAAAGTGAATTGGTTTCCCTGACCAAACGACATCAGAATGACTAAATGAGGTCAAAATACATACTTTTTTGCACATATTGTTATTGCAGATAAGATTGTATCATATTATGCGTAAGTTTAAACCTCCCTAAGTAAAAAAGTTGTTCCCAAGAGAGGACGGAGGAAGGCCCCATTTAGAATGGAATTAGGGTAACGAAGAATCTAGGCACAAAATATATCTCTACATCGTGTACATAGACAGTAAGATTGAAAAATTGTTTATGAAACAAGATAAAAGTTGAAAACGAAAGTTATAAGAACTGAAAAAGAATAACAGTGAACAAAAAAAAGATGATTCGTAACAAAAAACTGTTATATATTTCAACAAAACCCAAGCTAACCAAACCTTCAGCATGGAATCTCACACCTTCCCCAGGAAGCGCCAATTCCGATAAACACATCAGTTACGAGGACAAATAAATATTATAAATTTAAAGACTGCCTGAAAATGATTTAATATTACCAGTAGCAAGCTCATCACAGGCTTGTAATTATGCACGAAATGAGGTCGCAGAAATGCCTCCGGCCCACTCGAGTTCATTCACGACGCGATCAATATAGGGAACTTTTTATCTGTCTGATTTATTTATATCTGACGTTGTCTCATTCAGTCTCAAAAACACTAACATTAGCGTTAGTAACTTCACAAAATTTGAGCTTGTTCTGCCTATTTCACGAGCCGCTATCATCAAGCCTCAATTTTCAATTTAATTCTTAAAATTCTAAAATGAGAATTCGAATACCGCAAAGGAGAGCCAGGCCTACAACCAGATACTGTCGTGTTGTTGAGTCAAAACCCTGCACTCAGACATCCATTGCGGAAAATAAAAACACGGTACTAAACACATCGAGATTATTATTGATATGTTCAAACAGTTATTTGTCAACGAAAAATTCAGATACGCTATTTTTAATCCATTATATTAAAACTTAACTCATTGATAAGAATGGGTGCTTTGATAAACTGTCATGGTATACCCAACACGACGCGCTTCAACTGGACGAGCAAACACGTCTACAAGAAGTACTCTCGAGTTCTGCTCCTGCCAAATATCGCACCGCATGGCCCCCAAAATTCTAAACCAGACCCGAAAGGAAAACATTCAAGTGGCCTAAACTGGCATGGGAAAAAGAGAGCATCCTGGATGGGAATCAGACTTGAAGTTGCGGCCCGGAATCCAAATGAGAGGCAGAGGGTACGAGCTGCTTGCCCGGTCGAGGCACCTCGGTCGTATGGAAAAGACGAGGGAAGACCCTTATTCCCTCGCGCCCACGTATAGCTCTTGAATTTAACTTCCCGCATGAACACTCTCAACGTAATGATGATCTTAATCATAGCATTCGTTCCTATATCGGACCGGAAGAGTGCGAAAGCTACTGTACACATGAAGTCTGTATATTGATAAATGAACTTCAAGTGAAACATTCGGTACTCACTAATTTATAAGAAATTCATGGTCTCTTTAAAGAATCACCAGATTCTTCAGATTGTTTAAATTAACACGTATGACGCATTGGCACACTTAACAATTTAATAGTACTTATGTGAATCACACACAACTAAGCAAGCAGTGTCATTTGCACAAGATCCCAATAATGTCAGCTGTGCCATGTCAGTTAGAGAAGCATAAATCAACCGTTTAAGTAACAATCCGTTCAACAGATACGTCCACAGTATCGATAGAAAAGTCGTGGGCTAAAAACTCACCCAACGCCAAAATATTCTTAGCAACGAGAGAATAGATTTGATTCTCCTCTACACGCCCACATCATTAACATAGTTCACAGCAGCAAAAATACGCGCATATTTGGACTATCACAGTTTTTTTATAGTGGCTCACACGTATGAGTTGCCCAGCTCTCTAGCTGTCACTGCCACCAAGATTGAAAGACTAACAGCTCATCACTATATCCTGCCCAGCTCCTGATGCTAAAATTCATTTATGAAGGTCATAAATATTTAAAAAGGTCATTTATAGAAGGTCAAGAAGGACCCGGGCGTAGCGATCATTACAGAAGTGAAGCCGCTGCGTCAAAAAAAACTTTGAAATTTACTGAAGGTAGTGGATTGATTGTTTAGTCCAACAGGGATGAGGAAAGAAGGTTCTCCTCAATGTAAGGAAGCTTTATAAATTTAAAAAAGTGTAGCCATAAATGTGCACAATGAATCAAGCTCGATTTGTTGGAGGGATAGACTGCTCAAGTGAACATTTATGAAGACGGCAAACGTCTGGCCGATAGTATTTAATAAGTCAGTCATGAAAATATAATAAATGCATTAATTAATTTTATTAAAAATATATTTTTAACATTTAATATGATTAATATATAAATCATAATTAATTACGCATTAACATAATTATTAAGAACTTGTGAATAAATAATTCCAGCCTGTTGCACTGAGGTATCCAGAGTGGATAGTTTACAGAGAGGCTATTTGAGGACATGTCGTTTTTAGTTCATTCCACACTGAAATCATGTGTAATATTTTTTTCATTAACTTTCTACATGTTGCCAGATAATTTGTTCATAAGGTTCGGTCAGAGCTAGAGGGATATGATAGAAATGTTTCCCTGTGCCAAAAATAAAAAAGTATTCTCAACGCTCTGATACCACAAGAACATCAAAATTTAAATGGAATGTTCAGAACATTATCGATGAGTACCCCGGAAGATCCATTAGGACCATTGCCAAAGAACTCCAGACATCGTAATGGACTGTAAGACCAGTGCTTCATCAGGACATTCGATAAAAGGCATATCTAACGAGGAAAGGCCAATCAGTATCAGCAAAGACACGAGAAAACAGTCTCATGCGTTGAAAACGGTTACTTAATAAAGCTAAAAACCAACACAAATATGGCATGCTTCGGTTTTTCAGTGAAAAAATAACTTCGACGAAGATCAGAAATTAGCAGGCGGTATGACAGATCCTTCGGAAGTATATAGGATGATGCACACCAAATTTTCGATTACTGTGAAGGTTTTGTGAGTTGTGAATATCATCATTTTATGACACCTAACATTTCATCACACGGTCTTAGGGTTGGAGTTGCTTGGTACATTGATGTTTTAAATATGGTTGTGAAGCCATATAGAGATAGAAAGGCAGTACATCTTTCAGCGAGTCTCATCATTTTCTCATGAAACTATGGTAACCGAAGACTAATTATCAGAGAATTCTTACGGTCATGTGACCCTTAACATGTGGCCACCCAAACTCAACAGATTTACATCCTAAGTTCCCACAGATTATTACGTGTGTGGAGCGTCGGTGAAAGGGAGACTAACACATCCTCACAATACCTTAGCTCTACTGCAGGCCGCCATTTACCAAGTGACGTCCAAAATAAATAAGAACCGTTTAATTTCAGCTAGTCAACGGTTTTGGACCCGAATAGAAGCAATCATTGACATCAAACGAGGTTTCATATAATTATTTGACAACGAAGTATCATCGAGTATATATTTGTGTCAACATATTATTTAAAAAGAAAAAATTTTAGCCAAAACATTGTTGTTGATTAGTCAACATGCACAAAATGTCCCCAAACAGCCCTCAACCTCTATACCCAATTGAAAATCAAGGACGTATCGCCGGTGTATTAAGGACGTGAGGGTCGATTATGCACGATTTATAGGCTAGTCGGCCTGTTCTGCTTTAACACTGCCTCTACGCGCCCCGAACCAAGCGCGGTCAAGCTCGGACGTGAAATTCATAGTTGGCCTCGGGTGGTTCGAAGGCGCAAAATTTTCAGTTGATTAACGGCCGTAACATTTGAAAGCGACATGACTCGATCTGTCAGTTAATGACAGCGTGTCATCGTGAGCGTACTCGCGGTTACTGCCTCTGCAAAGGTTGCGTTTGGTGTTTCGACTGTGTTCTTCACAATCATTGCGTTAGGCAAATTGTGACGTAGTATTGCATCAGATGCCCAAAACATGTTTATTGATATTATATTGATTGTTTTCTGGGATGTTGCGGCGATCAACCGTTATGCTCATCCTCAGATTTTCCTTGTCACTTCTCGAGCTCAAGCTGAGTTCAATTTTTAAACATAGTTATGTGAAGTGTTGTTCGTCCAACTGTTTTGAAACTAGAACAGTGGTATTCATATCAAAGTACTCTGGATAGTTTACTGAGCAGGATTACAGAACAGTTCACATTCACTTGATTCATTTGCAATTTTTTCACAGAGTGGCTTAAAAGACTTTTTTTTCAAATGTGTATTGATGTGACAATTAGTTACTTATTTTCACGATATTAATAAGTGCAAATGCTGACATTGAACAATAAATTAAACCAATGTGCTTTTCACAGTGCTTTGTATCAGTGCCAACAAGAATAGAGGAAAACGCTGGTGATAAACCAAAACTGTGAGTTTATAATGAAAAATCGATTGCTCTAAATATGTATCATGGCCAAAAAATAGCACAACGTTGTATGACTCTTGCACTTTTGGGACTTAGCACTCCTACAGGGTCCGAGAGATGTGAATTTGGGTCATTTTATATTGTAAGTATCGTTTTGCCTTGACATGATAGACATTTTTTATTCATTTTCTTACTGTCCATGCTATGTCGTCTTCAACTATTCTCTTGTTTAATTTGTTTTTCAAGATTTGTAATTCTGTGCATTGAGTCCTGCGCAACAGTGCACCCTATCATTTGTGGTTATGGTTTATTGCAAATACTTTTTTGGTAGATAATTGCGCTAGCTAATTGTGCTCTAATTTTTTCTCTAAAACCGCATTAGTAACGCAAGGAAATTCTTTTGTGCTATTCTTTGCCTTTGCTTTCCATTTGGTGCTCTAATGAAATAATTTTCAGTCTTTGAACTTGTTATTTGAAATGCTGTTCAGTATTCAGCCAATAAACAAGCACATTCAGTCAACTTTAAGTGCCTACGTATGTAATTTATGAATGATGCATTTCTTTTGCGAAATTTTTTTATGCTGGTTCATTGGTCATCCAGCTGATGCAGGGTATTGAAAATTTAAGTTGTAACTCTAATTTCATCCGTTATGTTCTTTAATGATATTCAAAATGTTCCCCTCCCTCAGGGGGATACAACTATTGTATCTATGGGAAGTAGCGCTCCGTGGGGGACAATATGAGGGCCCGAGCTAAAGTTAAGGTAGGCCTTTTTGTTAAAATAACATAGGTTTTTGCTTTGTTACGGACCATATTTTTTCGGTTCACTGCTGTCCTGTTTTTTCAGCACCTACTACTTTCTTCTTAAACTTTGATCTTGTTTCATGAACTTCTTTCCCATCTTACTGTTTCTATGACCCTTCAGCATAGATTCCTCATTTTCTTATCTCCATACTAAATGGTGCCTTCCTTTGTCCTCTTTTTGATACGTTCTATTTTCGTAGCGGATGAGGAGGCCTAAACTAACTTATAATTTAATCTAATCTTCAAAATGTTCCCTTCAGGCAAATCATTTCCATAATGAACAAAAATGTGAGAGATCTATCGAGAATACTATGCATATACATGAGCGTTGAAATGGCTCTCTTTACACTTGAGTTGATATAACTTTATATTAGGAAAAAATGAAATATGATATATTTTATTTGTTTATTTCTTGATGTATAGAATATCAAGAATATATATATATGTATATATATATATATATATTCAGAATATTTTGGTAGTAACCCTTCCTTGATACAGGTTTCATTAAAAATAATGCCATATTGATTATTAATAATAGTTTTGTTCAAATTTTCTAGTTGTCGGAAGAGTTTACTTTGATCGAAATTTATTGAATTTAAAAGCTCCCCTAACGTTTTGTGATTAAAATTTTGCCACGCGTTTCGTCCTGTGTCCACGGACATCATCAGGCTAAAAATAGTTTGAGTTGTGCAGCTAATAGAATGGAGAAGTGGGCAGAGTGGCTACACGGTTACCCGAATGAAGAAATGTGCATTTGATGCAAGTTAGAAGGTGTACAGTTGGTCTGCGAAGTGAGGAGGGCTAGGCGACCTAGGTTCCGTAGTGGAAGGTACATTCTCCGTTCTCAATTTTATTAGCTGCACATCTCAAACTATTTTTAGCCTGATGATGTCCGTGGACACAGGACGAAACGCGTCGCAAAATTTTAAACACAAAACGTTAGGGGAGCTTTTAAATTCAATAAATTTCGATCAAAGTAAACTCTTCCGAAAACTAGAAAAATTGAACAAAACCATTATTAATAATCAATGTGGCATTATTTTTAATGAAACATATATATATATATATCTAAACGGTGTTATGTAATTCGATGCACAGATTTTAACCAAATGCAGAAAAACGCGAAATAAAACGATTTTAATGAGTGACAAAACCTCGAAACTGCTTTGTTTTCGAGAAATGACCTGACATAATTTCAGATTCCCGTAAGAATGGGCTTGACATGCAGCCAACGAGTAAAAACGAAACTTCTTTGGTACGCGCTTCAGGCTATTCTTACAGGAATCTATAATTATTTCAGATCATCATTTCTCGAAAACAAAGAAGTTGTTAGGTTTTGTCACTCCTGAAAATCGTTTTATTTTGCGTTTTTCTGCCCATGGTTAAAATCCGCATCGCATCACACAACACCCTGTAAATACCGGGTGTCCCACAAAAATGTCCCCGACTTTTCAATTGATTATATATCCGCTTTAAATTAATATATTTGAAAGGTCTTTTTTCACAATGCAATGAATTTTGTTCCCTTTTCGGATAATTTAAGTTTTTGAAAATCGTTTACTAACCACTTTACAGTGATCGATTTGCTGAAACCGGTAGAACAACTAATTGCTCATAGGAAAAGTTCTCAAAACAACACTGGTGTTCTTCATTTCTCAATACATTACTTACTTCCTTATTTCATCATTTGAAGACACCTAAAATGCAGCTCACTCACGATCAAAGAATTTTCCTCGTATTAGAATATGAAGCAACGGTAAACTGTGAACAAGTAGGAGGAGCATTTAATTTTCTTTCTAATTTTCTAACTGTACGATACACAGTTTTCTTATCGGACGTGTATCTTCCCGGAAATTTTTCATTAATTGCTCTTCGAACTTTTTCACAGTTTTTCGTTGCCTCATATTCCAATACGATGAAAATTATTTGTTCGTTAGTGAACTGCATTTTAGGTGTCTTCAAACAATGAAAACAGGGAGTAAAAACTTCTCAGAGCGTTTAAATACTTGGTGGTATGTAGGATACATCATTGTGAAATTATTATAAACAGTAAGTATTGAGAAATGAAGAACACAAGTGTTGTTGTTTTTAAAACATTTCCTTAGAACAATTATATTTTCTACCTCTTTCACTAAATCGAACACTGTAAAGTGGTTATTAAACGATTTTCAAAAAATTAGACTATTCGAAACGGAAACAAAATTTATTTCATTGTAAAAAAATACATTTTAAAAATGTTAATTTAAAGCGGAGATATAATCATTTAAAAACTCCGAGACATTTTTGTGGGACACGCGATATAATGTAGACACTCCTCAGAGGGATACAACTATTGTATCTATGGGAGCTAGCGCTCCCAGGGAGGAAAATGTGAGGGCCCGAGCTATGAGTTAGGTAGGCCTTCTTTTTGCTGAACTAAAATTTTTTGTTATGTTGAAGGACCACATATTTTCGGTTCACTGCTGTCCTGTTTTTTAGCGCCTACTACTTTCTTCTTCAACTTTGATCTGGTTTCATGAACTTTTTTCTCAACTTACTGTTTTTATACCCTTTCTGCACAGATTCCGCGTTCCCTTAAAACGTTGACTCCGTTTGTGCGATTGCTACGGTTGGTTCGGTTAAGTTGTGAGTAGCAGAATTTAGAAACTCTCTGTACTGCTCAAGTCAATTCTTGTCCTTTATAAAAGGTGTGAGAAATAAAAGTGTACTATAATTTTTACCAGGTAGGTTCAAATCAATTCTAAAAAAGGTAGTGAAATTATGGAAATGCTATTCATTTATGCCGGAATTTAATGAACCTAATGGTACACATATGATATGTCCCAAAATGAAGTGCACGTGTTGATATTTGTTTGTTACATGCAGCATTTTAAATGGATTGTGATTTCATTTTCAACTCCTATATAATTTTGGCGTTTCATTGGTGAGAAGGCTGTGATTATTGGAAGTAAGATATTCATGTAAATTTTAATGTAGGGAATGTTTCAGTTTTGTAATAAAAGTTCAAGAAAGAGCGGGATTCTATGTGCTTTCTAATGTATTGTCTTATGTACCTGAGCTCCCAGTTGCACGTGCCTCGATCTCATTGGATGTACAATATTGTTCTGAGCTAGCTTAATGAGTCAATACATTCACAATGCATTAAGTGTGAATGTATTGTAAGATCCAAAGCTTCCAGTGCAATATTGTACACCCCATGAGGCGAGGCACGTGCAACCGGGAGCGATTTTTTAACCTATAATCCATGGACGGCCAGCCGCGATTCGAATCTGGTCCTGAGGCGGTAAACGGCCGTTAGGTAGGGCGGAACAACGGCGATTCGCGTGCAATTTGTGTCCGAAAAAGTGGACATTTGACCCTTAAACCGCGCGTAATACAACTAAAAAACGCATAGGAACCGGCGCGTTCCCACCGGCGATACGTCCTTGATTTTCAATTGGGTATCATCCCCAACATAAAATACAATTTAACTGGGAGTTTAACACACGTTTTCTGTTCATATACGCTCATGCGCTATACCGGGAGTTGATACTAAGCTGTGCGACAAAAATAATGAAAATCATAGCCTATGAGTCTTCATGGTTCGAAATTAATTATTTAATTAGCATAGCAAGATATTTACTGATGTATTTTCTACTGATTCGGATCGTATTTGTAAGATCACAAAGGTTTTTAAAAATATTATGAATCATTGCTCAAATTTTTTCGATGATATAATTAGCGATTACTGAGAACTTCAATGCAACCGAGAGACCTTTCTCCTCTACTAATTTATTCTGAGCAACCGACCACGCCACCGCTCCACCTGAGCAGGCGACTACTCCACCGCTCCACCTCAGCAGGCGACTACTCCACCGCTCCACCTGAGCAGGCGACTACGCCACCGCTCCACCTAAGCAGGCGACTACTCCACCGCGCCACCCTGGCAACTCAGAGCGAGTTGCCACACGCAGCTGGCAAGTTGCAACCTTCATCAGCAAATAAAGTTCCCGCTTTAAAAATCAAGAGCAAAGAAGTGTCTAGGCTTTTGTTAGCAAGACAAACATCCAGACTTCTCCTGGACGAGACAAACCTCTGCGCTTCTGTTGGACGAGACAAACTTTCAGGCATCTGATGGAAGAAATATACACCCCCGCTCCTGTTGTACCAAGTATACACCCACGCTTCTGTAGTACGAGACAAACATCCAAATTTCGATCGGATAATAAACGCTGCGTAGAGACATCAAGTCGTCACCTAAAGTCATCTGCGAGTTAGAGATGAACTATGCAAGACAAAGATGCTGATCAGCCGGTCCGTTATTGCCTACTCTGATTCCGGCGAACGATATTTCCAATGTTCCAGTCCACTTAGATACATACTATCTTATTCATTGATTGAAGTGAGGCATGATTAACACCAGGCGCATTGACGGTTTTCCCTCCGATCGAGGCGGTACCCACTTTCAACACGTGGAGCAGCTAAAGAGTTCTAACTCTGATACCATTAGATCATTTTTCTCATTTTTCCCAACGGGAAGAATCCCCGTGTCGGCATGGCCGGGAATTGAACCAGCTACCCTCTCTGTGGGAGGCGCGAGCTTTCAACCACTCGGCCACGGTGGCCATAGCGTCTTAATTAGCGTCGTATGGTGACATCGTTATTGAATGCTTCATTAGAACTGCGCTGCGTTAGTTACTTTAGGTAATTGCCTCACAGGAGGGAGTGAAGAGCGGGCTCTTCATCTCACTCGTTCCGCTGACGACGTCGGCGCTCGTTGGCTAAATCGAGTTTTCTGTTTCCATCGATGTAGGCATCGTATTTTTCTTTTTTTTTATGCAAGCTCTAATAGTTTTTTTTAGCACCACTGGTTAGGTATCGAAAATAAAATTCGATACCGTGGTTTGGGAGAGAAACGTCAATACGAGTAGTTTCAATGTAACCACAATGAGATGGCAAAGGTGACGAAATAATTGAGCATAAATGTTAAAGTTATTTAGCACACCAGAAGCAAAAATGAGGTAGGAGTAATTAAAAATATTTTGATTTTACATGAACTTTTCCACAAAATGCTTGTGAAGATGCAGTCAACAAAACGAATACTTACAAGGTGAAGACTGAAACAAGCAAACACAAAGAATGATGCATTATTTTAGAGTTGAATTACAATTTGAAAGCAATCCCACAATGTAGACACCAAAACCCTTGTTACTAATGCTTTCGAAAAACATCTAACTCACATCGAAAGTCCTACA
Source organism: Morinoia aosen (assembly GCA_030386875.1). NCBI lineage: Eukaryota > Metazoa > Arthropoda > Malacostraca > Amphipoda > Talitridae > Morinoia > Morinoia aosen. The sequence continues at coordinate 27,332,300 of CM059559.1, forward strand.
TACCTTATAAAAAATTACTTCAGCGTACACACCGGTACAAGAAGCAACGTCTTGAAATAAATTGACTGAGGTACATGAAAAGAACACCGCAACAACTAGTGGCAGCCAGCAGCTAGTACTTAGTATCAAAGGTACCCCGCGTGCGACACTCACCGACCCACACAGGAGCGTCAACACGTAAACCTGCAGAAGCAACACATCAACGCCGGCCCGGTGGCAAGAGACGCAGTTCAGCGGCCCCTACTGCTCATTGGCTGCCCCTCTTCTATTCGTGATCAATGGAGCTCGACTCGGCGAGTTAGTTTTGCGGGTGACGTGTCAATTATTAGCTTGATCTGGCCCGCCGTCACCTAATATTACTAGAGTTTATGTAATTGTTTGCATTTTTGCGTTAGAGTTCCCTAAAGTATGAAATCCAATTTGAAAATTGACAAGGCTTTTTCATATTCGCTGGAAAAATGAATAGTGAAATAGTAAGGATTTTTCAGATTGTTCCTTCAATTTACCTGAGGTAGTCTAGAACATCACTTAAGCACTTCGTGCTACCAAACAGCCACTGCACTACCAGCCAGTGCATACACTCACTGCACCACCAGCCAGTGCAAACACTCACTGCACCACCAGCCAGTGCAAACACTCACTGCACCACCAGCCAGTGCATACACTCATTGCACCGCCAGCCAGTGCATACACTCACTGCACCACCAGCCAGTGCATACACTCACTGCACCACCAGCCAGTGCAAACACTCGCTGCACCACCAGCCAGTGCAAACACTCGCTGCACCACCAGCCAGTGCAAACACTCGCTGCACCACCAGCCAGTGCAAACACTCACTGCACCACCAGCCAGTGCAAACACTCGCTGCACCACCAGCCAGTGCAAACACTCGCTGCACCACCAGCCAGTGCAAACACTCGCTGCACCACCAGCCAGTGCAAACACTCACTGCACCACCAGCCAGTGCAAACACTCACTGCACCACCAGCCAGTGCATACACTCACTGCACCACCAGCCAGTGCAAACACTCACTGCACCACCAGCCAGTGCAAACACTCACTGCACCACCAGCCAGTGCAAACACTCGCTGCACCACCAGCCAGTGCAAACACTCGCTGCACCACCAGCCAGTGCAAACACTCGCTGCACCACCAGCCAGTGCAAACACTCACTGCACCACCAGCCAGTGCAAACACTCACTGCACCACCAGCCAGTGCATACACTCACTGCACTACCAGCCAGTGCAAACACTCACTGCACCACCAGCCAGTGCATACACTCACTGCACCACCAGCCAGTGCATACACTCACTGCACCACCAGCCAGTGCAAACACTCACTGCACCACCAGCCAGTGCAAACACTCGCTGCACCACCAGCCAGTGCAAACACTCACTGCACCACCAGCCAGTGCTAACACCCACTGCACCACCGGCCAGTGCAAACACCCACTGCATCACCAGCCAGTGCAAACAGCCGCTGCACCACCAGCCAGTGCAAACATCCACTGCATCACCAGCCAGTGCAAACAGCCGCTGCATCACCAGCCAGTGCAAACACCCGCTGCATCACCAGCCAGTGCAAACACCCGCTGCATCACCAGCCAGTGCAAACACCCACTGCACCACCAGCCAGTGCAAACACCCACTGCACCACCAGCCAGTGCAAACACCCACTGCATCACCAGCCAGTGCAAACACCTACTGCATCACCAGCCAGTGCAAACACCCACTGCATCACCAGCCAGTGCAAACAGCCACTGCACCACCAGCCAGTGCAAACAGCCACTGCACCACCAGTCATTGCAAACAGCCACTGCACCACCAGCCAGTGCAACCAGCCAGTGCAACCAGCCACTGCACCACCAGCCAGTGCAAACAGCCGCTGCACCACTAGAACTCTACTGCGTCTTGTGGTGAAGAATTTCGGTCTAAGTCTGTGTCTATCCTCCTCAAATGAAGAATTTTCGCTCAAAATTTCAACTTGTATACAGTGTACTAAATAACTAAACTTCATTCCAAATTGGAAAAAATCGAAAATTAGGAAGCTAAAGAATTTTCATCGCCTTTTTTCCTATGCGATTTGTGTACACATAGTTTAAACTTAAATCAGAAAACTGAATTGTGATAGAGCATCATATCTGCGCTCCATCCGTGAGTATCCTCTGAGCCATCGATCCTACACTGCTCCAGATGAAATTTTAGAACACTGCAGACCGCGAGAGCCGCCTGAAACACAGCAAGAGAAGTAACCCCCAAAGGGAGCTACGAAAGTTCCTAATCAACGACCTCTATGCAATAAACAAAATTGATAATAAACAGATACTAAATGAGGTAACGTTGACTGATATAAAACACCTGTAACATGTTCAGAAAAATTACCGCTACTCGCAACTGTGTCGGATTATTTCTTGTCGCCCCACGGCAGCCGCACGAAACAAGTTGATTTACTAAAGCATCCCAAAATAACAAAGAAGTGAAGGACGGAGTGGAAAGGGCAACGTTGAAAGCATTTGCGCTAGTACTGTTGCATGCCACTCACACATGCACAAGGAAACGAAGATAAGGAGAGATAAGGTCTGCCTCGGACACATCAGTATGACTAATGCAACCAGCATTTTCTGCGATGTGCATTAGGGCCTCAACAGAACGCAAATTTCCGAAGGTAAATCACGAGGACAAACACTTTGAGCTCATCTCCAGGAATAAATCTTAAAACTTATCCACTAACGCCAATACTAAGTGAGATAAATGAGCTCCTAAACAACTGACTTCTGCGCATTTATTGATGAGAATTTTCGGAAATAAAAATTAAAATGGACTTGAGCAAATGAAAGTCTGTGAGAAAATTTTTAAATTAAACCAATACGCACTTATCATGTCTTGAACGATAGAGAAAATATTTCTAATGTAGGTGGAGAGGCTCATAAAATATCAGATTTTGGGGAGGTAAATCGATGCTAACGATTTGTGATAAAAAGAGTGATGGCAGAATTCCAATGAAATTTTTCCTTCATAGGTAGCACACTACAAATAGAAGGTGAAACATGAACTCGGTTAACTTGTCAACTAAGTAAAAATATCCTATACACTACCAAAGAAATCCCTAAATCAAGCAAATGAGAATAAAGAAATGAACAATGCATGAGAATATCCCGGTCCAATTCGTTCTCAACTTACCTTCAGCATTTCTTGAACGAAACCCCGACCCTGTGGAATGAGCTTATCGATATATTCAACCCTAGATGATACCCAGAAGCTATTTTTTCAAGGAAACACACGTTAAGAGATACAATGGCACAATGAAAACCAGCAGCTCGGTTTTTAGATCCGTGCCCACAGAGGCGCGAGCTAAATGGACGTTCGCCAGATTTAATTGTAGTTTCACTCGCGCAAACAAAAGCTCGAGTAAGACTAGAAGTTCCGGCTGGATAGCTGGGAGCGTGGAATGGCCGGATAACAAACGAGGGCCTAAGAAAACTTTTTTTAGTGGCCTTCATCCAGAGAATGGGAGCGAGCAAACTTAGAGTCGGAGTTTTCCGTGAGAAAAAGAGGGTTATTTGCAAGCAAAATTTTTACAATAACTTCCTAGAAACACAACAATTGTCAGTCTCAGCACTCGTCTCCGCCTAAAAAATTTTGCTCACTAATTTTGCAAGAGCTTGATGTCCCAGAGGATAATTTAAAGCCAGGCTTCCTCAAACGGTTGCAGAAATGTGAAGGTACAAAGGATTCCATTAGGAGCAGGATGCAACGCCGTTGTAATTCAATTGTGGCTTCAGTGGACGCGGGCTTTTTCTCGGTCCCCTCGCGAGGAGTGTTTTAGGGACAGCTTCAGCTTTTTAAAGTCCGCAGAAGACTAAATCCTGAGCGAGAAATGAAAATAAAGGCTCTGCAGCTCGGCACATAGTGCATCTGCGTATTACAGAGTCGCTCGTAAAGGCAACCTCAACGAGTCGGCAACGGTGGAGCGACGGCGAGCACAGTAGGCCTGCGCAACTGCAGGCTGCTCCACCGAAGAAAAGCGAAGAGGCCAGGAGGAATGTACAGCAGACGCAGCAACGAATCATCACCACTTCTGAGTTGCTTGCCTACAACTTGCCGAGAGATGTTATTAAATAGCGTGGCATAAAGGATGCGCCACCTTTGGGAGTGAGACCCGTTCAAAGTAGACGAAGGAAACCAAACGAGAACTAAATTTATGGTGGAGTATTATAGCACAAAATAGGCCATTTTATGGCAGAGTTCAACAGCATGGGCGTTTATGACACGTCATTAGAGAGAGAGTTTGATGCAACAAGCGGCGATCGTTAAAGCTGCGCCGTAAAACGGGCATCCACGGTAAACTCTCTTAAAACGGAAGCGGGGCATCAGAGTTATGGGAATATAAATAAGTCATGTACTGGTCGAGCGAGAATAAAAACCCATTGAATGAAGGCACAAAATGCAGACAACTAAAGCTAAATGAGATGGAATGGAAGCATACGGGTGTTACTCATGATAAGGAAGGAAAGACGGTAAAATTAAAAAAAATCATGAGCTGTTGAGAGATAAGATAAGATTAGTTGGCCCATAAAAAAAAATGTTATACGTAAAGAGAAACAATACTCTCATGCAACGCCCTGGATCTGAAGGAACACTAAAGAAGACATACTAAGAAACAAAATAAATGAATTTGTAAGCTATTAAAAAGTACACAAAAGCCGTGGTTAACGTGCAAGTAAAGTTGTACAAATGGAATGGTTGCGCGTGCGAAGTGAAAAAAGCAAGCCGTGCAACAGACAGCATCAAGTGCACAATAGACACTGAATACACTGAGTGGCCAACTGTGAGCAATGCACAGTGACGGTGGTGCTATGAGCCCTGCTTTAGATGATTCATGTATCTGGTAATGCAGTTTTCTGAAAAATTTTTAAGTTGAGAAATCAAACTTTTCATTTTGGAGTGAATTTGAATACTTGAATACGAAAGAAATGTGTACTGCCTTTATTTCAAAGTGTTACGATTGCGGCCGCCCCTCAGAGGGATACAACTATTGTATCTATGGGAATTAGCGCTCCCAGGGGAAAAATGTGAGGGCCCGAGCTGAGAGTTAGGTAGGCCTTCTTTTTGTTGAAATAAAATGTTTTTTGTTATGTTAAGAACCACCTTTTTTAGGTTCACTACTGTCCTGTTTTTCAGCACCTCTGACTTTCTTCTTCAACTTTTATCTTATTTCATGAACTTCTTTCCCATCTTACTGTTTCTATGCCTTTTCTGCATAGATTCCTCATTTTCTTATCTCCATACTAATTGGTGCCTTCCTCCTTCCTCTCTTCGATACGCTCTATTTTTGCAGCGGTTAGGGAGGCTTAAACTAACTTATAATCTTAATCTTAATCTTACGGTCGCGGCGCCGTGAATGGACCGCTGAAGAAAATTCAAACTCTATTACGTTTCACCGATAAAAATTATTCCATCGAAACATTCCTTTCTTATCCTTACCTAAAATTAACCGCACTGTGAACGTTCACTAGCAATTTTACCCAAGACTAAGAGACTAAGAAATATATGAAAACATTGGATGCATTGCAAATAAAAGATTCTTCTGCGCTGTTTATGAGACGGTATTGTTCACTCGGGTTTCTCACTTTCTCTTTTATAGGCAAGTTTCTGTAGAGGTTTGCAGAATTATTTATCATGGATGATACGAACGCAATCTCGGATGACATCCCTTACAATATATGCCTCATTGAGTTATGGTGCAATAGCAAATACATAGAAAAACATTTAGGAACTCAAATCTAACAATTAAATTCAATGTAGGAGCATACAAAGGAGCACAAGCTATGAGTCAGTAGATAAAACTAATTAACCACAAGTAAAGTCCGTTCACACGCTATCTCAAGCCCTCGTTATAGCTGCCACGGCAAATAAACACTCAGCTAGCCGTGGGGGCAGCGAATAGGCGACGTCTGATAAGAGAGATCCTGAGTTACGACGCTGTGTGAGGACAGCACCTGAACTTGATGTTCACCAGCACACGCTGAAGAAACAAATTTTACGAATGATACTAGATGAAAAAATAATAACTCGCAAGAAACCTCGTAAAACTGAATACTTTCATTGAACTTAACACGTAGACTGCTATAAGATCCATCGGTGGGTCATAGTAGAGTTCCTTTCGCTGCGAAGCGTCTTACCAATCTTTAAGCATTTATAACAATTAAAAAACCTGAGACAGGAGCCACATCCCCTGACGATAACTCAGTGGGAAGTGACATTGCAAGGGAATTACCGGCATCGAAAGAGCGGATGAACAGCAATTCTTCTCATCACAGAGTGTTGAGTAGGCTAACCGAATCCATATCTACGCCTTCTAGTAATAATAAAAATGGCAACAATGATCGTCGCAAGCACGTGGAACTACTAACCTGTATTTTTATGTTTTTGAAGATGTTTATTCGTTTTACTAGCTATGCAAACCATTGAATTCATATCAACCTCACCGATAAACAAGCATACCAAAAAGTTAGCGTCCAAGGTATGCGTACGCATTTCGAGTGCACATACTCAGTACGCATTATGAGTACGCATTTCGAAAGTATGAACTTCTCTGGTCACTGAATATGAAACTCGTCAGATTGTAAGTCATGTGAAGAAATTCAGCTCAATTTTAGCCTTGAACTCGCCTTACTAAAAATTTTCGTTAACTTCACTCGAACTTCACCTTATCTGCTCTGTTTTCACGTAAAATGAAATAAAATAAACTTATCATCAGTCCATAGAGCCTAGAGGTGTTAATTTTATCATTGCATATTAGGTTGTCCGCTGGCGCACCTATATCGAAGTCGGTTACTTTTAACGGGAAATCGCCATAATGGCTATCCTTAAGATTAAAAAAGAGAAAACAATGTTACTAATGGCAATATTTGTGGCATCAGATTAGTGTCAGGGTCTGTACACACAAAACGCCAATGACAATTGTAACGAAAAGCTATAATTTAAATGTTGTATACTAACAGTACAGAAGACATCCAACATTTTAAAAATACTACACTCCATACTATAAAGCAAAAAAAAAATTGGGGAAAAAACATAAGTATGTAGCGACTTCTTAAATCTTTTACAGAGAATAGACGGACAAACTGCGTATTGAGTGCTGAGAGTCAAATAATTTTGCTTATTTCTGACGATGAATTCGTCTCCGCTGAAGGGAGAGATGTTGTATCGCCAATACTGACGCCGTATTTCTGTCGAGCGGACCGGCTGAGCAGAGAGGGATTCCGCTTGATGGTGACGAATGTGAAGGAGGCCTTGGGGGGAGCGTGTCGCGCTCCATTCCGCGTTGTGACCGCCCCACCGAATGGGGATGTGTGGTGCACCTGGTGGTGCCCCGTGTGGTGCACCTGGTGGTGCCCCGTGTGGTGCACCTGGTGGTGCCCCGTGTGGTGCACCTGGTGGTGCACCTGGTGGTGCACCTGGTGGTGCCCCGTGTGGTGCCCCGTGTGGTGCACCTGGTGATGCCCCGTGTGGTGCGCCTGGTGGTGCACCTGGTGATGCCCCGTGTGGTGCACCTGGTGATGCCCCGTGTGGTGCGCCTGGTGGTGTCCCGTGTGGTGCGCCTGGTGGTGTCCCGTGTGGTGCGCCTGGTGGTGCCCCGTGTGGTGCACCTGGTGGTGCCCCGTGTGGTGCACCTGGTGGTGCCCCGTGTGGTGCCCCGTGTGGTGCACCTGGTGGTGCCCCGTGTGGTGCACCTGGTGGTGCCAGCAACACCACCGAGTTGACACGGCCACAGACAGGCCCCCCATGTCCCACGTACACCTACTTGGTAACATGAACGTCGCGATTTAGAGAATCGTAAACACAAGCTCACGATACAGCGCTTGTTTCGCTACGTATTTCGAAAGTATGAATTTCTCTGGTCATTGAATACGAAACTTGGCAGAATTTACGTCACATGAAGGAGTTCAACGGCAGTGGTTTTGATCCTGAACAACTAAAATTTGTATTAAAATCAATTGCCACAAAGGTTTAAGAGTATTTTTCGTTCAATGAAAGTGTCTATTGAAGTAAATACATTGCGACGTGACCCACCGGTGGTCACTGAGGGGGTTTTCATAATGCTACTGACCAACCTGCAGTCACAAACTCACTTTTCATAAATACTTAATGAAAATTAAATGAAGGCATGATGTATTAAATGTTCGCTATTTTCAAAATTGACCTTTAAAACCAGCTTTGACTTGAGTTGAACATTGAATTTCAGTTTAACCCGCTGCAATCAACGAATTATGCACCTATACATTAACTAATAAATAACGTTGGAAATATTAAAGCTTATCCGGGTTCCGAAAGTGAAAACACCTAAGCGTTTAACAGAAGAAAGTAAGCTTAAAAGCTATGAACACAGGCAGGATAGGCAGTAAAAGAACCTAATATAAGCAACAACTTCACAAGTCACCCAGTCATCAGTAAATCGCAATCACAAATAATTGAGAGCTGAGCAATAACACTCCCGTATGCTGTAAAGACCCTAACGAAAGAGCAGTAATTTTGAAATAGAGGCCGAAACTCGGAGCCGAGGTGGCGATGTTTGCTGAAACTGCTGGTCATGACAGCGAGAAGTGAGCCGTAGAGGCGCAGCACAGGAGGCTATGAGCATGGCGCCTTAAATTGCAGGCGGCGAGAAGCTTCCTCTGGGGGCCGCAGCCTCAGGGTCGTGGCGGGGGGCGTGCGTGCGGGAGAGGCATAGGTCAGTCGGGCCAGTGGAGAAATAGAGGGATACCGTGATGGTGTAGGGACAGTGGAGGAATAGAGGGATACCGTGATGGTGTCGGGACAGTGGAGGAATAAAGGGATACCGTGATGGTGTAGGGACAGTGGAGGAATAGAGGGATACCGTAATGGTGTCGGGCCAGTGGAGGAATGCAGGAGGGACAATGTGACACTGTCGAACAAGTGACGAAATAGAGGGACACCGGGATGATGTCGAACAAATGAAGAAATAGAGGAAAGACAATATAATGATATCGGGCAAGTGAAGAAATAGAGGAGACAATGTGATATGAGGCAGAGTGAAAAGTAAAGGACGGAGAATCTGACGCTAAACATGTGGAAAAGTAGAGCCACAACAAATGAGTAAATCACAAATGCAAATACGTACAAGCAATTTAATTACGCACTGAACCTAAGAGATCTCTTTACGAACGAATTAGGTATTTATCATAGTAAATAAAGGAAAATCTTATTTCCGTATATAAAATTGATTAGTTTGCCATTTAGCCCTGTTGCTTCAAACTGAATCACTTTGAAATATAATCATTCTCACTCAGTAGAACGACAAATAAGTATCACTGATATAATTTAAGAGATCACTGAGATAAACTCACGCATACACTCAATAGCAGATTCAAATAACGGAATTAGGATCCTTTCATAGAATGTCACTTAGAAAATTTTAGTGAAGTGCCGAATGATGAAAAATCTGAAGTATAGGCAAATTTTTTCAATTATAATTCTCTTGATGTGGTTGCATGTAAAAATCATAAAAATAAAATATATCAATTCTCAGTATTCTTTCACCGAATCAAAAAATGAAACATGAAGTTCGTTTTTCATGCAAGGATTAGCATCGTAGACAAAATACTCGATTAGTTGTAGAACATAAGTATCAGAAACTACATAAGTTAGATGAGGAGACGTGACGGGAGCAAAATGAGGAGAGCCTAAGCAACAAATCAATGCTCTTTCTTCTGAGATGCGCACCTCACAGTAGATTACGCCTCCCATGGCGGCAGGTCTTGTTCTTTGCTCTCGGTTTTGCGCCTCCGTAGCCAAACAAATTGCACTCTTTTGGGGGAGAGAAATGTCGGGGAAACGACAGGGAAATGTCGATAGCAGAAAGGCAATAAAATTACGGCAGCTAAATAGAACGTACACCATCGGCAATGTTTCTGAAGGAAAACTCGGATAACAAAAAAGGAAATTCCAATTCATTTAGCGGGTTCCAGAATAACTCAACGTTGAACTCCGAAGAGAACACATTTGGCATGTCAAGTAGTCTTCACCACACACGCTACAGGTAGCGTGAGGATAAAGCATTTGTGAATCTTTTCCACCCTTGCAAAAAAAATTCTGACGGAAAAGACTGAAATTTTAAAACGTAGAAAATCACACGGCTGCTTAGGACGATCCCAATCAAAAGAATGACCCAGGTCCCACACTATTTATGAAAAATTTCTATTAATAAAGTAGTTTGCTAAAAAGTTTAGGTCCTTCCAAAATTGACTAAGGAGTGTGAGCAAAAGAAAGTATTTAATACAAAATTTGTACAGAACGTTGATGATTTTTTTTAATGAATTTTCTATTGAAGTGTCGATCGAACAATCGTTAAGTTTGAAACATCTCTAAGGTCATATTAAAGTGTTGAAAAATTTCCTAAAAAGTTACCAATTTTTTAAAACACTAGTAAGACAACATCATTTAAAACATATTACATATACAATATTCGCCTGTCACAGGTAACACACTTGCAATGCTCGAGCGACTGCACTCAGATTGCAGGCGATGTCAGGCGATAGCGTAACGAGGGGCGTGTGTTCCACTCGAGGTAATGGATGTTAAATTAGTTAGTTTAAGCCTCCCTAACCACAACAAAGATGTTCCAAAGGAGAAAAGGAGGAAGGAACCATTCAGTAGAAAATTAAGGGAACGGGAAATCAATTCACGATGTGTTTCCACTCAAGATTCCATTGAAACAAGTTATGAAAGGAGTTTATGAAACTAAACAAAAGTTAACCCTTTCGACGCGATTGGGTTATATATGTCCCAGTGTTTTATTTTAAAGCACAACTGGGCTAAATATGCCCCGGCAACCGCCAAAAGTTAACAGATATTGAATCAGACTCTGTTTCAACCAGAGCCAGTCAGTAGGCTCAATAGCGATCACTCTCTGCGGCGTTGAAAGAGCTAGAAGAAAGTGGTATATCAAGCAGCTCCTCAAAATGTAAGTGAATTTGCGCAGTTTTATAGCTTATGACCATTTCTTTGCACTTGATTTTATGTGAACATCAGCAGGAACCTACATATAACAATTTTTCCTGATAAATATGCTTTCTGTGAAACTTATTTGAAAAAAAAATGAAGTGGGATATGTGTGTCCCACTTGTGCTTTCTCTATCTTTTGTCCCACTTGTATAAATCTAACATTGGGATCTACTTATCCAATCAGTAGCGTAATTTAAATTTGGCTGCACACTATTTTTGGTAAAAAAATGTTTTATATTGTTGCAGGAGCTAAAACAAATCAAAGAACGATCTGGAAATCAATAAGCTTTTGCAAAACCTTGATAGTGATGAGGAATTCGCCTTCAATGAAAGCTCATGCAACTCTATTGATGGTTTCAAGGATCCAGATTACGCAGTGGATGAAAACGAAGCAAAAGAGAGCCAAGAGAGTGATGAGCAGTGTGAAAGAAAACCAAGGAGACAATGTCACATTAATTACTCGAACAGAAAAATTCACCGTGGATAGAATCTTACTCGTTAAAAAAATTCACATGAGCGAAATAAAAATCATCAATTAAATACGAATATTCTTTCAATCCCCTAAAGAAAAATCAGATAAATTACTAAAAAAATACATTTCTCCAGCCATGCAGGAACACCTCTAACAAATAAAGAAATTACCCTCCAACAAGAAAAAAATCCCTAACACTGAAAATATTTAAAATATGGTAGCAAATCCGCCCAACAAGCAGGAAAAAATGTTTGCACGAAACATTTAAACCGAGAAACAAACTTACCACTTTAGGCCTGAAAACACCTCGATCGAGGAAATGCAATTACCAGCAGAGCGAGAAAATTTGGAAACAAGCAAAGGAAAACTGCGAACTAAAAAGACTAAACACTCAACCAAGCCAAAACTGCCCGGCAAAAATCTCTCTACCGAAAGTGAACAGGATTCATTTTTACCTGAAAGATTAAAAGAGACAACCTTGAAACCGGGCGAACAAATGAGAAAAAGAATTTTTCAACAGCCCAAAAGCTCTCATCGACGGAGAATTGTTGAACTCACCAAAAACAACTTGAGCAAAGAGGAAAATTTCTCACCCACTTTCGAAATCTGTAACGGGGTAAGAAAAATTATTCCACAGAGACGATTTAAGCATGAAGCTCGAGAATTGTTCAATGCAACTAGCTAAATTTCCAATGGTGTGGAAACAATGATTTTTTAATCAATCATTCAGATGGAAGGGGAAAACACATAACTTAACAGGTTATGCAAATTATGCAGTTTAAACTCCACTCGAAAAGAAAAGGAGTGTATTCGGACGGTTATTGATTTAACAAACTTGAAATACTCGAACGATCATGAGAACAGACAAAGTGAAATGTTTTTCAGATGAGGGTGGACACAACCATCCTTCACGTGGAAAAATTACCACAGTTTTGAAGCACAAGAGAGCAAGAGGAAAGTTTTAACTCGTTGCCACCAAAACAGACCGAGGCACGCGTCCCTCCCACGGCGGTAAAAACTCAAATGAGATTGGGGAAAGTAGCGAGAATTTTACTTCGTTCCAGCGGTAGAATTTCACGTTAACGGCAAGGACAATGGTTCCATAAAACAGATCAGTGCTGAAAGGACTTTTACTGACCTGACCTAGGATGCTAAAAAACAATAATTCGAAGAGTCGACATCTTTGGTTAACATATGTAACAATATTGGTCGAGTGCAACGCATCACTGGTGATTTACACTCTAGTTTCTAAATTGGTAAATGTATGATTATTGATTATATTCGATTACATTTTAGGTTCATTTCTCATTAGCATTACTGATGGTTCGTACCTTAGTACCTAAATTAGTATGTTAATAAATATATGGTTATGTTCAACTACATTTTAAGTTCATATCTTATTACAGCTAGGTACTAGTTAAAAAGGTCTTCAGGTTCGTCCAAATATTTTTGGACGTGGTACAAAATTATTCGATTTGCACATTTTCAGGATGTATTGTTGAGTTTAATTATTTTGAAATTCAGATTTTAGTACCGCAATCGTGCTACATTATAAACATATTCCTTGATATTTTAGTAATCAAAAATACTCAGAGCAGATTGCTTAGTTTTCAACTTAAGATCTTGGCGCATATAGCTTATCATATAACGAAAACAATATAACAGTTCTGTATGCCAGTAGAATGTTCACAAGTTAATGGGCTTTATTCCCTAACGTCAAGAAAAACAAATTTCCACAAAGCTTTAACATGACAGAAAATGCTTAGATAGCCAAAAACGCAGTTACGACAAAAATAAACCCAAGAGCATGAGTATGAAAATCAAGGAACGTAAAAATTATAGCTACTACTGGGGCATTTGAGAGAAAGCAAATCTAAGAAAAGTGGGAGAAGACACTAGCGAGACGGTGAAAATCTATAATGCTGTAAAATAGAGCCCCTCAAAATTACACCTGTACCCAAAGGCAGAATAATCATGCCACGCAGTTACGTCTCGCAGTGTTTGCTCACCGCACAAAATCTCCGTAGTTGTGGACGAAAGCCATTGATTATTCAAGAATGAGCAAAGCTACAGTTTAAACTTCTTTTCACTGAAACCTCGCAATGACCTTATCGCACAAAAAACGTAGACAGAATAATGGAATGGAACCGTAAGCCCCATGCAGTTGAGGGAGTGAGAGCAGGAAAGCAAGAAGTTTAATTTCAGCTGCAAACGTGCGGCGGTGTAACCGCAAAAATAGGCAGCGAAAAACGCAAGGCGCGCCAGAAACCAGCTAGATAACACGATCACTTTTCCAAGAGGTGTAAAAAGCATCATATCACAGACGCAAAAGCTGAAGTTGCGCCTCGAAATTAGAAACGCTGCAACATTTTCGTTGCAGGAAAAGTTGAACGAAAATCTCGTCCATTTTCAGACTTGAAAATAATTTCTCCGATCGTAATGTCTAAGTTGCCCCTTGCAAATCCAGCCGCTTTTGTTGATCTGCTGTAAGCGTCAAAAGACATGATCTCGAGCTCAATTGCGCGCAGGATAATCGAGCGCTCTGGCACGCCCTGCATGGCACAATGCAAAGGAAATCGAGCAGGAGACACGGCGGAAACGACAGACAAATTTTGTTTCGCAACAGGAAAAAATGAAGTAATATTAAGCTTGGTACGCAGGCAATATCAACACATGAAATGAATTTGATAAATGAAATCAATGTAAATTATGCAGAAAATTATACTTTTTAGCGTCGTCATTAACTGAAAATGTGGACAAAACGCGGGCGGCGCAAGATGGCGAGACAACGATGAAGCTCACAATTCTATAGTACTTGAAGAACAATTGTTATTTAAAAATAATTAATATAAGAACATCACGAAGTCACAAAAAGATTGAAACTAAATGAAATTTCAATGCAAGTTCACTTCGTCGGGATGAAATCATACGTCTAAACATAAACTTGAAAGCTGCCTGTACGTATCATTTCAGTTTCCGTAGAAAAGTTCATGCGCTTGCACAAATCACTCAAGATTACAATGACCGTGATGATCTCTAGGAATTCGAGATGAACTCAAGTAAGGAGCACCAGAATGGACCGTCGCACAGATCTGTGTCGTATTCGTGAAAAAGTGCGCAACGTCGAAACCACATAAATATACTCATCTCTCGAAAAAGAGCAATTCAGGAATCATACAGAGAAAAGTTAGTTAATTTCGCTTAAAGTTCAAATACATTTTAAAGAAAACCCGGTATTTTTTAAACTGAAAGCCACGGAGTGATGGCAGCAACCAACACTCCCTTCACAAAGACTCTGCCGGCACACCCACCGCTCTACTGCTTGAGGGGATACAAACAACCAGACTAGCTGATACTGTGCGACGGGAGAAGCCTCGCTTCTGTTCTCTCTGCAGAAACGACTACTTTAAACGACTGGACGGAATATATCACACGCACCTCTTCGATGCGAAATAATTATTTATACCAATCTCACGATTTGTATGAAATCAATAGATGATTAACAACCCAGAAACACTGGCAGAGAAATATAAATTGACCAACGCATGAGACAAGTTTAAAAAAAGCACGAAAATTGACACAGAAGAGCGTAACATGTACTCACCACAGCAGCACCAAATATTGAAGAAGCTGTAATTTCACTTGATAACTTCAGTTCAGTGTCTTCTTAAGAGAGCTTCTCACTTTCAATATACAATGAAGCACCAGCACCTTTTCACTGTATCATCCAAATTTTTCCACGCTCCATTGCCGTTCACCTCGAGAAATATTTTTGTAACTATCCGCTCAAAAGTGGAATGGTGAATCTCACGAATGACGTAATAATTCTCCCGAATAAAGTAGTACTACGAAGATTCAATAATTCGAAACTTAAAATAACTTAGAAGAAGAACAAAATAATTCAAAGGGGAAGGTAAATGAAACGTTATACCTGAAACCCTAAGTCAATAGCTGTTCAATCCTATTGAGTAGGGTAGAAAGTAGAACATGTATTAATATAACTCACATATAACCTATAAAACATGTAGAACATATTTTAACATTGAATTTTGTTGTTACTCAGTTCAAATTAAACTCTTCAATGCCTGCCACGCACACCCAGCCGTCTGTAGACCTTTCAAGCAAATTCCTGTAATGTGAAGACCTATTAAGTGTAGGTGAGCCGTTATTAGGTGTGTATAGTGAAAGCCACGTGAAGCCTCTCTACGTGTACTTCTATCCAGAGCTATCTAGGCGTCAGTGATGTGAAGTCTGTCCGTGCGTGAGTCGTGTGAAGAGCAACCAAGTTAAGCCCAGCAAATGTGCAGGCCCGTCAAGGACTTCATTCTTCCATTGGGCCAACAACACGAAAACTACGCCGCCATTTCAATGGACCGGCTCAATCGAGCGCCTAACTATGGAAGTAAATCACAAACAATATTTCATATCAGGTTCATACCACAAACCGCTCTGCGTACCAACCATTGGTCAATATTTACTTTAGTACATTCATGGAAATTAGAAATTTGGTTCCCAAGAATCACTAAAGGAACACATTCAAGAATATTTTACTTGAATGACATTTTGCTCGCTGATGCGTAATTTTCGAGTTATTCAGCTTTGAAGTCATAGGAACGTCGTATACAAAAGTGAAGGAACGGACACAAATATGCTGTAATACGGTATTGACGTAACGATAGGTGAGGTTAGGTTAGGTAACGTTAGGGTAGTTTAATAAGCTAACCTAAATAAACCTAAAATAACTTAACTTAGCCAAACCTAGACAAGTTTTCGCGCCCAAAATTTGCGCGCGTTCCAACAATGCGGCGACTACGCAACCGATTATACAATTTTATTCCTATCTGAACGTTATTAATGTTTTATTTCAAGAATTACACATCAGCGAGCAAAATGTCACTCATGCAAAACGTTCTTAAATGTGTTCCTTGCGTGATTCTTGGGAACCAAATTTTTAAAGTCTGTGAACGCATTAAAGTAAATATTGACCCGATCATCTTTTGAATGCAATCACTGGTCACAGGCGAATTAATAAAAAAATAAACAATCTCAGTTCATCATCCCCTCCCACTCATCAAATGTTGCGACAGCCTAAATTCAAGCAGTTCAATCTAGACGATAACGGATACAAGTTCCGGTAAATGTTAAGGAAAGGACCATAATACATTTTTCACTTTTCGGTGCCTAAACATAGTTAATTAGATCTGAATAAACAATTTTTCGGTCAATATTTACTTTAGGTGCGGCAAACGACCACCATGGGCGCCGCCATCTTGAATCCGATGTAAACAAGATTGCGGTCGTCACCCTAATGGGTGGGTTAGAAGCTTTATTTATAATTTTCGCTATAAGAACTGTGGCTAACCCTCACGACCCAACCTCTTTACGTTTGTAATAGGGGGTTAACTACCCTTATTAACTAAATAACGGCGCCGGCGCCAACTTCAAAGTACAATTATTCAAAAATAACGCATCAGCGAGCAGAATGTCATTCTTGTAAATGGTTATTAAATGGGTTCCTTTAATGATTATTTGCCCCCAAATTATTAATTTCCTTGCCGCACTTAAAATAAATATTGTCCAATTTTTCTTCTGTGCACTTTCCGTCGCAAATGAGTAGTTA
Source organism: Morinoia aosen (assembly GCA_030386875.1). Lineage (NCBI taxonomy): Eukaryota > Metazoa > Arthropoda > Malacostraca > Amphipoda > Talitridae > Morinoia > Morinoia aosen. Next base: position 27,349,420 of record CM059559.1, read on the forward strand.
ATGATTTTTAGCGGTATGTTAATTTTCGTCTCCGCCGACCCCGCGGAGCCTGAACCCAGTTCTAGGATCTTTTAGTTAATAACATAATAAAGGTTATCACCCAAATTTATTACTTAAAAGATCCTAGAAGTGGGTTCAGGCTCCGCGGGGTCGGCGCTTGCACCGACTCGATCATTCGAGCTCGTCGGAAGAGAGAGTCCATGGTAGTGTTGCCATCCGACGCGCTCGATGAATTACTTTTCGCTTCAAACACTAGAGTTGCGGTCAGCAATTTACCGCTATAACTCGTTGAATACTCATTTGCGACGAAAAGCGCATAGAAGAAAAATTGGGTACATGTTTAGGATTAACCGGGAATCGATATTTGATTTTTCGGTGCCCAATTATAGTTAATTGGATCGAAACAAACAAGTTTTCTTCTATGCACTTTCCATCGTAAATAAGTATTTTACGAGTTATAGCTGTAAATTACTTACCGCAACTCAAGTGTTCGAAGCGGGAAGTAATTTATCGAGCCCTGCGTATGGCAACACTGCAATGGAGTCTCGTTTCCAGCGCGCTCGTCATCAAAGACGAAACTAAACCTACCGCTATAATTCGTAAAATACTCATTTACGACGGAAAGTGCATAGAAGAAAACTTATTTATTTCGATCTAATTAACTCTGTTTAGGATTTGAAAAGTTGAAAATCGACTCCTGGTTAATCCTCAACATTTACCAAAAATTGTTTATTTAGATCTAATTAACTAAGTTTAGGCACCGAAAAGTGGAAAATCGATTATGGTCCTTTCCTTAACACATACCCAAGTTCCTTTCGAGACAACAAATTTGTTCACAGAACGAAAAAGAACGTCTATCTGCTTGCCGTGTAGGCCCTTGAACACCAGCTGATCGACGTATATTTTAAGCATCGCACACCGCTCACTTGTAACAAACGCCGTCTTGCCCAGCACAATGTTGGTAGCAGTAATCACACATAACGGTGCAACACAGGCTGTCTTGCCCAGCACAATGTTAGTAGCAGTAATCACACATAACGGTGCAACACAGGCTGTCTTGCCCAGCACAATGTTAGCAGCAGCCAATCACACATCGGCGCAACACAAGCCATCTTGCCCAGCACAATGTTAGTAGCAGTAATCATACATAACGGTGCAACACAGGCTGTCTTGCCCAGCACAATGTTAGCAGCAGCCAATCACACATATCGGTGCAACACAGGCCATCTTGCCCAGCACAATGTTAGTAGCAGTAATCACACATAACGGTGCAACACAGGTTGTCTTGCCCAGCACAATGTTAGTAGCAGTAATCACACACAACGGTACAACACAGGCCGTCTTGCCCAGCACAATGTTAGCAGCAGCCAATCACACAACTGTGCAACACAGGCCGTCTTGCCCATCACAATGTTAGCAGCAGCCAATCACACATAACGGTGCAACACAGGCCGTCTTGCCCAGCACAATGTTAGCAGCAGCCAATCACACATAACGATGCAACACAGGCCGTCTTGCCCAGCACAATGTTAGCAGCAGCCAATCACACATAACGGTGCAACACACGCGTGCCGTCCAATCTCGGCCGGCCAAAACTTTGGTGATATTGCAGCTGTTCTCTCGCAGGAGCTCCAATAAAACCGCGGAACTTGATATGCTTCGAGTCACATTCAAATCTAAAGCAGCGCTCGAACGAGCACGGGCAGACACAACTCAATGAAGCTCAACTCTCCAGCTCAGACTTCCGCGGGCAGGACGAAAGAAACAATTCCGCAGTTTCCAGGCTCCGCTCATCCGCAAACTTTTACAATGTGCTCAGAGTTAACGCATCTTTGAACTTAGCTGCAGCGATATAGCGAATACTTAGACGAATTTTGAATAGGGAGCCAACAAGAATATAGATGGAATTAGTTATTCAGATTTACACGAGGCGGTGTTCATGAAAAACACTGGTTTATTTTTACCCCGTTGAAAATTATACGAACAATCTTTCCTTCAAAATAACATGCAAATAAATAAATAGTTAAGACATTGTAACTTAGCAAACGAGTAGAGGCGTAATCAAAGCAATATGTAGCGTAGGTTCAGAGAACCAACAAAAGAGTATGACATTGGGAACAAGCAACAGAACAAACTAAAGCTTCGTAGAACTCGCCCGACTCGAGCACACTCGCAAACCCATCCACAGAAGGGCCTAAAAGACTTTATAGGTCTTTCAAGTGTTGTGAAAGATATAAAAGTATCAAAGGCAAGTATGTCAACATTCTTGGCAAGATAATTTTATGCAGAATTCCCGCCTCAACATACAACAGAGTAAGTTTTCTCATTGGCCTTCGTAAAGAAAAGATGAACCGATGTTTAATTCTTTAATGATCGATTTTTTCGCAAATTAACATTTTAATAACCTCCGTCCTTATACTAGCACTGGCATCAGGTTGTCACCGACATCAGAGCGAGGAGAGAACTGCTACTCGGAAGTGGAGTTGAAAAATTGATTAGGGTACAAATTCGACTAGAGATAAAAATATATTTAGGATCTTTTTATAAGGAGATAACAGTGTCCTCATCGTCTATAACGGATTATTTTGCCTAAGCCTCCTTCTGTCTCGTATGTTACAGAAATTTATCGTCTGCAATAGGAAGAAATTAAACCATCAGTTCCACTTTAATAATCAGGCCCAACGCATATGGTGACGTAGTGAGAGCGGTACGACCAGACACTGCAGACCTCAGGCGAAGGCCTCGACATAAATGACAGAAACTGGAAGATCATTTCTGATTATAGTAGAGTTCGGGGTGAAATTAAATATAGAAAACTACGAGAATATTTTCTCAGCGACGGGTACAGCAACGGTAAAGTTTATTTTGAAAAAACAAGTTTGTTCTCTATAGTTGTCCTTGTGGCACGGCGCCTAACCACGCCTTGGTATAGTAGCTCACGTTCTTCGCTCTACTTTGGCAACGTAATTATTGCTCTCGTCTTCAACGGAGGGGGGAGGCATCCGCTAAAAAAAAGTAGCTAATATAAAAATGCTATAGTTGGTAAAATTTTAGTGCTACAAGGCTGAAATAGGTTTCATTGAAAAAAGTAGGATATAAAATGTTATATTATTTCAACAATTTTGCCTATTTGACAAATCTTTGAAATGACTGTGGCATTAATCACTAAAAATTGAGTTTTCCAACACTATCTGATCAGAACTGCTTATATTTTTTATTCTGTGGTGAAATAAAAACCTGTGATCTTTATCCTGCGTTGACATTTCTTGATGTTTTGAAACTTTAAAACAAAGTTCTTTTTGAGAATGAAATGAACAATAGTTTTCTTTACCTGCAGTGTCTCACTAGACAATTTGCTCACTGATTTCGTTCTATCATGATTAATTAAATTCCTTAACATGTTAATTCTTGTTTCTGTCCTTCTAGTATGCAAAATAGACGAAATTATTGAAACAAAATAAAATTTCAAAACCTGATTTTTTCTATGAAACCTATTTTATACTTCTAGCACTAATATTTTACAAACTACAGCATTTTTAACTACGCTACTTTTTCAGCGGCCACCCTGTACAAGCGTAAACGATCTTGACTTCATAGTAACTCGCAGTAAACTATCTTGACTACGTTTTCAGGTGACTACACAAAATTTTGAGGCTAAAGTAAAAGAATACATGCGTGAACCAAAATTTTTCTTTTCAGAGTTTGAAGGAAAGTTCGAGTTGGCGTACGACTTTCGTCCGCAGTAGTTGGCATTAGGACCAGTATGTCTGATTAACTAGACAACCATTTTCATTCAACTGGGCTTTTTATCAGACCACGAAACAAAATCAACTGTACATATTTTCACGTTATCATCATTACTGAAAGTGTACAAAACGCAAAAACTAGGAACATCGCGCATTGATTGAGTCTTGTACACTCTACGCAGCATCCTTTGTATATCCTGGAACGCGACAACCATGGCATTTTGGAGTATCTGCTCATCTTGGCTCACTGGTGATTCAAAAGTTTTTGTCATTTGAACCATTTGGCCATGCAGAACCTTTGCTGTACTGACAGCCGTAAATGTAGAGTGTTGACAAAATCAATCAATTGAACGTTAAATTCAACCGGTCATGCAGAAGGACTAAGTAGAAAAAAAACACGGCTGCATCTGAAACCCAAGTACTAAGATTCATCATTATAGTACAACATGAATATTAACAAGTCTATACGCTTCCCCAATGAACAGGAAGTACTATTGATTTAAGATCAATAAATTCAAAACGTTAGCAGCACTTATTCACAAGCATGCTCTTACAACAAACATGAAGTGGACTACGCCTGTTAAATCACCTAAGATCATTAAGAGACACGGCCAATGAGTGACCTCTAGAGAAAAGGTTTCATCTAGTGACCTATTTTCCTGTGAGTTCATGCAAACATACACTTGGCTTACTTTCCGAGATAGAAAATATTAAGTAGTTCAACACTAGCGTACACTTTATTTCCTCTTCCTTTAAATACAAAATTTTAGCGATGGACTTAGAAATGAAGGATCAACAACCACCATACGACGTCCAGCTGGGTGTACATGAGGTTGTTCTAATCAGGGTTGGAGCCCCAGATTCGCAGCTCAGTACCGCAAGTTATGAAACGCCTCCTAGAGTTATCTCACTAACCTAAACCTAGAAGAACAATTTGATCTTTTGTTTATGTGGTCACAAATAATGAATTCATGAAAGAAATCAATGTTGAAATATTTGAATTAGGAATAGTGATAAAAATTTTCATAACAGAAGTAGTGAAAAAGTCTGCTATGGTGACTAGAAAGTAAACAAACTACTCAGATGACAAAGGAACGAATTAGAAATGAATTGTTATATTTGTGCACAAACTCGCATCTCGCATGGAATGCACCATTCAGAAACTTATTAGTTAGTGACAAAATTTCAGTAAGTGATAAAGCTTTGAGTAGTTCAAATGAACAGCGTCGTAATTGTTCAGAGTTATATCGTAAAACAGCGCGGCGGGTCCCTGCCCGTTAATTGAAGAGGTCAACTCAGAAATTCGAGCATGTGGTCACACTCTAGAAAAGCTTAGAAAGGTTTCGTGCTGCAACCGAGCTGCGGGAGTTCGTAACCTATCAGAGTTCGTAACCTAAATATCCCTTATTAAAAGTTTTTGTGTGTATCCCGCCTCCCACATTTGAGTCTTCTCATTTCCCTTTAATTAGAGAAGCTACGAACGAAACAACGTCGCGCGAGCAGAAGAAATGACTATCGAGACGCGAGCCACGGAGGTCAGCAGCCCTGCCTAATGAGCGCCGCCAGCACGCAGGCCGTGTGCCTCCAGTAATGGAATCTCAGCTCGGCAATTGCTGGGAGCTAATAACCAATAAGAGGCGCAGTCGAAAGCCTCGAGAGATAACTCATCCGCATCCTGGAATTTGCTCATGTATCGTCTCAAACGTACTTGGGAACTCGGCAAACTACCGTCTGATTTATCGAAGACAATACTTTCTAGAACAGCTGAAGAATATATTAATTGTTGACTAGCAAAAAGTAGCGAGTAGATTTTAAGAAGGCATTGGAAAATATTTCGGGTACTGAGAGGAATAGAGGGAAATAAAAGTTTTTGCCAATAATTGAAAATGATTGATTTACCACAGTTTACATAAAAAACAAGTAAGTGCTGATGAAATCAAGGGGAAACTTTGCTCAACTCGTACATGACTTCGTCGTGCGACATACTACACGAGTTGCGTGGCACTTCACACCACTCGTGCAACGCGACACTCGCCGCACGCCGAGTCCATGCACCGCCAACGCAGGACTCGACAACGAACCCAACACACAACGAGGCACCGTAAAGTGTTGTTTGCCTTCATCAACCACTAAAACATATGTATTCAGAAAAGGCACGGCCAATCAGATTTAACATATCAAAAATATCCACTTAGAAGGAATGAAACTGTATTGATTATGGAAAAGAAAATGGCTAAAAAGCCGTTCGTCAAAACGCAAGCAATCTCTTAACTCTACGAGCGAAACGGTATCAAACTTGCAAGCAAAGCCTAAAAACATTTCCACACGCGTGAAAGTTCAATAACCGCTTCAGAAAATGTAGCAAATAATTGTCAATAATGAAATGTTATGGATTTTATGAATTTACAACTTTCACAACATCACCGAAGACCTTTTCCTTCTGACTAGAAGTCAGAACACAATTTATGGACTTTCGAAGAGTGAACGAGTCAACAATTTATACAGCACACTGCAGCACCTGACATTCTTACAGAGGTGGAAGTGAGAGTACCTGCTTGAAGCTTGAACGAAAAACTACGATAAATAATTATAATGAGTTAATATTAAATTGAAAGGAAACTGGAAGAAACGTTGGGAGTGCACTGTAAACATTGGAAGTGCCTAACCAAAAGAGCTTGACTTAGATAAGAGTGGTAAAGCAAATTACAGTTTCAAAAATTATGTAAAATTTTCACTTTAGTACATCCTACTTCAGCCTGCTTTGCACTACACACCAGCACATTTCCTGAGCTGAGTTAGAGAAGTGTAGAGGTAAAGAAAGCTGCGTTAGAATGCAAAAATAGAAAATAGTTGTAAATCAATTTCCTAATACCTTATGCAATCCCCCACTATAATAACATAGTTTGTCGGACACTTGATTGGTCTGTCTGTCTCAATTCCAACTCTGTAAGCTGGATGCCTGAACCTCTGGAAAGGACATAAAATTGTATTTATAAAATTAAAACTAATTTGAATTAACTGAAAATTATTCGAGTTAAAAAAACTGCAGATATCGAAAGGAGAATGGATTAGCATGTATATAAATATTTCATTCGAGAACACTTTTCACGAATGGACCACAGCTCTAATTTGAAAAAAAACACCGTCACTTTCGACCCGACTAGTACACAAGTAGATTCAAAAAGGTTTTCGGCAACAATTATCTTCAGTTAAGGTAATTCATAGTAGCAGCTTCAGTATGAATAAAATTACCGCGTAAGCAGACGACAAAACGAACCATTTTAGAAAATCACACCGAAAAATCCCAAGCCCAAAAAATGGAAATACCAAGATCCCAATCCCCTAAAAAATGGAACGTTACTTTATTTCCAGGTATCTAGGTTTCGTTAATTCTAAAGAATTATTGTCGTACTGCATGCCTATAGGGACCAGGAGCGAGTCCTCATCTTTGCACTTCAATTGTACTCAAACGATGACAGTGACACCACGCTCACACTCACGAGTACCACTCACTAACACCACTAACTACCAACGAGCCTACCCTGTTACCAATTAGCCTAACGAGAACATGAAACCCTCAGCAGATTCTAACGATTAAGAAATTATTGAACCACCAATCGAACAACAAAAAATTTCTTGGAAAACACTTGATTTCCCCACAGTGAGTAATAATGGGAAAATATCTTCCGCGTACGTACCCGAACAAAGAATAGACTAGAAAATTCATAAGGTAAACCCCTTATAAACGCTTCTATCAAATTGACCTCTACATGCGTTAGTGAAACGTTTTTAACTTGTTCCCTGTTAGCAATCGCTCGTAACTAAGCCCCATGTTATTCCACTAACCGTCACGCAAAACAAAGCACAAGCAGTAATTGCAAGGAATTGTGTTGATCTAAAGCCTCTCTTCGTTGGGATCGAGAAAAGAAGGAGTACATGGCACAGCATATAGTGCCGCACTAGGCACGTTCGCTGTTGTAGAAGTTAGACGCGAGAATGCTTTAGTTGGGAGGACGAAAGACTAGCGAACATGAAAAATCCTAGCGATATCAGTGGAAAAAAGACTGAGGCTGGATAAAAGTCACACCGTTTCTATTACACATTACCAGAATACGACATAAAAATCTGGCCTTTTATAATTAAAAGCATCAACTCCGTAAATGCAGCATACGAAGCCAACAAGCACGAATGTCTTCTACGTGTTGCTCTGCTAAGGCTCCCCTCGTGCTCGTCACCGAGTCGCCAATCATCGAGCACACACCATGTATTATAATGCTTCTAAAAGCAGGCAACGTTCATTTACCGCTACGGCATCTTATTCAAAATGATTTCATTTTTGTAAGGAGATAATACGTTAACATAACATTCACTCTCTCTGGGCAAACACTTCAAGTAGCATTTTCTTCGTTTAGTTAAAAGTATTCTTTCCCATGGAAAACATGAACGCCAACGTAACGCACAATAACAGCACTAACAAGCATCATCCTCTTCACCGCGAGCACAATCCTCAGCCCAGCACCTGACCAACCCGCAGCTACTCAGCCATTCGCAGCGCTCGGCTGCTCAAGACGCGGGACGAAGAAGCAACAACGCGCAGCTCTGCGGTTACACAACTCACCGCCAGTTGCGCGGAAAAAAGTCAGGCAACGAACCTCGAGAGCTACCTTCAAGCACGGACCGCATGTCTCGCCCACACGCGTGACGCGCCCTACCGCTCTGTCAAGTGGTTGAGCACACTCACCCCACCACACGTCAGCAGGTGAGCACACTCACCCCACCACACGGCAGCAGGTGAGAGCACGCTCACCCCACCACACGCCACCAGGTGAGCACACTCACCCCACCACACGCCAGCAGGTGAGCACACTCACCCCACCACACACCAGCAGGTAAGCACACTCACCCCACCACCTGCTACTCACCCCACCACACGCCACCAGGTGAGCACACTCACCCCACCACACGCCACCAGGTGAGCACACTCACCCCACCACACGCTGCCAGGTGAGCACACTCACCCCAACACACGCCCCCAGGTGAGCACAACGCTCACTGGCTCAATGCTCAGGCATGGCTCAGTGTGACCTGCCACTAGCATCAACAGAAGCGGTGCCCACGTGACACGTACTCCTGCTCGCGAAAATCAAGTCAGGATACGTACAATAACGCAATATGTTTTACGATGCTCAGTGTCAAGCGCAGCAACTGTGAACTTCAAGAAATTTAAGTTGTCATGTTCCAGTTGAAATTTGCGCTCTAAGAGACTAAGATCAGCGTGACGCTGTCTCAAGTAGACGCCGGTACACAGCCGACGATGCCTAGCCGTTGGGGTCAAACTTGACTCTTCACGCGCACGTAGCATCCACCTCTCACAACCTACCAGAGTACCCACCACCCAGAGCATCTACCAAACATAGAGAACAACCACACTGGGAGTACCCACCACCACACATGTAGTGTACAGCACACACAGTTTACACCACATAACTCGCACACGCCGAGTATCCACCACTCTCACCACCAAGCCGCCTCCCCAGCTGCTATGTAGGACAACACACTGTGGACAGTATTCCAGATCACTCGCAATTCAGAAGATGATCAAGCTCAGTTAAAGTCGCACGTGTCACGCGTTTTGCCCCCAATTATGCGAGAACGTGCTGCATCCCACCATCGCACGCCAGGTCCGTGCCTGTAAGTACTCATTGCAATTCAATGGGCTGAGAACTACCACGCTTTTGTTTGCCAATGGCACCTGTCACACGAGGACGGCCGCTGTTTAAACATTTCAGTTGATTTATAAATCGTACAATAAGAAGAAACACATGGTCACTTCAGGTTGTTTTAGACCAGGTTAACGCACTTTGTATGAACCTGGTCAGGCACGGACTCAGTAACCGGGCCTGAGGAAAGACGATGGCCATGAAAATTTAGAAGACCACCCACAAGATGTGCGAGACGGGTTAAAATTTGAGCACGCAATACACACAACCTTCTATCTTGACCGCAAAGGCCACACTGACTGTCTGAGTCCAGGGTTGCCAGATGTGGCTAATTTTAGCCAAAGTGGCTAATTTTCATGAACTGTGGCTAAGGAAAATTTTTGAGAATTAGCCACCTTAATTTTGGCTAATTGTGGCTAATTTACTGATTGTTGATAATATTTGTTTACTAATTACGAAAAAATTATATTGCATCCTAAACGCAACACGTTTGTTCCGGTTTGAACGATATCGAAACGAGTTCAGAACTTCTGGCGGTATTCCGGCGGCGGGAACTGCTTCAGTCCAGCTAAGGCAGTGCCCCTGTAAACTTAATTAGCGTTACCGGGAATCAGAACTCTTTCTGTCAATGACATCGATAAAAGTGGTCCATTCGTGTTCCTATATTTGATTGAAGTGTTTCAAAACGAAAAACCACTGTTCTTCAGGAAACGAAGCAATTCTTGTTCATAATGAGTGCTGCAAGCGCGAAGAAATCTGTTGGTAGAAAATACAATAAAGAGTGGGAGAAAGAGCACTCTTGGTTGATGCTTAAAGATGATGTATGTTTTTGTAAGCTATGCTTATGCACAATATCGTAGTTCAAGATGCATAATTTAGTGATGCATGAAAAATCAGACAAGCATAGGAACAAAGAAAAAAATTCGAAAAGTTGTCAATCGCTTGCAAAGTTCGTGAAACCAAAAACCGTAAGTAAATCACTGAAAGAATTTGACATTAAATTCAGCGTGGCAATTGCTTGCCATTGCAGTATTCGGTCAGTTGATCATCTTGGAGATATTGTTAAAGAATATTGCAAAGGCGGCACTTTGGAGCATTTGAAACTCCACCGAACCAAATGTGCATGTCTTATTAATAAGGTCATAAGTTTGTCACTTTTTGAAGAATTAGTGCAGGAACTGAGAGACGTAAAATATTATTTATTTATTGATGAATCAACAGATATTTCATCAGTGAAGCACTTATGCTTGTGTGTGAGGTTTTATTCTCAAAAATTCAACAGCTTGAAAACGGAGTTTTTGGGTATGATTGAGGTTGTTTCTACTACTGGAGAAAATCTGTTTGCTGCAATTGAAAATTTTTTTAGTACCAACAATATTGATTTGAGTAACTGCATTGGATTTTCGTCAGATGGGGCAAGTAATGTCTGTGGCAAACACAATTCTGTCCTCTCAAGACTAAAAGAAAAAAATGAAAATCTTGTGTTTATTAAATGCACTTGCCACAGTTTGGCTCTCTGTTGTGAATATGCAAACAAGAAATTACCATCAAACCTTGATTTCTTGATAGCAGAAATAGCTCGATGGTTTAAATGTAGTTCCATCCGACAAACTGAATTCAAAGAAGTATTTACGTTGCTCAATGATGGAGGCATAGATTCAACAAAGTTCATAACTCCAGCTAACACTAGATGGCTAGTGAAAGGAAAGTGCATTTATGCCATTGTGACGAAATGGGAGGAGCTAAAATTGTATTTTAAGCTACTCAAAGACAAAGAACGCAACTACCATGCAAATATTATTGATGCCATGCTGAATGATCAAGCAAATTTGCTATATCTTACATTTCTACTACCAATAATTCAAGATTTTGGTCACCTGAATGCTGCATTTCAGGCCAGACATGCAGATGTGTGCAAGTTAAATAGAGATGTTGAAATGCTTCATCAGTCACTCAAACAAAAGATTGATTCAAGATTTCTTGGAGCCAAATTTGAGCTGCTTCTCAGAGAATCTACAATGCCAGAAAAAGAGAAGGATATCATTAAAGAAAAATGTCTTAATGATGTTATCGAGGCAAGCAGACAATTAGAATGTCGCTTATTAGATGACGATAACGTGGTGAAGAGTCTCCACCTTTTCAAACCTGAAAGAGCGCTAAGTCAAATGAGACCAGATTTTAAGGATTTACCCAAATCTTTTCACGCCTTCATAAGCAATTATGACGTCAGCAAAATTGAAAATCAGTACGTGAATTTACTTCATATTAACTGGAAAGAAGAGATCGAAACAGGAAGCATACCATCCGATCCAATCGAATTTTGGGCAATGGTTATCAAGTTTGAAAATGCTCTCGGAGAAAAATATTTTACTGACATTGGTCAAGTGATGCTCAACCTTTTCTCAGCACCCATTAATTATGCATTTGTGGAACGCATTTTTTCATTTGTAACAAATGTGAAGAGCAAACAAAGAAACAAGTTAGCAACTAAAACGATAGGCTCCGTCTTGAGAATTTAATCTTATTTGCTAGCTAATAAAACTTGTTGCAAAGACTTTCATGTAACAGAAAGAATGCTCAGCCTCTTCACAAGCGGCATGTATTTAACACCCGAAGAACAAGATATCAATGAAGTTGACCAACCAGGATGCAGCAAACAAATTTCAGAAGAAAAATTTTCACAAGAATTTGAAGACATTGCCATGGAACCAATTTAATGAACTCAACAAGGTAAGACATTTATCTGTATCACTGTTTTTTAATTTATTTACAATAAAAATAAAAGTGGCTAATTGTGGCTAATTTTCTGGGAACATTTGGCTAAAAGTGGTGCACATCATCTGGCAACCCTGTGTCTGACAGCAAGTCGGGAGTCCAAGTTCTGCTGGCAGGCCAGGAATCAGGACGCTGGTTCCCGGCCGCCGGGCCAGAATGGTGGCTCAGAATAGCTGGGAATTGTGATGCTGACACATTGCCGGCCTAATTCTCCGGCGGGTGCTGTGACGAGCAGTCTTAGGTGGATCTCCGCAGTGACATACGGGCACTGTGAGGCAGACAAACGGCGTTGCACTTCCCAAGACTGACAGTAACGGCCGCAGATTCTCTGGCATGTGAAAATCGAACACATGTGTATCCGTGTGCAAATGATCTCGGAGTATGTTCTGCATACGTTAATGCAATTTACCATAAATAAGATGACATGTCTGTTATGTGAGTAAAACCTGTATATTTCACTTGCAGGATAAAAAATTCATCAGCCAAAATTACGGAAATGTACTGAATAACCAAGGTATATTTTCCTATGAACGAAACGAACATATTTTCTTTGCGTGGTCACACAAGTGATTCTTACCAAACACACAAGATAACGACACAATTAAGTTATCGCTGTCAATGACCAGCTCAGAAGACGACGATAACCTTCGTGATAGATCTCCACCTCCCTCGCTTGGGACTCAATAGTAACGAAGCAACGAATGAGTGGGTATCGACTGACGAAATAAATTTCTAAAATCTTTAGCCTGCCTGACACGACCTTACGTTAGAGTACATCAGGTTTGACGCAATAATGAGCAGCAGGATACTCACGAAAAGTCGTTTTACAGTGTGTGCGCGAGTGGTATGGACCCCAAAAAACAGTCCAGTAAAATGCTAGGCCCAGGGAAATAGTGAGGACAGAACTAATATGATAAAGATGCTACTCTAGCTCATATTCTTACAAAACATTCTGTTGTGGCTGAGTTTGAGTTTATTTAACGTTCTGTAACTTTGTTTGTGCTATAACGTTGTCATTACTCAGCCAACTCTTGACACCGAGCAGAATTACCACTCGTCACAATCATTGGTTCTACACTTCAATTATCGGAGTGATGGGAAAAGAGATGGACATAACATGGTGCTCAGGTAGAGAATAAAACCCTCTTTTCGGTACCTACCGAAAGGAGGCCTATATCTCAGCTAATAAAATGTCGATGTTGTCTTCGAAAATCTTCTGCCCCGCGGAACTTGAAATAAATTCTCTAAAGAACACATTAAGGCGTGATGTATCTGCTGGTTCTTCTCGTTTTAATTACATTTGGAGCCCGCGGCCACGCTGCCAAAATTCTGGAACTGTCGATCAGAAAAAAATATTTTTAAACTACTAAGAATTGTCAAATCTTCAGAAATTACAGAATTTCCCGCTTACGTAGTAAGAACTAACGTAATAATTCCAATCATAAAAGAAAATATTAACTGTATGATGATTAAAATCATAAAATAAACTACACTTATTATAAGTACACGTAAATGCACTTTTTATATATAGCGACTGAAAAGTGATATGTATCTTGAGACATTCTCAAGTTGCTGGTTGTGAAGAAACGTGTGGATTTAGGTTGCGAGAATTGCTTCAAAAATCCAAGTGAAAGTTTCCTCCACGGAGGTTGTCACCGCACGTCACAAAAACCGAACAAACGTCGACTTTAAAGACGCAGTGTCGTGCGCAGGTGAGGGAGAAACTCAAACCGAAAGGAAGGTTAGAAAATTAAATGACAGACGAAGCGTAATTTATGCAGTCGAGTTATTCGTCCTCACTATACACATAACATCCTTTTCATCACGAGAACGTCTGTAAAATTGCATTTAACTTTACATGCACAGCTTTGTTTCAGAGACATATTGGCAGAAAACTTCCCGTCAAAGACAATGCACACAAATGTTTACAAAAATCGTCAACATTAGCTTTTTTAATAAAATTCGAGGGAAAAAAAGGGAATTTCTCGGACAGCAATGCACTGAGTGCAGCTCCTCATGTTCACGGCAAGAAATGGATGAGCACAAACGTTTGGCTTCCAGACCTCATATTTCGATCATAGAACAAATGCAAGCGGAAAGAAGAGTTTAACATCGTGATTCAACTCAGGGGTTTTGAACTAATTAACCTTGGTCAAATGTGATTATTTTATACTCCCTACATGGGTAAAATTAGTTACATAAAAATAGCAATTCCTGTTAGAACGAGGTTAACTTCATTATTTTCTTTACCGATCGCTGCAAATCAATATTGAGAGGCAGAACGCAACATTTACGTTTGCGAGCAGTACAGGGTACACTTGCATTTCCCCGTAACTGAGTGAGGAAGCCATTCAAGAGAGTTTTTACAGAGAGAGGAACTCCAAAATACTTCGCCTCGATGGGCTCAATGTCATAATTCTTGAATAAAAAATTGTACATGTGTCAGCATTTTTAACTCCAGTATCGTGAGACTCGAAAGTTAGAATTACTCTCCCACTGCGCACTTCAGGTCTCCTGCGATAGGAAGAAGTGCACAGAATAGGTTTTAAAAATATTTCTTTTGGTATGCATTACACATGGAGACTACAGAAATTTTAACTTCTGTCACTAAGAAGTTCGAGGAAGCACTGAATTAGAGTGGAAGTAGACCTCAGTCGCCTCATTATCTGAGGTTTCTATTTACTCACTCTAAAGTTGGACCTCTCACGTTAAATGCAGCACTTGTGTTGAGCGCAGGGGGTGCTCGATACATGAAGTGTAAGGCCGCAACAGATATATACATGGAGGAGCAGCTCTACGGGGCTCAGAACTGCATAGGCGTCCGGCTCCTTTCAAGTCTGCAATTGAAACACAACACGGCGAAGTGTTTCCAGCTCTTCAAATCCAAAGAGAGTATGCCCAAGATGAACAGTGGGCTTTTGGCCTGCATTGGATGGAGAGGCGATGTACCGTGAGTCTCTCGCGCTGTCAAATTGTTCAAGTGTGATGAGGGTCAACAGTTACACAGTAACTTCAAGACGACAAGAACGTTGTGAAGGGAGATTAAGTTCAGTGGGCAAGCCTGAGAATTATATTCAGTAAAATTTACCAAAATCATCTGCTCAAAGAACACCAGTCGGCTAAAATAATAGACAATCGTCAGAATTAAGCCCATCTGAAGCAATTTAAGCTGGATGAAACTTAAGGAACTTATTGAGCAGCAGAGCACTCGAGTTGCACCTCGAAAGGCTCTCCGTGGTACAGTGGTTAAGGGATCGGGTTCGTATGTTGGAGTCGCGGGTTCGTATCCCGGCCCGGGCGCAGAGATTTTCCCCGTTGGGTATAAGGGAAAGCTCAAGCACAATACCCCACTCAACCCAGGGGTCGGAAATGGGTACAGGCTTTACGAGGGAACCGTCATGGTGTCCTATATATAGGGTTAGTTATAAGACATTTGAAAAACCAGTGCTAAGATCATATGTATCAGGCTTGATTGGAAATAAAGCATCCCAAAGATGCCGATGTTAACCTTTAACCTAACCTTTAAAGGTGATTTATGAGTGAAACGTTGACGGCAATGAGGGGCACTCATGGTGCCGAAGTTTCAGGTCCAGTTAAGAACTTTAAAGTAATTCTTCTGCTGGGTTTCATTCTTCAAGTTCGTTCTGAGGCAATTTCTGTACAATTTCAACAGATTGTTTGGAACTATATTCCATCAGTCACTTTTAATTTTCGGTAAATCTCTAGCTTGAAAATTTTCGTAAATTTCAAGGTGAACTTTCGTATTTTTCAAGTTTGTCCTATGTTCGGTAAGAACTACTGTAGAAAACAGAGCCCGCAATAGTGTAGTTGACTTAAATTGAGAGAATATCGGTAAATTTTCTTTCATAAGTAATATCTTAATGTCTACTTTAATTAAACGCAATCGAGAATTTGTTTTTTCCATTTTGTCAGCATTCCATTGCCGCATACCCGCGATGTTGTCTTTATTTTCACTTCAATTTCTAAGACATGAGATAGATAAAATACGGAGCCATCAAATCATCTAAGTTCAGAAATTTCGGTAGAGTCTGCTATGTTCCGTCGCTGAGAGTTTTAGAGAGTTCTGGGCTGGATTGGCATATGATAGACAAATCACTGAAATTTTGTGAAAATGCACGGGAATTTTCGCTGGAGTCCAATGTTGACAGGCACCTCACATCGATGACAGGATGGAGTCGCTGAATAACACAGCAAAAAAGAGAGGAATCATTCAACATCGATGAAAATTTTCCATTTATGGGCTTGCACCATAAAGTTATCAGTGTACAAAATTGGGTAGCCAAATTGGCGAGCTATTAAATAAGGTTTATGTGCAAAAGCTTACTTTTCAAGTTTTTTCAAAACACAAATTCGAAGTTTATTGGCTAATTTCATAACGTTGATGCTCACTCAAAAGGAAAAATACATTGATTTAAATCAATATCCACTCCAGCATTCTTTCCTAAGATGTGGCTGCTAGAATTGTGCTATGCCTTCATTTCTAGATGTACAATAAGCGATTAGATTATTTTTGTAATCAACAGTGTTCAAAAATTGTATCTATTTTTCAGAACACACGGGTAATGGGTCATTGATTCTCAAGTTGCATACTGCATTATAACTACATGAGAATTTATTTAAAATTCAATTTTCTATGGGAAAGATTCATTTTTATAAATCTATCAAGAAAAAACAGGATTAAAAAACTAAGAGTCAAAAATATTCGTTGAGTTATGATAAATAAAAAAAAAAGAATAACAAGATTAATAGAAGCACGACCTTCCAAGTTGATAACTTCCATTATATGCTTCTTTTACTTTCCAATTGTAGATTTAACCATGTTTGCGCTCGAGTATAGTTCCGTTAAATGTTTTAATTCTTGAAGGTTTTTCGATCTCGACGATGTATTTGAATTTCGATCTGAATTTGAATTTCGATCTGTATTTGAATTTTTTATTTTCTCCCTGGATTTTCTAGGGGATTCGAGCTGGGACTCATCGAAGGCCGTTGCATAACTGCAATTTTATTTTTGAAAAGCGGCGCACTAGTAAATTTCCACGGATGTTTGATGTCCTTGTCGCGTTGGAATTGAAACCGCCGGCCGAGCTTAAAATTTTAAGCCGATGACCTGAATTTTTCTCGCTATCTTGATGTTATCTCTCAGATTTCATTACTCCTTTGATTGCAATTGAGTAACCAGTTTCACTTGAGCTCAAAAAACCTCAAAACGTAGCGTAACAATTTCGATGCTAATTTTTACGTTCTATATCTATGTCTTGAGGTTTTATTCCACAACAGTCTACGTACGTCTACTACTGCAAATGACGTTGACGTTGCAAACAAGGAGAATACATCTAGCCCTCGCATTCCCCTTTCCAATGCTTGAAAAAACCGCACTGACGCATTAGAGATTTGCCCACGTCGAAGATATCAAAGCATCAGTACGATTTGTTCTACAATCCTTCATAAGATTCCCCCACCGTGAATATGCAATGTGAAGAACGCCGGCGTCTTAACTCGCTTCCATCACACGAAAGCCAACGTCGCTCTCGCTCCCGACGCAGTCCAACATTCTTACCCCCACTCTCAATACGTCTGCACGCTGCTTTGAAGCCGTGCTCCAGATGCCACGGCGCTCTGTAGATTATATTTCCATGTCCTTCTATTCACGGTTGCGTCATAATTCATAAATTATTCTCAGAGTTCTTATGTAGAATTCATTTTTTTCAATTTATCAATTGAGAGTGAAGGTATTCATATCAATCAATTGATATAATTGCTCCTAGCCTCGTTACCGCATCACGACGCATTTTGTCGGATTCTCCCGAATAGCACTACTTGCCATGAGGAGGTACACGAATTAGCGGGAAGCTGTTGTCAGTTAGCACGCGAGAGTTTCTTACTGGGATCGCCACCACTATGGTCGTGGACCCACAAACTTTCCATTGGGGACTTGCATTATTAAAACAGTACATGTTCGAGTCTAGCTCTACTGCCTTGGCCGATCTTCCATAAAAGTTAAGAAAATGTGTTGTTCAATCGCACCTTGGCCGATCATAACCTAATCGTATATAACTAGAGAACAAGTTTCCTCCCTTCTTATCGACGACATCGTTTCGTAATCCGTAAAATATTTTACTCTTTTATTCACTCGTCTGAGCATATTTCCCTAGCTCGTTCTTTCGTTTCTCTTTGTGCTCTTTCGTTTTATAAATTTCCCTCGGCGAATTAGGATAACGATGTACAAAATTAGAAATGGAAAAAACGAAAAACGAGACACTTCATGAAACAATCATATGACGAAGTGGAAGATCCAGTAATAAATTATTACTGGAAAAATACAACTACATTGATATTATCTGAAAGCTTATCAAGGGGATTATTTGATCATAATTACTATTGAATAAATTACTTCAAAATCCTCCAAAAATTTTGTTAGATTGACTCAAAAAAAGAAAAAATAACAATATCGTAGATGTACGTTTTTAAAATTTGGGGATAAAATTCACACCAGTCTTGCATCAAACATCGTTTTGCATCATTTTTCTTCGTGATTAAGTTTATTTTATTTCTCTATATTACTGGCTACCAAAAACTTATTTTTTTTGTCCCTAAAGTTTTGACAAAATTCAAGCGTCCTGGAAAATGATGTGGTTTGTGAAAAGGCTGTGTCCATGTGTGCCATTCTTATTTAGAGCATTGAAATATTAACGCTGATAACCCAGCGTCTCCAAGTCTTTAGCAAAGTCTTTCAACACAACAACTCTTTGGTTCATCATCTCACAACATACTTTTCGCACAGCTATTGGTGACATTTCGACGGTCATTTACGCCCCGACTTAGTCAATGTTATACTAAACTCTTTGAGCTTTGTGATCGCAAATCGAGCAGTAGGTCAAGGGATGGCTAAATATTTCGAAACAGTTCCATAGTTACTACCCAGATTGTAAGAACAGTAGTTTACCTTGAATCTATGCTGAGGTCTTTTATTTTTACCAACTTGCTGTTGAAGTCAGAATGACAATGGTAACATTGCACCTTTTTCCTGTCCGACACCAGAACATTTTAGGATCGAATGTTGAATGAAATTCTAAAAGCCTATGAACGTATAATAGAATTTGGAATTTTTTATGCATGCGGTTACTCTTACCCACCTCATAAGAGGGATATGTTACTGTACGAATATTATTGTCAATTCATTTCTTGCACCAAATTCTTGTCAAATTGATGGAAATAGATCTATCTTTCAGTTAACTGACTTTTAAATTCTTACAGGAACATAAAAACATGAAAAGAGTTTAGAAACCTGCGAATATTGAATTGTAAGAATGATTAAAAGTATTGAACACTGGTAGGTGAACGAAAAATTTTGCCACCAACTGTACAATGCAGTGGGCGCTTGAAACAGCTCACAGCAATTTATTTTTGTTACTGCTTATTCGTACATGTCCTATCAATTTTAATATAAACTCAAAGTTTACTCGCTCTTATTCTCAAGTTTTTCCTCGTGGTTCAAAGGCAAGCATCCTTTCATTACAAGGATTTTCTAGAAGCATTTTCCGATGAGGGAATTGGTTTTCAAGGCATTTCTTAGGACACGGTTTACAGTATTTTGTCATTAAATTTATTTGAAACAGCCATCTTTACCTTTTTTCTAGAATTGACATTCAAATTATCACTTTCCATGCAGAAATGTTAACCTGCAGTGGCACCATTGGTGGAAGAAGAGTGTGAACTTCCATTTTTTGTACTTAAATGGCGATTGAATAAAATTTAAGATATTTGCACTGTCCTATCTTTTATGTATGGAGTTCACATTCTTTCTGAATGATAAATGTGATTGTGAAAGCCATATGGGCTGTCTTCGCCCATAAACGGCATCCCATACGCACTTCCCGTTCTACAGTTAACAGCTGATGTCCAGTGAAGCTTTTCAGTCGCAACAATAGAAGAAAAACGTATGAGAATTAACTATCCTAAGATGCTACATAAATGCAGCTCATGCACTTAGACTTAAACGTTACTGGTTTAAACAAACGTGATGATTCGCAGTCGACTTGTTCGTATGTACGCTTAAGATGCTCAGAAACTAAATTACTCTATTAGGTCGTTTTGCTGCTAAAAAAGTAAACTATCCAACTAAAACTATCGTGTATTTGGACCTCGTAATGAAAAATATAATTTAACTCTTTAAGATGTTTATGAATTTTTAGGAGCAAATTTATTTCAATACAGAATAGTGTTTTGTTATTTCTATAGTACAACAAAAATTGTTTGTCGACACAATGCTAATTTCGCTATCCCGATACGTTGAAACATTTCGGTATCCGGTTACAAGATGCTTTACAAAAGAACAGTTACCCCAATTCTTGTAGAAAAACATATTTGCCAAGCTCTCCTCGCCCCTCCAAAAAACATGCAATCAATTGATTTATGAGTAGGCATTTACAAGTAAATTATTATATCTTACGACAAGCTGTGCTGTAAGTCTGCTGCAACCATTCAGCTCTGGCAAAAACTATTGCAAGAAATTCTAAAATACACAAACAACTGTGAGCAACTTGAGAGGCATTTTGCTAATCTCGAAAACGTTGGTATTTTTGACTGAAGCTCTAACGATGTCACTTCAAATTGTGGATACCAATTTAATTGTCAATTTTTCGGTCATTCTTTAAAAGTGTTTAGAGTTCCACCCTCAACAATCCCGTCATATCTCCCCACCACTCGTCTCTCACACATACACACACTCACATTTACTCTCTATAATCTCTAACACACAACCGTTAACCCACCCTTATCTTTCACACATCTCATTTGCGTACGTTCGTCTGTCATGCACTCACATTTAGCCATCATTATCTCCCACACATTCATATTTGCCTACCGTGATCTCACACACACACACATTTGCCCACCCTCGTCTCTCACACACACACTTTTGTTCACCTCTCATCTCTAAAACATCCACTTCTGCCCACCAAGGACAGACCATCCAAGACCAGGACAGCCTTTATTTCCTAACAGAATTCTCAGCGTGAAGCGAATGCATTAGAATAGGCGTCCGTTGTTTCATAGCAAACAATACTTCAACAGCGAAATAAATAAAAACACTCTTTTTCGAAAGATGATTTTCGTACAACGCTTTTAAAGCTCAAAGTCAGTCATCTATATTGTAATCACCTGCAAAATTCTACCAAGAAAAGTTAAAACGTGTATGAGGTTGAGAATACATATGACCAATCAAATAAAAGCCAACGTGTGGAAAGTATTCAAATGTTAACGTATTTCCAAACGAAGTGCCGAAATGCACAATGACCATTTCCCCAATTCTCGCCAGCTTGCCTTCCTTTGGGTAACATCTCTGTGACAGAATATAAATTCTTGCGGCCCACAAAGTTTGCTTTTGATGTTCGTAGAACTTCGAATTCGACGAGTCACGGGAAGCAGTGCAGAAACGCTACCTACTGTGTGCGGGACGTTAAATATGTAAATTTTCCTCTGCAGTGAACAGTGACGTTTTAAAAGGGTGATACGTAAGTCAAAAATTCATTGCCTGGTTAATTACGCTCTACTATTTTCACGCTTCAAAAGAACTAACCATATATGAATCTTGTCCTAATAATCTTTACTCTGTGATCAACATCAGAATAAACCTCAAGGTATTCATCCCACGTTCTTAGTGCTTGGCCACACGAGTATGTAGCTCAAAATTGGACCTGACATTCCAAGTCTGCAACAAGTTAAAGCTTGTTACGAAACTCTGTTGCTCGCAGACACGCGCGACACAGAAATGAATAATCCTGGAGCTAAAGTACTCTCGAAATATGTCCGAGCTCATCGTTCTGAGAAGTGGAAAGTTTAGGAGCGAAATAGAGATGGCCTGTTAAATTGAAATGCAATCACCTGCTTCCAATGTTTTAAAGTTCTTTTTCGTGAATAATACAGACAGTTGTCAGGCTGATTTTTAAATTCTCAACCTTTGAACAACGCTGAAATACTCGTACTTCGTAAATTTTACAAGAGAGCCAAGCTTTACCAAATAATGCATGTGGTGTATTATACCGATTACACTGAACCAACACAAGAAATGTAGGTAAATGCGTATTTTAGGGGAATGATTATAATGACACAATAAAAAGCCACGTTGAAGGAGTGAACGCTTTAATCTTATTCAAATGGGAAAATTTTTGCAGAGAACAAGAATTCTAAGGCTTCGGCAATTCAAATGTCTTTGTAGAAACAGCTGGGAGGGACAGCCGCGTGTGTCATGCACCGATCTGGCTCAGAACGGGGCTGGTGGAAGAAAGTTAACTAAGCAATCTCAATTCTTCCGGCAATACGACTTAAAGCAAAAATGTTAAATTATTTATCGAAAAAGATTGCCACCTACTAGAAATTTCAAGACCGAGTGAGACATTTTTCAGTATTGAGTGTTCGTTAGAATTTCAACACTTACACTACCATTATTCTGTGCACACTACGTGAGATAGATAATTCAGCTCTCTCTATAGTGCAAATGTTACGTATACACTTGTAAGCAGTAGGAATAAACTTTCAGAAGAAATGCTTAAGCTAAAGGACGGATGCGCATAATAAGAGACGTTGCTTCCTTTAGGCCAAACGATTTTACGGCAGTCCGAGCAAGTTACTTTAAGTTGTTTTGTACGTACAGATTTGTGAGTTCGCTTTATTGCAATAGAATAAGGAAAACTCTTGTGGCTGGTGCAGCAGCTTATTTTGGCCGTGGTCAATATTATTTTAAAATTACGAGAATAACTGACGTACATAGCAAAATTTTGTCCGTACTCACCAAGCGAGCTCGAACAGGATAAGTAATTCATTCACATTGACTGCATTTATTTGAGTGACTTCGGTTAAAGTAACATAGCCTTAACGAAGTTGTTTGTTTTGAAAAGACAGGAATTTTCGTACGCATTTATAAACGAGTCCCAAAATCAATTATTGTTTCTAGGGGATCTTTTTTGTGAGGAATATATTTTAGTCCATGATTGTTGAGGCACACTAAGTTATTTAGAACGAGAGAAGAGCTCAGCTGGGTTTCCAAGTGGGGGGCAGAAAAAAAACTCCCTGCCTAGAAAAGGAAGAAATATTTGGAACTCAATTAAGACTGGATCAGGAGGAGAGCTAAACTCTTACGGCCAGACACAGGAACCGGCCAATGGAAGGATTTCCAGCTGAATTACGTCGCAAATCAATTCAGGCCGAGTATTATTTCTTAATAATGACCTGAAGTTGAATGGTAGTGATTGGAGATCCGTAATTAGAAATTCTATGCTCCTAAATGATTAAAAAATTCCCTTTTGGTTAACTTATTAGAATACTGTGCGATTCAGTAATTCCTGGAAACGACTTGTTATTATTCAAGAGATAATATTAATTACTTCGAAGGCTGTCATGTGAGCTTAAGGTATAAATTTATATTAGTGGCAAGATTGCGAAGTGTCTAAAAAATGTGTATTAAGTTATAAATTGAAATTCATTTTTTGAAAGAATTTGATATTTCTCATATACGCCAGCAATCGTGGATATGTAGAAGGTCCTTTTCACTCACTCTTATTTAGCATCGACATTGGTCAACTTTTACGGGGATAATCGTTTTGAACCGAACATTTCATCTTCTAAATTATTCCAAACACACAGTGTCAAGAAAGCTGAACTTGAAAAATACTAAGTTGACTGCACGTCCAGTTTCAAATACTTACACAACGATTATCGAATACTGCACTGAAGACAAAAAATAATATAATTTATTCAGATAATTAATTTTACCTAGAATAGTTCAATAGAAGCGATTTAACATGAACTCATTTTCCCACGCAATTACTGACTTCTTGTAACTTTCGAAATTGTAACTTGAGGAACCACTCCTTCATCCTCCATACACCATACGAAAATTTGAACTTCTTGCTTAGTTATATGAATTTGTATAATTTAAATTCGAACACTTGTGTTCTGTTAGCAATCGATGATAGAAATGAATTACGACGCGATAAAGAATTTTCAGCTACTTTGACTTGTATTCACCAGCAATTGTGCAATGCTATTTAAAGACTCGTAGTTAATACGACCGATTTGGATTACGGAAGTCGCCAGAGATTGCGATCGTTTTCGTATTTTTCTGCATAAAAGTTGCGGTCAGGATTATGCGGTCGGTGAACTCAAGTCTTCAACATGCAAGATGAATAAAAACGCCACGTGTGAAATTAGGACTTGAATGTAAATTCAAATAATTACAATAACAGAGCTGAAAAACGTGTTAAAATTTATGAAAAGCATTAAAGCAACAAATTTCGCTTTTTGAGCGCTTCGTGTGCTGAAAGAACGGTGTGTCGGTCGCGCAGCAGCACAATAGGAAATTCTCAAGCTCATGTATCATTATACCTCAAATAAAATGTGTCTGAATTCCGTTTTCATTTCATAATATTAAGTACAAAAAATATGCTCAACACCAAATGACTCAACTATCAACACCTTTCTTGTAGCCTTGACTATAACAATGAACGTAAACAATAATATCTACCATTTAGTTGTCGAATATTTTACTATCAATTCAATTAGCCAGTCACACGCCATAAATTTAGCCATTTACAAACTCATTCAATTTGCATTATCGAATAATATCAGGTTACAACTAAATATTTTTGTTCTCAGTTGAACATGGTCGTACAAATATTCTAACCATCCGGTTGATAGTGTGAAGAGCAAGAAACAGCACCACATATGAGAGCAGTGTGACCAGCAACGCTGACGAGCACGTGAGTTGTACACACGAATACAGCTAAATAATCAGCCTGATGCATTTTTCAGTATTAACGCTACACTTCCAATAACAAACGCGTGATTCCTACGTTGCCATACAAGTTCTAAAGAACATGAGTGTGTTCCGCGGTTGGAGAGCGGTTCCTGGAGTCACGCTCTGCCCTCCCCTCCCTGCCTCCAAACCCGGCACTGCCTCTCGCTGATAGCTAGCTATACATACAGTATAGTGTAGTTGGCCAAGCCGCTGATCTTAGGGACCATTCGAGACTCCTATAATAGCGGCAGGATGACTAGCGACCTGCAGCGCAATTAAAGCTGCTGCAGCAGCTGCTGGTGCCAGGGGGCAGCTGTAGTGTGTTTATGGGGCAGTTACACGCTGCAGCGCCATGGGATGCGAGTTACAGCTGCACACCCTCACTCAGTCAAGGTGAGCGGTTACAGCACACTTGTGTTCAGATTATGTTTCTGATCTGAATCTTGTGTGCTCGAGAATTAGTTCAGAAAATCAAGTTACAATCGGTGTTCGCTAAGTGTTCGTACTGGTGGCTGTAACTAGTGACCTTACGAGCAGGAAATACAATCAAATCCTAAATTCATCTATACTCTTATGTTGGGAAGAACACTGACTTTATGCGATAAGTGTTTGTGTATTTCATCCGTTGAAAATACACCCGTTGTTACATCCGTGCAATAAAGTGCTGAATTGAATGATTGACTTGTATCTTTTCAAAATACTTAAACTAAGGATTTGAGTACTATCAAATTAAGCATACCTTTAATCACATTCCTAATAAATATCACAAGAAATCTTTAGAGATATTTTTAAGGTGAATCTTTCAAGGAATGTCACAGAGCCTCACAAGCATGCAAATGCTCATGAATACTATTTGCTATTTTACCACACACTATTTTACCCATCTTGATAAATTGCGACGCATACTTACAACATATGCATCTGTGTATCCAAATTTGAAAGACTTCATCATTTTCTTGGATGAAAAGCGTGCATAAGATCGACGCATCGCTATAAATTCAAAGAAAAAAAGAAAATCGTAGTTGTTTCATGAAGCGGAGTTCAAACTTGTGGAGCATCATTCAATATTTGTGTTACTTAAAACTAAAGAAATCCAAGTGTGCTGAGCGACGGAGATGAATAGAAAACAGCACCGAAAAGCAGTAAATGTCCTTTAAATACTCACAAGAGTAGTTGAAAAAGCTCAGGAAAAAATTGGCGCATAGTCGTATAATCACGAGGCTAGATGCTTATTGCATATTTAGAGACATTTGATGTCTATGGCTGAACTTGAATCATTCAAACTGATTCAGTAAGCCTGCATGCACTTGATGATTCAGAGGAAATGCCTTGGCATGAACCGCAATGCAAGTAAAACTTGACAGCTTGGCTTGGCGTTAGAGTAATCACTCCCGGGATGATTGAAGCCAACACACCGCCCTAACAGATGAGTTTTCTGATCGCTGTCATGAGAAACGTCAGTCTTGTAGACTTCAGCGCAAACAGTTCATGCCAAACGCCTTTCCTTGCACTTATTCCTAATTTGCCACAGCCTATAAATCAAGATCTAGAACGCACTTTACTCCGTCAGCATCTCTCTTAAGTTCTAGGGAGCCTCATGTTCTTGATACATTTCACTTCGATACTGTCTCATAGAGGCTGCTCCATAGAAAATCTGATGCTCATACTGAACAATGAGGCTGTGATTGGTTCCCGAGTGCGGCAATAAATTTCCTAATCAATCCTCTCGCGCTCCTTCTAACAGAAAATGCGTGCGTCTCAACCATTTCAAGTTGGACCTGACAAATTTGTTCAATTTATGGAGCCCTTCTCTCGTTTATAGTGCTCAGAGGCTGAGGACGTTGAAGAAGCCTCCTGAGAAGCTCGTCTGCGAGCTCTTTCGATTCGACTCTACAGATGAATGAAAACAGGTTTATGATTTACAAAAAGCATTCAAACCTCATCCTAACATCATTAATAGTAATTTGTTCTCGAACATCCATAAGTAGCTCACAGATGTCAACCATACCTGTTTTACGCTCACTGAAGCTGCGTTGACGTAGTATCCAGATTCCACATTCTAACGCTACAGGTTTTCGTTCAGCCTTACAGTATCCGTAATAAGATGGTGACTACGTCGAATATTTGCATCCGTAATAAGATGGTGAACACGCCGAATATTTACATCCGTAATAAGATGGTGAACATGTCGAATACTTGCATCCGTAATAAGATGGTGACTACGTCGAATATTTGCATCCGTAATAAGATGGTGACTACGTCGAATATTTGCATCCGTAATAAGATGGTGAACACGCCGAATATTTGCATCCGTAATAAGATGGTGAACATGTCGAATATTTGCATCCGTAATAAGATTGCAAACGCGTAGTATATTTGCATGCGTAATAAATAAGATGGTGAATAATGCGAGAAGGTGGTACTCACCCTGAAGTGAGGTGTGGTGAGGAGCTCCCGCAGCTCGTCGACCTCCCTGTAGGCGGCGTCCTCGTACTCCAGCAGCAGCTCGGCCACCTCGCGCGCCACCAGCACCACGTCCTGCTTGTTCGCCGTCACCCCCACGCTGTGGATCCGGTCGTACAGCTGAAAAGAAAGAGAAGAAAATGAATTTTAAAAACTATTTTTTGGTCGACTTTTCAAAACAATTCAGGTATTACACTTGATTGATGCAGCTACAAACGAATCACTAAAATGCCTGTAGCAAATTTTCCAATGAAACAATGTAAATTGAGGCATTTTTCTTAAAAAAATTCGCGGATAATGCCATTAAAGGGAGAAATTACTGTTAATCAGGCAACAGAAATCGACTGGAGACCCATCAACAAGGGGGAACTAAAACTTGTTTTAAATAATTCAATAATATTTTCGGCTCAGCTCTCGTGAAGATAATGAAGGTCATTTAAGCACGTATTCTCCGTGAGAATTGACGAAATAAAACTTGAACGTTTTTTAAAATTACTCTATGATTAACGTTCCGCTCATTAACCCCAGGTAACACTTAACCTTGTGACACTAAGATCAGGAGACAAATAGCTTAAATACGAATATCTAAGAGCAAACAAGTGCCGAGAGCATTTCATGCGCAGATGTGGCCTGGACGTCACAAAACAGGGCCGGGCAATGCGCACCGCACCAACCCACTCGGGACTTCCACCCACCCACGAGATCCATTGTGTGCTTCAGCTCACAGTGAACAAGCGGAAAATTAGGCTGTCCGTTATAAGAGGTAATTTTGTAATGCGCCGTCACCTGCGCCAGCGAGGGAATTTAACAGCAGTTTTGCACCACAACATTTCTGCATCGCAGCTCGGTGTCCTGCAGCTTAACATTCATGCGGTAAATACTTTATTAAACCAACTTTATGCTAATTTTAACTGCAATGCGTTTGTAGGTCTTCATATGCACCTCAGCCACACAAATGGCGGTCATTTTTAAATTGGCAGGATTAGCAGAAGTGTTGTATGAATCGGGTATTGTTGTTGAGAACTTCATTTTCGAGGAGCGTTGTCGCACAAATCTCTCTCAAGCTCATAGAGTTAGAAAATTAAATTACTTGTACGTTCATAACCATAGATGATTTTCTATAGTTCTGAGGTAAAAGACTTTTATCTCAGCAATACTATTTGAAAATGAGCTCAATTTGTAATCCTTCAAAATATATTCAACGGAAACTCATGAAATAAGCGAAAGCGCGAATAACACCTACGAGAATTAACGCCAAAAATACATGGAAGTTAACTATTTGTTAGTCGACAGCTCACTATCCAGTGGATATGCGAAAAGATGCTCATGAAGACATCAAGTGGCTTCCATGAGTTTGAAAATTACGGTTCTGCTTCCCTACCGCCGGATCGCAGTCAACACTCCACAGAGACATTCTATTTGCATGAGAAAAACTCGAGCGTTTACCTGAAAAAATGCGCTCGCAGCCACCAGCAGAAAAAGTGTTTTACAGGCAGCAAATACACACCGAGGAATCAACGTCTGCCAGCCAGCAATAATGAATCTAAGGATGAAATGATTATTTCGTCTACACTGAAGCAAAATGACAGAACATGCGTAGAGACTCTAAATTTGTGCGCTGTCAACCTCGCTGAAATTTGAAGGAGCCGTGAAGAATAATTTGAAGGCCTGCAGATTGAACGAGGATGAGATTGCGTCCAACTACGATTTTTTAATCCAATTAATGACGATACAATTCGCGTGAATAGATCTTCTAATTTTGGAATATGCTAGCCAAGTAAATACACTCTTCAAAGAAATGCTCTTCAATTTGTAGATTACCCTTAAAAATTTGAAATTCTAAAAAAAAGTGTGATTGATCGAGGTAAAATAGGATGGGCATGAGCTAACATCCTAGAGAACGCTTCGTTGAGACACAACGAAGTGGAAAAATATGAGAGATGAATTTAATTTGCTTCGAATGTAAAAATGCTGAAAATTACGTAGGTAAAAATGAAAACAATTCTGTGACGAGTTTTCTCACTATTAAAGAAGATGGGAAACTCAAGACACGTAGGGTATTCTCTTGGAGCACCTTAAAATATTTTACCACACAAGTAAAAGTGAGTACATAATTGTCAGCGTAAATGAGTAATGAGTGACTTACAGTTCAAATGAACTATGAAATACAAATAAACTTCAAGCTTTTCATGTTTCTTGTGAAATTAACACTCCGACTGCGATGTGCGCCACCGGTGGTACACGGAGGTAATTTTCATAATGCTGCTGACGGGCCAGTAGTCGCAAACTCAATTTTCATAAATATTTAATCAAAGCTAAATGAAGGCACGATCTTGTTCATGTTTGGTATTTTCATAATACCTGACTATAATTTACTTTACATTTGAGTTTGGTGTTGAACTTAGTGCTTAGTAGCTGCAGACAAAGTATTAACAGTGAGAATCTATATGAAAACCGACGGATGCTCTATTTTCCCAGCTCTCTGTCACAAGTAAAAAGTTTGTTCATTCGTAAAAATGCTGAAGAAAAATAGAAGGCAAAAAGTTTGAATGCTTTCCAAAATGTTGATTAAAATTTTCTTATGACCCATGTGGTTAATTTTTTGGTAGTCATTTCAGATATTTTCCTTTGAAAAATGAGGAAAATAAAAAATAACCAAAAATATTCGCACATGAATGTATATTCACTGGTGATGGACCGTTTTAAATATGCTCAAAATGCAAAAAATTATATCACATATGCATCAAAATGAGCAATAAATATATTTTGCTTTTATGAGAAGGTTCTGAAATGTTTACAAGGCCCCCAAATAATACGGTGTCCGACCAACAAAATTTTAAAATTAGAACAATTGTCAAGCCGTACACGAAAAACGTCCAAAAAAAGTCCACTATCGTGCTGCTCCTAAGCCTGTTTCAACACATAGAATGATGAATCATTTTTGAAAAGCATACTTCTCAAACCGTACCAGCATTCAATTAAAAACAATACGATCTGCCACGTTTGACCCAAGTTGCACCTATGGCAAAAATAAAGTAGCCTACGCTCAAAATAGCATTTTTTCAAACACAAAGCCTCGTTTTCTATGCCTAAATTGCTGCACTTTAGGATTAACTGCTTCATTCTGTTCACATGGCAGAGCTGTGCACCCTATCAAACTATATATACCACATAAGTCAAATTTTTTTTTAATTTTTCTGTTACTCTCTTGATTTTGAAATTATATTAAAAGAAAAAACTAACTTTCCATATTGATTTCAATTCTCCTACAGAACAATGTACGTATATGCGAGCAGACATTGTCTGGAGCTACCGACAGTCAGCTGTGGACAGCTCGTAATCCTTCTGGTTCATTTATGATTTTGAAGTGAACCATCCCGTCTATTTTTCAATTACAATCGCATGAGTAGAATATGAATAGAATTTCGAGGTATATCGAAAATAAACCTTGAGTACGTTAATTTAATGACTGGAAATCTAGCTGTAAAAAACATAATTGGAGGCCATGAGAATTTAATTTTCCATGGAGCAATACTGTAAACTCGTTTTTCAAACCCCCACCACTCATCAAGTCTACCAATATGAATATATTTTTACTATTGAAAAATAAGGTACTAAGTTGGGCGAATTTTTATGAGTTACACTCATGTATTTAGCTTACTGCAAAACGATAACCTTTGCTCTCCGTGGTACAGTGGTTAAGGGATCGGGCTCGTATGTTGGAGTCGCGGGTTCGTATCCCGGCGCTGGCGTGGAGATTTTCCCCGTTGGGTATAAGGGAAAGCTCCTGCACAATACCCCACTCAACCCAGGTGTCGGAAATGGGTACCGGCTTTACGGGGGAACCGTCATGGTGTCCTATATATAGGGTTAGTTTTAAGACATTTGAAAAACTAATACTAAGATCATATGTATCAGGCTTGATTGGAAATAAAGCATCCCAAAGATGCCGATGTTAACCTTTGCTGTTAGCATCGTACATTTTTAGTTTCAGGTTATATGCCAGCAACTCAAGACATGCAGATAGTTTTTTAAACCAAATATATATAACTTCTGATGTATTATTTACGAATACATTGAATTGCGATTCAAATATATTATAAGAACATTTTAATAATACTTGCTTAATCATAAAATTAATTTTGTCTGAAGCAACCAAAACAGAGAGGTAAAAATCGAAACCTATAGATATTTTGAATTTAGGCCAGCAGGCCTGTTCGATACCTAAGGTGATCTTCGAACCAAAAATAACGGTCACAAATTTTTCAAAAGACATTTCAGGACACCTCAGCCTCAAAATTTTTTCAAATAAATTAATCAGAATTCAGAACCAGTTTCGCGATCAATTATCTCTGTTAGCCTACTGGATATCTCCAGAAGTCATCTTGATCATTGCTGAGATAGAAATACTCTTTTAAAACGTTATATCGAGGGCTGATTAGAATGCCAGAGAGACATAAAAAGAAAAATGTCGCCCATATGCTGAATATGTTAAGCAAACCTGAAATCCATATTTGTTCCTTTGTGTGGGTTCATGGTACGTACCACTTTACGTGCTTCATCTGGCAGTAGCATGAGCATTGCAAGAAGGAAAAAAACTTGCAACGTTTCTAATTTTATCGACAAAGCAAAATTAGTCTAATCATGAAACTATGTGTCTGTGTAACGACTGCTTTTTTATACTAAAGTGAATGTACTGGTGATTGCGCATGATGTTTGATAACTGTGTGTAATTGTTCACGCTTGTGCCTGGGCATGACTGAAGTGTACGGCAAAAAACTTGAATTGTACCCTGAGATTGGGTAAATTAAATTGTTCCTTTTGCCCTATTATATTCCAATCGCAACCTCACTCAAGAGATTAGAGTGATTCGAATAAACTATGTTCATTGATATTTAATTCTCGCTCATCAGAAATGATAGGTATATCGTCTCGTGGATTCAGCAGTGGAAAATTCCTATTTATCTTACGAAACCACGAAACAAGGGTCTGAAAATCTCCAGCCTTAGACGAGTACTCTTCTTAGTTATGCACGCATTCATCGAATGAAAAAAATATTTGATTACATATTCTGCAAGTTATGCCGCGAATCCTTGAGTTCTCTGAAAATTCAATCTTTTGCCGCAGCGAAGCTAACGCGATTCCAATTCTTCAGGTGAGCTGTTTGTGAAATTCGCACTTGCATGCTACGAGGCAGTTCTACCAACGATGACAATGCTACTCGATTTTCACTCTCGAAAGAAGTAAGAGTGCTAGATTTAATACCACGTTCGTGGTACGCAAACATCAATAATTTTTACTCGCTAACTCATTTTACGATCGTAAAATCAATGTTTCCATGCTATAGTATCATCGGATGGACGTATTTAAATTACTTATTAAATTTCTCATGAAAACTACAGTTGCGGGAATGAAGTGATGCTGAATGACCTTCCTGGTTCTTATACCAAATTGATTTACGACACGAACTACACGTCTCCAAGGATAGTTCTCCAGAAGACCGTTGTAAATTAAGAGAGAAAAAGTCAAATTTGACTCCAATCTTTGTTGCACAGTAAATTTTGATACCATCACGGCCAGAGAAGCAGTTTAAACAGTGATGTCAATCTGAGCTACATATAATCCCTGGTTCATCAGGTAGAAAAATTAACGTTGTTGGATAATCATTCACTTTTCAAGTAACTACGTAAAAATCCCGAACAAGTGACATGTCGTTAAGAACTTAGAGCTGCAGTGCAAAAACATAGGCCATGACACAGGGCACATGGGAAGGGCTGCGAGCAAATTTCTTTTCCGTGTCTGTCGACAGACAAAGGGACGGGTGACAAAACCTGGAATGAGAGTTCCTGGAAGCAAACCTGTTTTTTTCCTTCCCTGATCTTGTATAAGAAATGGCTGGCAAGGCTCGAAGCAGGAGCTTGTGCCCTCCTCCGGTTCTTGCGGCACTTGAGAGACTCTCGGGGCTGCGGCGGCGCGGCCGAGCACTGACGCTTTGGCGATTGCTGGGGCTGAGCCAATAAAGGTTTGAAGAGAACGTCATTCTTTCCGGACGGAAGTTTATCAACAAATGTCCATGGTATCCAGTCCCTGAATATCTTATAACGCATCTTCACCATGGTGATTCTTACCCTAAAAATGAGAACAGAAGGTGAAACTGAGCTTCTTTCGTTACTGGTAGGCATGTATGACAGATCCTACGAGTTATCTATCCACGTACTTACTGATCCGTAAACAGTAAGTAATGGCCATCGATTTCCTATATCAAGAAATATTTTACCAAGGTTTCCTACATCACGAAAATATCCTTAGTAAACAAAGACAAATATTATCATTGCAGACAATATCTGTTTTTGTAACGTTGGACTTGATTGCATAAGATAGGGGAAGTAATGTACTTTATCATGGTCTATGAGTTCCTAGAAATGGTTTTTCATTGTTCACTCTATTACGACATACAACAGATGAAAACAAGTTTACAGAGCTAAATAAGTGCCTTGGGTGGTAGAATCGTTAAAAATAACTCGGTATATATTCCCCCTTTTAACATGCGTATAACCTGTTTGAATGCCCGAAATGCGTTCTAATTTGCAGATCGAGATTCTTTCGTCACCGTTCTTTGCGTGATGTGCGCATAATTTAAGACTGAAAGTTATTCTGCATTGAATCAGATCTGTAACAATAAATTTACTCGCTGTAATAAAGTGCACATATGTATACTCGCCGGGAAGATTACCTGCAATTCGAAATTCAATTTGCAAGTAGTTCAAAGATACTTTTCGGTGTACAATTCCCCAATCTGCGAGTCTCAAATAGATGCCTCGATCAGTACAATAGGCACTGCATCTCACTGATATTTGAATCTGGAAAACAGACGAAGAGCTGCGCAAATATACTTACAACTTCAGGATTTCAGAGAGTAGCACATCAACTACGTCAGTGAATGATGGAAATGTAGAGAAAAATTAAACAGACCAGACTAACATAATCAGCCTGGTCATTTGTACGCATTTTAAGGACACTAGAGTCCGATTTGCTGAAGGCAGAAACCCACTCGGCAAGTTAACCCTTTGCTTCCCAACACTCTAATT
Organism: Morinoia aosen; assembly: GCA_030386875.1. Lineage (NCBI taxonomy): Eukaryota > Metazoa > Arthropoda > Malacostraca > Amphipoda > Talitridae > Morinoia > Morinoia aosen. The sequence goes on from CM059559.1 coordinate 27,384,026, forward strand.
GTTGAGGGAAAAAATTTCTAAGTTAATTGCAGTCATTACCCTGATATATCAGCTAATTTGCCCTAGCATGTTATTTTTCTGTATAAGCAGGTGCTTACAGTACTTCCTGTTTAAGTTGAGAAAAAATATGCTGTAAAAATGTATGCTTCGACGCCAAAATAATGGACAAAATATCTGAGAAAAAAATATCAATTTAGTTTTTGCTTCATTTTATCTGTAAATACATGTACGTATGAAAAACTTGTTCAAGTTAAATATAAAGGTGCCAAATGTATTACATAGACCATGAAGCTTACACTGAATGGATATCAATAGCAAATTGCACGTGTCAAACTTTTGTAATGTCTAAAAACATGGTTGCAGGAATACTATTAATTGCCCTAATTTTGTCATTTACTTCAAATTATTTCCCTACTTCAAATTATTTCCCTTGCAATTTTGTCAATTTACTGAAATTGGAAGCACTAAGCATCTGGGAACTGGAGTTCCCGTCGGGAGGCAAAGGGTTAGCCCTTTGCCATTTTCTGAAGCGCAAAAAGTATGTTTTGCAAGTTTCGGTGTACATACACTAACTTTGACTTCATAAATTCCTGCTGGAAAATAAATACAGAGCAATTTTTTCATCTCAGGAGCGGTAAGCAGGCATTTCTTTTTATTGGACACACTATGTTAATGCCTTAAGAAGTTGACACCCAAAATCATTTTGAACTACAGTATATTATCACAGCTCGTTCCAATTTTCAGTGAATATATATAGATAATACTCGGAACTCAAATTTCGCTTCCAGTATTCTACTACTATATACAGTATTTCTATCCATAGCAAAAAAATAATTCAGACATAAAATCCAGCTTTAGATAAATGCACCACTCAAAGAAATCGAATTGTAAAGTTTTACGAAATCCAAATTTGAATAATTGCTCGGAAATAATGCTCAATATAAATTTTAATGTCAATAATGATAGGAGCGTAACAGGAACTGTTAAAGCTAGACGAATAAACTTTACCGGCAATATTGTTCTTTCACAATACTGATGTCAGCGTCAGTCCACTATCTGAGTTATGACGTTCAAGCCAGGCCAACTTTCATTCACGCGCTGCACATGCGCTGCACCGCAACTCGTCTTCACTCCACTGAGAAGAACAGCACAGCGTCACGGCAGACAATGTCCAGCCGAGCTCTGCAGAAATTACCGAGATATTTCGTAGCAGTGAGCTGTCAAGTGTTGGAACACCATTACCCTACAGCTTGAGGTACGGATCAAGACCTTGGTCAATAGCAGACAAACAAAGCGCACTCGAAGTACTGTATAACTACAACTCTAGTAAAAGAGACGTTTGTACGAAATTTTTCCTACTGATGACTCTCACCCGTGATAATTTATATTAGCAGTATAGTGGTGCAAAAATATGCTCTTTGACTCGAAAACGAAGAAAAGTTAATTGGTGAAATAACTTTTGTTTCCTACTCGTTGTACACGCAAGATATAAATTGTGTTCTTAGTGAAGCGAGGCAAAGATTCGATGTAATCGTGTTGTTAGTAGTTTATTTCCGAATTGACCAGGCCAAAGCGTAACGTTGACATGAAATTTACACAAAGGTTATGGAGCTGTTTAATTTCTCAGAAAATTGTTATCACCCGTAAAGACGCGCATTAAAATGTTTAAATGAAAGGCCGCCGACTTCTCGTTGTTCTCTCTTACACTTGACAGACGTTATAACTCGGTCTTGTCCTTCAAGAGTTGAGCTCCTTCGACAGACCGCTTGAAACGCTTCTAAAGGCTATTTATTTCATTAATTTGGTTTAATCGAGGGAATCTTTAAGTTCAACCCTACGACGTCCACGAGGACACTGGAGTCCTCTTTCAAAAATAACCTTAACAAATTCCCCGTTAAGTCGAATTGTTGTCCTAATGAACTTTTTGAAGTTTACTATCGATTGGCAGTTCATTTCTCATTTTGAGTGCGGCGAGAACATGATGCCAGTGCCAGTCTATAAATGACAGTGGTTGTAAGAAAGCCAGTTTGAGTAAAAAATTCGGACGTTAAAGGATTAAATGAATGAACCTCCATATTGTACTTGATTGGTTTGTATCAGTTTACCCCATTATTCAGTTGCCCGGGTTATAAACGTAGAAGTTGAAAAATTTACCCATTTTTTACAGTGACAAAAATTCCGTAGACTTTTTGGATGGAATCAGAAATTCTGGCGTTCAAAAAATACAAAATCTGAAGCGCAGAACCAGGCGCGGACTAGCTCAGCTTCTTATCGCTGGCATGAGCGTATTTATGGGTGTATACTCAGCATCATTGGCAGCTCTCCACGGCCGATCCAAGCTTCATCTGATCTACAGCCACGCAAACCAGGCGGCAACTCACAGACTGTTCGCTCCAGGCGCCGGCCCTTATGTATGGCTCGTATAGTACACGACAGTGCGTAGAATAAATTTCCGACTCTGTTTTCCACCCGATTTTTCAAATTGGACTCCAAAGTTTGAATCATTGAGCTAGTATTGTTCCATTTTTGTTACGCGGATTGAATGTTTGTACTCAAGGGGGAATATTAGTCATAAGTTAGGCTCATATATTGGGAATTGATTGTGTGTACATCACAAATCTCAACGCTAAGCGGTATTTTGATTGAATATATGTAAACACTTTCTGTCAGCGGTCATGTCTGGTAAAAACGGTCCTGCCTGGCGTAAAGAAATGTTTTATTTTTGTCAACATTCATGTTATCGGATAAAAAAAGGATAAACTTCATGAGAAATTCAAATGTCATTTAGATGGTAAATTTTCAACGCCAGGAATACTTCCTCATTTGGAATTTAAAATAGCATAATACATTAAACTCTTGATGCTTTAAATCAGTTTTAATCTAATTAAATAAAAAAGCGTTTGTTCTGAGCATGAGTTTAATCACTTTAATAAATAAGAAAAATTCACATCCTTCAGAATAAAACTTTACATTTCATCAAAAACTCTTTTGGAATTGCAGTTATGCGCGATGCAAAACATTTGTTTATCTATGTATCCTGCAATCATCGCACACTTGAAATCCCAGTTATTTTCTTGGATATGGTTTCGAAGAGCTTTCAAAGACGAAATGTAATAACAAAAACAGCAATACTTCTTTTGTGCTGTATCATCCATCTATTAAGCCTGGAAAATTTAGTCGTTTTCACAATAATCGTTAATGTTAACTGAAATATTATAAAAAAATTAAATAAAAACAATTCGAAGAATAGCTAACACAAACGTTTTCCCATGAAACACATAGCATGCAAGTTTGATAATTTACACTTAAAAAACGACGTTCCCGTTAAAAACTCGTTTTCTATTCAGGGCAAGAAGAGAAGACAGCGAACCTCACATGCTCAGGTCAGGACGGAACTGACGCTGCCCCTCACTGGAGGCTCTCCGGGTGTGAAGGAAGGGCCGTCCTCCTAGCCCCATCATGTTTCTGCCAACTCAGCACTACATGGCGAAGTACGGCTTCCAAAAAACCTAATAATACTTTAACGCAGATCGGAAACGGAAGCTATTCCTCAGGAGCGAGTGAGTAGCCCCTTTACCTCCGCTCTTCCCAGTGTTTTTCGGATCTCTGTGGAATTTGCCGAGTTCCTCCAATCCTTAATGAGATCGTCGAACGCGCATGGCAGATTGGAAGCAATTTCACGTGAGGTGTGACCCAAATACATGACCAAAAACGGCCTGGCTCGGGGCAAAGTGAACAGAAAAAACATCGCTGATGCAGGTTTACATGAATGCAGTGCACGAGAAAAAGAACTCTGGCGTCCAAATGAATCAAATGACTTGAGTTGGTACGTTTCCACGCAAGCGCTTCGCACGGCACCGGGCAAAATGATTGTAAGTTTCACCAGATTTTCTTTTGCTGCAGGTATAAAATAAGCACTTGCAATTAATGAGAAGTTTGTGAAGAAACTCAAAAATCATCCCTGAAAGAAATGCATCGAAATGAAGAAAGAGAAAGAAAATGATGACAGTTTATTTCCAGTAAAGATGATACAAAAACCATCATTGACTTTAAAGTGCCCTAACCTAAGCATCCTTAGTGATATAAACAAATCGGTTTCGTCATACTCGAGTCAATTGTCGAAACAAGTGATCGAGAGAAAGCATGAAAAATGCATTCCCTTTGTTGCGTTAATCTAGGCAACATCAGTATATACAAGTAATAAATGTAAAGTAAATACAAGTAATAAAAAAACATAACACCAGTAACGTATTGTTGAAAACGGTCTGGATAATGCACACTCTCATTGAAATACGAGCTTAGGAATTTGCGATATCAGGGATTAATATTACGTGTAAAATGGGTACTTTTAAAAAATTTTGCGTCTAAGACTAAAACGTTGACGTTCGGGACAATCTTTTTGTTCTTAGTCATCAATTAGTATGCCAAACAACGAGCTCGTAGTAAAATATTTAACCCCACTTAAAATTGATGAAATTTCCTACTCTAAAAATGCCGGCACAAAAGAGTTCTCCGGAATCAGAAAAATGAGAAGGATTGTAGTATAATACTAACCCAAGCATTTTTCAACGTGATGGCAGCAATTCGTGAAATCGACTACATAAATAATGCTGTCATAATATTCTCACGAGCGTCAGGAATGAGAAATTGCAACACGAGGCTAACAATAACACTATACGACATGAATAAGAAGAACACAACAAATGCCCAATAAAGTTAGTGCGCAAGAAGAATTACATTGCGATCAAAATGTAGTTAAGGTACCTAGTTGATAAATGTATATAGAAATAATGAAATGTTTGTACAAGCGATTGAGAGGAAAAAACATGAAAATGTTTTCTCATGGCAAATTATTCCAAGTTTGATAATGTTTATAAATGAATGTAATATAAGAAACGTAAAGATGAATACAGCGGGCTAAAACGTTCTTGACACTCTCCACATACATTGACATATGAGCTTTCGCTTTTTCGATATCAGGGAATAATGTTGAAAGTGTAATGGTAGGAAAAATATCATTTTTTATTCAAAATTAAAAGGTCAAAATGACTGAAATTCAAAAATATATTTTCGTCGTAACATAACAAACTAGAACTAAGTTAAGTACCTCAAAGAACATGTTTTAAACCTACTCAAAAACTGACGATATGTCCTATATGAATGCTTGATAAAAGTAACAGGAAGTCATGTGTTAGGTAACGTGACAAGTTGATCCGTAATAGAAAAAAATGCTGCATTCATAGCAAAAATGCAAGTCCTTGGCTTAGCAATTTTGCAGTAACTGCTGGGCGTGTGTACATAATGCACACTACCATTCGCATACGCACACTACCATAACTTTGCGTAAAACCTTGTAATGTAGGGTAATGAACGAAAGAATTCGTTACCACTTCTTCAGTATATACTACAGCACACAATTATCGTTGAGATGCAAAATGACGTGATATTTTGGTCTTAAATTCTTTCATTGTTTAAGGGATTTTTGATAAACAATAAAGCGACCGATCTTGACAGAGCTTTTTACCCAATGTCAGATGAACGGTAGTTGACTAAGACATTATTTCTTCAATCAGCCTTCTGGTTGGTTACAGTGCGGAGAAAGAATTGTACAATTCAGCATTGCTCTGAGCGAGGCACAAAGAGGAAAAAATGTTTCGAGCTTTATGAGTGAGGAATCTTTCTTGAATAGGAGAATAGCCTAGTTTACTTAGGGGAGGGGCTGCATGCTCTCTCTTCTTGAATTTGCAATTGCATACCACCTAGGTCGCAAAATTTAAAGTTTTTAATTCTCTTTGATGATATTGAGGTATGTTTCCCCATTCTTGGCTGCAATAGTCAATGTGCGGTAACACTAAAGATCGAAACGCAAATACTGATCAAAATTTTTCATCGAACACACTTTTAACTCTGAAAAACAGTGAAGTTCAGTAAATTCTGTTTCAAGTTTTCACAACGTGAAATTTGAAGGACATTTTTCTATGGATCTAAATACCTAGATTTTCAACTTTTTCTGATGGTTTAATATCATCATTTTCTATCGTAAAAGTAAGATTTGGAATTTTTTTCATTGCATCTTTGGATCCAAAAATAATGCACTGCGTCTTGCTCGCATTTAGTTTGAGACCATTTTGGTCATGCTATAATTTCAGGCTACTCTATAGGCTTCCAGCTTTGATTTGCGTCTGCGGTAATTCTGCCGCATAGCTTTCAATTTAAACATCTTCTGCATACATAGAGATTTACAAGGTAACCATAAAAGTTCTGTCCATTTTTAAAAGAAAAAAGAAAGCGCTTCACAGTATGTGTAACATATATTTAGTCGGAATCCAGCACCTTCTGCCAACGTGTCTCCAGCTGTTCAATCTCCTTGCGGTAAAACTCGGAGATTTTGGACTCAAAGAAGTACGTGAGGGCTTGGCGCAAGTCTGCTTCATTGATGAAGGATTTCCCACGAAGATGGTTATCCAGGGAGTGGAAAAGGTGGTAATCGGGTGACGCAAAATCAGGTGAATAAGGTGGATGACACAAAGTCTCCCACCCAAGTTGTTGTGTGGTATCCCTGACCACTCGCTCAACACGTGGCCTGGAGTTGTCATGGAGGAAAAGCACACCTTTGCGATTCACTAATGCTGGCTCCTTCTTACGCAATGCCTGTTGCCCAAGTTCCAATTGCTGCGAGTATAGGTCTCCAGTGACCGTTTGGCTCGTTGGTAGCAGCCCAAAATGAACCACTTGAGGGAAGCAAACGGTTTTTTGGGGCCCAAAACTGAAATTGAGATTATTACTTGAAAATGCTCCTAAACCCTTCCTCTATCGCGTAGAAACGTCATTTGTCCCGTGTTGGCAACCCAAACCCCCATAATTGCCCCCAAATTGCCCCCCTCCCCCGCTGTTGCGCTCAGAGAGACCAGCTGCGGGTCTGCTTAGCTGTGGTTTGTTGCTCCAAAAGTTTTTTCTTTGTTTTTAGACAACTGTCTATTCATTAGAGAGGTTTAGTGGTCTCTTGAACTTCTTAGTGAGTTGTTTTGTGCTTGTCTGTCCTGTGAAATGCCTAGAATATCAAATGCAGCTGTTCGCTCTCGCCGAAGATACTTTTTCGACTTTGAGGGGCAACTCCAGCTACAGTTTTTCACCTATGGAGGAAATGCATCGTAAAGATCAAGGTGAGTACTATAAATCTCCGAAGTAGTTTTTTGATAAGTTGATTAGAAATTTTTTTATTGCAAAGAAATACAAGTTGAGTTTTAAAAATTCTAAATTTTGCAAAAAAAAATTTTTGAAGCGATATCAAAAAACTGTCTCGGACACTTGTAGATATGTTCATTGTGAATCGAACAAAAAAACTAATCGTCTCTATGTACAATATCGGCTGAGAAATTCGAATTATAAGAAATTTGCCTCTGTGGGGGTGAGGCGTGGGTAAATTCCCAAAACTTTATGGGCTATAAATGTTTATTCGAATGTTATAAACATGCTGTGAATACCTCAGAGCTTATTTCACTCCGGAAGTTCTTTTTTTAATTCTTGAATATTTTATAGGGAAAAACAGTTCGGGGCCCTCTGCAGTTTGCAGCAAGTATTAGTGACTTATTAGTGGTAGTGACTTATTGCAACTATGAAGACTTATCTAATGTCGATAATTGGATGTCGATAATTTTTAGATGAGAGGGGTATGTCACACTCGGTATTTGTTGCATTAGATAGCAGTGAAAACCTACATCTTGTACGTACTGTATAAGAGTCAGAGGAAGAACGAGGAGAGTGTTGATCATCAGTAGGCGAGCAATGGTTCATGTTGCTAAAAACTTTTCTTAAGAAAGTTCACGATCTAGAAAAATCAATAAATTCAATTTTCAGGTTTGCTTTATCGTTAGAGAATTCAAAATTATCATTCAGGTTATAGAAGTTTTTTTTACGTAGGATCTATATGGTAAGGTGAGTGTTAGAGTTGATCTAAGAGCAATTTGTTGAAGGAAATGGTGTGTTTCATCTCTTGTACTAGACCAAGTGCGAACATCATAGCAAGCATCACTACCAGTTACGTTTGTTCGAAGTGGAATTAGATTTGAACTCATTTTTTGCACAATTTTGCCGCCTTGTGGAATTATTTGGCACTGCAGACACTTACTTTAAAAATACTAGAAAATGCATGCTTGATCACAATAAGTTATTTGATCTTAGTGAGGCCAGAGAACGAGAATCAAATATTGGAAGCAGATGTCATTTTTGAACTGATTCATTCGGTCAATAGTGTCAAGGAGGTCATCGAAACGTCCGGAAGTTATGTCTGAAATTTTACACGAGCTATCAAGGTCATTTCTTTTAACTGCTGTGGGAATGTCATCTCCAACAAGAAAAATGTCCGAAGGTTCTTTGTGATTTTATTTGAAACACTGCGTTGTAGAAGCCGGGATCTCTGGTGCAAGATCAAAAGAACCTGAATGCGAATTGAGTTTGAAAATTTGCTTTATTATGAACTTAATGTATAGGAAGCGGCGAAGATACCGAAGATGGGCTTGGAGGTACCTACTGTTTTGATATTCTAAATGAGTGAGCCGTAGTGAGACAGAGGTAATTGTTTACCTCATGAATGGTGAGCGAGATTGAAATTTGCAGCGGGTGTAAGCATTCGTTAAAGGTACAATTCTCGCTTGTACTGCTCTGCCTGAAAGATTAGGGTTATCGGTTCGGCTCGTTACCTGAAGGGCTTTGGTAGTAGTCGTGATTTGTATCATGAGCGTTACAATTAAATATGAAAGGGGATTTCTTAATTTTAAGCTTATTATGTATCCCATTTTTTTCATCGGCTATAAACGAAATGTTGACATTTTTACTCCCCGCAAACGAAGAAATTTTGCTCAAGATTTTTGATTCTGTACACGATGGATCTTCACGGGCACAGTTAGAAATGTGTAGTTGACACGTGCGGATTGACATAAATTGCACGAAATTTAACTTTCAGAAGTAATAGAAGTATTAAAATTCTTTAATTTTCGGAAAGTTTGCGGTTGGCATAGTTTAAAACGAATGCAGATTTTTGCATAGAGATCCAAGGTTTTATTAGCACATGTGAGATAGTTGAAAGAAATGCTTTCTCACTGAGATAACTAGGTAAGAACGAATAAAAAATAGGGAGAAAACTTGCAAAATTTAGGCCCGAAGGTATGAGAGTAGTAAGAGTAGACAGAAAGCAGCTCAGTGGCGGCTGGATGCTTGCGGTCAGACGGTGTGCCGCTGCTGAGCCAGTGCTTGCGAAAATAATGCTTCAAAATTCCTTATTCATTGAATGAAAGAATAGAGTATTAAATATGACAAGAGATAGATTTCAAACACGATGCTCGTAGTAGGAGAGCTAAAAAGAGGAAGATTAGATCGCTTACAAATCCTAGAATAGTAATGGTTACAAATCGCGAATGGATGAATGTAAGATGCATTAGGTTCTGGAAATTGAACTAGTCACGTCGTGCGAAGCCACACAAGTTGGGATAAAAATTTGGTACGTTATATTAAGAGATTGAAGCGTTGTGACACGTACTTCACGAGAAGAATTGATGATAAAACGATAGTCTTCCCTAAAAAAGTGATTAACTTATTTTGGCGGAGAGAAAAGATAAACCTTATTGTTCCTTTGAAACTAACTCCTAAGCATGTAAACTTGTTCAGTTCTTACCATCCTGCGTCTTCCATGGTAGTACGTACATCTCTGTGTTGAGCGGGTTGTGGGAACAGAATGGGAAGCCTGCCACATATGAGATTAAACACATATGAGATTAAAAATTTATCTGATTCTTCGTGTTGTATATGAATTACTGTATACGGTTAATAAAGTTACTAACTAAATAAAACCTAATTTAATACTTTAAGCACTAATTTCTGAATGAAATTTAGTAGTTGTCGTTCTAGCAAGATGGAAAAAGGAGTGAAGGTCACTCAGCGATCAATGCTGTGCAGTCAAAGTTCCAAAAATTTAATGTGAAGGAAATTCAAGTTTCAAATTATTCTGGACATTCATAAACAATGGCTAGGGACGAAAACACATACGCACAACTTCGCAAAATTAGCCAATTTCTGGCTTTAGTAGCAGCAAGTAAACTCAACGGTAGCTGTCATGAAACATCATTGACGATCGCTTATCTGTTTACTTTACTAGCCCATAGTGAGATTTACTATCAGAATTTGAGAAAAATAATTTTAGGGGGTGCAAATTAATGATAAATGAGCAGCAGTAAAATCCTAAGATCACACCATAAGCCCATCTGCAGCCTCGGTTCATAATCCACAACTTATATTGAAGTGGGAAAACTAATAACATTTAGAAGGTGAAGTTTACCATCGCGCTTTTGAAACAAAAACAATTATCCTTTTGTACCATTACCAAACGAAACTTGAGGCAGAGGTCAAGAAGAATAATACGGTTCAACTATGGGTTGCTATGGTTAACCGTAATTGGTCAATGATCTGTGCGTCTCTAATGTACAGAGATAGAAAGAAATTCGAGAAAAACTGTAACAAATCCAATGTTGGAAGTCAAACATCAGACCAGGAAAGAAAGGTTAAGTAGAACTCGTAGAAGACGATCGTCAAAAAATTGACGCAGAAAACATGCTAGAAACATGAAAACGAAAACGTCGGGTGAGAAAATAAATACCAACAATTTTGAACAGCGTTACATAATGGTTAAACTTCAGTCGTAGCAGAAGCCTTCATAGTTGGGACGTGAGCTGAAACAGACTTACGTTCAAGTGAGTAGCGTGGAATCCAGTTTTAGAATGATGTAAAGTACTGTATGCTTGAAAGTTTAATCTTTTAAAATTGCTCAAATTTAACGGTGTTTCTGATGAAAAGTGCATAGATATGCATTTAAATACATCACATTTCTATATAATAGGGATAAAATTAATGTATTGTTAATATAAAGCCTTCATAAAATAGATTTAAGCTTGAAGTGTTGGTTCAGGACCCGTTTCCTGGGCCATGCTCATCAAAATACTTACAAGTGCCGAAACACAAATGTGTCCAGAACAGAATCGAGTGTTGAATTTCTCAAAAGCTACATAAAAAAGTATAGTGCAGGAAATAAACAACTATGTCATATACACTTTTTATGCGTTACTTATTTACTTATTTATCTAAATTCATATTTCAAATTAAGTTAAACTGATACAAATAAAAGTCAGATCAACAAATCAACACAGTAAAAGCTTTGTCATTTTCATGCTCAAGTAACGGAATGTAAGACTGTAACGGGAGGTAAAAAACAAGTAATTTGAGCAATTATAAAGCTTTTAACTGCAATTACAAAAAGCATTGAGCATACGCAGAAGTCGGATAAAAAGCATCATATAGCATTTAATTACCCCAAAATGCTTGAAAGAACAGTCTATCGGTGAGTGAGTATTGATCAAACGAGTTGCAAAGACAACGTAGATCAATTGTATACATCAGCAGCTTTACCGTTCTCTTACGGCTACCGTCTCTTAGCAAGGTCCTGTAGCGTAGTGTGAGCTTTGTTATTCAGTATAAAGCTTTAATGATGCATTTTACTCTGTGGCAAAGCTCCTGCTGAGAATTAGCTGCAGTTCCAAGTTCAAGTGCCATGTTTTTATCATACTTCTGCTTCATTTCCTTCGTTGCTCACATATCTACAAAGAAAGAAATTACAAATTCCAAAAAAAGTGCAGCACGTATCTCGAGATACCCGAAAGCTCGTGTGGGGTACCTAATTATTTTTAAAGAAAATAATTTTCTTACTTACACAGGTATCAGGTTTTTTCGAAAACCTCGAATTCAACATGGAAACTCTTTTACCCTTCCCATATATATGTACATAAAGAAATTGAGAGCAACCTTTTTTGAACTTCCTCAAAGTACAAGAAATAGCGCGCAACTTTATTCCCCACATCGACCGAGCGATGAGCTAAACAACATTATAATGAATACAATAATATTTCTAGCGTTCAGTATTTGTTATAAACCCCTATGGCATATTTGTACTGCAGTGTGGTAAATCGAAATTGTTTGCATAAAGTATCCCGCGATCAAAAAATCGATGAGAAATGTCCAGCGTAAAATGTGATCACATTTAATGCAAATAGTCGGACGTACTTGGGCCTGGAGCTTTCTCCATGCAGCGTAGCCGAGCAGAGCGCAGCAGAGCGCTGCAGAGCCGCTGCAGAGCTGCACGTACTGGCTGCTCTGCAGCTCGCCGTACTGCGGAGGCCGGTCCTCATCTCGCAGGCGCCTTCCGCAGGCATCGCTATGTTTCACGTCAGTTCTCGAGTCTTCATTGGCTTGATCTTCTATGTCAGCTTTCAAACTCCACAGATGGCTGTTTTCTTCAAATATTAAGCCTGAAGAACTTATAATTTGCGTCGGATAAATATTGATGTGGTACTCAGCTTGGTGCAGTTCCATTTCTAGCGCGCGAGGCTCTTTGTAGTCACCAGGACATAGTGTGTAACGAGGGCAGATAACTATATGCACTAGATGCTAATTTTCGGCCAAGTGTTCTTCTATTCTTCCTGAGTACAGGTCATCGCTGTAGTTCTACTTTTGAATTAACACTCGTTTAGCTTTTTGCTGTGAAATTAGTCTCTTCGATAACTTTACAACACAATTCCACTTTGAATTGAAAATCAGAATGCTATTTTCTACGAGTTTGAAACAATTGGCTGACAGGACTGCTCGAGTGCAACTATGTAAATTGGTGGTAAATTTAGAGATTCTCTAACTCTTAGCTACTGTAACCGAGTAGTGCTGTAATTCTACGGAAATAAAAAAGAGAAAGTTTCACGGTTTGAATTTTAACCAATGAAAATCTTCGCAATATCATTCTATTAGGAATTTTGTGAATTTTAGCATGCGGCTAACATGATGTACTAGCGTTTGATTAGACAACCAAAAAATTTTATGTCTCTTTTCGAAAATTTCCTTTTCGTTTTTAAGATGTTCACTTTGTACTTTAGAACGTTCGTTGTAGGAAGTGATGAGCTGTTTATTGTTCACGTTAACTTGAATGTGACTTTCAAGTTGCTGTCTTAAATCATAAATTGAGGTAGGAAGCGAGATAATCTTGGAGTCACGGCGCGATACGCATAGCGAGAACAAGCTGCCGAGGACAAAGCGCTGTCTCAACCAGAGCTGGTCGTCCCTACGCTTCCTCTCCTCAATCCGCAATTAAGAACCATTGTAATAGTTTTAAAAGCCTTTCTTAAACATTTCAATCTTAATACGGCCTTCAAAGCCCAAAATGAACAAAGCGTCCGTATTCGAGAATCATTGTACATTTTCACCAACAAGCTGCAGTTGAAGGACAATCTCCGTGAAATCATTCATTCGCTCAACATTTTCTCTCACGTCAGCCAGGACTCGTTTCCGAGAGGGACTAAAATTCGTTTTATGAGTATTTTTATCCCTAGGATTTTCGCAATAAGTCACCAACGCTTTCATTCACCAGTTCTACCATTTCAGCGTTGAAGATGAAATTTTGGCTTTTAAAACAATGGAATTGAATATGTTTACTATTACATTTGCTCTAAATGCCAAATTCAAAATTATATTTCCCTAAATTTCCCATAAAGAGCATTATAACAAAGTTTCAAGCTCAAAAAGAGAAACAATACTAGAGAAACGTTGGCTAAGTGTAGATTATTTGTTGTAGCATTGTTCTTGACAGGGCAGCATTTTTCCTTTTTATGATTATCGTCGTCAGTAAAAGGATTCTTCATTGGTAGTCTTGCCTTCCTGCGCTCAGCCAGAGCGTGTGGCGAGCACAAGCTGCTCTCATCAGGACGTTTCTCACGCGATGGTCTTCATTGGGAGCTCTGAGCCTTATTAATGGGCATTAGGTTCATAAAAAGTAACATATCAACACCTGAAGGTGAAGGGCTCAGCATAAAAAAGCAGGGATCATAGATATAATCTCCAATATCGTGCCAGCAAGTAAAAAATTACAACACATAATTTTCGGCCAAGTGTTGATAGCAGATAGCAGAATTACCTTTAAGTTGATAGCAGAATTACCTCTAAAAGCAGAATTATTGATAGCAGAATTACCTTTAAAAGAAACTCAATTGACAGCTGGTACAATTATTTTGATAATTGACCGTGATTTAATGTAGTTAGAGAAGTTTAGGGCTGGTTTAGAGCAGCACATTTCGTCAAGACTTTTGTATTGTAGTTCAGTGGAGCCAAAACTACTCTCACGTTAGGGAGTAGTTCACGCTGCCTGAAGTTATTTTCATTAAAATAGGTGACCCCGGGAGTAAAGTGGCCGTTCAATACAAATCTCTGAAGTTCAGAGTCGGAATTACTGCAGAGGGACGTCGAGCCAAAGAACAAGAAAACCACAGCAAAAACGTACTTGACATGAGTGTCGCCGCACAGCCGATACAGCGTCACTCTGGTGACGGTGCACTGGTAATCCAGTATAGCATGACCCACCTTCTTAAAAGAAAAGTACAGTCCCAACACTATAGTTGTTTCGATTAAACTTTTAAAATAATTTTTCGTTGCATAACGTATGAAAAACATAAAACCTTTGACAAATGTTTCCCATTTCAACTTTCTGGACAACGCTTCCCAGCGCCGGTAAAGGTGTCACGTAAAATAGGGCAACGTTTTGCAGTTACAACATCGCATGATGCCAACTACTTCGCCTTTAATTCAAATATATGATGTTTTGTACACAATATATCAGCTTAATTTGAAAAACAACAATGAACTTCAATTCTATATTTCTGAATGGGAATGCTTACCACCAACGAATTTCTATCACACATCCCTACACAATATGTATTTTGCGTTTATTTTAGATATTTGAGCCCACTGTCAGGCACAAGAAATTTGAAGTTTGATATTATTATTGTCAATTACGAATTTCAGTGTCGTAATCTGAAGGGCTATTTGTTTCCCAGATGATAAATTCAATGAAGTTCTACGCTCATTAAACTTAGAGAAAAACGTTAAATTTTAATTTGCCACACAGAATAACAGCCAAACATATTCTCGTGTCAGGGTTAACTTGTAGCTGATTTTATAAGTTATTACTCTAGCACGGTCGGATAAACTTAATCCATTGCTTACGCTTCTGATAGGAAAAAACTAAAAATTAAACGAATAAGTAAGACTCATTGTCAGTATTTTGGAGTTTACTCACTGCGTTACAGCACTGTGAAGCCCTGCTCTATGTATGAGAGAAGAATACCGAAATTAGTTGACCAAATTCTCTCCATTCGTGCACTACTACATGCTATACCAAACACCTCCGGGCTCTGTTCTGCGTGTGAGAAATTTCTGCCTACTCAGCTTGTTATCACCGAATCTAGGGTACTATGCCAGGACTACATAACTATGTAGATGCATATAAACCTGTAGTCAGAATCGATGTAGTTCCTGCTGAGAGAGCTGCATGGATATTTCAAAATTATGCAGAGTACCCTGGCATTACGCCTCGCTTATGACAACTGACGCCCCAATAATAATCATTTCTCTCCAACAGAGAATCTTGCCAACCGCCGAAATGCTCTAAATTCCAGAGATACACTGCGAACAATCTCCTTCAACACTCCCTAGGGGCCTTTACTGCTGTATTCTGGTTACCAAAAATCAAATAAAAGAGGCTATCTTTTTCGAAGCTGTGACGCCCAAGAAGGCTTATAAGACAATTGCGTGAGCACAACTGCATGTTCTATTTTTGTTGCGCGGGTCTAACCTCGAAAGTGAGAATGTGTTTTGAGAATACAGACATATATTCGGAGAGCTTCATTTCTAACTTTTCAACAGTCCAAAATTATTCGAGTATTTTAGACTCGAATATAAAAAAATCTTATTTATGAAGTCCTTTACATTTTTAAATGGGGCAAAATATATTTTTGAGAATCATCTGAGCCTGAAAATGATGTTGGGACGATTAGAAATTCCAGGTTTCTTAAATTATCACTTACAGAAAAAGTATACGAGCTCTGCAAAATAAAATTGCCTGGGTCGTAGAGATATTAAAGCCAATCATAAAAGTAAAACATTTAATTATGGCTAAATCTTCGTAAATCATTTTCAATTTGAATGGTCAGTCTGTAGCATTTCTTTTTGTTTAATTTACATCACTATTGCCTGGTTGCGTTCCAGTATAACAATTGAGACAAAAGGCCTAGTATCGGTCTACGTGTCCAGTTATGGGGAACTCCTGATACTCATCTTCTGGAGGTCATTCGGACTTGAAGTTACGGTCTTGAGTGCCTTATTAATATTTAATTTTGACTTATTATGAGAAGTTCTTTTCCCTCTTTTTACATCAATATTATTAATAATTCTAAAGTACTAGACTTTCTCTTTCTCTAACTTTCTGCATTTTCCTCTTAAGGCCATTTTTATTGCCTCTTGAAATGTGCCCATAAAGTTTCAAGGTTGTCACTGATTTAATTCTGATTTATTAATCGTTATTTAGTATACACTAAATGAAATAGGATGGAGTGAATATTTTATTTATTGACGAATACATTAATAAAACTAGTTTTGTTTCGAATGCTCAACAGTTGTGCCCGAGACTGCGCGTTTTAGCCCGGCTTGTAGTGATCCGCCCTACTTTGGCGGTAAAACCTGTCAGCCCTGCTCTGGCCAACATTAAATTATCCACCTAATAGTCTGGGGAAAAATCATCTGGTCTGATGAGTGTGTATTATAATGTATGATACTAATCTTTAAAGCTATGGGGAAAATTGTTTTTGAGATTGTAGAAATATTCCAGTTAGATCGATAATTTTTAACACATTCAACGTGCCCTTTCATTTGCAATTAAACTTAAACGACCGTGTGCGAAATCGATTTTTTTGCCTGATTTTACTCCTTTAACCGAGCACCTGGATCCTACCGAGAGGGTGTAATAAATTCTTCTCCCTTTCAAGTCATTTGTTTAACTTAAGTCTAACAAAATATCAAAACGTTGCTTTATGTTAAATTTGACTGTGAGTAAAAATGATGAACGACCTAATCAGAATTTCAACACGCCGAACAATACAAACATTGTGACTCACTCGTCACAAAAGTTGTATGTTTTTCATCTTCTTCATATTCTCGTAATTTTGATTTTCAAATATGAAAATTGGGTTGCGTTTCAGATTATTTTACATGAGTAACGTAATAGTTTGCCTAAGGGACAATTGCACTTTAATCACGGAACTTTAACAGTGTTACAGAGTTAAGGCATACAATTACGCTTTTGTTTAGCTGAATACATTCTTTCATTCCACTCTCGGTAATTATATAAAAACGTTCTCAAGAGTATTGCGTTCCTAAGAGTCAGAGTATATAAGCTCAACTTCGGCACGGTAAAAATTTTTTGCTTCATAGCAAACTTTCTCCCTAAAAATTTTCGTAACTCCTTAGTAAAAATATTTTTTACCGTGCCGAAGTTGAGCTTATATTTTCAGTTACCGTTTATAGGAACCCGTATAGAGAAAATGAAACTTGAAATATTATCAATAATTAAAAAGTTTTTTCCACAAATTAATCCTTGTGTGTACTTCAAAAACGATAGAAAAATCGGGTCTTACTTAAAGCGAAGGGATATTCTAGATGTGATGCTGCGCACCTCAGTGATATATCAATATACGTGTAACCGCTGCGAGCGATCTTACATTGGTAGCACTGGGCTCCAATTATTTGTGAGGTGTGCACAACACAGGGGAGTCTCCTTTCGTACGGGCAATAATCTGCCTAAGCCATCTAATTCGTCTATAAGAGAACGTTGCTTGAATAACGACCATTCCTTTAAAAACACGAATTTTAAAATTTTGGACTCAACCCCAAATTTATCTGATCTCCGCATTTTAGAATCGATGTACATTTCAAGAAACCGTCCGTCAATTAATGAATGTGACACGGCGGTTGAGCTTTCTATTGTTTGTTAAAATGTTTTATAGTTTTTTTTTATTATTGTCTTTTCTTTGTCTTTTTTGATGTCAATATTTCATCTGTTGGTTTGTTCAGAAAATTAGAGTTCAGAAATAGTTTTTAATACTTTGACTTATTGTTTTTTAGAACACTGAGGTTGGATTTTTTATGATCCGAAACTTTTTTTTCTATCATGATTTTCTTAGTTACGTTAGTTTTCCTTTTTATCCTTCTTTAAACCATTCCTTGGAAAAGCAATTTTACTCCGTTACACTTTCTTTCGCTGCACAATACCAATGAGAAATTCTCCCAATTCCGATGCAATAGTTGAGAGGTGTAACTGAACTTTCAAATTTAAAGGTTTATCATTATAATAAGAAATCCAATTTTTTATTTATGAGCAGTAACGAATATATGTTTCATTTTTTCAAGCTATGTGCTTGCCCCTGAGTGGGCAAACAGAAATCATGATGACACCGACCTGACCCCTTTACCGCGGCGATTTCAGTCGTTGAAGAAATTTGTTTCATGACGGCCTACATGATTTCTGGCTTATTTTCCTTTATATCACTCAAAGTTATAGCTAGTTTCTATTTTTAGTAAGAAATTATGTTTCGGTATTGTGCGCCAGCAATTTTTTATCGTCAGCTATCTTCGTCTCATAATAAGAGGCTAAGGAACTTGTAACCCTAGCATTTTTACTGCCACTCAAGCGGACGTTATCACCTACTGTAATAAAGAAAAAGTCTTGAATGCACCCATTACAAGAATGAATTAGGTGAAGTATTTCATATTCATACCAATTGCTTTTGAGCTTAGTATCTCTATTTGATTCAAAGCCACTCGTAATGTGCGCCTTGATTAATTAGATCTGTCTATTATTGTTACAAAGTAATTCTTCGTTACATTGTTATTCCATGAATTTCAAACGAATGGTGAACCAGTGTACGAACTATGCTCATATAAGAGCATCCTCTTCAGAATTCAAACTATAACAACAGCAAGTATTGGGGTGTTCTCAATTTATCCCACATAAATTATCGAAAATCTAATTTTAAGTTATCGAATTCTAAATAAATCTTAGAAAAATGTTGGCTTTTCTATTCTTAGAATCTGCTCTACGTAGTTCGTAGAATTAGTTTGGTGGATATTTTATGTTTTCAATTTGTTACTTGACTAAAGCAGGGCATAACAAAGCGCAGGGTTGAAAAATACAAAGCGCAGGGTTCGCAGGGTTGAAAAATGCAGGGCGTACAACTTCTAGCGCATTTCCCTCTCGAGTATTTTACCTCAAACTTTGGGCTTGTAATCCCGAGAAAGTTGCTTCTCTTGTCAGCTACCAGACCATCATATAATTAATAGGCAACTCTGGGCAAGCACAACTTTCAAACATTTCAAGATCATCAAAATTTATGACTAAGTTTTGCATTCGACCGCTACAGCGCTCATACATGTATAATTGATTCGCTTTTAGAACATCTTGAGGTACTTTTCTTCAGCGGTTTTTGGGAAGATGGATCTTTTTCTGTCAAGTGGTTTAGAGAGGCTGAGTGGACGAACAAAGCCCATGGAATACAAATCGTGTCAGAGATGAATTTCACAAGGAAAATTGAGAATGAATGAACGGGAATATTGAGAGTGAATGAATGTGAGTACTGAGAATAAATGAACGGGCATATTGAGAGTGAATGAATGTGAGTACTGAGAATGAATGAACGGGCTTATTGAGAGTGAACGAATGTGAGTACTGAGAATGAATCAACGGGCATATTGAGAGTGAATGAATGTGAGCACTGAGAATGAATCAACGGGCATATTGAGAGTGAATGAATGTGAGCACTGAGAATGAATGAACGGGAATATTGAGAGTGAATAAATTATATGCACAGGTTAAATAGAATGTAATTAAATTAGGCAACGTATTTTCAGAGAGAGAATACGAATGTTATTCATGACATGAAGAATGAAGATTCTGAACACGTTCGCAGTTGAATGATTTGAATCGCTGGAACACTCTTTTTTATTTGGTATACTTATGACGTCATTAATTCAATTCAATTTATCTTAATCGAACGCAACTACCAGGCAAGTAATGTTGTGTGCAGCAAGCAAGGCTGAGTTGCGGTGTGGCGGGTCAAAAAGCAGGCGGTAGAGAGAAGGTGGGAAGTAGGCAGCAGAAACCAGACTGCAGGACACAAACGGTGGGAAGTTGGCTTGGCAGCAGGGAGCAGGACGTGTAAGAAAGAGGCCGCAAAGAGCCGGAAACAGCAAACAAGAGGCAAAGAGCAGAACACAAAGAGCCGGAAACAGCAAACAAGAGGCAAAGAGCAGAACACAAAGAGCCGGAAACAGCAAACAGGAGGCAAAGAGCAGAACACAAAGAGCCGGAAACAGCAAACAAGAGGCAAAGAGCAGAACACAAAGAGCAGGAAACAGCAAACAAGAGGCAAAGAGCAGAACAAAAAGAGCCGGAAACAGCAAACAAGAGGCAAAGAGTAGAACACAAAGAGCCGGAAACAGCAAACAGGAGGCAAAGAGCAGAACACAAAGAGCCGGAAACAGCAAACAAGAGGCAAAGAGTAGAACACAAAGAGCCGGAAACAGCAAACAGGAGGCAAAGAGCAGAACACAAAGAGCCGGAAACAGCAAACAAGAGGCAAAGAGTAGAACACAAAGAGCCGGAAACAGCAAACAAGAGGCAAAGAGCAGAACACAAAGAGCCGGAAACAGCAAACAAGAGGCAAAGAGCAGAACACAAAGAGCAGGAAACAGCAAACAGGAGGCAAAGAGCAGAACACAAAGAGCAGGAAACAGCAAACAAGAGGCAAAGAGCAGAACACAAAGAGCCGGAAACAGCAAACAAGAGGCAAAGAGCAGAACACAAAGAGCCGGAAACAGCAAACAAGAGGCAAAGAGCAGAACACAAAGAGCCGGAAACAGCAAACAAGAGGCAAAGAGCAGAACACAAAGAGCAGGAAACAGCAAACAGGAGGCAAAGAGCAGAACACAAAGAGCAGGAAACAGCAAACAAGAGGCAAAGAGCAGAACACAAAGAGCAGGAAACAGCAAACAGGAGGCAAAGAGCAGAACACAAAGAGCAGGAAACAGCAAACAAGAGGCAGGAAGCAAAACAAAAGAAAATAGGACTCAGTAAACATGAGGCAGGGAGCAAAACACGCGTGTCGCTTGATCAAATATTGAATATGAGAGTACGTTCTCTTCTCGAACAGTTCAGAAATACATACTTCTGTCCGTTTCGTCAGTATTGTCTAAGTTTTACTACAAAGCTCATGATACCAGTTATAAAAACCATACTTATGTTACTATAACACCTTTATGGATCAAGTATCCCTAAGTAAAGGAGCCGCTCCTGGCTGGTAGAATAGATTCAACTGTATCATACAGAATTAACAGGTTCACTTGTACCACACAGAATTAACAGGTTCACTTGTACCACACAGAATTAACAGGTTCACTTGTGCCAAACAGAATTAACAGGTTCACTTGTGCCATACAAGATTGACACTGATATTTCTCTCTTCTGTACAATTTGAAGGTTTGCCACGAATCTCTGAGCCCATATGCAGAAATTCTAGAACATCAACAATTAAATTAAGTATCTTTATGAAATATGTTTATGTTTTTGGAGTCGAATAAAAATTTTCAAAACACATGGTGGGTTTACTTAAGTAATGGGTGTAAATACCGTAGACTTTTTAAGAGCATATTTCGGGGTTATTTAAGTAATGAGTGTAAATACCGTAGACTTTTTAATAGCATATTTTGGGGTTATTTCAGTAATGGTTGCAAGTACCGTAGACCTTTTCCAAGATCAAAAATGTGACGACAGTGAGCATATGGCACCCGTTAAAAGAAACAATAATTTTTATATACACTTGTATTGGCCAACAAAATTGACTATGATTGAAATTATTACCTTATTCCTCTCATTTTATCTTCAGTCACCGCCAATAAAGGTCATGTCTGAGTGCTACAAGACAAAAAAACAAAAAACAATGAATCAAAAAACCCATGCCGGGGTGCCTTTGAAGCTCAGACGAACGTCATTAAGGAATATTTCTGTTTTTTTTGTGAACATCAAATAAGCCTTGTTTTGTTTCGGTGGCACTTGGTGTCTCTCATGACGAGAACTGCATCATAATGGTGACTTTTAGTTAAGCTCTGGTGATTCTGTATAGAAAATTCTCGCTTTTAAATAAAACGTCTTTTCAGTTCTGCCCGAGATTGATGTAGGGCGGATATGAATGCTCGGGACATTGAGAGCTCTTGCACTAGAAGTCACGGAAGG
This sequence comes from Morinoia aosen, assembly GCA_030386875.1. Classification (NCBI taxonomy): domain Eukaryota; kingdom Metazoa; phylum Arthropoda; class Malacostraca; order Amphipoda; family Talitridae; genus Morinoia; species Morinoia aosen. The sequence continues at coordinate 27,406,224 of CM059559.1, forward strand.
CAAAGCAGATTTTTGCTCTGATTCGTCGGGGCTGCTCGTAGGCATTCGTGTGCGATGCTCAATGCGTACACCTCAATTTAGAATCTATCAGCTGGGCGCGATTGAAGCGTTCGATTGTTGGGAAAATATTTCAGACACAATTTAACCGAATTTTATTTCTATCGATTGTTTTTAAATACACTCCTGATCAAAAGTTTAAGACCACTTCAAAATTTAGAAAAATGCCAACTTTTCAAAGATAAATAATCAAATGCATTCAACTAGGGATCGGTAATTACAAAAAGGTAAAAGATGAGAAAGACAAAAAATAACAATTGTAACAATTTATTAAGAAATCAACACTTTTAATGAATAATGACTTTTCCAGTAGATCAAAATGATAAGACCACGTATAAAAATCATAGGAAATCTTTCTTCAACGACGTTGAGGTGAGCAAACATTGAACTTAGTAATGAGTACTGCCTCCATTCTTGTTAATAACCTCAAAAATTCTTCGTGACATACTAGAAACGAGGGCTTCCATGAGGGCTCGAGGAATGTTGTCCCAGCTCCTGAAGATGGCATCACGAAGTTCGTTTACTGACGCAAATTGTTTACCATTTCCACAAACATCTCTCGCCATCCACCCCCAAACATTTTCTATTGGATTTAAGTCCGGCGAATATGCTGGATGACGCAAAACAGTGACCCCATTTTCTTGAAAGAAAGTCGTATTCTAGCGGGCGGTGTGGAGTGCTGCATTATCCTGCTGAAAAATCCATCCATCACCACACAGACGAGGACCCTCTGCTGAGAAAGATGATCTTTGCAGCATTCCGACGTAACCAGCAGCTGTTTGACGAAGCTCCTGAAGCTCCTGGTTCCTCTGTAGGAAAATGCACCCCATACCATAACGGAGCCTCCACCACTGTGACGCGTGGAAAACATTTCAGGAGGGATTTATTTGTCATGCCAGTACCGTTGGAAGCCATCAGGGCCATCCATATAGAATTTTTTCTCATCAGAAAACAAAACTTGAGACCACTTCTTAACGTCGCATGTTTGGTGCTCACTAGCAAACTGTAAACGGGCCACTTTGTGACGTTGAAGCAACCAAAGACCTTGTAGACGCATTTTCTTCTTCATGCCGTTTTGTCGTAAGTGCCTCCTGATCATTACTGCACTGCAGTCAGCATCTGTGAAGGCCTAAATTTGCTTGGAAGCCCGTCCTCTGTCTTGAGAAACCACCCGTTTTATTCTCCTACCCAATGCAGGAAAAATTATTTTCGGTCTACCACTAGAGTTTTCTGTTCCATAATTCTCTGGGTCCTTTAGGAAGTTGCAAATTACAGTTTTACTGCGGTGAATCTCAGCTGCGATTGCGCGTTGCGACAAGCCTTGCTTATGCAGTTCGACAATTCGACCGCGTTCAAATTCGGAAAGTTTGCTTGCTTTGGGCATGTTGAAACTTTTACGCTATCAGTGCCAACCTCTAACTAATCTAAAATGCCGGAAATTACTGTTAAACTAAACTTTTTTACCCTGGTCTTATAATTATGATCAACTGAATAAGTCATTATTCATTAAAAGTGTTGATTTCTTAATAAATTGTTACAACTTTTTTGTCTTTCTCACCTTTTACCTTAAGTAACTACCGATTCCTAGTTGAATCCGTTTAATTATTTATCACTGAAAAGCTGGCATTTTCCTAAATTTTTAAGTGGTCCTAAACTTTTGATCAGGAGTGTATCGCTGCGTCAAATTTGTATCTTTTTATTTTAGAATATCCAAATTTTGTTCACAATTTTCAGCAAAATATGCCGTAATGTTTCTCTTAACGAGTTTCATAACGCTACTCGTTGAGTAGCAAGATCTATTCTGAGCGCGTTTGAAAATAATTCAGGAAATTGAAGAAGTTACAGGAAGGGATGTTCACATTTCAGAAGTAGGAATTTCATTTAAAAGACGAACCACTCGAGGGTCATCCAAAAAACTTGCGTCCAAAGTGTGGGAGGTTATTGTTTTAGAAGCTCCTATCACTGCCACTAAGAAACTTATACAGAACAATTAAACGTGGCACATACAACCATGCTATGCCTGCAGAAAAGAATCGGATAATTTTAGAGGTTGGAAAATAGTTCGTCTAAGAGTTGTTTCTGCAGAGGAAATCGGGAAATACTTTTTCACTGACGCTTCACAAAATCATTTCATCACACCAGTATACCATGATTCTTGTACAAATTGACTGCTTAAAATGCTACGAGTTAAAATGAGCACAATTAATGCTTAGCTTTGTTCAATGACGCATTTCCACGCACGAAAACGATCTTTTAGTATTGTATGAAATCATGTTTTCACCAACCGGCGCGTTCCTTCAACTGATGCCATGAATAAAAAAGCTGGTTATAATCATATTTCATGGATCCTACCAATATAACACATCTGTATATATCACGAGATACAAGCAGAGCAGGTACATGGGATTAATTCAGCATGTTGTCTAAAAGCCAAGCCATTAGTATACTATGAACACCGGTGATACGGGACTACGATGAAAAGAAAACGTTAAAGTGAACCGATCTGCCGTATTTCGGTTTTTATTCAAGTCTCAAGCTTTTATACGCTTATTGCGTACAGACGTCCGAGTGTCGATATAGCACATGAGAACGAAAAAGTAGAACGATTATACGTCAACGGCGGCAGGTTAAACTGAAGTCAATTCTCAAGTAAAATAAGAGGATTTTGAAAATCAGCAATGAACAGGACAAAAATGGAATGGAACGTGCCTGCATTTAGTTTAGATTGAGTTTACATAAAAGTTGGGCTTGTGACCAACGAAATGTCCAACATCATGAAAATCCCCTCAGGGACAACCCGTTGGTCTCTAAGCAGTCAAACTGTTGAGAGAGATTCATAATCACATTCACAAATCTCCACTACTCCCTAGCACAGTACCTCTGCTTGAATGCAAGTTAACCTATGAAGGAAATTCTAAAAAAACAGTTAGTTTGACTAACTCATAAACATCGTTGTGGTTTACTTCACAATTATCCCTTAAACTTTCTACTCTTAGTAATTATTTGAGGTAAATTTCTGAATTGTGCCACTAAAAATAATGAATTCACATAATAAAGCTATACTGTAACGCAACTGACTATTTTATCAGAACGAGATGAAAAGTTAAGCTTTATAAAAAAAACTGAATGTTTTCGCCTATTATTTCGTTAGCAAGATAGAATCTGTCGCACAAGTAGAATGAAAAAGCACTAGAAAAGAGTGTGGTAATTGTGATGAATAAAATGAAAAGTATCATGAAACATTCATCTGCACAATGCAAATATTACTTGCAACATGATTCGGCGTTACTTGCAAGTTGTACAGTGATTCATTTATTGTTATCTCAGTGGCTGTGCACTGTAGAGAAAACTTTTTAGTGACATCTGAACTGCTGGGTCGCATCCCTTCACGCGTGAGGGCGGCTGGCTGGGCGGAGGTACAGTACACGTCTCGTGTCAGGTGTACAGTACACACCTCGTGTCAGGTGTACAGTACACGCCTCGTGTCAGGTGTAAAGTACACACCTCGTGTCAGGTGTACAGTACACACCTCGTGTCAGGTGTACAGTACACGCCTCGTGTCAGGTGTACAGTACACGCCTCGTGTCAGGTGTACAGTACACACCTCGTGTCAGGTGTACAGTACACACCTCGTGTCAGGTGTACAGTACACACCTCGTGTCATGTGTACAGTACACACCTCGTGTCAGGTGTACAGTACACACCTCGTGTCAGGTGTACAGTACACGCCTCGTGTCAGGTGTACAGTACACACCTCGTGTCAGGTGTACAGTACACACCTCGTGTCAGGTGTACAGTACACACCTCGTGTCAGGTGTACAGTACACGCCTCGTGTCAGGTGTACAGTACACACCTCGTGTCAGGTGTACAGTACACACCTCGTGTCAGGTGTACAGTACACGCCTCGTGTCAGGTGTACAGTACACGCCTCGTGTCAGGTGTACAGTACACACCTCGTGTCAGGTGTACAGTACACACCTCGTGTCAGGTGTACAGTACACGCCTCGTGTCAGGTGTAAAGTACACACCTCGTGTCAGGTGTACAGTACACACCTCGTGTCAGGTGTACAGTACACACCTCGTGTCAGGTGTACAGTACACACCTCGTGTCAGGTGTACAGTACACACCTCGTGTCAGGTGTACAGTACACGCCTCGTGTCAGGTGTACAGTACACGCCTCGTGTCAGGTGTACAGTACACACCTCGTGTCAGGTTTACAGTACACACCTCGTGTCAGGTTTACAGTACACACCTCGTGTCAGGTGTACAGTACACACCTCGTGTCAGGTGTACAGTACACACCTCGTGTCAGGTTTACAGTACACACCTCGTGTCAGGTTTACAGTACACACCTCGTGTCAGGTGTACAGTACACACCTCGTGTCAGGTGTACAGTACACGCCTCGTGTCAGGTGTACAGTACACACCTCGTGTCAGGTGTACAGTACACACCTCGTGTCAGGTGTACAGTACACACCTCACGTGTCAGGTGTACAGTACACACCTCGTGTCAGGTGTACAGTACACACCTCGTGTCAGGTTTACAGTACACACCTCGTGTCAGGTTTACAGTACACACCTCGTGTCAGGTGTACAGTACACACCTCGTGTCAGGTGTACAGTACACACCTCGTGTCAGGTGTACAGTACACACCTCGTGTCAGGTTTACAGTACACACCTCGTGTCAGGTGTACAGTACACACCTCGTGTCAGGTGTACAGTACACGCCTCGTGTCAGGTGTACAGTACACACCTCGTGTCAGGTGTACAGTACACACCTCGTGTCAGGTGTACAGTACACACCTCACGTGTCAGGTGTACAGTACACACCTCGTGTCAGGTGTACAGTACACGCCTCGTGTCAGGTGTACAGTACACACCTCGTGTCAGGTGTACAGTACACACCTCACGTGTCAGGTGTACAGTACACACCTCACGTGTCAGGTGTACAGTACACACCTCGTGTCAGGTGTACAGTACACACCTCACGTGTCAGGTGTACAGTACACACCTCGTGTCAGGTGTACAGTACACACCTCGTGTCAGGTTTACAGTACACACCTCGTGTCAGGTGTACAGTACACACCTCGTGTCAGGTGTACAGTACACACCTCGTGTCAGGTGTACAGTACACACCTCGTGTCAGGTGTACAGTACACACCTCGTGTCAGGTGTACAGTACACACCTCACGTGTCAGGTGTACAGTACACACCTCGTGTCAGGTGTACAGTACACACCTCACGTGTCAGGTGTACAGTACACACCTCGTGTCAGGTGTACAGTACACACCTCGTGTCAGGTGTACAGTACACACCTCGTGTCAGGTGTACAGTACACACCTCGTGTCAGGTGTACAGTACACACCTCGTGTCAGGTGTACAGTACACACCTCGTGTCAGGGTCGCCAGTTCAGTAACCCCTGCCGCAACACTCGCTGCACAAACGTGCATGGCTCTGAAGGTAAGCTGTAAATTTAAACTGCATCTGTGTTCCCATGCAACTCATAAGGTAAACCTTTCAGTAAGTTTATCTCTCTTATGGCTGTCTTTCAAAACCATCATCTTTTAGGGCGTCTTACGAAGTAGTGTAAAGTGAAGAACTTATTAACTGTAACAGTGGCGATGATTGAAATTTTTGTTCATAGGTAGTATAAAAGAACGTAACACTTTTTCTAACTTTTGAAACGTGCTGAGAAGTATCGAAATTCAAAATCAAAAGTGTTAAACCTGGATTAAACAGACAAGTTGAAGAGCCATATGAACAAAGAAATGTTTTGAAAACACAAAGTTTGGTGACATTAGTAACAAAACTCACCCTTATACTAAGGGTAAAGCAACAGATTTAGTATTGTTTGCCGTGAAATATAATCACAATACTGATAAAGTCAATGCCGAGGCCAGCAAAATGCATGCCTGAGATGGATGTCGACAAAAGATAACAATTAATTCGTGAAACTTGTGAATCTAAAGATAAATTTGCTCTATATTCATCGCTACGCACTGGCACTGACGCTCATCGCTACTTCATCGCTACTTTATTTTAGTCGCTACTTCATTAGAGTATACGTACACTGGGAGCAGCACTGATATTTTTCAGTGCTCGCACCTCACCAGCGAAGCGCTGTGATCGCGTCCCTACGCACACCGGCAACAGCTGCCACAACGAGAGTCCTCACACGACTCCATCAGAATATGAAGTATTTACGTAGAGAAATATTGTTGGCATGGACGTGTTACCCCGAATTGTTCAAAGTGATTCCGTTTTTGCATCAAACTACTCTATTCTTTATCATCTAAAAACAGCAGACAGCAGCGAAGCCACAACAACTGCTGCAGCAAGTAGCCGCGAAGCTGGAAAAGTATCGGACCACGACGTCGCGACCCGTCTCGATGGCTTCAACCGCTGCTTATTGGAGTTCAAGGCTCAATTTTTATGCGTGACTCTGCTATAGCGATCCAGCCCAGGGTAACTGCTCGGCTGCAAGATCTTCCAGTTCATGAAGCTCAAAACAGTTGTTCAATTTATTTTTCTGAATGACGAATGCAACTTTGAAAATAATTAACTATCGAAAGATGAAACGAGACACCGCGTAGTGAAAAATTTAATTAATTATTTCAGTTGTTTAAATTTTTAAAATTTTTTTTACAGATAAAAGACTGACAATTGTGCATTGTTGTTCAAATTGATATTTGGAAAGAGCGAACTTTACCAACATCGCCCCAGCATAAGCTTTTAGAGCTCCAGCAGGTGCACCCAGATGGAGCAGTCAAAACAAAAGCGTAATCCTATCGAAGTGAAAAGCCCAGCGCGAATAAAAAATGAACGAAAACAAACGTTCGATCGACTCACAGCAATATACGTTGCTCATATGCAGGGTATAAGAAGAGAATGAGGGGTGAGCAAAGGTAGGGCAGTTTAACGCTTTAACTTAACTCTTAGCAGCCTCATTCAACATGTGTTGCTGACTCTACTACTGGCAGTTTTGACAAGCCTGTAGAGTAATTTATTTCATTAGAGTTTTGAAGTCGATTGTTTTTTATATTCAGTTCACCGGCGTACTGCAAAGAAACTTAGTAAAATTTAAAATCAAGTGGCACTATAAAGGTACAAAATTTCATTGTCTCGGTTGGTGAAGCTTGTGTCGCAACGTGGGCAACAAAAGTGTATATTTTAGTAAAGGAAATGGTAAATTGAGAATAAAAATAAATATAAGGACACTTGTACAGAAGGTTGGTTACGTGGAACGTCGGTTTCCCTCATCAGGTAGAAAGAGAAGTAGGGAATGGGATGACAAGGCACATTAAACTACATACAAAAAACTCCTACAGTGAGTGCTACTGATTTTTTGTTGGGTAGTCATGGGTGACCAGTGAGGTTAGCCAGCTCCCCACGGTGCCCCGAGGATGAAACACGAGCAGCGTATCGTTAGTATCGCTGATTCTAGAGTTCGTAAGATAAGATTAAAGGCCATTTTATCATGGTATCCCGATGGAGTGAGCAGAAAGGGCTATTGACAAAGTAGGATATCAGCAAAAGAACAGTTTATTATTAAAAGCTCCTTTATCATCAGTTACATGAAGATGCTGAAAGGATCGATAGCGCTCTCTCTTTGAAATAACTTCACAACGTGATCGTGAGAAAAGTTGTGTGAGGTAATGAGAAGACGGTAAGCATTGTTAGAGTAACACACATTAATATCTCAGTTAATCTACCATCGCAATTAGTACGTAAAAATTGAAAAGTTATCTTTTCTTCCGTTTCTAGACATCCTCAGGTAAGGTACAAGTCACTCTAATTTAAAATTCATTGGGAATGAATAAATTTCTAACATTTTCCTTCCAAATCCCATGTCCCGCGACAGCTCATTGATTAAATAGAGAGAGACATGAAGGTCAAGCCGACACGACTGCCATTTGAGGTCCAATTAAAGCCTAGATCTGCTCAGTTTTTTTCATATCTTGCGAAGACACTAACCAGAACCATCTAGATCAAACACTAAATGCTCGTTTAAAATTAAAAACTGTGAGTATAACGGAAGTAAGATTAGGTAGTAGACGCACTTCGAAACTTCAATTTGACGTCTCCGCACAATGTTGAGTCGATAATGGTACACTGCCAGCGTCGACCATCGTTCTTCTCCCTGTTCGTAAACTCATCGACTTGCCTTTGATACAAATTTACACATTTCGATAAGAATTGCTGTCCTCTTGTGCCAGCAGTTAGAGAAGCATGTTCACATACAATAGTAAAATTAACGACGCGCATGCAGTAACTCAACTATGTTCTCAAGCTGTGCCTCAACCACGTTTGGGAGGAACCCACTAGCAACGGAAACGAGTTTTATGGTTTCCAAGATGTTCAGAACTCAACTCGTTGGTTCTCTGCTTTAGAAGCGCCATGTCAGAAAAGACAAGTTTCACAGACCCATCCCCCTACTCCATGTTTGGCATTATCGGATTAAAGAGCTCCATAAAGTTTACGGTAACTTCGCGACAGTTCCGTGACAAGATCTCTCCGGAGCACCTGGAGTTGGTTGCCACTACTGAGCTGCGCCACCTGAAAGTGAGTTCCTTAGAAATTCTCTTTCTTCCTCTCTTAACATCAGGTACCACGAACTGCAGTGATTCACAGAGACAAGAATTCTTATTTTAGTTCTTGAAGCATAAATGCGCTTGAGAGCTTCGGTGAAATCATCCATCCCACTTGAGAGAATTTGGTCACACAAAGCACTGTACTTCAAGCACAGCAAGTGAAAAGGGAGGGATAGAAGTTAATAGATATTTCTAGTTTGTGCTAAAAAAAATCTGTCATTATCAAATTTACTTATAAGAATGAGTAATTATTACAGTTGCAAATGATTCAACTTGACGGACGCTGGAAACCTACTATTAAGGCAACCAACTTGGCAGCCGCAAAAGTCACAGAGAAATCGTGCAATATTTTATACATTTTATATTAAATAAAGTATTATGAAAAAATATTGCAAAGAAGTACCATATCAGCTCATATCTTTTTTGCATTTGAAGTTGGCAGTGCGTGAAAAATCGTTAATATTTTTGCATAAAATTGTTTACTTTTTTGCTTGTCATGCATTCGTTTTAAAACCAACTACCTAAATTAGTTGATTCCTATCAAAAAAATATTTCGTGAAGTCTATCTTAGGACAGTAGAAGCAAAAATATTTCTCAATATACGAGTTGGCAGGATGTCCTGCTATAAACTAGAGAATGATTTGAGAAATGTATAATGAAGCAATCTCTTTCTCTTCAATTATTCGCCCTGGAATCAAAATTGTCTTTTCTTCCTTGCATGTGTAACAAAAATAACATCATGGCGCACTAACCCACCATAAAGTTGACTTTTGACTTGCTAAATATCATGCTTCATTCTATTTTTGTTTTTTAATTATGATATAACTATTCACAGAAGTCTCTTCGTAGATTGAGATTTCATTAGAAAATACCAGGGAAACTATTTTAAATCTGAAAATACAAGCCCCTTAATACTTTCTCGTTCAATTCTTTCTGTTTGACCATGGTGACCTTTGAATTGATGTTTTAAGTTTTGGGCTTTTACAGTGCCCTCAAATTGGATCCAATTATCCGTGTGCAGAAATAAAACAGAAGAAATTAACATTTTCAAGCAAGCACCGAAGCGTTCCCAGAATTCAGGAGCGACACCTTATCATTGTCGGAAGTCATGAAACTTTCTAACTTTATTTCTACGCAGCTTGTCGATGGATTTTTACCATCGGCCACAAACGAATGCAAATGAATCATAGCCGACCATTTGGTCACTTGGCTCTTTGTTTAAATTTGTCATAGTTCTTCAATACAAAATTTTTCACGCCGCAACAGTGCCACCATTATCATTTGCTTCGTCTCTTATAGCCCATTGAGTATCTATTCTTCCAGAATCGTTCAAAACTGCAATGATCACAGACCAATTGTAGGTCCACTTGTACACCGAAGCGTTGGCTTGACACTCGCAGCTTGACCAACGAGAAGCAAGGCGCACGAGACCGTCTACTGACCACTGCTCAAACACAACAGAGCTGTTCTGTGGAAGCAAGCCTCGTCTGGCCACTCCAGCAACCTTGAGAAAGCTCCTTCCGCGCTCAGCTTTCCTTTTATTGCCGCGCTGCACTTTCTCGTTGACAACACGAAAGAATCCGCTTTAAATTTCTCTCTCCGCCTGTACAAAGAACTCATTCAGTACATTACCACCTTCAGCAGAACTTCGTAAGTCTGTCTACATACCTTTTATAGCCCCAATAAACTTCCCTCGACAACAAGAAAGACTGCCCTAGCAATTTCCCTTCGACTGCGCGAATTCTTTCCATACCGTTGGGGAGCTACGCTGAACAACCAACTTTCAACTAAAGTGCTGTGATTTAATGTATATAAATTTTCATTATTTGAGAGAAAAATTAGCCAAAATTCAGTAACACGAACAGTTGGATTAGTTCAAGTTACTTCAAAGTATTTACCGAAAATATTCTACGGCCGTAGATTAATATTTAAACGAGATTTTCAGGCAATGTGCATTGTCAATGCAAGCTTTCAGTGAGGAGCCCGACTTTGATCTCCTCTTGTGATTCAGAAACGACGGCGAACAAATACAATTGACGAAGTCGTCTTGCTGTTTACGTTTCCAAAGGAATTGAGTAGCTGTGTCCCCAATCAAAGGGATTGACATGAGCCAGGCTTTTTGTTTACTCCTATGGTCAAAACTGGTTGAATTTTGATCCCGTAGAACTACACAAATATAGTTTACTGAAACCAGACAGTTAGCTATCGACGATGATGCAAAAGACGGCATCTGTTAAAATGTAGATAAATAGAAAAAATGTTTTTTTTGCACTTTCCAGCAAAAGGAAATGCGAATTTTGGGGCTCATATTAATATTAAAAAAACAATTATTTAAGTTGCATATCAAGGTATTTTTTGTGTTCGAGGAAAATATAATCATTAGTTACACTTCCAGTTTCATGAATCTATGAGTTTCACAAATCGTATCACACAGATTTATGTAAAATAATCAAACATTAGATATTCTATAATTAAATGTTTTTACTGGCTTTATCGAACACACAGAGTTTAAAACCTAACATACGTAATAAGCTTAATTGTTAACCCTCTCTCATTTACACGTGTTAAGGAAATTAAAATTTTATTCAACTGAAACAGGTTGCATTAACATTTATAAATATTACTTCCTTGACTTTGAAAACCGAAGTACGAGTATTTAATTACGTGTCAGTTCAAAATTTCTCAAAATCAACATTGAGTAGAGCTGGAAGTGAGGTTTTTGATCGTTGGAAACAAAAAACTTCAAAAAATGTTTCACATGATGCAAGATCTACGTAGATTTTCACCCCCTTATGGGTTAAGATTACAGGTAAGGATTCCGGCATAGTTCGGTGTGCAGCATGAGCAACAAACATGGACGCGTATGGAGACCTTCACTTCTTGGATTGAAGAATAATGTCGTGGAAACAAAAAAAATACGTAAATCCAAATTGAAAATCATCACCTGAGTTATCATTAACTTGTGTTTCCTAAAGGATCAACGATCTTTAGTAAAAAAAATTCACTACCCATCTGACAAGCAAGTATGGAAATGCAAAAATCACGCTTCATCAGTTGTACGGCAGTGCGTAAATGTGGTCAAGTTTTTTTCTCAAAATTCCTTGATTTGAGACTACGATAACTGGTGAAGAAAAATTCTTGTTGAAAATTTTTTCAGAAGAGTACAGAAGTTAGATAACTTTGGATTAGATTATAGATTATTTTAAGCTTCCCAAGTCATATAAAATGTATTCCTAAAAAAAGGAAATAGTAGTATGGAATCATTTAAGGAATTAAAGGAACATGGAATCTATGTACAAAAGTGTTCTCAAGCGAGATTCCTCGCACACAGAAACAGCAAGATCGAATGATGCTCGAGAAACCGGATAGAAAATTTAAGACAAATAAAAAGACGGCAGTAAACCGAAAAAGAGGTTCCAAAACGAAGGAAAAACCTTTTACTTTCCGAACAAAAGCAACAATATCCACAATTTGGGACCTCCCATGTTGTCCCGCGGCAGTGGTAATTCCTTTAAATGCAACAGCTGTCTCACCTCTGAGGGAAAAAAGCACAGAAATGTAACAGGAACAGAAATTAAATTTCCCCCTCAGTATCATTTTCCCGAATTAATTTGATACTAATAACAGAAAAAAATTGGAAATTCCCTCATAGCCTGCGAAACCCATTTTTCTCTTAAACAGATCACTCAAATGCATCCTCGTTGCGACATTTATCACACCACATATGCAGTGGCCGAAAAAATCCACGAGAACATTTTCGAAGAAAACAACTCAAGTAAAGTCGTCCTAGGCTTCATATTTTTCTTAGTTGTCAAATTATCACTAAAACTCCCTACAATAACACGCTGTCTATGTGTTTCTCATTTATAAACTACGAGCAGCGGAGGCTATGCAGTTATGAAAAGACTATAGTAAAATATTCCTAAACGTGTCCATTGACTTTATTACTCCCGAAGAACACAAAAACGCTCTATTTTCAAGTATGACACAAGGCTCTCTACATTATCGTGAATTTTTCTTCACTATACCAACCCCTTCCTCGCGCCAGTCCTGCGTGGGCACATCACTCAGGCGATGAATTATCTTGAAGCTGCTCTGGACCAACCAGAAATCAAATTTTTTTCATAGGCACGATGAACTCGAGAATTTCAGAGGCTCGTCGAGCTTGCACTATCAAATCATTATGCAGCCGATATTGCAACGTTCTCGAAGCAAAGTTTTAAGTAGAGCCAGAGCTGACAGTTGTTATTACTGGATCTGCTACCAATTTGGTTTTAGGATGTCATCAGTACGAACAGAAGTTTTCTTCAGATCCCAGAGTCTCTCAATCTTAGTATTATGGTACGGGAGGGAGCGCGGCAATTGTTTTTTTTTACGCTGTAAGTAGTTATTATTGTCATCTGCAGGTGTGCTGCCACACGTACCAAATACGCTACTTGTTTTGGTAGAATGAAAGCCAGAATATTGTTTTGCAATAAAAGTTTGGCACGAACTATTCCGATTACTTTGCTCTGAATAATAAAGTAAACAATTTGTTCAGGTGGTAAGTAATGGGGACTCATGAGTATAAGAAATATTATCTCACAGAGCTGAGGCAGCTCACTGATGAAAAATGCGCACATCGTTCTTTAGTGTTCAGTAATTTTTCAGCTTCAGTTCAGCAGCCAGCATTCTTTAGCTTCAGCCCCTCAGTGGAGTGTAGTGTGGTGAGGGAAATTGAAACGTTCAAGCTTCAAGTGTATTTCCTCTAATTTCCTAACGCGGGTACATAATTGAAATCGCTAAGTAAAAAATTGACTGCATAGATATTTTTAATAAAAAATGTGAAAAAGTTTTGCAACCAGTGTAACTTTCTATAAAACTCGTACGTTTCGATTCGGTACGTTCAACGCGAGGCCGATTATAATGTTAAGACTCAGCATTTCACCGAAGGTTGGGCGTTAGTACAACGACTGTTAGAATTTTCGGTTGGCGGAAACAAATGGAAGTTTTCTTATTTTTTTAGACTGCGAGGGCAGAAATCGTAGGTCATCGAAACTGATGTATGCATAGTCAGAAGCGTGATACTTTCCGATATTATTTGTGACTTAAATCACCGAAATATTTCAAATTTTAGACAAATACCAAAGATATTGACATTGAAGATTAACATAGTATTGCCGTAGACTCGTTTTGTCAGAGTAAAAGATCTCGCACGCTCACTTAACTGTCTACATGCGTGCTGTGTCACACAGGTAAAGAACTGATGCACCTCAATAAAAAAAAGTTTTCCTGGCTCTGTTCCACAATCAGATAGAAGCGGCATGCTCTCTTTCTTAGTTAAAATTTTTCACATCAGAGTGTGCTCTCCATTTGTCGTATAAGCAGTTCATTCTATCCTTGCGATAGATCTGAAAGTAGATCCTGGAACAGTTGTATGCGCCCGTTCTCGAAATTGCGTCATTAGAGATTGGGCCTGACTCAAAACGTCAATTCAATTTCGCTGACTATTAACTGCGAGAGTTTAGAGGAAATAATCCCCGCTAGATAACGTGTGAACGCTCAGAAGTGTTTACAGACAACAAGCTTTACCGTCTGAAACTGCGTGCACGCATCGAGAAAGGTGTCCCAACTTCGCCAATGGGGTTGCATGTTTAATTAATCGAAACAAAACGTGTCAATAAGAGGCCGCGTTAACTTGTATTCATCAAACCAGTTAAAACGTCTCTACCTTTCTGATGATGAGCAGCATGGCTTCATCAGCGGGGGAAAAAATAGGCCAAGCAGAAACTGGCCTCTACCAGTGCAAGTCGAGTATTTAGTACGAAAGAAGGGGCGTTATCGTTCACGCTGCGAGTTGCACCTACCTATGAAGACACTGCCAATATGATTCCCCAACCTAATTCACGAACTGAAGAAAAACTCGTGCAAGCGTTCTCAATTTCTTCATGAAATGAGTCCTGTCCAACTCCTTCATGGTAACGCTGTGCCGCACAAGTCAAGGATGAGTAGGAAGCTGCTAATGCGGAAATTCTGCCACACTCGTACTTTTTCCCTACCTTCATCTACCAGCCTACTGAAGGCAAAGCAATGCAATACTCGATCTTCGACTATGATTTTCTTGCTAGAAGTCAAAGGCGTGCGAGCTCCCCAGCGATTTGATCACATACTCACCTAAATATTGTAGTTGGTCGCTGCAAATGTCAACTATTGTGATGAGTGTAGAAGCACGTTGAAAATCACATGCATTGAAATCTTTCAAAAAATAAGAACTTTGTGTTCAGACAAAATAACACTGCTTAGACTGAGTGAAATCCGCTTAGTTCACGTAAGCAGGAAGTCAACAACTCTTTATGATTAAAAAATACAAAGAATAAAATGAAGGAGTACCGTGATTGAGTGAGTCCCAAACAGCAACCAGATAAGAGACGAAGAGAGCTCTTAGAAAAAAACAGTACAAAGTTCTAAAAGCACGCTAGTTCGCAGAAAGATTTTCCAAAAAAATATCTGCTGACGCTGCTGGACTACATTGTCCTCGGTCACCTTGGTTTTTCTCTCCTCGCGAAGATTTTCTTTCTTCAGAGGATGAATCGCTTTCGCTGTATAAATACAAACATAAATTCGCTTTAGCTCTAAAGAGATAACAGTCGATTTAGGATCAAATTAATTCTAATTTGAACTGGTTTTAGGTTATTATCTAACTATTTATTTCGGGTAAGAGCTCCATGAACCAGAGTTTTTCTAACATTCTACCCACACAGTTTCGCTTTGTTTACGCGCGTTGTGGCGAGTGGCATTGATCGTATTTTGCCAGAAAAGCTTTCGTGGAAAGAATGTCTAGAACAAATGTCCAATGCTGGCGACAGTTGCCCGATCGCAGAGATATATTTACATCCCAAATACTTATGCAAATGAACCAACCGCAATCTCGGGTGACAGCCTTGAGCCAGGATGCCAGCTTGCATCCAGACGAATCGAAATATGATAGAAATAAGTAAAAATATGGTAGAATCATCAAACACAACGGATGTTCTACCACTGTGGGTACTCGCCAGTATCTTGGATAGATACGTTAGGTATCTCATTTCTACCGCAAGTTAGCAAGAAAATAAGAAGAAAAACAGCAAATATAATTGATGAAAACAGCCTGGGTAATGCGAGCAAAATGCAGGTAAAAATGATAATAGCAATGGATATGTGAATAACGCTGAAGATATCTGGTAAAACGAAATTGTTGGTTTCGGTAAAGTCTTTTGCAATCACAACGACCATAATGATTGAAATGTACTCATACAAATAATACCCTGGTAAAAATCAACGGTAATTTTAAATTAAATTAGTACAGCTTTCAAAACTATAGATAAAACATTTCAGTTTTATAAAAAAGTCATTCTAATGAAGAATTAAATATGTTGAGCCTATAAATATAAACAAAATACCCCTGGATCTCACCCACAATGCGGGAGAGGAGGGCAACCGCAACTCACATCGAACAAAAAATCATGCAACATCCAAGTTTCATTTCAAATCTAAACTAAAATATTCATTTTCTGCTTCGCCTATAGTCCCAGAGTTGAACGGGACGTACTGGAGATGCAATGCACCGAATAAATTATCGCACTCCTAATTGCTTGTCAAATAATTGAGAGCGTAGAAGTGAAATCACACAGTCCGTACAATGGGAGCGCACGTTTTTCACCACACTACTCCGGTGACAGGAGATAAAATTGCGTTAATTTCCCTGAGAAAGGGGAAATTTCCCACGAAATAGTGTAAAGGAGCAATTTTGACAGTGGTGCTCTGGAATGTCATTACTGTACTCACATCGAGGAGCGAATGCAGCTGTTCGTCTTCCAGAAGAGCGAGCAGCTGGCTCCGGTCTCGGATTGGGCAATCCTGGAGACACTGGATGTCATCCAGGGAGTCCAGAATCACGCCCACGGCATCTAATGGGAGCGAGTCCGTAGAGTTATTACTGCACTACTGCATTCGAGCTAAGAAGATTTAATGTGAACCACCAATACAGGAAATTCAAAATAAGTAATTATTTAGGGCAATAGCAAATCGTTCTTCCAAACAGCGTTGAAAGTTTGAAAATGAATAAAGGTTTCTACGCTGTTCTATCAAAGTGAGTAGTTATATATCTAGATATTATTTCCAGCCTAACCAGATTTTTTAGATCAATTGGCATTCACAACATCTGTCAAAATTCGCTTCAAAATAGATAATGAACTCATTATGTAGTTCATTTATATATTTTCCTTTGTAATGAAATTTTTTCCAAGTAATATGTCGGGGATTAGTTTTTATCGCTATACCTGTCTCAACCACCTTTTGCTCTCGTTCATCCAAAATAAAACAGATGTTCAACGAAGAAAGCAATGAAGCATGATATATTTCTAACATGAAATTAATTTTCAAACGAAGTAGATCATAGCTTTTCGCACGAAAATAAGCGCTTCGTGTAATGACGTTAATCATCGATCAGAGCGTCATACATACAAAGGGACAGACATTGCAAAACTGCTGTTGTGCTAAACCGATCCTGCAAAAGCGCAATACTATCGAAAAATTAAAATGAGGAACTCCAATGTAATTCGAAGTCACGTAGCTTCCTTCACTGTCAGTTAATCTGACTTTATGTCGAGATTCTATTCAAGGCAAAATCCCAATTCAAAAGCGCATCATAGAATGGCTGGGAATAAAACTGGAGCACATGAAAATTTCACTGAACCCACTTGATGAGAGCTAGGGATTGCTCATCCCAGGCAAACCTATCAACTTCTGATAATAGGGCATTATTTAACAAGTTCTGATATGTTAAGTGTCACGTTAAAAAGAATCATTTACGAGTGTCGTATTACATACACTAATTAGTGTTTTGAAATTTTAGTTGTGCTAAGCTGCGTTCACGAGCTTCAACCTAATGAATCGAAAATACTATTTTACAGAAATAAGTTCTTTAAGTTAATTTTACAGAAATAAGTTCTCAGGCACACCAAGGTTATAGATTGAGTGCATTTTTATAACACATGAAGGAACGAGAATATAGTTGGCTCTTGAGTGTATTAAAACATTTCATGTGTCTGACGAAGTGTCACGCATCTGTTTCAACAAGGAGTGTTGAAACATGTTAAGACCAACCTCCTTGGTTAAGACACACCGGCGGATGTTGATCACTGCCATCTGCACCACAGCGACACCCCTGCTAAGAAGTGCTCTAATTTCTCAATACTGCATTGCTAGCCCACACCACGTACATAAAGGTTCAAAACCGCCAGCAGTAATAAAAAAAAGACCAAAATCCAACATCTTACTTGTTCTTCAATTGGGCTGATTACCAGCGCAAGACTCACTCTGCTCCTCGCCAGTGCTGTTGAGGTCCTCGCCGTGCAGCGGGGGCGACACCTCTTGGTAAGACTCGAAGCCGAGGTCGCCGGCGGAGGGGCTGTAGTACATGCCCCAGCGGTAGCTGCTCACCGCCGCCAGCACCGCGCCCTTCAGCTTGCGGCGCGCGTTCATCTTGCGCATCTCCTCCACGGTCAGATGCAAGTGTGTGCGTGGGGCGTACTTGTCGCGCTCCTGACAAAATCGGGGAGCATTTCGAACAACTGAAATGGGAAATTCTTACCCAGTTGGTTAATATTTCATTGTAAGTTGTGAAACTATTCGGCCTTTGGAAAACATGGAAAATTAAAACTAATAATTAACACGAGAATCAGGAGTTTAGAAAAAATGGGTTGCGAGGTTGACGTCATACATATATAACATCTGAAATGATTTCAACCTTGATTTGTAACTTCTTAAAGAGTCTGAAAATGATGTGAGGCTATAGGAAATATCGTTAATTAAACATTAGATTTTCTCTACTGTACACAACCTCTCGAGGAAAAGAGAGCACAGAAGTTGAAAGGCCGGTGCAATGAATCATGTTTTTATTATTTTAGTTGTTCTCATTTATTCTAATAATACTAAACGTAATAGAATCCTCAGCATTATCAGACGTTCAGGTAAACGCAAGCTCGACAAATGTAAATTGTTCTTGATTTCACGAGTAGTATGATGAAACACATCTTTTGCCTGGCGATAACGCAAGGTTATTAAAACTTTAAAAACGAAAAATAAATTCTAAACATTTTTGGAACGTTTTAGGATAAATCGCATCATCAGCTGAGAAACACGATATGAAATAAATGTGATTAGTTACAGATACAAACGGTTCACGAGATTATAATAAATTAAATGGAAATGCACAATTGGAAAGAACTAGACTTATCATTCAGTGCTGGTCTACCCTTTAAAATATGCAGTGATTCAAAAATGCGCACGTCAGTAAAATTTGACCCTGCCCTATGATGGAAAAATTATTATTTGCGATTAATGAAGTACAGTTATCTGCGTGAATACGGATTACAGAACGGGGTGGTTGTCCTAGCCTCGACCCTGTGCGGTAACTGACTGTGCGATGAAGTAATTTTTCATCTGAATGGCCAAGAAAACCGGCAAAATATGCGTTAATGGTCAGATGTGAGCCCTAACTGGAATGAGGAGGTACATCACCAGAAAAACCTTAAGATGACGGTATGGGCTGGAATATGGGAGGAGGAAATAGTTGGCCCGTACTTTTTCAATTCTAGTAATGTCACCGGCAAAACGTATTTAGAGTTTCTTCAGACCTTCTTGTTTAGCTACATTGAAGATGATCTCATATCTTGACGACGAAACTTCTTTTTTTACCAAGATGGAGCTCCACTTTGCTTTGCTATTTGCGTGCGTAACTACCTGAACCAGGCGTCCAGCGGACGATAGATTGAGCGAAGAGGTTCGTGGAGTGGCCACCCCGATCACCAGACCTATCCCCCTTAAGTATTTCCCTTGGGGACCTGTCAAATCTACTGTCTACAAAAATTGCCCACACACTCTTGATTTAAAAGCTACGATAACAACTGAGCGTCAAAGAATCAACGCTAAAATCCTCAAAAGAGTAAAATGATACAAACGTATTTTTACAAAAACCTAGATAGTGCACATCTTCTGGACATACTGTACATTTGAACGCTGCAAGACATTAACTGTTTTTAAATCGTATTCGTACATTGCATTTAAAATTTTTTGGAAGATATTTACCATACTGGCGAGTTTTAAACCATTTAGTGTGAATAGGAGAGTCATGGGACATTATTTTAGGTGCATAATTCATAAGGGCAAAATGACTTAGAATTTCTTCGAGTAAGTGTGCATGATTTTAAAATTTTGTTATATAATGAGTTCATAAATAAAAGGTGGAATTGGAACTCGTTACTCTAACTATACAGCACTCAACACCCGAAAAAACACGAAAACCCTGACGAATACTAGATACTCAAACTATTAATGTACCCAAGTATGTCTAATCCCAAATGGAAGCATTCGAAGACCTATTTAGTTCGTGCATGATATCTACATAGAAGCCTGCGATCAGCACATACTGCTGTGAGATGAAACTCTATGTGCATCTTTCACTAGACTGTGAACCTCCAGCGCCCCCGAGACAAGGTCACAGGAAAGGGCAAGCGCTCGTACGCCACCCCAGAAAGGTCAGAGGCGAGTCACCAGTTGCTATTCTCTCACAACGTTCGAAAACACGGTTATTGAGCAATTGCCTGCTTGTAGATAGATAAACTTAAAGAGCTATACTTCGAACACGAATGACTTCTAATGTTGCAGTGCTTTCGCTCCATTCAATGGGTAGCTTTAGGAGCTTATGCTAAAAAACATTATAGCAAATATACAAATACGTTCATTATAAATAAGCAAAAGAGGTTTTTGAAGTTAATAGCATCCGAAACTTGAGAGCACAAAAATTTGCAGATACAGCACGCTGGGTAGTCGCAACTTTCCATTGAGTTGAATCTGCGCTACTCCCAACGGTATAAAACTGAACAATTTCTCCATTAACACGCACTCTATCACAGGGACGGCTAATTATTATCTGTGCAGGCCGGTCGGAACTTCATTAAAGGACAGAGAATTTACTGAGCTCGCAATTACGATTGCATGCAGCAAATAGAGCGTAGACATTCATGTCAATTTATTGCGAGTTAGGAGCAGAGTCCTGTTACTCGGGATGATCGTTAACGAGTGATGAACGCTAAATAAATTAGCTGTAAGGCTATTTCTATTATTTTTTTTGCACATGAAGGCAAATGTTCTGTTCGTTGGAATCAGGCTAAAAGTCTTGGGGAGGTATTTGAAATATTCGCAGCTCATTCGTGCGCCACGTATATTCATTTTTAGATAAATAGATATAAGTGTTCATAACTTAAGGGATATAACAGAAGCAACTTAGATCATCAATACTTTTTATTTTATTATATGTTAGAAGAGATAGGATCAGGAATGAGTTGTTTAGGGGGCAGACGGGTGTTATCAAACAGTTGAGCAGGCGAGTGGATGAAAGAGTGCTTGAATGGTTTGGGCATGTTGAAACAATGAATGTTGAGCGGCTGGTGAAAAAGATTTATACGTCGGAAGTGAGTGGTGTTAGAGCGCGAGGTAGACCACGGATGAGTTGGATGGATGGGGTGAAACGTGCTTTGTATGACAGGGGTCTGACTGTGGACGTGGCGAGAGGGATGACTGCGGACAGAAGTGAGTGGGGCCAGTGTGTAAGAAGGTAATTTTATTTTTGACGCGGTACTGGAAGTTGCCCGCGTGGGATGGGGTTGACCTATCCTGTACGGGGGGAGGGGCTGCACTCAATGAAGCGGTCGGGGTAAACCAGCTATGGCTGTCGAGCCTGACTGTGGAAGGTGGTTGTGCTGGGCTGCTGCTGATCCTGGCAGTCTGGGGCGGCCAGTGCTGTCTCTCTCGCCTCCTAGTGCTAATAGTGTTGATTGTGGCCTGCTGTCGACTACCCTCCCATTGGGAGGAGAAG
Organism: Morinoia aosen; assembly: GCA_030386875.1. Taxonomy (NCBI): domain Eukaryota; kingdom Metazoa; phylum Arthropoda; class Malacostraca; order Amphipoda; family Talitridae; genus Morinoia; species Morinoia aosen. The sequence continues at coordinate 27,427,771 of CM059559.1, forward strand.
CCTGGTATATGTATGTATGTATTTTATTATATAACAAAATTTTACTCTGATTAGGAGATCCCTGGCTACGTAGGTATTTGAACATTTTAGATATCTATATCTGGTTTGAATATCGAAAAAAAAACTTAGCACACAAACTTAAAAACGAAGAATAGGTGTAGCCAGATATTAATTGTCGAATCTGAAGTTAACTTGTCAAGTGAAATAAAATTCTTACATGGCGCTAGATTTGCGACCGGCACACTTCTGCACCCAAATTTTGTCTTGTGGTAAAATGAGATCTGTTGTAAAATTAGTTGTTTATTTGTTCAGGTTTCAATTGTATTCGCTTAGTTTAAGTGACCAACACAGAGACACTTTGCGGGTTTCAGTTCAAGTGATAGTTCAAGAGCGCAAAACTTCGGTGCTTCGGCGGGTAAATTAAAGCGTTAGCATCTTAGCTTGACAAAGAGATGGACTGAGAGCATTGAAGAATACGAGACGAAGACACTGGTGCAAGACGCCGGTTCCATGTTACGCCCTGCCTTTCCGTTTGAAGACAAAATGTGGTTGAGACCTCTCCAACTTCAGTTAAATCCACAACAGACTCTTGGAAACAGCGTTGTTGATTTTGCAATGGGGGATAGCTAAGGTCACTACTGAGGAGTCCTGGTCCTCCAAGGTGCACTGACCAGGACAAGTACTATCAGCATAACTAAGTCCCCTCCTATCCATGAGTATGGCCTAGAAATCCCACTATCACTCTAGAAAAGCCTAGTCCATAAAATGTCATTTGAGCGCATCAGGTGAAAATTGCATTCTATGCATCAGGGCAAAAATTGGGTGTCAAATTACTGTATATCTTACATTTCCTAAAGCTCAATAAATTAACTTTCGTTCCTCAGGGATAAACAGTAAAAATATATAATCATTCGGAAGAAACCTGTCCACGATCTCAACAAGCGCAGGTCAAAATTTTTCAATGAAGACATGAATTGCTGAAGCTCTCGGTTAATTAGTCCCAAAAGTTTTGATTAGATTTACATTTGCATGCCACATAGACTAATGAATACAGAGATAAAGACCACTTATTTCCGAAAACTATCGAGTGAGTTCTAGACTTTTACCTAAAAGTGTTTTATGTTTTAGCAAAACGAATCGTCGAAAATATCAAAATCAATTTAGGATTGTAATTTATTACGTGAGAAATTCAAGCATGAAAATCGTACCAGACCTACCTCTTCAGGATTTTCATCAGTCAGCAGGGCAATCCTTGACACCTTTCGTACATTATAGCACCAAATTCTGCTTTACTAGAAATGCTATTGCCAGCAAAATTCCTTAGTCCAAGTTTTTTCGTGCTCCTTGAATAGAGAAGGAATCTCACTTTTTCTACTTTCTCTAAATCAAATGGAGGAACATTACGAGGCAGGTTACATTTTTAACTTCAGAGGCTGAAATTTCGAACAGTTCACGCTGTCGTAGCTGTTCAGTCTGCAGTAACTTTCACCTGCCAACTTAGGGTGCAGTTTTTACCAGTCAAAAAGCTCCAGCATGAAAATTTTAGTGGGAAAAACAGTTCGAAACGTCGCTATGTTGACTTGTAAACTTCTACTGCCGACAATGTGAAATATTTAGAGTTTAGGCCGTAAACAAAAAGCACCTGCGATAAACTTTGAGAATTTGAAATTTAGTGACATTTCGGTTGCATGGCTGAACTCCGTCACTTCATTTTCATTAGAATTGGATTGTTTGCAGTACATAGCGACATCTTCAGTTCCGACTTGTTTTTTCTGAGTTCTACGTCTGGTGCGAATGAACTCGCGCAGTACAGCCTCTAATAAATTGAATGCATGCATTTGAACTTGTTACAAAATCACTGTCCTTTCTTTTTCCGCGCAATCCTTTCTTAAAACTGATTTAAATTTATAAAAAAATTCAGCAAAAAATACTTTAGAAATTTCAGATATTATATTAGAGTAAACGTAACGTAATTGCCTTTGCATTTATACTCATTTCCTCAAAATAGGACCAATTTTTTGATCTGGAAGTGAACGGAAGAAACATTTTTAAAAATTTACAGTGATGCATCTAAAGTGGAAGTGATAGTAGGAAAGGATATTCGGATAGCAGAGATAGCCAGCATATGATACATTAAAATCACAACTGAGTAAATGGTCTCCTCAGTCTGCTACGAGTCTCTGTGGTATCAAATTTGAAAAACGTCAATGAATGTCATGTAGCTCATCTGGAGTAACTTTTATTCTATAAACTATCTAAATATCATTTGAATCAACTCCAGTGATAATTTTCAGAACCTTTACAGTAGTAAGCTAAGAAGAAAGATTGAAAAATAAAGCTATAAACTTTGTAGCGCTGATTCTGTTCCAGTGACTTATTTGTCACACGTAACCGAATCTCATAATGAACTCGCTGCAAATGTTTAGGCCAATAATCAATGAAAACACAGGCGGTAACACACGAGGGCAGTTTGGCCGTGCAACATTTGCGTCGAGTTAATCCAGCGGCCTAATTGAGCAAGGCAGTTCCTGCTATTTTTCAGAGTTCAGAAAGGCTCGATCCATCGGAGGGTACAAACAATGTGTCCCCTAAGTGACTACAAACATACGACACTAACTTGATTGCTTATTGTAAAATTATATCAAGGAGTTCTGATGAACGCGTGAACAACATCTGACACATTCCCTGTCTTCAAGTCACTATGCAACGGTATTACTGAACTATTGAAGTCATAGTTGTTTGAAAGGGTTTGATTTCACAGCCAGTCAGGCATATTTGTAGCAACTTGAACGTCGATACCGAGAATGACCATTTCAAATTACTACCAAATAAGGACTCATTTTCACTCATTTAAATAAGAATTCACACCAATCTCGCGGCAAAAAGAGGTTTAATCTGGTATACAGAACAACGCGTGTTTGCCATGTGTTGTGCAGTGGGGATGAAAATGTCCTTGCTAGTCTAACAGCTTTGATTTTTTTAAGGCAGTTTGGCTTCACAGTCCATGAGCGTTGAAAATGCCTGAGTGCATTCCTGTTTTCAAATTTATGTTCATATTTGCTCTTTCAGAAAGACTATTTTCAAATGATATTTAGTGATTACGAAGCTCAATCCAGATCATTAAAAGCCTTATATCAAACTCTGGCACAATTTGACAGCAGAAGCTATATAATCATAGTCTAACTACACACACATCGGGAGCTGTTGGTGCAAAACGCAGCAGCTTTTCCAGTGTAAAAGAATATACAAGTAATTTCTACGTTGCGGTAGAGAAAGCGGTTATTATTTACGAATCTTCAAATGATACAAAACTACGCATCAAAAGTGCCAAGAAAAAAATTGTTTACAGAATTAATTGGGCAGTTGAATAAAATATTGAAATTATGTTACGCCTCAACCGCGTAAAAAAGGGCTTCACCAGTTTAGAATTTTCCCAGTGAAAGAAATGATTATCGGAATGATAATAGTAGTAGTAGTATAGTTAGCAAGATTAAAAACTACTATTTTCAGTTGTTGGCTATACAATGATATTCAAAACGAGTGTGAGAAAAAGTGTTCGAGAAAAAAGTTTCCATTCAGAACTAACCGGTCGTTTCTCACGAACTTTGCAGCCAGGACCTCGTTTTTCAAAAGTTTTCTGAACGATCGAAAACTGCCTAAGTTGAAAGGGCAAAAATAATAGGTTGTTTTTGACCTTACTTTTGACAAGAAATCGCTTCTTCCGCGAGACATTCTGCGTCTACTCGAGGCAGTCCCGCTGCCCTGCCTGTGAGGCAACCCCCGCTTCTTGCCAATAGCAGACCCGTCTCTTGGGACATGAGACGAATTGCTGGGGATTTCTTTGATATTTGTCCCGATAAGCGCAGTCAACTCGCGTGAGCGTTCAGTTTGGCCCAAATGCAGGCCAAATCATGGCTTGCATCTTATACGCAATAGAAGCAACTTATCGGCAACGTAGAGAAAATGAACATACTTGTAAAAACCTAAATAAGCTTCACTTAGTGATGGTTAAAATTATTTGAAATCGTTGCTATAGCTTTAAGGTCGTATACGTTTGATATGCAAAATGCTATACTCTTACATTTAAACCAACACTCAAGCTTTCCCCAGATTGTTTTAAAATTCATGACGTATTTGCGTTTGTGTACTCGTTCAGGGAAGGCCAGAAATAATATAGAAGCCAGCAATATAAACATCTTTTTTACTATAACAGTAATTTTCCCTTCATTCCCGCCCACACAAATTTTTTGAGACCGCTGATCATTCACTGCCTCCAGCAGGAGAGTGAAAATTTATGACGGCATTTAGTTAAGATTCTGAGAACGTTTTATTCGGCAAGCAAAATTGCACTGAAGTTCTCAAAAACATCCGTTCTTTTTGGTTGATGAATAACATCTTGAGTAAATTGCTGGTCGAAGGGAATCGCAAAAAAAATCGAAGAGAAGTAAATGAGCAGCTCGTATAATTTCCATTAAAACTCTGTGATCATGCGTACCGGGTGACTAAAATTTATTATATAATGTGGTGTGTAAACGTACGTAGAGTCCTAACCTATACTTTTTGGGTAGATTTACAGAGTACCTTCTGACTTGAAAACGTCTATCTGCATTTAAGGAGGTATTGGGTATTACCTAAGTGTATTTATACACGCATTATCGGAGGGTAGAACTGTTGTAGCGATGAAACACCTGAACGCTCCGAACTGCTGTCTAGGCAGATATTAGTGATAATGTCTAATTTTGAATGTTTCCCCGTTTATTTGTTTATCTGAGCTAACTTTTTGTTTCCGTTGACAATTTTTGACAACCTCATGTTGTGTAGGATCAATATGAAAACAAATGTGGTAAAGAAACCCTACAATATGCAACTCATATAATCCAGTGATAGAATGAGGACCCAAACCTACTGACATTAAAAGGACATATAAGAGTAAAATATTTCCCTAACTTGAATTGTGTAACCTGGTGGCTAATAATGTACCCAAAAAATCTCTACCACACTTCAATTTCTGTCGCATTAGATGCAAATATAGGAAACTGAATACTTTTTTAAGTATTCATTCGGCAGGAGAAGTATTATTGTATATCTTTTAAAATACCTCAAAGCTTAGTTAGCTCCTTTTTATGGGAAATCAACAGTAGATTGGAGCTAACTCAATTTTTCTCCACCGATTCATTACACTAACGACGTAAAATTTTCGACCACGACTCTGACGCCACGATTTAACTGGGCAGGCTGGGAGAAACAAGAGGCATTTGTTCAGACCTCGGCTCGTAGGAATAAATCCCAATTTTTAAATGAAAATTAAGTTTTTAAATAGATATTGCAACAGATCTTTTCATTTGTAAGATTTTCCCTTGATTTTCAGTTTGAAATCCTTAATGTTCGTTGCAGATAACGTTTAAATCAAACAAAAGTTTAAAAAACTGTGCGTCTGGAAGTAAAGTTATAAAAACAACATAGCTTCGACATTATTTTTCATAGATAAATTTTTACACCTGTACAAATGTGATTTACAATCCTGTCCGCAAAGGTTTGAGTGAATCATTTTCATCACTCGCAATGTTGTCTCCTCCATGGGCTGATTGTGTATCATGCGAGCTTTGCGTCCTATAATGCATAGTTCTAATCATTGCTTTGCTTTGCTTTTTTTGTCGTCATGAAAATAAGTTATTTATTTTTTCCGACTTCACAGTGCAGTCAATGTTTCACCCAATCTTCGAATATTCCTTGACAAGTAGTATAGGAGTTTTTATGCGCTACAACGTTCGATAAAGATACATGTAATGCAAAGTGTAAGCTATTTTACCTATGCTTTTTTGATCTGTTTAAGAGTAACAATGTAGAATTTCTCTTCAAACTATAATGCACGTGTAAAAACTAACAGCGAAGCGGTGATGGATGCTGCTGCCGCAGAGTACTTGCCCTCTCCCTGGACAATTTAATCTGGCCATCCCGGATGACCAATCACTTTGGTCTCTAAATTACTGATGACCACCCGTCGAGCAACATGGCCGACAATTGCCATGAACGGTACGGCAATTGTAGGACACAGAAGACCTTTTGATAAAACTAGGAATCAAAATATTGCGAAATAAAATTCGGCCATTTTACCATACACATAAAGAATTCATTCCGCCTCGAAGATTTTGCGTTAAGAAATTGTAAAATTCATTACAAATATTCAGTTTAATATCATATATGTGATCTGCAGAGATTTTCTCTTGAAGACGTGAAGAAATTTCTTGAATGAAAACGGGAGCACCGTGTGCGTAGTAGCATTTTTTTGAAGATATTCGAGCTTAGTTTCAAATTAATGAAGAAACCGTATACTTATGATCTCAGAAGTTAAATTATACGACAGAAAAGTAAACACCAGCATTTCAAAGTGAAATGTTAATTTTCTCCAGTCGGAGAGTCGATCATTTCATCTGTGTAGCTATAAAGCTGAAGCACCATCTGCGACTACTACTACGGAGTAAAGTGGTCACTGCCGCGCAGTTCTCTCGTCACGAGAGGGCACTCTACTCGGGTACCCTGGCTGTCTGGAACTCTCCGTACTCTATGCCAGGAATGGAAGACAGCAGAATAACAGATTTGACTGCAATGCCCTCACACTTCGTCGTAGACAACCGCTGGTTCTTCCCGGGGTGCATTGTTAACAGGAGTTTATTCTCCTCTCAAGAGGTTGAGTTAAACAGCGCAGGATACTTCCTTGACTTCAAATATAAGGAATCTAGAGAGTTTTTGGAACAGGGCAGACGTTTTACCTTCCTCTAAACTTGGTCTACTTCGCAGAGAAGCAGACCGACACTATTGGGCCGTGGGAACCCCCATGGCTTTCTTATGACCCATCAATATCTTCGTTCCATTTCCTCCCCATGCTCAAAAAATTGGAGGAGAAAACAGTTAAATAAACATTCCGAAAAAAGGCTGAAGAGATAATTTTACTCAATATAAACCAGATGCACCTAGATTAATGCCTTGCTCTAGAGTTTTATGACTTTAAATCAGTGTGCGTATGAACCGTGCCCGCCTAATCGTATTTACAGATTTATTACGCTTGAAAGCCGGTACTATAATTGGCGTAGTTTGAGTCGCTCTAACCAATGTTTCCGAATAACTTTTATTCAAGCACCTAGTAATAAAACTGCAAATTCTCCCAAAAATTTATGCTATTAGAATACATAAACTGCGCCGAAATTGTGATAATAAGAAGAATAGAAAAATCCGAGCACTCCAGCAAGTCTATAAGGAAAAGCTTCAAGCCTTGAATTATTGTTCTTCTCCTTGGTTTCCTAACACCATTTAGGACACCTTTCAGTAGTGCGCTCTACTTCATTGCAAGTTAATAGTTTGTCGTCACATTAATTTTTCAATTTCAAAATGATTTCGAAACTCAACTTAGTGGCTATCAACATCTACGAGTATTAGGAAACTGAGAACTACATACGTCTAAGCTCTTTGTGCGCCCATTGGACGATCAAAGTTGCTCGGTACATTGAAATTTACTGTAAATTATTTATAGTGGGAAAAAAAGGAAGACTCACCCTAATCCAGCGGTGGTTGAGGGCCTCCCTGATGGAGATGCGGTCCACCGGGTCGTAGCAGAGCATCCTCCTCACGAGCTCCTTGGCGGTCTCGCTCACGCACTCCCACAGCCGATTGTTCAGTTGCTGTGAGTAGACGATCGCCAGATTTAAACGAGTTTGAAAAGGACGATAAAAAGGCGATCGACGACGCTTAGAAAATAGTCAAGTGTTCTCATGGAGGAAATATCGCTGAAGTTTCAGAAAGATGAACTCAATTTAAACGGTTTTAAACTACAGTTAGACAATGGCTTAATCTAATGCTTAATCTTAATCTAATGTAGGCAGAATTCCCTCACCATAAATACAAAAAAGCTGTGATGTTACAAAAGCTGAAAAAATAATTGTATCAGAATTACTGTCATATGATTGTTCAGGTAACTCCTTCAATGATATTCCGAAGCCACGCTTTCCTGTACACTCTTCACAGCACATCGCGGCATTCGGCTTAAGTTCTGGGAAACAGTTCGTAAAACTATGATCTTCCTGCTCTCGCTTAGAAATTTTTACTGCCAAGTTACCTCAGTAAACGTTAGATAAACATGACCGAGTAAAGGGGAATATTGCGAAGAAACAGAGTAGCCACGCTGGAAGTCAAGTACTCAATCTCTTAGCTTACAAAATCTCATTAAAAATCGTTCAGCTAACGGAGCAGTTAGTTCAAACAGTGACCATAAATATCACTTGAAAGTGAAAACTTAGCGAAAAATTAGAAATATGCAAATACTTTTGCGCTTGGCTGTTTTTCAGAGAATACTGAGTATCGTAAATGAACCTGTGACTGAACTTGTACTTATAGTTTGTTATCCCAAAACGCCATCCTTATGAAGAAAATAGACATAATATGGCATATCTTAGTTTATTTTCCTCTTCATACTTAAACATTGATAAAATGTCTAAATGCAGGCAAAAAAATAATAAAGCGTTAAATTATCTGCAATGTTACGAAGACCATAAAATTATAACAATAGTATCATCCTTGAGCATGGCGACCATTACATTGAACCATTTGGGAGGAAGAGTGAACTGACGTTTCACGACTGTCCTGCAAAAATGCATTATGTCGACCATAGAAAAAATGTGAGACTCCTCATCATTCTTTGATGAATTGTAACTAACTCACACGCACAAATATCAATAAATATCCGTATTTTATTTCATTAGAAACAAATTTCATTAGCAATTCTTCAAGAAAGTAAAAGGTATTTCTCTGAAAAAATTCAAATCCAATAGTAGGAGATGAGGTGTCAAACTCTATTGTAATACCGAAATATTAAAGAACTGCAACAGGACTTCAGAAAACTAAATTTTGGAAGATTGTCTTTAAGCTGCGAAAAAGGAAGAAGTGATGAACCGTGTGGGGAAAGGTGATGTCATTTGTGAGATTAAATTTTTAAGTTCGTCCCGGGGTAGTTGCCTGCTAGATTGATGAGGTGCAAGTCGAGGCTTAGAATGCAGGAGGCATCAGTTCATGAGGGCCTCTGGCGTGACAGCCGCAAATAAATTTCGGATTCCAGTGCAGGCTTGAGAGGTGACCAGGTGCCTGTGTAGGTGTACTTGCACCTATAGATGCAGTAAGGTTATGTGTGAGATAGAATTGTTGATAGTGGGAGTCGATAAAAGAAGAATTGGAGAAAAACGAGCCTGTTTGCGTTGTAATAAAGTTTATTTTTGTTCCCTTTAACGAAGATTTTCTGACATTTAGCCATGATTCAGGTAACTAAAAATACGATTAATGTATTTCAAAACGAATCAAGCAGCGGACATTTCTGTAAAATATAAGTATGGGCAAATTAGTAATGAGGAAAATACATTGTCTTATAGTTGCCCAGATAACCCGTTTATGATGTACAAAACTCCAAGCACTTAAAGCATACATATGAGCAATGATGAAGGTAACGAGCTGGATATTGTGAGAGCGTAAAGCGACACGGGTATCGAACCAGGGTCTCTCCCGCTCATAATTAATAATATGAGACACTTTACCCTTGCGTTAAAGAAGACGATACTGAACTACCCAAGACCAGTTGGGTCAGGTTGTTTATGTTACTAATTTTAAAGAAATCTTCCTCATGGAATGGGGATTTATGGCTGATCGCACCTACTTTGATACGTTGGGAATTTAAAATATTGTCCTATGTTGTGACCGAAATCAGAGTATTTCACCCTATTTAAGTCCTGAAATAAGTGCGGGGGCGGTGTCAACCCTTAACAATCAGACCTACAATTCCAAAACTTGAATTCTCTTTCGCTATACGACCTGTAACTTTTTAGGCTAGGTTGCTTATAATACTAATTTTGGGGAAATACTCTAGGTAAAATGGATTTTGTGACACATTGCTCTCCCATTTCACCAAGATGGATTAATTACTCTTGCCCCAAATGTGTCCCAGAGCAATGTATGGGATAGCCCCTCCTTATGATTATAACTCTTGGTAAGGTGTTGAATTTTACTGTTGGTACAACTGAAGCTGTGTGCACAATTCCAACCCATAAGTAAGGAAACCAACATAATGAACAAAGCATTACAACTATATAAATTCATGAATATTTATACAACGTGAATTACATGGAAGTGTAGGTGAATAACATAGGGACCTAATGTCATTGACTGAAATTGTACTCGAAAGTTCATGTCGTATCTATAAATTTCTTACTATTCATCCTACTTACATGGTATGAAACTAAAAAAGGCGCCTAAATGACCACCTTTTTGAGGTGGTGCAGCTTATCTGATGTTCCGAGCTGTCACAGCAGGAAGTTCAATAATTCTCGCAAAAAGTTAACGGAGGCCCCACCGCTCACAGTAGCATGAAGTGTTTTGTCAGTGTCTGAGGGACGTGCGGTATGTGTGACTCCTCTGAGAACGTGCGGCTAAATTTCCACCTTGAGGGAGAGTATGAATAAATCATATAAGACGCTGACGCCTGCAGCGCTGCGCTACACCGAGCCGAGTTGTACGCCGCAACGTCCGTGAAAGAGTCTAGGTTTTGGTCTTAGTAACGCGCGTGTTTTTTTATTCCAGTATCAAGTTTTGTTGGAAATTTTTACTCGCATGAATGTGAAACACCAACCATAAATTATCCACGGAGAAGCTTCCTGCCTCGAGACTTTATTTGTAGGTCTTCCAACAGTAAAACTATGTGATGAAAAATTGGGGGGAACAGGGACTCTAATTAAGGGGGTCACTTCAGCGATTTTTCAATTTTGATCAGATTCGTCTGAAATTTGGCCACTAAATGTATTCGTTGAAAGAAAAACTTTGTTTACTCGTATAACTTTTTCGATTTAGGCCTTATTTTTTCCTAAATACGAAAAATTAGTTTTTTGGTACATTTTATGGATATTTCAAAAGAATAGAAGTCATTACTCGAGTTTTCATGCTAGAACCAAACTAAAGACAGTTTTAGAATTCTTGGAGAATTTCTAACAAAAGTGTGGTAGCAAATTATCCATTTATGAGTTTTCGTTTTTTATATGCAATATTTGATCACTAACTCAAACATACATTAATTGTGGGTTTTGAGCTTGACAAAAAAAAATTGTTTGTACAATTGGGAAGTTTTCTACCGTAGTTTACTAGAAATGTTCCAAGGATTCTAAAACTGTCTTTTTTTTTGTTCCACGTTAAAAACTCACTGACTTCTATTCTTTTGAATGTTGAAAATAAGGGTTTGTTAATAATAAGGCGCCTAAATAAATTTTTATCTGAACTGTAATATAATCGACAATTTATGTAATTGAATGCTGTTTTCATTTTTATTTCGATAACCTCCATGTTTTTATTTCATATTCAAACTGATATGTAATTTACAAGAGAAAAAATTATTTTTTTATAAAAATAATGAAATTTTTTGTAGTTTTATTTGTATGAAATTTGACTATTATATGTAATTTTTAAAAAGAAACACTATTTCTTCTATACATTTTTTTGAAAAATTGGACAGTTTTTTTATTGATATTTCAAAAGAATAGAACTCATTGAGTTTTTAGAACAAAACTAAATACAGTTTTAGAATTCTTGAAGCATTGCAAACAAAGTTAGGGTAGAAAATTTTCTATTTCCATGAAATCAAAAATTCATGATTTTTGGTCCCCTCACACCCCCCTGGGGTGTGGGGATCTATTGTCCGTAGCGCCATAAAATTTTAGGACTGAATAGTCCACGACCAAAGGGTCCTTTTTCAACAACAAAAAAAAGCTCATTGGACCGCCAGGGGCCTGGCAGGGGCCGGAAGTGACCCCCTAATTAAAGTTCAATTTTGAGTCTCTTGGAGTGGAATTTATTCTAATTCAATAAATCTCTGTCAGTTTCTCAAGTATACAAAAGAGATTTTGCTACACAAAAATGAAAAAGACTAAAAAACGAATGTTTGTATGATAATACATGATTTTTTGATGACAAACTCATATATAAAAATTTTGAGGTCAGTTCAGTTTCACATTGAAATACACGCATTTTGCGAGAATTTCTAGCACAACATGCAAAAATTTGCTTGCGAACGTAAATTAGCAAGCTAGAAAGAAATGTAACCACTTGCTCTCATTTGATTTGTTGTTTTATATGCAGAACTTCAATTATTACCTTCACAACTCGAGCACTCTTCAGGTAGCACTATAAATACCAAAGTTTTCATTGTTTCTATTGACATGTGATTTTTATTAAGTACTTAATTACTGAATTATACCAAATGAATATGACAAATCGCTATTTAATTTTACCCCATGAGATAAAAGGTTTTATTTTCCCCGCTGTCATGTTAGCAAAACTGAATAATTTGCACAGAAAATTAAATTACAGAGTCTTTTTAGTATCGTTTGATATTACTGTCAAATAGGCATTAAATTTCTTAAGAAGTCCAATTTCTTTATAATATTCATAGTACGGTCATTAATCATGATTGTACTGAAGTAACTTTAATATAAATACACTAATTGACCAAAAAAGTCACGAACTACATTTTTACCCATTCTAAATGTTTTACATTATTTAATTTCAGAGTTCATTCATTCATCGGTTGAAGGCTTGTTAGGAGAATCTATCAGCATTCGATGAAGGACGCCTCACTGGATTTCATTAAAGAAGAAAATCAATTTGGGACATCTGCACTGTAACCGATATCAATATCAGAACGATCCAGAGACTAAAAGCATGCTGCAAGCAAAATGCCGGCCCTAGGCTGGCTCATCTCACGTAAATTGTGCAAGGCCTAACATTCTGGATGACTGAGACAGACGCCCTTTGAAAAGATTAGTGAAGAAAAATCAGCGTTCATCAACGCAAATGATAACTAACGAGTTTTGTTGAGATTCAAAACAATTGCTCAGAAGACTGTGAGTCGAGAGTTAAGGAAACTTAATTTAAGCAAATGCAAATCCACTGAGATGCCGTTAGAGTCAGCAGCAAATCGAAAAAAAAACGTTAGGCTTGCTTGAGAACATCGAGGTTGGTTGATTAAGGATTGGAGTATGTATGTAATGTGGTCCGATGAGTCCAGATTCACTCTCTTTCACAATGACAACGTGAACGTTGTGCTTCATAAGCCGACAGCCACGTGAAGCTATGGATTCATTTAGTGTCATCCCATTTGTTCAGACATCTGGAGGCAGTATAATGCTTTAGGCTGTTTTTGCCGGAATGGACATGCATCTGCCACTCTTTGTATAACCAAATGAACTCCCAGAACTATTTGCAAGTACTTTCTGACCTTCCATGGAGCATCATTTTCCAGATGGATCCGAGGTCTTTCAGGATAATGCTCGCATTCACAGACCTTGCAGTGTTCAAGATTGAGTTGTTGGGAATGAGGGAACATTTGAGCACATGGACTGGCCACCTCAATCTCTTAACTTAAACCCTATTGGAAACTTATGGCAAGACCTTGAAAGGAACCAGCAAGACTCCTCGATCCTTCTTCAACAATAACTGCTTCAAGAGACAGGTTACTTCAATTATAGTCAAAAATAGAACTGCAGAAGATCTAAAATCTTGTAGAATCAGCACCAGGTAGAATTATTAAAGCTGTAATTCAAACTAAAGGCGTTCTAGTCGATTATTAATTAATTTTATAACCACATGACTTTTTCTTGGCTATTTTGTGTAAATCAATAGATAAGCACTGTTTAATTTATCTGCTTCGACAAAAACTAAACAATTTGCTATATTCTGACATGAGCTACATTAAGTTCGACATTTTCAAGGTTAGCAATATCACCAGAAATCTAAAGACACGCAACCTAATTCATCGAACAGAATAAATTTTCTCTTCTCTGATTATTTTTGCCAATTTCAGCAGCTAGGGGTCGTAATACTTGCATTGATTTTAAATCAGCCGACAGCAGAAAGGAACTTCTAGTTATATTAAGTCTGCACTGTTCTCCCTTACCTAAGCAGAGAAAGAAATGAGTCCGCGTACCTACGCAACCGAAAAACGCTTTCGCTATTCAGGGCCTGTGCCCTAACAATTTGAACGGACAACCAGACAGCAATTTTCAAGTAAATCCAGCTACCTTTTCCTCTGTAGTTTTATCACTATGTTATCAATTCAATTTACGGGGTACAGTAGGTTACAGTCAGCCTATGAATTGATTCAGCTAATCTTATCTATTCACTCCATGTGCGAAGAAACTAAACAAACAGTTCGTCAATTCATTGAAATTTTTGATACTCGTTCCAAAAAATACTCGTTCAAGACTCAGTCTAACTATTTTAACACAGAAGCAATTTATATATGGAAATCGTCGACCACGTAACCGTGTTACGTACCTAGCTATCTTCTCGAACGTGATCCTTTTCTCGAACGTGAGTGTAAAAACCAATGTTAAACATTTCATGTTGTAACTCTATTGGAAATAAACTGTTTTTCTTTTTTCTTTTCTTTTCCTCTACTTAACTGTTATGTCTCCATCGCTGTATTGCCCAGTACCGGCATCCGCAAAGTTTTCACTAGTAGCTGGTAGTTCATAATTTCATTGACAGTTCATACTACTTTCTGCGCTGCAATTACCTTAAGTATTTCGCCTCCTCCTCTTGCTTTCCGTCACCTTCTACATCACCAACCTTGTCATTTTATTTTCACGCTCGTATTTCATGGCATTCTTTTTTCCTCGCTCGCCTAACAACGCTCCGGATAATTGCTGATCCAATTTACTGGGTTAAGGTCTCCTCGTGACGCGTGCTCCATCCTAATTTATACAATTTTTGGGTCCTATTTTTCCTTTTCCGTCTGTCATCTGAGACATTGTCTCTTATTTGAACCAGGACTTTTAACCGTTATCTACGCAACGAAAGTATCAACGTCTTCATAGTTCTCTTTCCTTCTTGCTCTTCCGTCTGACTTGGCTAGACAATACAACTAGGGATCCTGTGCAGTGCTTTTTTTAATCGTTTCTCTTTATGCTCAATTCTAACAGTTTAACAACCTCAAAAACTCGTGCTCACTTTCAACTCTTCATGATATTGTTATTTTACACATTCTCATATTATTCAACTTTCCTCATTCACATTTCATTCAATGCTGGCGTTCTCTGTTTTGCCATTTGTATTCATGTTTCATTTATTTCTTTTCCAAGTTCATAACTCTATGATATTGTTTCCAGTTTTTCACGTGGTAAAATAAAAAGAAAATTGTTTTTCGTTTGCTAAATGTTTCAATAATATGACTAGGATTACCCTGAAACAAAGATTAACTGAGCACATAAATAAAGGTTTTATTTCTAAGCATTTTCGTGTTGGTCATAGTTGTTAGCCCTCAAATACACGAACACACACCTACGTTCAAGCAAAAAAAATTTCATAAAATGTTGTTAAAAAAACATTTTCAAATAAAAAAAACATAGCATATTCATGAACTTGAAAATGGCCTCAATGAAAGCATGAATGAAATTTTGGCTCAAAAATTGTTCAATAGGACTGCAGCTTAGAAGTTTGGAACATCCGCTCGACCGCCTATTTCGACTCTGTTTCTTTTGACAAGAATATCTTGCCGTTGTGCAATGTTTTTATCTAATCGTCTTGTGATTTCATATCCTGTTGTGAAAATTTTTCCAAAATAGTTATCTTTTAATGTGATTTTTAGTATTTTTATATCGTGGCTGATAAAGTATTGGATGAACATTTTTATTATTGTCACTTTGAAAAATAGTTTCGTTGTATTTTGAGCCTGAGGATGATGTTAGTAGCATTGAAGCGTCACTTTCTATACTGTAGGCTGACAATGATGTAGAATTTCAAGGATTGAAAATGTTTTAGTAAAAAATTATCAGCACTTTTCTTCGTATTTCAACGCATGTTTTATTCACTGAAAATAATTATACATGAACATCCAACAAAGAACTCATTTTATTAAATGGAGAAATTTCATATCAATGCCCTATTCATCTAAAATCCACAGTTCACTTTGACCCGTATACCAGCTTTTAGAAGTCACTCTTTACGCGTATCTCTAGCAGGGCTTTCCGTTCTCATTTCTTCCGGACACCCACGACGTACGTGCACCACAAAAAACAATTATATACCGTTTCGGTGGCACAGCGGTTAAGGGATCGGACTTGTATGTTGGAGTCGCGGGTTCGTATCCCGGCGCTGGCGCTGCGATTTTCCCCGTTGGGTATAGGGGAAAGCTCAAGCACAATACCCCACTCGACCCAGGTGTCGGAAATGGGTACCGGCTTTACGGGGGAACTGTCATTGTGTCCTATATATAGTGTTAGTTATAAGAAATTTGAAAAACCAATTTAAGATCATTTGTATCAGGCTTGATTGGAAATAAAGCATCCCAAAGATGCTGATGTTTTTTTTTCTACCCCCACACTTTACAACAATATAATATGTTAACATAAGTAACAGACACATAAGCAGTCATGCCATTTTAAGAATACACCGATTTTAAGAATACCCTCATTTTAAGAATGCACTTATTTGAAGAATACACTGACACTTCCTATTTCTACCAATTTCATGTTCGTACGCACTAGTAAACATCCATATAGCTCATCCTATTTCTTGGCTTTTACTCGTATTAATCTTGGAGGCAATTTCACAATAAACTCTGAAAAAGTCAGAAACTCGTTTTTGAAATCGGCTATACCTCCTTTTGCCAAATTAACCACCACTTCATGCAGACTTTAAGCCTCCCACTCCTTCCCACAGAAAACTCGACACTTGCGTGTAATCTTAACTCCAGTCAAAGCACTCAGTCTGACATTAGCTTCACAAACAGGCTCAGTCTCACTCTTTTTACTCCTGCTTGAATTACAGCAACCAACAACTTAAATTAACAACTCTCGCAAGCAATTCTCGAGCTGAGCAGGCCTTCTCCTTCCCTTCTCTACCTCATCTTCTTGCAGGGACCAAATCGTGAATGAGATCCCAGCGTCCAAACGATGTCGTTTTCATGAGCTCTCACACTTATTTACTAGGAATGCAGCAGTGGTGTTCTGTCAACGCATGAACGTAAAGAGAGCTACGCGCTACCTTTTTTCGGCTCTGACAATCCTACTGAAAGTTGGGAAATTTAATTACAGTCCCATTTAGCACGTAATGTTGCGCTGAGAAGCATTGTTTCCCCACTTGATACCAACTATGATAATTTGATCATTATATGATCTCAATTCAAAATTATTGAACACTATTGTAGTTCGAGCTTAAGATAAGCCAAGTTGCCACGGAAGATAACAAAAAAAAAGACTTGTTATGGAACTATCGTCGACAATAGCATTGAGCGGGAAGGGCTTCGAAACTTCCCCGCAACTAAAAGACAAGAAACTGAAAAATATAATAAATCAAGGAGAAGAACAAGATCATTAATGAGATTTGGTCGATAAATATTTAAGCTTACTAAAATTCAAAGACAGCAGCTCAAAAATTTACTGTTGAATTCGAAGCTTCTGGCTCAACTGATCCTTTACAATGAGCAACCATTGTGCTATCATTGACGACACATGAGCTTGGAACGCACAAACAGAATGAAATTGGGAGAAAAACTACGAGACTTGTTTAATCTTGTTTTCGCATTGGGACTCTTGAAAAAATCCATACACTTCATATTATGTAAAAAATACAGTGAGTGATGAGGTGAAATTTTTACTTTAGTAGCGCTATTTTTATCAAATTAAGAAAAGCGAGTTTAACTGGAAGCTCTTTAACACCAATGAGAAAACTAACGAGTTGTTAGACATGTGTTATACTTGGGCACGTTGAGCTTTCTAAATACAATGGGGAAAATTCAAGTTGTGAGGGAGTAATGGAGAAATTTTTAAAATTCACGACTACAAGTCATTAAGAAAATTTTCTATCTAAAGTTTTTGAGGCAACTGAGACGAACGTTCTAAAAATTGGAAAAATCATTGCGAACAATTTGAATAAATTAGTAAGATCTTTGTTACTTCTGACGTTTTACTAATTTCCAGAAAGCGACCTGAATGTTTCAAAATTCACTGACTAGTTCAATTCACAGTAATGACGCGTAACACGGAACTAGAAACAATAACACTCCTCAACTGCAGTCACTACAGACATCGCTTGCTCGTAACATGCACGCACAAACGTCCACGTGAAGCGAGCACTTGAAATTTACGGGTACAAAGCAAACTTGCACCACGTGCGAATTAAATTTACTGAACCGACCGAGACAAGCCGAAGGTCTCTTGAAGTCAGGTCTCCAGGGGCTCTCGCGGTGGACTACGGTATAGCAATTATAGCCGTGCTAGCTTTGCAAGTACAATGAAGGCCAATGACACTTCAGAAGTTACTGAACTTCGAAGAATATTTTTTTGTTGGTAGCACGAACTTTTACAACATTATTAATGAGCATTTGTAGCCGCAATCTTCACGCTTTGGACAATAAGTAAAGGTGCAACATAATAGTATTGCTATCTTTAATTGCATCTTCTGCTAGAGAAGTGTGCTTGTTATCAGTCGGAGGAGCTACGCCCCGATCTCTGATAACTGCAAACAAAACACAATTCAATTTCCATACACAATTCCTGTGGGATTTGTTTTTCAGTTCCGTGAACGTTAGCAACAACGACAGACCTTTGATTGCTTCGAGACACATTTGTTCTCGATAAGACAGCGAAGCGATAACAAAGCAAGGAGGGACTCACGTTGAGATTGGCTTGGCATATTGCATCGTAGAGCCTGTCTTTGGTGCCCATGAAGGGGAGGGTGCCGGACAGCAGAGTGTGGAGCAGCACTCCCGCGCTCCACACGTCCACCGGCTTGCCGTACGGCTGCCGCTCCACCACCTCCGGCGCCATGAAGTGCGGCGTGCCGATCCGACCTGGCCGTGTACGAGCCATAAAAGAATTAATATAATGATTGTATTCAAGGTTTAACACATGTTTTCTTCTCACTTAGGCGATAATTATTGAGGAACACAGAGAAGTTTTGATTATGTGTTACTACAAAGGAACCACATTTTGGTGACTTTGTGCCGCAGCTGGTTACGCTGGCAAATAAAAACGTAAGCAACTCGACGAGACGAAAAGGTGAAAAAATACATAGCACGTCAGCCTTTTCTACGATAGGGACGTAAAAATAACGAATAATCGGTATGACCACTTCACTGCAAATCTAAGTCCACAACCGACTCGTGCAATAAGTGTTTCTAATTCTGTAGCTGGGAGCTGGGGTTATTACTGAGGAGCGCTAGTGTTCCATGGTGCAGTGACAAAGCATAGCTCTCAGGTATCCTACATGTCCCTGAGGAGCTCTGAGTCTCCAATTAAGATGCGCTGATGGATGATCAAACGGGAGGGGCAATGATTGCAGGTGTCGCGAGGAAGGAAACCCATGCGAGGAAAACGTTATGTGAAGGGTTTGGTTTGACTTGAGAAATATGAGAACTGAAAATAACCAACCGCATCAACTTTTCCGTCAGGTAAATATTCAGAACTAGTGAGACTTACTTCGCTAAAGAAAGTAGATCAAAAAGAAAAAAATCATTGTAAAAAGTGTTAATACGTCCTCTTGGTAATTAAAAAAGATGGAGAGAAGAAGTGTCACAAACTAGAACGTTATGAAAACAATCAAATATCGAAACAATTCAATGTTTCATAGTATACTGTATTTTCCTTTCAAATTTCGATCTCATTTGAGGTATGAGTACGTAAGAGCTCGTAAACGTCGTCTGATTCCAAACTAGAATCCGTGAAAAAAGGGCCAGTGTCGATATACATGTAATGAATATATTTCTAACTTTAAATCCCAATAGAAATAACTGAAAGAGTTAATTTCTACCTATGCAGGAACTTGAACCGCGGAATCATTAGTAAGGTAATCGGGTTATTATATGCCCTACAAAAATTGTACATGTGTACTGTAAACAGCATGGTACTGTTATGGTCTCATGGAAAACTTGAAATGACTCTCCAAATTCTACCTTGGGTTGGATGCTTTGTGCATGGCGATATGTGAGATGTGAGGTACATGTTTTTATAAAGTTCTATGAACAAATGAATATAATTCTATGCACCTAAAAATAACGTCATAATGTTTTTTATACGATAAGGTGTGAGGTAGCTATGAAGTGTGACGTTCTAAAATCTTTGAAATGCACCAAGATGAGTTGCAGGAAAAAGAAAACCCCACATGTTATGAAGTCTATTCTTTTCTAGTGATCTTAGCAGCTTGCACATTGCTCATGTCCGATCGGAGTAACCAAGTACTAGAGATAGAGGGCACTCCACCCAGTGAGAAGCTGATGCAATGCGCGATGGAGGCAGAGCAAGCAACCATGCAGTGAGTGCAGGAGTGAGGGCAAAGTAAGAATGTGCGAGATCCGAACATGAAAAATCCTTAAAATCAACCAAAATTACAACTCATGTCTCAAATGGATATTACGTAACTATTTTGTAATTTTCGTCACATTCGCATTTCATGGTGCTCTGCCTTCAAAACTGATCCCAGAGGCCTTACACCCTCACTTTTTACGCCATGCTTAGGACTGAATGATGTGACAAAATACTGAGACTCTTCAAGAGATTTCTATATTTTGGTTCCCACTCTTTTGCTATTTCATTATTCCCGAGACATACATGACCCAATGTATCAAGATGATGAATTATCAATCAAAATTTAATACATCATTTGTTCACCTTTGTAAACCAGTATCTTTACGTCCTAACTACATACAAGAAACAATTTAATCCACTCTCACATTTCAGAAATACTTTATCACTGCAGAATGATAGATTATTCACTTATTTTTATTTCCTTTCATGCGTATAGATATGTGCGTCCCATAAAATTCCTACGTATGCACATATTAGGAACTAAATACTGTTAAATATATTTGAAAGTCATTTTGTTTCATCAGCGTTGTGGAATTTGAATGTAGCAATCATCTGTGGTCCAAAGTCAAGTTTATGTTAACATTTTAACCCAACTGAGGAATTTTAGCCTCTTTTTTGCTTCACTAATTATTCCAACAGAGGATTAATTTGATATTTGACATACCTCACAGGAGGAAATGGTGTGCCCATTCTTTTTACCTTCCGAACGGGAAGTCACAAAATTTAACAGACTCAAATCAAAATAATGGAAGTTTGACGCTTAAACTTAGAGTCAGGTTCAGAAACGAACACTTCACACAAATCGATAAAATATGCCTTGAAGGAAATGAGTTCCACAAGAACTTATGCTGTTGAGGGCCAAACAAAATGTTCTACCATCTACAGCGGTCTTCTAACCGAAAGTGTAGTTCCGCTGTGAGAAATTTTCTTGAGGCAATGCAACAACGGTACAGCTGATGGATGATATGACGATGACGATTTGGAATTGTGAAGAAATTTCAATATTGAATAAATTTGTTATAGACTCGACTAATTTGTATATGTCATTATGAAAAATCAATTATTTGGGGAATTATCATGTGCACATTTGAGTCGCTGTCCAGGAAGAGACGGAGAAGCAATGAGGCTTCTCCGGACATCGTCGCTCAGTACCCAGGGGACACGGAGCCACGTTTTCTGCTGGTTGACTGGCAACTCCGAAAGGGGACGTAGTGCCGCTAATTTCGGAAGGCCTACTGATTTTGGAACAAATGATAAAACCTCTCGTAGAAAATTCCGCAAGCGAGGAAAGAAGGGGGACGATTTTTTCTAGCTTGTACTGTGAGACGTAGCAAAATTATATTTATGGAGTAAGTACTTTGTTTAGCATTTTTGGGGGTTGGTTAATATCAGATAGGCACTCTGTTATTCAGTGGGATTCACATGAAGTAGCTATTTTGTAACGATTTAATGTTGCCAGTTGTTATTGTTAACTTATTTGAAAGGAGTGGAAAGTTACCTCATTTAATTAATATGTGACATATAATATTTGTGTGGAATGATAGCCTAAAATAGATCTGATGATGTTTCATGGTATACAATATACATGCTACACAGCTGATTTCATTGAAGGGCTTTTCCGTGGGTTAAGTAAGATTAAATTATTTACCATTTGCACCAACTGACTAATTTTTTTTCGATATTTACCCAGAAACAATTTTGACATTACTGATGACTGTTGCTGGTTTCTTACTTCGATTGGTCTCGTTAAAAGAAAATAAAAGGATAATTTATTCCCAATGTTTTATAGTTTCTCCATTTAGAATGAAGTATATTTTTAGCTTCCTCAGTTTAGCTTCCTCCTGCGGTACATTTACTTCCCTATTTGTTCGAATTCTTCCTTCCATCTATTTGTCAATCTCTTTATAAGGGGTTCGGATTTCCTTTATGCGACGAGCTAACTGTCTTTAATATCCCCCCCCCCCCCCCCCCGACAAATTAATTTAGATCATTGGGAATGATACTCGTCTTAGTTCAGGTCTTGTAACTCGAAGTTACTTTCCCTCCGTAATGCAAACATTTTAGCAAGATACAACCCTGGCTATCCTCGTCTCCCTGCATCCCCTATAACCGATCGAGTCTCAGTTTCCTCTTTATCAGAAGTCCAATAGACGCTAGGCCCGGCCGGCTTCACTCGTGGCGCATTTTTGCCGTACACTGAGCGTGGATCGCTCAATCGAGGACCTCAAAAGTGAGAGTTTTTGCCGATAGCGACAATAAATTGGTTCTCAACGAGCAATACTAAGCTGTGATCGACTGCAGCTGTGACAAGTGGTCAACAGCAATAAGCTCTCTCCGGCAGCTGTGGTAGCGAAGTCTCGTTCCAGCGTTGACTGATTTTACATTTCAAACCAGGGCAGTCAGATTTAACTTTTTCTCAGCAAGGTTCTTCCATTTAGCTTTGTTTGTGTTAAAATTCGATCAAGCATGAAGATTTTGTCGAAAAAAATAGCCAACATAACAACTTAATTCAAATCGTAGCTTTTTCGGTGAATGTGAATTGCGGGAAAAATTTTCTCAAAAAACTAGTGGTTGTAAATTGGTAAATTTATAATTTTTCCAATGATGTTCATGTAAATAAAAATCAGTTAGGATGGCGAATCGTTTTCGAATGTTCAGCTAAAATTGACGTGGTAGGCTACGGAGCGTTTTGCCTCGCTGTAGAAACAAGGCTAGTTTTAAGGCGTTTGGAGTGCCCTGCCAAATCGAGTTAATTCCTCAAAGGGAAAGTTACCATTCCACCACTCGAGCTGACGGAATACATTAAGCACTTCCATCTTGGACTGCAAGAAATGCCGATGTTTGAAGCTAGCGAATGATAAGCTTACGCTCTCGTACTAGATAAGATAGTAATTTAATAATGAATACATCACGTCACTTGAACATGACTGACAATAAACATTCCCGAAAAATTCCCGAAACAATTTGGTTACTCTCGAAAAAATTCTCACCTCTAACTTACGATAATACAAATTTAATGGATTTTCGTGTGAATTAGATGGCAGCTTCCATCAAGTATAATTGACATCATCTAATTGAACAATATTTACTCACCTGAATAAATCGATGGTTTCAAAAGTGCAGTTATGATAGCCACTCATGATGTATGTAGATTGTAAAGACTGCAAATAACCTTTCATTTTTCTACACCCAGTCCTAATCTTTGACTGTGATAGAAAGGAAGGTAGAGGCCACTGACGAAAGGCAGTGTGACTTGCTACCGGAACAACTTTGTAAGATACATTAGAAAAAAAGAAACGTTTTGCTCACCGGCTGAGTTGAAGTTGTACTGGTCCGTTACTGTAGAGTGAGAGTAAAATTGATCAGACGCTGCTCTGTAGAGATCTGTAAGTTACATCCTCAAGATAAGAGTAATTTTTATTCAGAAATTGCAATTTGGGGAAATTCTCTTGATTATTCGAAATGGTGTTTAAGGGAAAGCAAGAGAAGTGGCTTGTAGAGCAACAGAGTGAGAAAAGAGGTTAAATTTTTATCGTTTCGAAATCTGTTATTACTAAGGATTTATCTATATAAATAATCAACTAAAATGCTTTGTTACTAAGGAAAACTAATCATAAATGTTCATTTTGAAAGAATTTACATCTTATATTTAGCCTTTTTAATACGTATGATTCTATGGCAAAGGATTTGATAAAAATGCACGAAAAATATTTCATTATAAATAAATTCGCAAAATATCGTGCAAAGATGTTTTTCACTCGTATCCTAGTTAACAAACATGCCTAATTTTTGTGGCGAATTTACCCCAGCAGTAACTGCCTGCATTTCTCGTGAAAGCCAGTGACGCGAAATATAGAAGTCCAATTCGTCTCTTTGCGTGGCTAAGAAAATCCAGATGACTTTCTACAGATTGTTCTAAGTTTGAGTACTGATCGATTCAATAAACTTATTTCCTTCTAGGTCGCTTTTTAGAACAATAATTTTTATTGGGTTAGGTTAGGCGACAATGTTTGGCAGGTGTGATGCAAAAAATAATTTTCGGACCGAACTATTTTCTTAGAGACTTCTCTCGAGCACTTTTATACTGTAACAGTTTTCTTACTGAAGCCGTGCAGGATTAATACAGAAATTACAAGTATTAGTACATAATGACACACTAGATAACAAATGAGCAGAATGTGTTTTAAGCCATAAAGACCATATATGTGCATCACATTTTTTTAGATCTTGTTTGTTGGTTAATTTGCTCATTCCTTGATGTTACATGAAATCTTAAAAAATAGTTTCCAACAAAATCACGCATACCCGTATGTAATTGTTTTTTTTATCCTGTTTTCCTTATGCCTTTGAAATAACCCAGCAACATCTTCACCATTACCTTTTTTCAATATTTCCTAATCCATATTTATCGGTTCTGGTATATTTCTGTCTGAAAGATCTTACCTTTTCGAAGTCATTTTTGTAATGATTCATCATAACCCCCTCTACTTATGAATGTGTTAGCGCTTTG
Organism: Morinoia aosen; assembly: GCA_030386875.1. NCBI lineage: Eukaryota > Metazoa > Arthropoda > Malacostraca > Amphipoda > Talitridae > Morinoia > Morinoia aosen. The sequence continues at coordinate 27,452,665 of CM059559.1, forward strand.
GGACAAATGCTACGGTAGGTCTGCGTAATCACTTCGATTCTCCAAGAAGAACTGCAAAAACAATCGTGACGAGTTTTCTACGCCCTCACACACGCTCATACTTCAAATATTCTGGAAGCCTTCGTCTCAAGACAAAGCTTTCTCACAGCACGGCATCATCCGCATCACAAACGGGTTTGATCTGCGTGTGCCTCTACAAGCCTTCGGGGTCTCCAACAACAGCTTGTTCAAAACATTTTCAAATTTCTCTTTCCTTTATTCATCGTGCTAGGATTTCAGATTTTTAGTTGGATTTCACAATAGGAATTAATTTATAGGTTATTGATTCAGTTCGGCATATTTCCACTTTCGTTAGGATGATTCGTACACTTCCTCAACCCTCGTTCAAGCAAGTGTGTTCGTGTCTAGGCGATTGACTTGAGAGTGGCTGGCTTTGCCGGCTCAGCCGAGGGCAGAGGGAAGGAAGATATACATATATAGTACCAAAACTGGTTGTGTGTTACATTACTCCAGGCGCTTACCCCTCGGAGTGTGGGTAGCTGCACTAAATCTTTTGAAATCTACACGCTCATAAACATGGAGTCGTAAATTTCCTTTTGAAGTTTGACGGCACCCTAGTACATCTTGCTAAAGACTTCTTGTAAGAGTTCAGAACTTTCCTTCGACAATCATCGCTGTATTCAAGAGAATAGATGGAAGTGCTCGGCACTCTTCTGCTCCTGCCATAGACACATCTTCGGCCATTCTTCAAAAGATAAGTGTCCTTTTTTATTTCAGTCTACTCTATTGCAGCCAATTGTATTTATCATGGGCTGTAGAGTGAAGGAAAACGCGTAGCATCAACGGATAATGTTGTGTACATCAGATTGGCTCTTTAATAATAAATTCTAAGCTTCCTCTCGAGTGTATCAATCTCTAATTGCGTCGGAAAGAAGTAAGATGACCGTTTTGAATCTTAGAGTCTGTCCGTAGGTACGAAATTTAGAGCCCACTACCTGCATAAATTATCAACGTATAACATTGCCAAAGATATTTATCACTAAAATAAATACCATTAGTTTACACATGTTCATTTGTTGGTGGTAACGAACTAAATATTGCAATGAAAGGAAATGATTACATTATTGACGGAATAAAATACCTCATGATTGATTCGACGAAGAAAGCATAGAAAAGTTCTGTCCTACCTCGAAAAACAACTAATGATGCTGCAGTGATGCAGTGGAAAAAATATGTATATCAGAACTGCAATCAAGGATGGAACAAGTTTTTCAATAAACTAAAGAAAAGTAGGAAGCATGAACTTTGAGATCAGGGTTGCATAGAGACAGTAATTTTTCAGTCAGATATTCATATTTCTCCGTCACCCACTCAATACCCGAGTCTTTTTACTTTAAAGAGAGCCCTGAACCGACGCCCATTAGAGGTCGATACGTCCAACAGACCATGAAACAATTGTGTTCTCCAAAATACGGCAATTGACGTCGGCACCACGAAAAAGGATTCTCCTCGGATAGAACTGAAAACAGTGAGGTCGCCTGGTAGCCATTTCTGGAGCAGCAAAGATCATAGCGCTATTATACTTCATGACGTTTCCAATATCCCTGGGAAATATTTCCGCTTTTCCGCTTTGACTATATAGTGTTGCTGTCACAACTCAAACTCGTGTGAAATAATTTCCTAACGGGGGTGATGTTCGTGCACCACATTTCTGGTTGAAGGGAATTTATATTGCCATAAATTTTATCCACCTTGAAAGACTTTAAATTTCTAGACACTTCAGCTTCGACCCAGTTGTAAAATTTTAATCAATCGCATAAAACTAAATTCACTTCGAAGCTGGCGATAAATATCCTTGTTGCCTTCGTTTGGCAATGAATAAATCTAAATTTCGTTTTTTGAGTAATTTAATTATCAAATATCTCATAAAAATTAGTACTTCAATTTTCGAGTATATAACATTGAAGTCTCAACTCATACAATATGCATGGCTTATCTTTCAATTGATCGAGAATTTCCTCTTATACCTGCGGACGAATGCGTAATATGCATTTCGGAATAATATTTCAGACGTTTGTCCTCACTATTTTTATTTAGGACTTGAGTTCATACTCTCAATTGCAGGATTCACTCGGTGGAGAACTAACACGTTCCAGTCATTGAACATACGATGATATTCCTACTAACGAAAAACAGGCTACCAAATAGGTCGTCGCTTCATTACAGGGCGGAAAGTGGCTTTTAATTCACTCATTTCCCGGATGGCAAGACAAAAACAATAAGGAAGAGAACTTCGAACGGACTTAGGGGTATAACCAAGTAGAATGTCGCTTCATTCCCTCACCATTTGAGAGGGCACATTGCAAAAAATTCATGCAGGTCGAAATATTCGAAGTTGTGTTCTCAACAGCCTGATCAGCTGAACTGCCTTGCTAACTCTACTTTATGCATTTATTCGAAAATTCCTTTTGAAAAATTGCCCGTACAGTTTAGCATTCTAATTACGTGGAAATACGTGTACTGACACTCAATGCATCACGAAGCAAGCATCTTGCAAGTGAACGTGAAGTTTATCAATCCACGCATCATAGAAGAACGGATTACCTGATTTATTTTCCAAGAATTTGAAATTAGGTTAACAATTTACTACTTTTTCTAAAGAATTCTCCCGGACAGAAAATTAGTCACCTGCTTCTAAAATATTGTAGGACCTCCACGAGCCCGAAATATGGCGGCAAATCCGCGCGGCATTTGTGTGTACGAGTGTCGTAGTGAGCATTCGGTCGATTTTATACCATTCTTGCATCAACTGTTCTCTCACTGCGGCCAAAGTTGGATGGATGTCAAGCATCTCGAATTGTAGCCTGTCGTTCTAGATCTTCCCACAAATTTTCGAATGGCTTCATGTCTGAGAACTTAGCAGGCCAATCTAAATGCCTGACTTATCCTGAATGGCAGCAATGCCAATTAATGTCAGTTCTAGCACGATACACTCGTCAGTTGCCTTCCTGAAAGATAGACAAAGCAGCATGCCATTCTTAATTCAGATTTTGCACAAAATCCAAAATTTTACTGCCTATCAGCTCAATGTCGTCAGACTGGTTTAGATTGACGAATACCTCAGCTTACAAGACTCACTTCTATATAGTTGAAAAAGACCAAAATCAGATGACTGACCCTCTCCTCTTCTTTGTATTGCCCTTTGTGAATAAATTTCGTAAGAAGCTTCATAAGGTCATCATTTCTACCGACAGAATCGTAATTAATTTGACCACATAACAGTCGTCCTCTTCTCTTCAGTTCAATGTACGTGCTCTTTAGTCCAGTTTAAACGCAAGTTTTCATGAGCAGAAAATAATATCGACCATTTTAGAGCCACTCTACTCCATTTTTCCATTGCACGAAAATGTTCGTTTAAAAACAGGAGGAGACGGACAATCATCGACGTTTCGCAGTAGCTCCGTCCTTCATGCAAAGAGATTCCGGTCAACGATTCGTGACACTGGTAGGCAGACCCTATCGATTAGAATTTTATTCCAACCACAATTTAGCCTTAAATTGCAGTATGTACAGATTTGTTTCCGTTGTTGGTTGACCCGCATAACAGCGAAACACCTACGAAATCCACTATATCTTTCACTGAGTGTTCCTTAGCCCAACCGACCAAATGTAATAGCTTCCATTTTATCTTACGAGACTTCTTGCTTTCGTCCCATCATTGTGGAGCTACGAAGAAACAAGTCTATACCTTTCCAGCTTTGTATTAAGATTGATGTTTGTTCAGTGATTGAATATAACCTAAACTTCGGTCGCAAACAATTTAGATCACCGGTTAATGAACTTTGTAAATAACTGTAGCTCGGGAAATAATTGGTGATTAATTTTTTGTTCCAGGTGCTTTGCTTTCTCAAAATCTACCGCTCAAGTACGAAACGTTAAAGACCACTCTCGAGTATAGTGCATCTATCTGAGTGATGTGCGCAGACTCCCTTGACGTGAACACGATTTTTCACCAATTTCACTTATCTTCCCCAAAGTTATGGGTTGAACTTCTGACAATAACAAATTTACCACTAAAGTTCACAACCTCGGCACCTCATTGTTAGAAACCAATTTGGGACGCGAGCCACCTGTTGATCTAGTCGACTCACTGCAGCTCTAACTCTGTTAGCTAATTGCAAAATTTATGTCAGACTGGATGCAACAGACTTTAGAAAAAGCGAATAAACCATTTATCTGAACGAAAATTTTTCCACTACTTACTTGCAATTTTATTTCGTTCGGCGAAACATATATTTGCTTCATAATTATCTACGAAAATTTAGTACATACGGGTGGCCATCCAAAAGTGTGGAGGTACATTCAACACTTTCTTAATTCTAATACCACTCATTACAAATTTCCTATTTTCTTTCACCTACTTCATACTAAACGCAGGATTTGCCATTTCAGCTTTTCTATAAAGGATACGCACAAAATTATACACTCATCGAGTTCACTGCATGTCACCCTGTCTCAACTGCGAAAATTGCTCCACCCTCCACTTTGCATTGCTCACTCAATGCTCAGGGAATATGCTTTCTGCGAAGCGCAGTGTAATACATAAAATATTTTACTAACACTTGTTACATGTCAGACCAAAATTTATTGTTTATTTAAAATGTGTGTTTCTGAGCATCTGAAAGTACCTCCCAGTTTAACATTTGTAGTATTTAAAACATACACATAAAGTGTGCTACTACTGGTAAGTAATCCTTATTTATTTAGATATTGAATTCGAACGTATTGAATATGAACGTAATTTGAACGTACCTGTGTAGAAAAAATATAGGTGACTAAACAGTAAGTACTGTGTAAATATTGTCGGATATAATTTTTGATGCGAATAAAAACTAGGAATCCTAAAGTTATTAATCGCTTTCGCTTTCACTCAAATCCGCGGATCAATAAATCCCTTTAGGAATCCAGAAGCTCAAAACATGCCACTGCTTGGACATTAGTACATTAGAGTGTAGCATATTAAGAGGGTATGAACGTAAAATAAAAATATGAACGTATAATCAAAATTATACTCAAATTTAGTTGGAGAGAGAATGGAAAAAAATTTACATTTTATATATGTAAAGAAAATTAATGCTGATCTCAAGTTTTAAAATAAGATGAATAAGTCATCACAAGTGCTGAAAAAAATCCCTTTCTATAGACCCATGCAACTAGTGTACCTAATATTAAGAAGTGCGTCTATCTTTGGCTGAAATTGCTTTCAAATGCTCGCGTTTGATGAAACGAGATTCTTGCATGCATTATTTTAAACTTATGCCCGTTATTCGATGTTTATTCGCCATTCATCATTAATGAAATTTGAAGGCTTCGTCTTTCCGACTTTAACCTCCATCTGATTTTAAATACATTTTATTGAAGTTATACAGCTGAGAAATACTGCGTACTGATCCCATGAGACGCCTGACATGATTCATTAAGGGCGATGAAAAACAGATGCAACTCGAATTTTCGTAGTACACTAAGCTTCCCAATTCTTCCTCTTACACAAAATTTTAGAGGCAGTTTTCAGAAATTGCGTACTATTACCAGGAGTTATTTGTTCGTTTTTATGACGCAAACATTTCCTGAGCCGGCAGACGGAAAACAGCGGCATTTAATGATTCTTCTTTCACCTCATTTTTGGAATAGTACTCTTCGCCTTGATTCTCCGCAAACAAAACAATTTTGTCACTCCATACATCTGAAATTGCTACCAGAGAATCCAGATGCTTTCTAATTCATGTCACACTATATTTAAGAATACTGTAAAAATTAATTTCCTTGTTTACTATTTTAGAGTAAAGTTTTAATTTTGGGATTCTTCACAAAAAGAGTATTCCTTACTCAGTGCTTGCACAGCTCTGCTTCGTGGCGTGCTGGGCCCCGCGACATTGATTTCAATAGCCATTACTTTTATACCATTTTTCTTATATATTTTTCTGCAATTCTTCAAAGGTTTTCCATTGTACGAATGGTACTTCCAGCTACTTTCATCTTTTGTACCACCTTTTTTTAATTCCATATCTTGACGATACACTTCTCAAAATTCATACAGGCACTAACTCTTCTGACAGTCGGCATGCTGCATTCATTCATGTCACAAGCGAGCGCGTTGCTGGTGGCAGAATGACTGTTTGCCTGGCTGCATGGCATCACTTCGTGAGCTCTCACTCGTTCTGGTACTATCTGGACACATTGTCAAATCGCACTTTGTCCGATAGCTCTTTAATTAATGTATTTATGTTTACGGATCTTAGAAATTTTAGAAATCTTAGTTTACTGATCCGTCCGAAGCTATGTTTACTAATCTTAGAGTTAGTTCTTAAAATTTGTGCCATTTTCCGTCGAGTGCCTATGTAACTTTCTTTGTTCAAGGTTTTGCCTCAAACAGACGATGCTATTTGTGGAAAATATTTGTCAATTTTTAGGTTGCTGCCACTGTATTTTCTCAGAAGGGATTTGTACGATTTGTAACTTTAGGTGCATAATCATTATTATCTTAAACATTGCAGCACTACAACCATTGCCAGTTTTTATTTCATGTCAATACTATTGTTAAATTATCCGAGTCACTTACTTGGGCATCAAGCATGCAACAACATAACGCACACGGATCACCAGCCGAGAATTGGTATTTCAAGGGACTAAAATTTCAATAGTTAAGCTTGCTCCACTTTTTACCAATTTAACTACAAGAAATTATTTCAATCATAGATACCATCTTTGTAAGATTTTTAATTAACAAAGTATTTTTGCATGACTCCAATTAACACGGCTCGTACTTAGGTCTGGTTTGGTATAACTTAAACGGGAAGTAGTGTACGAAGTAAGTAGAGTAATTTGTTCTAATTGTGTTAGTTAATAACTTCAAATTAATACCATTCATTTACGCTGAAAAGACATAAAAATAATCAAATGCGTCTTTAACGGCCATAGAGGATTCTTCGATCGTAGGTCATATTTTCAATGATTCGTTTAATTGGATTTTATTTTCTAACATTTGAATTAGATTTTACACTCACTTGAAAACAATTGATTTGTACTTGCGATTTGAGCAATGCACTATTTTTGTAAAGATTTTTTTTACAGGTAAAATATCGATTACATCGCAGCGTGCGGAACGAGATCAACGAGTTTGTGCGGAAATGCCGACTCTTGAGTACAGCGAATGGAGTGCAATTTTCAGGTGCTACAAAGTAGTTCATCTGTGTAATGCTTGAAAATTTAATTGAGAATTCCTGCAGCTACCCGAATGTATGGAAAATACAACGAAGTTTTTAGCGTTTTTTGCTGCGAGTTGAAAAAATGAGTAAATGGAGAATAGGTGGAAGTGAATTATTTAAGTGGTGGAAATAAGTTTGAAGCGTACAAATTCCTTCATAACATCTTTGAAATTGCTCTTAATTCTTAGAAAATTGATATTACAATATTAAAACTATGAGTACTAGTTTTTCGGGTGTGTATTAGATTATGCAAATTTTAATGCCAGAACTTGGCCAGAACCCAAATTTTCTAGGTGGATATGAATTTAAGCGGATATGTAAAAGTTTTTAGGAAGAAAACGTATATCTTTTGACTAGAAAAGCACATTGAAGGAAAAGGGGCCAAATATGAAATGCGAAAAAAGTTTATTCCAATATTGAAGTTCAAAATCATTGTACCATGGGGAAGAAGAAATAACATACACAATTTGAACATGGTAACATTCTCGCACTCAAAGAATCAAGATATCATTTAGCTCTGATTTCTCTGAAGGTAAAGAGTTCCATGACAGTTGATAGAATTTTTTTACAGAATACCGAAAGGGATGGCAAGCTTATATATAGACCACGGTATAGACGCACATGTCTTCCACCAAAACTGCTCCGAACAGCCCGCGCATGCGGTTTAGAGAGGCGTTGAAGACCGCCAAAGTTTAAATATCTCCAGACCCTTAAGCATGAATATTACACCAAGAAATGTTCTTAGGTTCTGCGTGACTCGATGAATTTTGTCTGTGAAATCAGAAAATGGACACTAGCACTAATAACACCTATCAGAGTCGGAGAGAAAAATGACCGACAGAAAAAGTCACTTTGGCTAATGACAACTGGGGAAGCGTGAATTTCTCGGATTAGCAAAAGTTCAACTTGAAAAGTTCAGACAGATGCCTGCCTTATTGGCATGATTTGAAAAAAGATGAACAGTTTTTGCTAATCTCCTATATGAAAGGGATCGCTAATGACTTAGGGAACATTTTTTCAGAGGGTGACCGTTGAAAGGAAGGAAAAACATAGAACACCTACGTAAGCGTCAGAAAACCATCTACCGCCATATATTGAATTACATGATGAAAATGCGGTTGTTTTTCATCATGATCATGCTTCAACACACGCAGCTAAGCATGGAAAGATGTGGTTCACCTCCAACAGTGTCAAAGTTTTTGATAGACGACTTAAATCGAAGGGCTTGAATCCGACCGAAAACCGTTGAGGTATCTTATTTGATGATAAATCATTATTCTAATTATTCAAAATGGGAGACAGTTTAACGATATGAACCCATTGATAAAATGTATCAATAAAGATTTGTTGGAATGAAATTCCCTAGAAGCCTAATTTCATGAAATCACTGCAGATTCGTAAGAATGTACAGACGTTTTTAAATCCATCGAGGGCTTGTAAATTTTGAAATTGTTGATTAGTATCAAATTTAATGTTTTATGTACAAATCCTTCATTCTTTATGAGAGCAAAACATATCTCCACTCGAGAAAAATTAATGTTGGCAAGAAAATTCACAGTCTTCCACAAACTAAAAATGCTATCACTTATAGTTTTAAAATTACATTATTTATATTTGAGGATAATTTCAAAGCATTACCAGCTGCAGGAAAAAAGTTATGAAGGTACATGTGAGTGTTTGAAAATAATCTCCACCACTTTTTTTACGTTTCGACTCACTTTTCCAGCCAGCGTAACTACGAACTTCTCCTAATCAACCAAGCAAAAATGTAAATGTTGTGGTGAAGAGGAAGTGTTTATCTCAGTCTGTGGGAACTGAGACGAGCGTGTCGTACACAAGAGCACACCGACCTCACCGCCTCCCAGTCCCGGCGAGTGCGGCACGCGAGCCAGACGGCAATTACCATCACGCGTGTTTGTTCAGGTCTGAATTGAAGCGACACCCCCAAACATTGCCCCAAATTAAGAACTATTTGAAATGTTCAAGGAAGTGGACGACTAAAGCCCAGTCAAATTTGAAGAAATTAGGACAAGTTTGCACTGCTATTTGAATTAATTTTAGGATTAATAGAAGGTTGTCATTACCCTTACAAAATGATGCTCAATTCAGATGAACATTGGACATTCATGAAATCAAATTAAAATTAAGATTCACATTCAGCGTCTAAGGTGAAACAGCGTCGAGTTATGATTTGGGACTAGGTCATAGTTAAGGGCTCATCCAGATGGTCCCTGCAGAATTTCCTTTGTCATAGGTCCCGAAAAAGTTTCGGAACTTACAATTTGATTGCAAGTTCAGTATTCAATGGAAAACGTGGCAGAATCAAGAAGAATGCAAGCATATCTTGAAACAGAATGAAGGCTGTGAACCAGTTTCTGCCACACATGAAGCATTATTAGAAAAATAATTCGCATGCACGTAACTTGTCTCTTTCTTCGAGAATTGTATGGTTTTTAACTCTCCCTCATTAAGCCAAGTATTTGCATCGAAATTACTTGAAATTCCCATCAATCTGATAAGATTCACCAACAACCCGCACATGAATGCTCTATTATTTATATCTAAAAAACTGCCAGTAAATTCATTTCATATGTTCCAAGTTGTCGAACAAACCTTTTTTTGTGGACGAAAAATATCTTTTTGTCGACAGCTCCTTGCTTCATTCGAAGTTAACGACACGATATCTTAAGTATCCACCTTGGGATAAAACTGTTTGCAAGTACCACCAAGAAAATGATACGTTAGGATTGTGGTTGAAGAAAATGATGCATCTGTGCTAGAGACTACAAAAGAAAGGACTTGCGCTCCTGATTTCCTGGCTTTGCCACTGGAGGCCATCGCATTTCTCACTATATATGTATTACTGTAGGTTTTGAATGTTATGCAAAATAATATTTAAGACATAGAGTAATTACTAATATATTATTATAGAACACTATAATTGAAGAATAACATTATAATAGTCATTAGAAGCTGAAAACCTAGCAATATCATCTTTGGGATAGTGTGCTTCACAGAAATTTTATTATGTCACGATGCTTGTTTTTAGCGATGTCGTGATGGTTAGTTTAAGCTATTTAATTTTAGTCTGTGGTATCATGTGTAAGAAAGCAGTAAAATTGATCAGAAATTATAGTTATCAGGCATCCGCGAGTTTTAAGTTTGTTACATCGATTATTTATTAATTAACAGCTGTTCCATTTTAATTGTTTTGTTTCACTTTGAGGCCATCAGTAGCTTTTCATGCAAAATTTTCAATTTGGATCTAAAATGGGTCAGTTTTCCAGCGCTTTTGAAATTCTCTGCAGCATCAATAATGAATTTTGTTCTGTAATTTGTTAATTTTCTCTAACAAACGAAACCTATTGATTGAAATTGGGCAAGTTATTTCAAAGCAATGCTCTTAAGCTCAGCTTAAGAGCATTTAAAGAAGAAACATTTTCTAAGCCTTTCATTATGTTTTTCGAAAGAAACATCAATTGTTGACCATCACGTCTGTTTGGAAAGCTAGTACAGGGTATAGTCCTGTGGGGAATGAACTTACCAATTTAGACTGTAGGAGTTCATGAAGAGTTAGATTATGTTCTCGAATTTCATAACTGATAGGTTGTGAAATATTCTGAATTTTATGTAGATTAGCAAGTTAATAGCATTTGAATGTTTAAGATAATGTGAAACATTCAGTACAGGCTCTCAATATCATAATTGGGATTTTGTTTTTTAGCTAAAGCGAGCAGTGGTTGTCTAGTATTTATAAAATGGGGAAATTTTTCTAAAACTCTTAGCACTTTGACTGCGACTACTAAGTTTTAAGCTCAACACCAAACTCAAATTTAATGTCAATTGCAGTAAGCTATATGGAAAATACCAAACATGAACTGGATCGTGCCTTCATTTAGCTTTGATTAAATATTTATGAAAATTGAGTTTGCGACTACAGTCCGGTCAGCAGCATTATGAAAATAACCTCCGTGTACCACCGGTGGCGCACGTCGCAGTCAAAGTGTTAACAATTTCAAGGCGAAGATTTTGACAATAATTTAATCACAAAATCACAAACTGCACAGAATCACTGACACAAAATATGAATCACAAATTTTTGATCAAATATTATTAATTAAAAAGTTTTCCTTCAGGAAAACTTATTTTATATTTTCCTTCATTTAAATGACCAAGTACAGTAGTAGTGCATGTAGTACAAAATATAGCACAAATATTGAAACACGAGTTCAGAATGTGGAGGACACAATAAATTTGGAAGGTTCGTCTTAAAATTTTTTACGGCGTGAAGTACATTCTAATAAAATAAAGTGATGTTGTTGTAACTGTACTTTGATTACTTGAATTATTATTTCTTTCACAATTAGTTCAAAGCGTGAATATAAAAGGGAAGTCTTGTCGCTTTGAAAAATTTGAGAATCTAACTTGTCCCTCGGCTCACGGATGCTGTAAAATTGGTAATTACTTTTAATACAATGGACTATTTTCTCCTGAAGAATAGCCAACCCTTGCCCTCATATAGTTGTTGTAGTAAGTTTAAGAAGACCCTACAAAACTAAAATCATATAAAGTCTTTGAAGTACGCAATCCCAACAATGATGTGCCAAGACTTCAGGTAGCACTTCTACCTTTTATGACCACCAATTACTATTATGATACTATTCTCGAATAATGGTATTCTCTAATCATCTATTCAATCTTATTGAATATTTTAGCATTCAAGAAGTAATCAGTTATGATTTTTGGTAAAATTTAACCGTTGGGGTGAGACTCATGACTTTAGCTAGTATTGCCTGGAAGTTAGCTTTTCATCTCATTTCTTTTAGTAGTCCTTGATTAGCGAGCCAAATGACCAGAGTGATTTGGAGCAACTATCAAAATCGACACATAGTATTTTTATAAAGCATTCACCGAAACCATAATATATGAATAATTATTGAGTACTTTGCAATGAAGTACATTTCAATATACTGGCCCAAATGTCGTCTTTTGATGTCAATAATGCAGTGACTTTGATGGCATAACACGGATGAATTCGATAATTCATCTTCAATTCTAGAAGTGCAGCTTTCCATGCCTCCAGTTAGCTTTTTCATCTGAGCTCATTCCTACTCAGAGCAACATTCTTAGGGAATCCCGTTTTTCATTACCGCCGTAGGAAATAAATTCATTTTGTAAAATGCTTCGCATGACTCCGAATCTTATTAATTTTTATTGAAGCTGAATGCTAGAGTATTTCCTCATTGCTTACCTCCGTCGACGAGCTCCCCCTCCTGTAGCTGGATGGCCACGCCGAAGCCGCCCAGCTTGACAGGGGCGTTGTTCTCGGTGCTGGCGAGCAGGACGCAGTGCGGCTTGATGTCGCGGTGGAGGATGTTGTTGTCGTGGCAGTACAGCAGCGCCTCCAGCACTTGCCGCATGTAGTGGCTGCCCCATCGAACAAGGTCATATTTCACTTATAATTATCATCGATAAGAACTCACATGCTAAATATATATACCATCTATTTAGAATCATTGATCGTGTATGTATTTGGCCCTTGACGAAAAGTTCAATAAAATCAATAACTCTTTTAATATCCTGAAATAATTTTTACGTGTACAGTGGCAGCTGAAATAACTGAAAGATTTGGATCACGATTCAATTTCGTGGTTGATATGATGCTCTCTATGTACAACATCCGTGCATCTCCAAAACCAAATATTCTGCACAAGATGATCCTTGGTCAAAGTTGTCATTCCTTTAACACGTTAACCGCCATGGGTTAAACGAAGGTTGAATATTCAACTCAAATTTAAATTCAGTTTTATAAAGCAATTTTGAAAATAGCAAACATTAACTGGATCATGCTTTCATTTAGCTTTGATTAAATAATAATAAAACTGAGTTTGTGACTACTGGTCGGTCAGCAGCATTAAGGAATATGGCACCAGTACTGCTAAACACTAAAAACCCTTGCACATGACGTGCAATAAATAACACTCCCATTTATGACCTTGACGTAAATGCCCTAGCTCTATGTACCCTGTGCTCAAATGGCCTACTTTGTTTAAACAAAAGCAGTTGTAAGTATATTCGATAACTGTTTTACAGTTCATTGTTAATTGGGCACTTGGCTTCTTCCGTTAGTAAGAACGTTGAAGGCTGCCCCCCTCGGATACATGAGAACATGATGTTCAGAACTACCATCGCACATCTTACAGCAAGTAAACAGCACACAGGCGGACTGCGTGGTCTGTATCTGTGATGCTGACCTGTTCGTGTGAACGAACAGTAAGGAATACAGATTGAAAGAACACCTACTCTGCGCGGCCCAATCTAGCTCCTCCGAACAACGACAGAACTTATGGAAACTACATTCACTAAACTTCTTAAGGCCACGAAAAGTTTCTGAAAAAGGTTGTTCTTCGCTGTATCTTGAGAATTAGTTCTTCTTGAGGTAGAGGCAAAGAGTCTTTGTCTTTTCGACAAGTTTATTCAAATCATGTTTCTTATGTCTCTTGATTAAGAGTCCGTTCCTTGCCGTTCCTTCAAGATTATGTGAATTACCTTTTGTAAATTGGTAGACTTGATGAAGAAGTTTAATCAGTTGTCATTGCCGGAGAGTCAAAAATTATTTTCCTTCATATACATTTTCTTCACGAAATTAATATCGCATTACTTTAATGAATTCCCCTCTGAGCAAAATCGGTTTATTTCCTCTTTTTATATTTTGTTCTGTTGTTTTGTGATAATGAAATAAGTTTTCTTGATACGAGCGCTCATAATTATGGGTCACGGTTTCCAGGCAAAGCATTTAGGAATAACAAAGGGGTTCTCCGAGTTTCAATCTTTTTTAAGCAGTTGTAAAACCAAATTAAATCTACTCTACTCAAAATTATGCGCAACTTGTTTTGTTTAAAGTAGGGTTAGACAAATTTTCCAGCCACAGTAAAGATCAGTTAAATCAATTTCAGACATTGTTTTGATCTCTGGAGCTCAAACCCTAACAAATTATGAAGGTGTTTGATGTGTTGAAGTAAATAAGTCAGAAATTTACCCCATTCTGTTGCAATGGTATTCGCAAAAACTTATTTTAACCCAACATCCTCACCTAAATGATGTCGCAATTAATCGTCACACCGTTTGCAAAAATAGAGCATCGTGTCTTGGAGTGTAACGAATGATTTTTTCCTCGTAATTCGTGAATGTGACGCACAAAAGAGCGGTGCCGTTGTTTTAGCTCCCAATAATTCAAGAAGCCGAGGGCATGAGGCGACCGCTCAGCACCAAATTAGGTGCGATGACTAATGGCCGCAGCCAGCGCCCGGCCCCACTCCGCCCCTCGTGGTCTCCCCTCCGACCGATTCATACAAGAATTCAACGAGGTTATTCGAAAAAGTGTCAATTTGACGCTTATAATGGAAAATTCGAAAAGCAATTGAAAAGTTACTGTGAACAATTTTTGTGATAATGGTCGTGGGGCTGTAGTTTGGTTTCTGTTTCGCAATCAAATAGAACGAATATCTTGCAAACGACCGGTCTGCTATTTCGACGGAAAAATCAATTGTAGTTAAAATTTTCATACATTCTCGCATGAGGGAAAAGGGTTCAAAAAATCGGTTGAGTTAACGAACAATCCATTTAGCTGCCGGCTGTGGCGGGCAGCGCCAGCATGCACCTCTGATGCTGACGGTCCACGCTCGGGCGGCTGCTCGCTGAATTTCAGCGCCTCGTCAGATTTTGTAGCCATCATTATGCCACCGCTTAGCGAATTATTCTAAGAAAAGGTATTTACAGTATATGCCAATAGCGTAATCATCTTGCGGATTGTGTTACGGAAAGTTATACTGTATCTCTCTCACGCCACCATTGTTCTGATGACTCTCTGGCAAAACGCTATTTCGTCGCCTATCTGTCTAGCGCCAGGACTTGGCGAATTGGGATGCAGAAAGTTTTGTAGAGTGCATGTCACTTCTTAGTTCTTACAAGTGTGAACACATGATAAGCCTTCTTCCTTTCTCTCGTTTTTTGTTCAGACTAGCCGCATTCTACGAGTATACGAGGCCTGTCGAAAAAGTATCCGACCTTAATTTTTCCCGCGCAAAGTAGTGATTCTAAGGCGGCGCCACTGTGCACGGTGGAAGGAGGAATCTTAATGCGCATGCTTGACATTTTTCACCGCATTCACTTGGGCCAGTCACTGGCTGGTGGTCGCCAAGTAAGGTGCTGTTCTAAGTGTTTGTCGGATTTAGTTTTCTTGCAAGATGACTGAACGAATTGAGCAAAGACACTGCATCAAATTTTGTCAAAAGCTTGGTGATTCTCAAATTGAAACAATTCGTAAGATTCAGCAGGTGTTTGGGGAAGATGCTATCAGGATGTTCTCCGGCGACTTCGTGATGCAGTTCGGCGCAAAAGACCAGACATGTGGACTGCGAACAACTGGCACTTGCATCACGACAACGCGCCCGCACATTCATCCCATTTGATCCGCAATTTCTTGGCCAAACATGGAATTACGACCGTTCGCCAACCTCCCTACTCTCCAGACCTGGCTCCTTGCGACTTCTGGTTGTTTCCAAAATTGAAGACACCACTGAAAGGATCCCGTTTTGAGAGTAGAGAAGAGATAATGCGGAACGCGACGACAGAGCTGAACACCATTCCAAAAGAAGACTTCCAGAGGTGTTTCCGGCAGTGGAAGGATCGGTGGGCTAAGTGTGTGGAAGCACAAGGAGCCTACTTTGAAGGGGATTAGGGTCCCAACCCCGTCAGGTTGTTGAAGTATTTTTTCTGGCCAAAGGTCGGATACTTTTTCGACAGGCCTCGTATAAGAACGACTATGAGACATTCGTGAGGGTGGAAACGTGCTGCACACAAGACGTAAACAAACCCATTATGGATCCGTGTACATTTTGCATTGTCAGAAAACCTGTTACTAAGTGCTTCGTCCCAAACATCTTTTACCATATTTTTTCCATTGAAAGTTTCAGAGATGGCATTGGTCCGGCACAATTCTGTGGATTGCATCCCTAAAAAGCAAATTTGGTCGCCGACCCTTGTCTTTACTCATGTCTATAGACATTTCTGCGAGGCAGGCATCTTGATAGCAGTTCTTGCAACCAAGATGTCTCTTTTATGGAAATAACTTTCCTAATGACTTTTTAACGTCAGCCAAAACTCGAATCCAAACTTCGATGTCTTGTTACTGATATTCTTTCTAACACCACGAACATTCACCTAATTTTACCAACTTATTGTAACGGGGAATGTTCTGCTGTTATACGGGTATTCTAAAAATAACTTTGGTTAGAAGACATTTCGCAGGCGAGCCAAAATTAAAAAATATATATGGTTTTAAAGCTTTTGATGTGTATTTGAGTTATTCAATAATTGCCTTCAAATTTTTTACACGGTTTCATCAGGTGTAATTATTGACTTCACTTTAACTTGTGGAAGTGAATTTCACTGTTGGTTCAGAGGATTTTCATTTGGTGAGATTGGAAGTCATAACTCATACTGTAGGGCTTGGTGACCAATATGATCTGAAAGCTCTTATAAACAAATATATTTAAGCGAACGATTGAAACTAAAGAACACTTTAACAATTGCTTTGTGTCAGGATACCCAGAAATACAATGAAGCTTCTTCTAAATGTAAAACAATATTTTCAAAATGCTTGTCAGATCAATTCAATCCTGCACATAAAATCGGGACGCAGGTTTTCTGGCGCTAGCTGCAAAATATTTTTTCCAGAACTACTAATTTCAACGAACATTGCATTTTCTGGCCAAAATTTGTTTGCGAATTACGGCATAAATCAGAATTTTACAGGCATTCTAAATTGCCATAATGCCATGCGTCATCTTCAAGTCAGGGCCTTGATCTATGTCAAAAAATTTCTTCGTCTTTGAGGCAGGAAATAATCAGACTTCGTTCCCAATATTAGGAGAGAAATTTGCACCCTTATTGCCCGCGGGCAGCACACGTTCCGATACTCAGCTCTTGAGCAAGACGAACGTGGAACATTTCGTGCCGTGCCTCGTGTCACGACGGGCGGTTAGAGTGGGGCAGGATTATTTAAGACGAGAAATATCATTTGAAGGTATCAAAAATTATGCTTGGCAATGCTGAGGCACATGCACTAAGTGCGCTTGGTGCAGGTTAAATCGGAAAAATCTGGAAAAACTTGATCTTAATTTAATAATTTGTACTTAAATTAAAAAATAAACCGTGTCATTTTGTTTAATAATAATACGAATTTTTATTTTTTCTAGAACGAAACATCATTTCTCGATCAGTGAGTTGACGTAACATCTACGTTTGTAATATTTTTCTATTTTTTTTGTGCAGAACAGAAATCTCTCTTTTATTTTTTTCTCCCTGTTATCTACAATTAGACTCCCAGAAGGTAGGAATAAAAAAGTACTTAGCGACTAAGTTCTTAGAAGACGACTTCGGTTAGCCCAGCTAGGCGGGGACAGGAATTTCGTAGCGAAACAACGAACCCTCTCTCTTGATTTATTTAAGGAGGCCTCTATCGGACTAAATGGGTTTTAAACAAGCGATGTAACAGGCGTTTGATCAACTGCTAATGCGCCAGTTCGTTATTAAGAATTTTTTGAACATCCCAATATACACGTAGAGGGATGTTTGGTGATTGACCGAATTTTTTTCTCGGATTGATCTGCGGGCTGCGGCGTACGTCGCAACGGTAGAAGATCCTCCGCAAATCATCGATAACTAGCCTACCTAAAAATAGAACCGGAACTTGTAAAAGCAACGACAAACGACATGTACCTCGGAAGAAATTTTCTCATAATTGTTAGTGCAGAGACCTACTTTCTAAGCCCTGTAGCCTTCCTACACAGATTTTTTCGGTTGGCGGAGGAGAGGCGTATGCCTTGCTTTAATCGTTCGGCTCATTCTCCACAGCAGCAGTAATTTGCTGCTTCTATTGCTCATTCTTTCTTCAGAATCGCGTTGTTTCAGTAATCTGCTTTTCGTTCGTTTTCCAATTTGATGTTTCGATCAAATAAATTAAACTACTCAATGTACTACATTCTCAGAAAATATGATGAGTTCTATCTTAATTTGGAAATTTCCTCAAATTCATCAAAGACTGTTCGTGAAAATATTCAACGAACAATCAATCAAAAATATTCAATCAATCGGTCAAATCATTATGAGGAATAATGACTTCACAAATTAAATATTGCAGATGTTCTATGGTAATAGATAATTACTCATTTATTTCCTATGTTTCGTATGGTTATAAGAATTAGCGTTCACTGGATATTCATGCCAAAATCGAATATTTGCATGGTAGTACCCTTCAACTTACTTATTCTCATTGATTTAAAATGTAATATTTCTCCCTAGTATAAGTTTTACTAAATGATTATGCATCTCAATTGGATAAGTAAATGGAACATCCTAATCATTCTAGAAACTCCAGCGGACCATATGACAGGGAGACCTTATGCGTACCCATAATAAAAAGAAGTATCATAGTTACCTGGCCACCGCCTCGCTGTACACAAACCCGGACATGGCTCGCTTCACGATTTCGAAACACAGGTCGGCGCCGTCCATGCTGGGAACAGAACAAAAGCATTAGCCACGTTATACTAAATATGCTTTGTACCTTACGCATCAGTGCTTTATCTATAGTTTTTATTATATAACTTCGAGCTATTTTTCTACATAGGTTTTTGAAGGTGTTTGAACAAAATTTTCTACACTATTTTAATTCTTCAGTAGTCGCTCTGAATGAACGACGTTGTAGTACTCGTTTCCTTAGCAATCATCTTTGTCCAAATAAGTTTTAGGAAAATTTAATCGAGTAGCAACGTGACATGGGTGATGGATAAGCGTTCGTCGTAGTCGGTGACGATGTACACCTTTTTAGCTTCAAATTAAAATATGTGAAGTTCAATTTAAAATTTGTAAAGTTCAATTTAAAATATGTAAAATTCAATTTAAAATTTCTACAGTTCAATTTAAAATATGTAAAGTTCCAATTAAAATATGTAAAGTTCAAATTAAAATTTGTGAAGTTCAATTTAAAAATTATAAAATTCAAATTTAAAATAGATAAATTTCAAATTAAAATTAGTAAAATTCAAATCAAAACACTTCCAATAATTAGAAATTGTTAAGCTCTCTAACCTCTAAAGTTCTCTAATTTGAAGTATTAATCGCTGTATTTAGCCTTATTATGGTCCCCATAACTTTCACTGTTATAAATTACCTATACTATTGTAGCATGGATACTATACATTTCCTTATAAAACACTGATATTTCAACTTTCATTCACTTTGTTATTGACCCCTTCAAGATGAACAACTTTGCGGACAACTCGGATTTCTCAGAAGACAGCGAAATGGAAACCCAAGAGACTCCAATGAAACGAGGAGTTGTCCGCAAAGTTGTTCATCTTGAAGGGGTCAATAACAAAGTGAATGAAAGTTGAAATATCAGTGTTTTATAAGGAAATGTATAGTATCCATGCTACAATAGTATAGGTAATTTATAACAGTGAAAGTTATGGGGACCATAATAAGGCTAAATACAGCGATTAATACTTCAAATTAGAGAACTTTAGAGGTTAGAGAGCTTAACAATTTCTAATTATTGGAAGTGTTTTGATTTGAATTTTACTAATTTTAATTTGAAATTTATCTATTTTAAATTTGAATTTTATAATTTTTAAATTGAACTTCACAAATTTTAATTTGAACTTTACATATTTTAATTGGAACTTTACATATTTTAAATTGAACTGTAGAAATTTTAAATTGAATTTTACATATTTTAAATTGAACTTTACAAATTTTAAATTGAACTTCACATATTTTAATTTGAAGCTAAAAAGGTGTAGTCCACTCTTGTTCAAATTACTGTGTATTGAGTGAGTGGTCACGCTGGTTCCCTTTTATAGCATCCAACATCTTTGCCATGACATCCCAACAACTCCCGAGCTCACACCGACCTCAAGACACAGACGAATCTTGACTTGTGAAGATCAGTAATCTGTCTCAACTTACCACTAAGCTCTGTTATCTTTCTCATCATGGCATTCGTAAGTGAACGACGAGACATAACAGTTTTTGCATCAAGTTATGTTCTTTCGAAGTGTCTATAATATGGCTACGTAAGAATAATCCAGAAGCCAGAGGGCCTAAAACGATATATAAAATGATTTGTTTTCCAAATACATATATTCAAGTATTTTCTCATTTATGCAAGTTTCCTGATTGTATGAACAATTTTATCATTAAACGTTTAACCAAATTTGCTTATTATATTTTCCTTCCTTATAAACTATTCAGAAAATTAGTTTTAAATTTTTTTCACGGGCTTACATGCAAATAGGATGTTTTGGACCACATGAACAAGATTCTGATAATCTAGTATGCGTATTAATTATTAATGAATGAGCGAATAATTTCGTCACTAAGTGTTCTTCCATTTGGATATTAATTGCTGTTCTCAAGAATCTTTACTGTTTTGTTATGAACCCGATATTTTTTGGCTGGAGTAGGAATGTACGTTCACAAACGTTCACAATATATACGCAGTGATGTGAAAGAATACTTGGACAGTTCAACAAATTCATTCAACAGTAGTTTCTGACGAAATGAAACCTGGTAAACTTATATAATAATCAACAGTATACATTGAAGCACATCACCAGGCGTCGAACTCAATTGATAATATATAAAGTATTGTACGTAATAAAGAGGTACTTAGACACTTTCGACGACTAGCTTTGAACATGTGATTGCTGCAAGTTACAACGGTTCAATATACTGGGCGCTACTGAGAAAAACTAAATAATTATTTATATAGCGTTATTAAGAGGTTTTAGGATTAATTTCATAATCGAAGCCTACCAAAAAGCACTAAAAAATGAGGAAGTGAGGTTCTTTATCAAATAATTTGAAATATCGTTTTATTTTTGTGTACACTGCAAAAATGAGCTATCAGAATGTTTTGAAGAACCGAAATATCCTTTTGAGCACTGTAGGTTACGTTGTCATGAAATGGAAGACGACCGACACAATGGGAAATTTTGTAAGACCGAGTGCAACCCGATATATTTCAATTAAAAGTTCACAAAACATGAGACTCATGGTTAGAACGTGTCTGCTTGTGATAAGTTAACTTCAAAAAGATCTTAGGTTGCAGGAACAAATGTCTCTATGACAACAATTACGAATAGACTTCAGCGGCAAGAACTGAAATCACGGTCTCCTCGCAAGACCCCATTGCTGAAGAAACATCATTACTGAAGAAACCAACTGAAATCAAAATAACATATGATATATGTAAATTTTAGTCCCATTTATAACACTGATTAACAAGCAATAGACATTTGGCATGGTGTTGACTTTTCTACTGTAATTTTTTGTGCTGAAAACTGGTTTGCTCTAACACGTTATATTGTTTAAATATCAACAAAAACTGATTTTCAAAAACAAAGTTCCTCACATTTTTTCTACCCCTACGTTTTTAGCAATTTTTTATGCTGCACCATACAATATTATCGTCGTCTCTAAAGATAGTTATGCTTAGGATAATATGTCAAAACATTTAAGGTATCGCATTACTAAACTTCCATTGTATTCCTTTTTATTTTCAGTTTAAGGCGAAATTATGGCGTACAGAGGTAATATAAATTCACCACATCTGTTTTGCTCTGTGTGCGGTAATCTAACAGACAAATTGCATCGGAAGACTTTTGCATAATTTTTGAAAAAGCGTATGAACTATATAATGATTCAAAGATGGATAGTGGTAAATATCCTGATCACCGCAGTTCATCTGTTTTACGTGTGCATGCAATTTCCTTGGTTTTATAAGGAAGGCGAAGAAAAACAACCGTTTAGCTTCGGGGTTAGTATGGCATAGAGGGAGTCCAGTAACCATACTATTGACTGCTATTTTTACTTGGCAAATGTCACCAGCTTTTCTTACAAAACTTACGCATCTGTAGAGTATCCAGACGTTCACTCAGTTTTTATATCAATCTTACATGACTCTGAAAGTTGTCCAATACCAATAACACCAACAGAATATACAGTTGACGAAGAAAGGCTAGAAGAAAGTTTTCTTTCATCTCCCTAGAACATATCTGACCCTGACAACCAATCCGGAGAAAGTATTCACCCAATGTACAATGCTGATCTTTCTGACCTCGTACGGGGCCTGCCCCTAAAAAAAGTCAAGCTGAACTGCTCTGTTTACGCCTTAAGAATTTAATTTGCCTGCACCGCGTATAACTACATTACATTTTCGCTACAGACAATAGAAACTAATGAAATTCTTCGAATGTGAATGAGTGGCGCTATTTGCCACTCTTCGGACTTGAAGATCTCAAGTCAAGCCTAGGCGTGGAACACAAGAAAGAAATAAAAGAAAAGAAAAAACATTTATTTCCAATAAAGTACAAACATGAAATGTCGATACATTGGTTTTTAAAACACCTTAACATTAACATCCTTAACTGATTATAATGCATTGGTATCGTAATACCCGTGTAGAATGTTGAGACAAAAATGATTGACAGAAAAGTACAACAAAAATGAGTTCCTTTCCTTGCCTAATCTGATTTTGAACTAAGAGAACACAATCCTCCCGACGCTCATTTGAAAAACACTTTCATTAGTGCGCACATGTATTGAAATAATAGCTAAAAATGCATTCAAATACATTAGCATAGAGACCCTTAATTGCTATTTATACATGGTTATCGTAATACCCATGTTAAGTGTTGAAACAAATGATTTAGATCCTTAATTGCTATTCATACATGGTTATCGTAATACACATGATAATTGTCGACACATGATTTAGAGAGAAGCACAAGTTAATAAAAATAAACAATAATATGTATAAAAGGATCGTTTGTTTTTGGAGTGCGGCGCTGAGTTTCAGTTTCTGTGTTTCAATTTCTAAGTTTCAATTCCTGAAATTTTTGCTAGAAAGTAAGAATTTATTTTATTTTACGTTCGCTAAGTCATTCTAATATTGATCTTCCTTATTCCTGTCGACTAAAATGAGCATCACAACTGTTGGTTCAATGTAGCGGAATGAAGGTTGTTTTTCCACAATTAGTAGTATTTCATCTGTGGTGCCCGGAAATGGAAATGGAGCTTAGTATTTTTGTAATAAATAATCAACTCCAAAATCCAAAAATTCCCTTCGCCTATCCGGCACCACTTCACCCCCTCTTCCGGTGATGCCCCGTATCCGGTCATGCCTCAACATTTGGTTACGCCTCACCTTTGTTTATATACATCTGGTGAAAACCCATATCCGGTCCTTCATCAACATGTAATGTGTCCCAACGATAATATTCACTATAACAAAACAGAAAATGGTTATGATATTTCTCACTTACGCTAATAGTACTGGCGCAAAGAGTTCATCGGGGTCAAAGACATGAAAGGTATTGTTTTACATTGCTAGCTGTAATATTTTCAGCATAGGTGGGACCGTACAAAAGTTAACTATCTAAAATTAGTGTTGTCGTAGTGTATTCACGAAAATAAAAAGGTAAGAAGAGTTTACCACACAAAGCTTACGACAGCAATTTGAGACCAGAATAAGAAGATTAAAATGAAGTTCTTTAAAGTTATGACATTCGTCGAATCCGAGGCCTTTTTCAAATGTTTCAATAAGACCGAAGGAGAGAAAGTAGTTACTAAAATACCCTCACATTTAACGTCCTCTCTTTCTTTACGGTAATTAATTTGGGTTTGGAAATGCAAATTGAATGTGAGTCACTAAGAACACAAAATCCCTGTGACACATAGCTGATAATACTCTTGTTAGGGTGCGCGTTATTGGATCACGAGTCAACGTTGAGGCATGGCGATTGTTCATCGGCTCATCTAAAACAAGTTTGCACCTAAAGTTATTACACAATGGAAACAAACGTACATCAGTCCCTGTTGGATATTCTATCCCCCTTAAAAACACATATAAAATTATGTCTCTACTTCTTGAAAAATTACGCGATCACGAGTATTAAAGGTGTATTTTCGGTGATTTAAAATTAAGTTACAGGGTACACTAAATACCGAAATTTTATATTCGTGTGAGACATTGAAGATAGAAAGCAACGCTGCATAAAAATGAGTTGGCCAATTAGAAACAGAATGCAGCCCGGAAGTAAAAATGTCTTATGTGTGCCGTTGATAGACCATGATAACGTTCTCATGCCACAGCTTCAGATCAAGCTGGAGCTCATAGCTGTTTCTGTACTTCATTTGCTAATCTTCTCCGTTCCAGAAGCGATTTCATTTTTGAACGAGGCTTTGAGTGTTTATGTAACCAGTTACGAGGTAACGGAAAGAGAAAAAGGTAAAAAATACTTTGATATTTTACATAATGGAGCCTTCGCTAGAATCCTGTCAAGTGCTGAGCATAACATTTATTACAGTCCATCATAAAATAAACTCTTTGTAGCACTGTAGTCGCTCGCGTGAAGTTTGAGAATAAGGCATGTTGACGACCACTCTCATGGATATAAAGTGAATTCCGGTTTCAAATTACAAAAAAATAGCGTGGCAGCCAAAATACAATACGTAACTATATAAATGTACAGTACACGTTATAATGTTATGTTGGGGCCTGTGCGAATAGGATACAAATGAAGGCAGCACGAAACAGAATTAATTACTTTACAAACGGTACTCCAACTTCATTATAACCTTTAGTCAGAACAGTTCTCGCAACAACGGATGCAAGTCTGTACTGAAAACCTCAAACTTCTAACGTAATTATAAAATTCAAAAAGCTCTACTGATAAAGAAGAGCGAACACTAAATAGCTTTCCCGGAAAAGTCCTACGGTTTCAAATTCAGAAGAAATAATGCAGAAGTTGATACGTTTTATCGCTAACTTAGTGAAGGCATATTGGAGCCCTGGCAATAGAGAAGATAGAACTATCTCCTGGTCGTGAAACTCGATACCGTAAAAAGGTGAGAAACATTTTTTCCTTATATAACAATATAAAAAATGGATTGATTAAACAGGTAAGGTTTAAAACTAGCGCTGCCAGGCTCGAAATAAATTGAAAGTGGCATGAAAAGAACAAATTATAAAAAAATTATACAAAATTTTTACACTCCTCTTCATTCATCGTTTTCTACACATATAAGTACTGGACGGTATTCCAATTACCTACTCGAAAGCCGGGTTATTCTAGAACCATTCAAACATCAAAAAATATTTATCCACGAGTTAAAATGAAAGCCTGAACGCTGTAAAGAAATTCTGCAACACGACTGGCTAACGAAGAAATATCATCCTGCTTCCACATGATACAGGGT
Source organism: Morinoia aosen (assembly GCA_030386875.1). Lineage (NCBI taxonomy): Eukaryota > Metazoa > Arthropoda > Malacostraca > Amphipoda > Talitridae > Morinoia > Morinoia aosen. The sequence continues at coordinate 27,478,257 of CM059559.1, forward strand.
GTTTTTTTTAATACGGGAGCCGAAAAAAATCTTTAAAAACTTTTAATATAATGAACGAATTTTTGAAAACAAAATAGCAGTAGAATTGTGAGATTTATTATTTTTATTTGGACTAATTTTTAAAGATGACATTCTTTATGTCGAGTCCACTCTACAGCAAGCAATATTGGGCGCGTGTTCGCATGCTTCTCATTGCAGCGCTGGTGAGGGTGGGACCTATCAATCTTATTTCTGAGATGATGGCCTTTTTGAGTTATTTGAGTTATGTCCTTCGCAGGTTGTACTTCTCTTAACTTCGCTGGGATAGGACAATGCCCCTTCCATCGGAGAAGAATGCAATGCTAATGAAAGCTAAATGTTCCTTTCTCCAGTTCGTCATCTTGGCGGCATTTTCAAAGCAGGATGAATTCTGCTGTGTCTCCTTATTCTTATTTTGACTTTTGTATCATTAATACGTAGGTACCAAATAAAATTTATAAATATCAGGTTTCAACTGCCGTTTTGTTTTCACAAATTCGTTCATTGTACCAAAATCATTGAAGACTTTTTCGGGTCCTTTATTTATAAAACACCCTGTACAAAAATAAATTCACTTTTAAATGAGGGATAAAATATTTGCAGATTCTTCTGAAGTATACTTTAAAATTAGGGATGCGTGTTTTTGAAGTTGATAAGAGAAAAGATGGCGTGCAATTTAATTTCGTGGGGTAATGTAGTCTGATTCTCCATACAGGCCACAAAATGTTCAGTTTCCGAAAAAAATTAATTTAACTTTTCACAGGAACATCAGAGTTCGTTGAGTTGAAATTTATCTAACATTGTAAAAAGTAAATAACTTGTTTTCCCCAAGAAATATACCAGAAGAATCATTACCTAAATTTTAATAGACAGATTGAAATATACAAAGCCCTCGAGAAGAACTGCTTGTTTGCCCGGATAAGTTTAGTAATTTCATTTGCATACTACCGGAACCTTATTTTCATGTATCAAATTGTATTTGATCAAGCGCTATTATCCTAAGTATACACAAGACTGAGCGAACAAATTCGTAACGTGAGAGAAGGGAAAATATTTAATTATACAACAGTATGTTAGTGATTCATGTGAGGCTGCGTATTCTGTATAAAAAAACGTAAAAAATTAGGGTTAATTTCATTTCAAAACACCTGGCCCAATATGAGTTATCTAAAGAAGAAGAGGGTAAATTTTTATCCGCTACTAATACGATGACAAGAACATGTATATAATAATTGGAGCTCCTTTTTAAAATCCCTTGAAATTTACCCTATGGATACTGGCTGGAATCGAGTTCCAGGCCTTAATTTTAGTTACGTTAAAATTTTTTTGAGATCGAACTCTGTCATAGTAAGGTAGAATGAATTTTGTCTCCTAGTTAAATGATCGTGATGGTCAGTTTGAGCATATACTAATTCATTAAAATCTTCATAACCGTCTGCATACAAAATTTTGAGCATGAAATTACAAATGGAAAATTGAAAGAGACCAGAAATATTGACTATTTCAAAGCCGTAGAATGGATCGTGTGTGCGGCCATTGTATTCCATATTTCTTGGTGCTCTAATAGTCCTCGTTTGTGACGAGGACAATGTTGTAAGTTCTTGTTTTATCAGACGCATTTCATGCTTCTTTGCTTCTTTTCCGCATTTTAAAAGTAGAAGGACCAAAGTCCTATAAAATAGTTTTAGCGTTTACTCAGGGGAGATGTATAAACTTTGTAAGAATTTCAAAGGATGTAGAGAGTTGCATATACGTGCGATTTGTGCTATTTGAAATTCAAGTTTTTTTCTTTGATGATAATGCCTAGAAATTTAGATGAACTAGTTTTCTCAGGCTGGCCTCGACCGATTTTGATGAACAGTATGAAAACGTATTTCACTTTTAAAGAAAAGGGTTTTATCGATACTACTAAAAATTTTACCTCCTCCAAGCCTCAGCAATATTTTTTCTAGTTCGTCAATTATTTTACCTAAATGTTTCTTTTTTCTAGGGGGGGATGGGAGGAAATCGTAAATTAATTAAAAACCAAGGAATGGAAGCAAGAAAATAGGCAGTATACCAGTTATTACTTCTATAATTTTTCCATTGAGCTTTCGAGTGCAACCCCGTTCATCATCTGTAGAAAACTGCGAAAAGAAGAGCGAATATATTGCCAATAGCCATAGATGAGCGTTTAGCGTCACCAAATTTCAACTATATAGGAAGAAAACAAAATTGGATATAATAGTAGCCATAAATAAACATTCAAAGGAAAGATTTGAAAGGAAAAACAAAGAACGCGTATTGAAATTTCGACTTGAGGGAACAGGTTACACTAGGTACAAAAGCCTAGCTTAAAATCTTCAAAGGCGCAGAGGCGTCACGACTGTTGAGAGTGAGCTCCTCGAAATGAATGGAAATGTTTTGTGAAACCTTAATATTGATAGAGTTACATCGGGCTGAATTTCTAAAGTTGGTTTGATGCTCGTGGTGATGACAGTTATTTGCGTGATTTCTAATGTTACTGAGGGGAGCAATTGCGGAGCGTACGAGGGCACTCATGCAATGCGAGAGTGAGAATGACGACCAGTCTATCCACAATAGGTAGCTTCTAACTGGATCCACTGGCACTAATACGCAAAATTGCTGAAAATCATAAATAGACTCTATACTTCACTGTAAACAAATGAAGAAAGCATGAGAAAATTTCTTTCTTGTGTGTAGATTTCCTATGTAGGGGAAGAGTTGACTTACCAAATTTTTTACGTTCTGCGTTGAAGCAGGTTACTTTGACTTCATATCGTACAATTGCGTTACACTTGTCTCGCCTTCATAGAAGGTTACTTGCCACTAAAAAATCTGTCGTAAGAGAAGAATCTAGTCGTTAGCATACCAGATATGGGTGACGGAGTCGTGCTTTTAGATAGACTTACTAACATTTGTAGGATGCATCATGCTTCAGTGGATGGTTCTGAATTCTTCTGCACAATAGTGACTGGTCTAGATTTGTCTCTGAGTAAGTGAATTTGTTATAAAAAGTTTATCCAAAAGTTTTTTAGTGAACGAGTTTAAAAAAAAATCGTTGAGATGCAAAGGCTCTTGACCATGTATCATGTACGGTTTGCCTGAAGTTCATACGGTGTGGGTTGCGGTTAGAGCAATTTCATGAACAGGTTCGTAAAGTTATGATTTACGTAGACACTTAGAAGACATGCTCTCAGACAGCGAAGGAAATGTGTTGTCCGTGAAAGACTCCTTTGCTTGTGTCAGCAAAACTGAGAACTGGCGAATGAACATGACCAGTTTTGGTGTAGCATCCTTATTTAACTAAATTTCCCAAGTCTGGATTAATTAATATAATTAATAATTAGTAAATATTGTAATTATATAATAATAAAAATATGTAATGTATAATAACTAAAATAATCAATATAATTAACATAAGAACTCTGATTCATATAAGGGATTCAAGAAACTATTTTAAAAAATGTTCGGACTTTGTGCAAACCCTTCTATTTTCCAAGTTAAAAGGGATAAACAAAAAGTTGGTGCTCCAATGGGAGGTTCAGTGTTCCCAATGCTTACTGAGACATTTCTTTTTTTCCATGGGCCTAATTGGCTTGAGGATTGTCCATCAGAGTTTAAACCCGTTTTATAACGCCGCCATGTAGACGAAATGTTTTTACTATCTAAATTAAATCTCAATCCTCAACTTAGACCCATTTCCTTCTCACATGAATTTGAAAAATTAGCTGCTTGTCATTTTCGTATGCAATTTACCCAACGAATGCGACTCTTTTCCAGAGGTCGGAACGGGAATCTTAATTTTACAGGTCTTAGCTTGAATTTCAAAGAGTAACGTAGTTAGCGTATAAAATTAGCGGGATGCACTTTCTACTTTCCAAAGCCGACAAAATTTTTTTAGTTATTTTTCATTTACAAAAGAATTGCACTTCGTGGAATATTTCTTCTACCGCAATGGCTACCCACATGATATCGTTTGAAGCGTTTGGATAGAAAATCAAAATATTACACAGAAGCATTCCTTTCGTAATTTCTGCTTCTATAATGATAATAGATTTTCGTTATCCACGTGCAGATTTCAAACTTCATGGTATAATTCGCAAATAATTATCACCGAATTCTATAAGATCGTAACAAAAAATAGATTTTAAAATCATCCATCGTTTTATGCTCAATATTTCTTGTGCCCTGGAGGACCAGATTGCACCTATGATGCTCAGTAATGCAGTGGATTAGCGCCAGTGTAGCCAGTGAGAAGCTATGTGCCTACTGCTGAGAGACCTGTAGTCGGTGTCACTCTCGCATAGCTGAGCATCGGATTGTCCTCTCATACTAGCAGGCCCTGCGCAATTTGGTCTTTTCCAGATAAGACCCGACACTAATGCAACACATAAGTTCACACACTTGTAACTTTCGAAATAATGCACCTATCGACTTCAAATTACTCTCAAACGAAAGATTAAAACATTATATTAAACTACAGAGTTATGATTTCTAAGTGGGGATATGAAGTAGAATTTCTTGTTATATCCTTTTTGTCAATTTGTGGCTCACAGTGTCGCTCGGCAAGATTCAAACATTCTTTCGTTTGAGAGTAATTTGGAGTCGATTGGTGCGTTTTTTGCAAGTCACAAGTAAGTGAACTTATGTGTTGCGTTAGTGGCAGGGCTCATCAGGAAAAGATCCTGCAATTTTACCCTCAGTAACATTAGAGATCATGCACGTACCTGGGATTAGCATCAGACTTATTAGAATTTTAGCTCTATATAACCCTGTCAGTTAAAAGTTTCAAGTTGCATCTGTATTTAGTTTGAAAACCACACTCTTAACAATCTAATGCTTCAGTGCTCTTGAATTTATTAAGTTAGGTTTTCTGTAAGTAGAGTAATCTGATTTTAGTTGACCTAAATTGGTTTTTCCTTCAAATTCTGTCCTTGCAAGAATATTTTTTATTACTTTTTCATCCACTGTCGTATAATTTCTAGCCAATATTTCAAAAACGATTAGTTCATCTATTCGTATGTGCAAAAGATTAATTTTTCTCAGGAGTTTCCTTCCGATTAGGCGCTTAGAAGCTTTAGGGAAAAAATTGAAAAATGAAAACTTCTAGAATGTTCCTCATGTCCAAGTTGTGAGCTGCTTGCTTTGGTATCATAGCAATCATAGGGAAGGTTTGAACCGAGAGATCACGGATTATGACTAATCTAATTCTGCCTGAATGATGCTGTGTTTTACTTGACGATTTGTTGTCATTATGATACTTTGCGTAGGTGTAGGTCATTTAAAAACTGCAAAGGAGCAAAAGAATTGAAATCGATCATATTTGTGATGAGGGTAATGCTATTTCTTGAAAGAGAAAACAGTACTTCACATTGAGGTTCGAAGCGTCTAACTTTTTTTTCGGTCAGCGCTTATCTTCCTCCTTATAGTGAAAGCTCATAATTAGATCATTTTGATTCCTATATTCTACGTACATTTCTAGAAGTATTAATTTTTCTCGTTCAGACAATGCATTTTACGGTTAGAATATTCAATTTAAAATAATAATTTCCCTATTTACTTCTATTAATTTCGATTAAAAGTAAATAGGGAAATTATTCCCTTATTTAAGATAATTTTCCGAAAACAAACCAATGATTATTATTTTTTTAACTGAACTCATTGGTACCAGACGAGTGTAGCTATGATCTGAATATTTTCAAATAGTTTGCCGACTTAATTTTAAGGCACGGAAATAGGACTTTTTCATAATTCGAAATAAAATATACTCTTGTTGTTGCTCCGTGACGTTCCAAATGATAATAATAATTCGTTAAATAAAGAATAGCCGAACTCTAACTATAGATAAGGATACATAGAAGGCTCAAAATTATAAAATCATTGACGTAAGCCTCGTGTTCTGTGACTCATGAATATCCCTATCTAAAACGTTCCCGATGAAGCTTCGTAGTTCGAATTAATTCTTCTGTAATATGCGTATGAGGAAGGGAAATTCACTTAAACCATATCATCAAGTATATTGGATCATGTATATTGGACGCAATATGAGATGCCTGGGACATGCCCCATCCTCCGTGAGAGTAAAGCAGAAAATGCTTTATTGACAAAAATGAATTAAATAGCTGCTGGACCGCCGGGGACTGCTGCGACAGTTTCTGCGTCCTGCTCTTGGTGTCGTAAAGTCACGGCAGCTTTGGTCGAGCTAGAGACTTGCAATCCTAAACTCGACAGGAAATTCCCGTTCCATAACAGGCCAAGCATTATCTAGTGTCAAAATGATAGCGCTCACTAAATACATGTACCGGAATATTTCTACATGAATGACAATTCAATAACATTATACAAATGGGAATCATCTCACTTGAAAATATTCAAAATTTTCTGCCTGACATGAGAAAGTATAACAGTATGTAAGAAAAAATAGTTTTCAAATTATTGTTTGATGTTTCTCCTTCGATACATATTCATCATCTCTTTCGCAAGACCATTCTAAATATCATTGCATTTCTCCTTCAGCATAATAAGGTTGAAACTTTTGATATCCATTCATTTTTCTGCATATTGAATCATACAAAATGTACGTAATTACAAAAAAAAAACATTTATTCACTGCTATTGAGAGTTTTCGTTGCCACATTAATGTCTAATTATTACACTCCTACTCATTCAAATTAAAGGCCTGGTCCTTAAAATTCAGACACTAAGACATCAGCGGCATCAAAGGACATAGTGAATTAGAAGCTTCTTTGCTTTGACAAATTTACCGTACCGTATCATATACGAGCTTTAATAAAAGACCTTCAAACAACGACAAAAGCTTGCAAAAACAGATATTTTCCTCAGAATCAAACGAGCATGCGAAGAGAGTGCACTCACTATTCGAAGACCATGTAGAGCATCCCCTCGGACGAATAGGTCTCCAATAGCTCGACGATGTGTTCATGTTTGAGCATGTGGCAGATGGTGGCCTCCCGCTTCAGGTCTGTAACAAGCGGGAAAAATGTTTTGATATAAGTTCCGATCGCCGTGCAAAACTACTGTAGAATTGCTACAAAGATGATAATCAACCATTCTGACAGTATGATCAATGCTGTACGGTTCCTGATCATTTTGAGTTCGTGGTTCACAACCTAACGCCACCCCGCGTTGTGTTACGTAAATCTCAAGGAGCCTTTGATATAATAGCAATTAGCCTTAGCTGTCGAAAATATTCACACATGTTAAGCATTACGATAATTTTACGGTGATACACTTGTTTGTGTTCCGATTTTTAATCTCTAGTTATTAGATACAGATGTTTTCAATAAAAAATTATCAATATACAACCTTAAACTAGGAATTTAGTTGACCACAGCAGATGATAAAATCTAATTTTGAGATTTTACAAATGCCTTCCTGAAGAGATGAGCAGTGAAACAATACATGGTAACACGAAATGTTCTTGTTTTTCAGTGCCCTGGAATACTTTCTGCATGTTCCCAAAAGACGCATCCCTTAATGTTGCGCGGATAAACATTCGAGACTGGTTATTATTCTTCATAAGATTGTCCTTGTCAGTAAGAAGCTCAAGGCTGAATGCGAAGAGAATTGCACTATTCAATGCGGATGCCCTTTTTTACTAGCGTCTGAATATCGTTTCAAAATGAAAACATTTAAAAATTTCATATTCCAGGTCCTCTAAAAACAAAACATTAATTAATTTAGTTAAACCAACGATTCTAAGAAATTTCGTGGAACTTGTTTGATGAAAAAGTTATGAGCCTCAAATAACAAAATTATGACAGACTTGCGAAAAGAAGCCACTTTTATTAACTAAAACCGGCTTACGATAATCAAAATGTGAAAAACATGTTTAGCTGCTGATCAAAGTTGAAAATTTCATTCTCATGCCCGTCAAGTAAGAAGTTCTACTTCCTCAAAGCAACGTAGTGTGCCTTAAAAACATATCTTCTTCTCACAAATTGTTATCCTAGATCACTAAGTAAAATCTCAAAACTTACCTTCGTCTCGTAAAGTATCAAAGCAGCTAACAAAACCAATATCAAACTGTGAAGATTACGCAATACTGCTGTCTGACATGCCATTATTTCACGTACACACAGTTTCCGAGAGAGATCCATGTTTCGCTATTCAGTAATTCCTTTGCAAGGCTTATTAAAAACTGAGCAACTCAAGGCCATTTTGTTTGAAAAAATTGTACCAAGCTTGAATTTGTGTCCCTACGTTTGGACAGGTTTTACTCCGTATTGAGGTAGCTACCATATGCAAGGCTAGGTAACCATAAGCTAAATCGCTATATGATAGGTCAGCATGAACTAGGTCACTTAAGGATAGGTGGCCATGAGCCGGTCGACAAAAGATAGGTCACCATGAGCTATGAGCTAGGCTGACGGAAAATAGGTTTCCAAAAGATGGGTCCCCATATAATAGGCAGGCTAAAGATAGGCTACCATAAGATAAGTCATCAAAAGAAAAGGTCGCCATATAATAGGCTGGCATAAAATAGGCCACCATAAGATAGGTCGCCAAAAGATGGGTCGCAAAATAATAGGCCTACTTAAGATAGGCCACCATAAGATAGGCCGCCATTAGATAGATCGCCATCAGTGATGTCACCATGATATTCAGCATGATAATATGTCCAAAACTACTATTATTGTCATAGACGTTCAATCACCAACTCTGACGCAAAATTTGTTCTTATCGCTCCTGTTTTGGTGTCCCGCTACCGCCCGCAGCCACGAGAAAGCAGGTTAGCGCTGCGGCCGCCAGCGGTGCCGGGATGTTGTGCGGTGCTGACGACGTGGGAGATGGACCGTGCTACCCTCGCATATGTTACTGTGATATTCCCACTGCTTTGATTAGATTTCTCAAGTGTAAAGTTATCAAACTAATTCATTTACTGATCTGAAGAAGGCGTCATCACCAGATGCGTAACACGTCCACGTTTGGATGACTAGACCGACATGTGCATTGGTTCCTCGGTTTTTAATTCGGCGTTTTACTAAAAAGTAGAAAACTCGACGCTAGAAACATTGAAACAAATTTATTTGTCGATTCATATGTGAAGAAATTTATTTGTTGCTACAAAATTTCGTGAAATAACAATAGCTAATTGCTTCATGGTGGAACGGTATCCTTGACATGAGAGAAAGAGAAGAAGCGATGAAGGTTGAATCTAAATGGAAGTGTTTTCCTGCGTGGACTCATAGTTATTGTTTGTGTTCAGCAGACTTCTGAGAAGCAGAAGCAGAAGTGCTTCATGTCGGGAAGTTACAATCAGCTCGCTCGATCTCATATGCTGTAATCATCTAATTATCAACAATCAGAAGCGCTTGTCTCACACGCTGTAATGATCTGATTAGCTACAATCATGAGCGCTCGGTCTTACATGCTGCGGTCATCTAATTAGCTTTTATAAGGAGCACTCGGTCTCGTCTCGCTGTAATCACGAGCGGGATGGATAATAAGCAGCATGCCAGAACTTGGGAGCAGCGCAGGTGTCTCGGCCTCGGGCTTGCAAATTAACCCGAGCGTCTCGTCGCTGCCGCCCCTCGGCCGCTCTGCCCTACCGAGCCCAGCCGCCTCGCGCCCTCACTAACGCGAGCAGCTGCAGCGGCCGTGCAGGAGGATGCGAGGAGGCTGAGTTCAATTCTAAATCAAGCATCTATTGGGACATGTTAAGAACCAGGGTTTGCGATGATCATGTTCCAGCAGTCATTTGTTCGGAAAAATATTTTCGATACCGCGAATGAAAATTTGTGGGGCATTAAAGCAAAGCTCGAATTACGAGCAGTGGTGTAAACAGATTTTATGTTTTCTTAAATTTTAGAAAAATTATGCTCAGAATCCATCCTGAGTATGAATGGCTCATTAGAGAGCTAGTGATCATTTGAGTAAATTTACTTTCTTATGGCTAATAAAGATAAATGATGTATGAATGCGAAAGAGAATAATAACTTCACTCTGAAGCCAATCCTTCGAATTTCAATTTGCGACTATTTTTACGGAGGTTAAGCTCTTTGTTATTTCTTCGAAGACCCTTGGCCTGTTCACAGGCAGGTCGAAATACAGATCAGGACAGCAGCCCATGGAGTTGATCTGTTATTATTAACTTGATTTTTACCCAACTCTGTTCGTTCACTCATGGAGTAAGAGGTGCCCCCTCGAAACTTTGAAGAACTATAAGTATCTCTTACTTTCCATAAAAATTCTATTTTTCCAAATCCATGCACAGCTCTTGAAAGCAATAAATAGTAGACTCAGGTGTCAGTCAGAGTAATCTTACTGGAAACTACACTTTAAGACGAGGAGGTTCACAACTCATTACCCAGTCCTAATTTCCACGACCGATAAGGAGCTAGTCACAATTATTGGGAAGAACGCAAAAACGGCAGGGTGAGAGAAGAATGTTCGTGACTAACCCTAAGACTGATGATAAACGACATCAGTGCGGAGAAAATCTTTGAGAAGGTTAGGCAGAGCTCCTTCAACTGTTGATGATAATACTGGATGGAATTAGAGAAAACACGACTGCACCACCGATTATTTCATTGGCATACTTGTAGCACATTTATAAATTGTATATATTACCGTAAGTCCAGGAAATGCCTTCGGATTACTAGAATGCAAACCTGCGCTCAAGAATACTTCAATTGTTTTAACGCTCACTTAATTCAATTATTCACTAAATTTTAAATTCTACTTAGCATAGCATTTAGCGCACGATTTCTTCAAAAATTTATCAATGTTTTTCCAAATATCTCGCCACAGCCGCCCCAATCGCTCGCGACAGTTCATGTCACTGCAAGCTGATCAAAATAAAATTATAACTAGTTCCTGCTAACTCAACGGACTAGTCATGTGTTTGTGTCTAATAGCTTATTGCACTTCACACAGAAGCTGACACCGGATTATTTTTCACAATTTTGAATTGGACTATTTTGTTAGGCATAGATTCCAATACCCAACAAGGATGAAAATCTGTCGAACACATCATGAAAAACTGCTAACAAAGTATCACACACTGCCGACTCTGCCAATACTGACTGCTGGGCCAATTTGTCGGATGTTGCATGTGCAATGCGTAGTTCTGCTGCCGCGGACTCCTTGCCACCCCAAAAAGAAATTCATTCGCGAATATGGTATTGCCTTTGCCTTTTCTTCTCTTTCAAGAGCTGGCGAGGGGAGCTTCCCTCGGTGGCGACTTTTCTCACAAATTTCAACGATCGGAACAAAGGTAGTTTTTACAGAATCATTATTGAAATTCAAATTTAAAAAAACGAGAGATTTTAACGAATACAGAGGCGGTTTCGACTATATTCTCAGTCTGCTTGGTATTCAAAACGCAGCCTTCGTGTGGACAGCGACAGTCGCTCGTGAATGTGGGAACGGAATTGAAAACAGAGGCGCTTCTCCCACTGCCACACTACTGTCACTGCTGCGTTCGAGGGTAAAATAAAGTCATATTTTATGAATTCTGTGATGTAATTATACGCCAATTTACACCACTGCATCAATGGAATTTCTTTAACGAAACAAGAAACGTCAATATATTTCCCTAGCCTCAACTCTCGACTCTAAAAAAACTTTTGAAGTGGAAACAAGAAACGTCACTATATTTCCCCAGCCTCAACTCTGGACTCTAAAAAAGTTATTGAAGTGCCTAAAATGACAACTTATGCAATAAATAATAAATTCGTGAAATAAATGACAACTTTAAGAAAGAGTGCCGTTTTTGGGCTCTTAGCGCGAACATTTCACCTCACCTCAAATAAGGAAATACCCGTGCATGATCTCTGTCGTAAATTACTGCAGAGTTCCGTAGTAGCAAAACTTTTTACATCAACATTTTCTTCTCTATTTTTCCATAAATTTTTTTTGGTTTTCCTATCAATACCATTGCATTATTATTATTATTATTTTAATTATTCCCTTCATACTTGTTGCCTTGGTTCATTTTTTTATTTTTCAATGCATTACACTCATCCATTAAAGCTTTCAGTTATCGCTTATGCCGAAAATTTTACTTTAATGAGGATTGCTCCCTCAAGCTAGTGGTACTGAGCGGGAACGACAAAAGGTGTGCCAAAGTTTATACATCGTAAGCGTTTATTATACATCGTAAGCGTTTATTTCTACGTCATAAACTATCCGGGCTTACGCTAATTTATTATTTCGGTTTTTGTTTACCACCGGACACTAATCGATTTCCCAAATTTTGTTGCTTGTTTAATGGTAACTAGATCAAAATAAACAGCTATTTTCCTTTGCACTTTCCGTCGTAAATCTGTATTTAACGAGTTATAGCGGTATTTAATTTTTGTTTTTCATGGCTGGAATGAACGTCCCGTTTAGTTAGGTTGGGTAGGTTAGCTTAGGTTATCATATTTAAACAATTGTACTAACCTGGAATTGCAATTGCTCTATCATTATTTTCTATAAATTTACTGAATGTGATAAAATAATTTGATTACGCGAATGATAAGTACACATCAGGGCAGCCATGACATCACTCGCGGCACCGCAGCCATGACGTCACTCGCGATTAGTGTCGTGTCGTAAAACATTTACCATTATTTCGAGTCATTCAAGTTGAAACAAGAAAGACAGAGAAGAATTCAGCTGTGTTTCGGTAACGGTTAAAAAAGGTTAGGTTACGTTAGCATAGTTACGGTCCATTTATGCAAAGGAAAAATTCAGCAGAGAAGTTCACTTTAAAGTAAAAAAATAAGAAACTAATTCAAAAAGAAAATCCAGGCTAATATTCTAGTTAGTTTTTTGTAGGCTCAGGCTGGGCATGACTGAGTACAACATGGGAAGTGAATAAAATAGTTCATTAGCCATGGAAACAACACGAATGGTGTGTCGGTAATTCAAAACGGAAGTTATGATATCGATTTTTATACATATTATCTATATATTAATACGCTTAAAACTAAGTTCGTGTGCAACGCTCCTTATTATTATGAAGGCGCCGTGACATGCGGTATCGTGCCCGTGATGATACTATGTATAAGGAGTCATTAGGTCGTCCCACTTTTTCAACTTTTTTCGTACGATTCGTTTGAAAATTGGCCAGTATATGTATTTTGTGAAAGTAAACCTTTTTTACTCATGTCACTTTTTCGATTTAGGCCTTAGTTTTTTTTAACGAAATATTAGTTTTTTGGTATATTTTTATGGATATTTCAAAATGTGACTCATCATCGAGTTTTGATGCTAGAACAAAACCAAAGACAGTTTTAGAATCCTTCGAACATTTCTAAAAAACTCAAATAGGCTTTTTTTCAAAATCAAATTTTTTCCAATTTTTTTCAAATTTTTTAAAATTTCTAAACCCAATAATAATTTTTTGGGTTTAGAGCTATATATTTTTTCTAAAAATTTGAATTTGAAAAAAAGCCTATTTGAGTTTGTTAGAAATGTTTCGAGGATTCTAAAACTGTCTTTGGTTTTGTTCTAGCATCAAAACTCGATGACTAGTCACGTTTTGAATGTTGGAAGTTATTTGTTATGGGTTTAGGCCATAATAAAATTTTTTGTTGAAGTGTAATATAATTAACAATTTATGTAATTGAATGCAGTTTTAATTTTTATTTCGATACCTTCCATACATAACTTCATATTCACACTGTGAATTGTGATTTCCAAATCCCCCCAAAAAATATGAAATTTTTTATTTTCAGTCTGATTCATATGAAATTTGACTATGATATGTAACCTTTGAAAAGAAACACAATTTATTCAATTCATTTTTTATTTAGGCCTTAGTTTTTGAAAAAATTTGACTTATTGGTTTTTATGTACTGATATTTCACTGGTATTGATATTTCAAGATGTATCTCCTCATTCAGTTTTGATGCTAGAACAAAAACAAAGAGAGTTTTAGAATCCTTGGAACATTTCCAACAAAATCAAATAGCCAAATTTTCCATTTCCCGTTTTGTTGTTTTTTTATATGGGGTTGAAATGGGCTCGAAAATTAAAGATTTTGGCCCCCCCCTGGGGGGGATCAATTGTCCGTAGCGCCATAAAATTTTAAGACCGAATAGTCCACCACCTAAAAGTTCTTTTCCAACAAAAACATGAAAAAAGCTCACCGGACCGACAGGGGCCTGGGACGACCACCTTAAAGACACCGTCTGGGTAGAAATCAGGATATGTGTTGATTTTCTGTTTTTATATGCATCTTATAGAGGATTTTCTTGCGCTTCCATTGGTACTTTCCGTTTACGTCTACTCCAAATAGTGCGCCCACCAGAGGGGGGGAAAGCGATGGGGGTGGAGTGACTTTGAACCCTCCCCCCTCATTATTGGGGTCAATTGAGCGTGTTTCTCTGCGGGAATGGCATTATAGTTCGTTAATGGGCTACTCAAAGTGCTTCCATTATTCAAACGAAACATTCTAACCCTGAGTAAATATTTTTGTTATAATTTTTGACAATTTCAGAATTTAGCTGTTCTGCCGTATCTATGATACCGCAGCTTTCATTCATAGCTCGATGACAGCTGCAGTATCATAGCTACAGCTAAGGCAAGCACACCAATTCAAAGGGCTTGAAAAGAGCTATAAGACAAAGGAGTTGACTTGACAAAAAACGTATTTTGGTCGAAAAAAATGAAAAATGAAAAAAATTGGTTGTTTTCAAGAATTACACATATTCTCTTCTGTTGTATATTTTTTCCCAGAGTTACAGAGCTAAAGCAATGTAAATTATATCAATCGAAAGGGCTTGAAAAGAGCTACAAACGCCCAAGAGTTCATTGTAGAAAACCCTGTAGTTCAAAAGATAAAAAGAAAAACAATTTTTTTGTGAAAAAACACGTTTTTCTGGAAACTTGATAATAGGTTTCTCAAATTTATCTCCTTCCACAATTTTAGAGCTACGAGAATGGTTTATATACCATTCGATAGGGCTTAGCAAGGTGTATCCATATGCAATAGCATTTTGTGATACATTCATCATTTTGAAAATTACACCATATGAAGAAAACTTAAAAAAATGTCATTTTTTTTAATTCCCAAAATCCACAAAAAGAAGTTATCGAAATTCCCTATTGCTTATGGTTATATAGACATATAAGCAATCTAAAAACGAAGTACTGGTTCTGTAACTTCAAAATTGTAGAAGGAGATAGATTTTACAAAACCCCCTATTTTATCATATTTCTTGAAAAAAAGTGCGGTGTTGGAAATTCCGGTGCGCGTCTCTGAGTGACATGTCGGTTAGTACCTGGATTCAGTTCGTTTGGGTGTGCTGTCTGCAAACAGAGGTGACGTCTGTCTTGGTTTGTCTTTCTTCAGGTAGGTTGTTATTGATTAAAAAAAAGTAATTTTTCCATCCAGTCAAGGAAGGAGTGTTGTGCCGGTTTTCCGCATTTCTAGGGACCCAGCAGCGTCATGTGTCGTGAGCCTATAGGAGTTCCCTCTACCCTCTTCCTTGACCACTTTTTTGCTATCTTTTTATTTAAGTGTGCCTGTGATCTTCGTTTCATTTATTATTATTTTTGGGTGTTATTTTGCTATACCATTTAGAGCCTTTAAAATTTGATACTTAAACTTAAAGGCCCGTTGGCCACTCTTAAAGGCCCTTTGGCCACTCTTAAAGGCCCGTTGGCCACCCTTAAAGGCCCGTTGGCCACCCTTAAAGGCCCGTTGGCCACCCTTAAAGGCCCGTTGGCCACCCTTAAAGTCCCGTTGGCCACCCTTAAAGGCCCGTTGGCCACCCTTAAAGGCCCGTTGGCCACCCTTAAAGGCCCGTTGGCCACCCTTAAAGGCCCGTTGGCCACCCTTAAAGGCCCGTTGGCCACCCTTAAATAATTAACTTGCGATCTGGAGTTCCTAGACGATAAAGAAATTCTCGCGATTTCTTGTGTTCTCCCGATCCACGTTAGGAAGTGGGATTTTCTTACGGAAAAGATTCTCCTCCTTTTTCTTTATCTTTATAGAACGGCTCTGAATGGTTACCTTTTACTTATTTTCCTGTTTTTTTCCTCAAATAAACTCTTCCAAAAGAGGCTCTTATCCTCACTCGGGAACAAATTCCCTAGGTGAGAATTGTTGGTATATCTGGTGTATTGTTATGAGAAATCTTGGTTATGGTGATATTTGCTTGTTCGCTCTGAGTTATGTCCTAACGAAAGTGCATTTGTTTCTTGTCGCCAGTATGCTCCCCCCATTGCACGCCCTGCGGAGAACACCTTGTTTTTGACTTTGAAAGAAGCCCTGCTTGCGCTGAATCATCCCTTACCTTGTGAAGCGGTTATGCGGCAGAGGCTTTCTTGGCTTGTGAGTTCAAAATTGGTGGGTTTGGTTTTGGTACGATTTGAAAATTGTTCCTATCTCATTTAAAAGTTAGGAAGAGACATAAGCGGTTGCGAAATTCATTTCTCTGTTAAGCTACAAATCTTGTCCTTTTCTTTCCTAGCTTCAATCCGTCGGCAGTTCGCCGGGCTGGGTTGCGTCCCTCCAGCGGGAAGTTCGCGCAGTTGGGATGGTCACCGGGAAACGATCCTTTTCCGTCTCAGCTAGAATTTTGACTACTGAAAAGCGGGGAGGTCTCCCGGACCCAGTGCTTCATGTGCCTGGTACTACCCCAGTTTAGTAAATGCACTTGCCAATTCACCTTGGACCTAACTACGTCGTTGTTTGGGCGTGATTAAGGTGCACAAGCCGGTCCAAAAGGCGACTGCTTCCTAGAGGAGTTGTTTGCTTGTGCCTCTATTCTACTTGGAGCGTGCTAAATAAACTTTACAAATTTCAAGAGTGTGTTTTTCCACAGCGGCTACAAAAATTTTGTCGAAATAACAAATGATCTATGCATCATTTCACACCTACCGTGAAAACTTCAGAGAAATCCATCCATAAATAACGGACTTATTTTACCCAGACGGTGTCCTTATTAAGCTACTCACACTGCGTTCGCCCTTCACAATGGAGCGGAGGAGAGAATTAGCCAGAGAGACAAAGATTTCAAGTTAGACTAAGAACGGAAGAAAGGCAGTCTATTCGAGATATGAATAGATTGCCTTCGAGACTGGATTCCTGAGTGTAAAATTAAAAGATCGCCGTTACATGCATTGATAGGTTTGACATTTTATCAGGATAGGATAGGTGAGAATAGATTAAATTAGGTTAGCATAGGTTAGGTTATGCTGATTGAATTTGTCTCAAGTCCGCAGTTTTATATGTTTGACTAATAATCAGGATAGCTTCGGTTAGGATAGGTATATGTTAGGTTAGGATGGGTTAGGTTAGAATATGTTATGTTAGAATTTGTTCGGTTATGTTAACCGAATCTTTTCATGGGTCCACCTCGCTGAATGATGACATTGGTTTAAGTTAGGTTAAGTTAGGATTTAAGATATGTTGGTTGGGTTAAGATAGGTTAGGTTAGTATAGGTTAGGTAATGTTGGAATTTTTCACGGGTCCGTATGTTTGACATATGATCAAGATCGGTTTGGATAGGGTAGGTTAGGATAGGTTAGGAACGGTTAGTATAGGTTAGGTAATGTTGGAATTTTTCACGGGTCCGTGGTTTTTCATGTTTGACATATGATCAAGATCGGTTTGGATAGGGTAGGTTAGGATAGGTTAGGAAAGGTTAGGATAGGTTAGGAAAGGTTAGGATAGGTTAGGTAATGTTGACGGAATTTTTTCATGGGTCCACGATTTTTTTTATGTTGACATTTTATCAGTATCGGTCGATTAGAATAGGATAGGATAGAATATGGTAGGATAGGTTTGGCTAGAATATGTTATATTGAAATTGATAATGTAATGTTGACCTAGTCTACCTAGCTTTAACGATGGCATTGCCCGTGGAATTTCCAAGGGTCCTGCTAGTTCTTATTATTAGTGCTACATTAAAAATCTACCGCACTTTTTTCCATGTAACA
This sequence comes from Morinoia aosen, assembly GCA_030386875.1. NCBI lineage: Eukaryota > Metazoa > Arthropoda > Malacostraca > Amphipoda > Talitridae > Morinoia > Morinoia aosen. Next base: position 27,496,180 of record CM059559.1, read on the forward strand.
GGGCATTAAAACAGGTTTCAAAATATTAAAGGGATCTGTATTAAAATATTTATTCCGGTAAAACGCTTTATATCTCTTTCATCCACGAGCCATCGCCTCTGATCTAAAGCTATGTCATTCAGCCGTCATTCTAAAAACAACGATGACGCACACAACATTTAATCCTTCACTTCCTTGCTATCTAAACACAATATATTTTCAACATGGTCACAGACCTCCTCATTGGAGCTCAGGTGAGAGCAGGTGAGTGCTCGTAACTCCGTCTTGTCCCTCTGTTCAATTTACTGATTTATTCTAAGGACTCTTCCTAGTACTAGAGTTTGAATCCTGGATGCTGTTTCATCTTCATAAAGCACGAGAAAAGCAAATTATTTGAATATAAACTGATAGAAAACCCAAGTGGAACAAAAACCGTTCTCTCAAAATTATCCACGTTAGCAAAGAAATATCATTTGGGTAGGAAACAGAAAAATAACTGCAATTTATTTATTTCTACATCACCATCTTCTTCAATTTATATTCGTAATTACCATCGTGTCGTATCAATAACAAAACGTCTCGCAATGCTATTCTTTGTACAAGAGAAGAAGCCCTCTCGCGTCATCTACTAACATTTAAAAGACGGAGTTTCCACAACGCTCGTAACTTGAAATGTTTTTCTTTTTACCGCAAAAAAGTTAAACTAACCGCTTTGGGAATGCAATCTTTTATGTGCAGATCAGTAACTCTACCTACATCCAACCGCATAATTAATACAAATACGTTTTTAAATTTGCAAGGTCCTACCAAAAGATACCATGATGTACTGTAGCTTTTTCCCAGCCCTTATAACTTCAAATAACAATTGAGAAGATAGGAATTCAACTCGAAAAATTTACATTATTCGTGTAAATTAAACAGAAATCTCAATTATAAGTTACATTTTCTAGTCGAAATAGCATCATATCAACAGTATATCAGTTTTAATAATACTTCAAGAACCTAAAAATTTTATTTAACGTCAATCAAAGCTGTTTCGAGTCGAGGTTAATTTTTTGAGGGAGTTGCCCTGCTCTTATTTATGGCGACGGCTCCCATTAGCGTCGCGTGCTCGACTAGCCTGAGCTATTTCTCGAGTAGCTCGTGAAAACGAAATGATAAAGTAAGATTTGCAATGATATCAATATTTTCTGCAGCTGTGTTCAGGGAAAAGTGTTTCAAAATTTATTGCGCTGAATCATAAGCAATAATTGCGAGATGACATATAATTTCAGTAATGAAATACTGTAACGTGCAAATTTTCAGCTCTACCTGTTCAGATAAATAAGATTGATTTTAAAAGCCTTTTTCTTTTCAGAGTGATCTGCCTTGGTTACTGATGATTTATCAAACCACCGGACGCAGCATCATAGCCTGGTGTGTGCTCGACACTGTGCTCAGTTACTGGCCCATTAGCCCTGTGATTTGCAGCATGCTCAAGCGTTCATCAGATAATTTTCAGTCCGAAATTCGGTTGAAATTATTTTCTTATTAGAGCATCCAAATTTAACACTTTGACTGCGATGTGACCCACCTGTAGTCACTTGAAGGACCAACCAGCAGTCACAAACCAAATTTTCGTAAATACTTAATGAAATCTAAATGCAGGAACAATCTATTTAATGTTCGTGATTTCAAAATTTATGTCTAAAATTAGCTCTAATTTGAGCTGAAAACTGAACGTCAGTTCAACCAGCCGCAGTTAACGTGTTAGTTGCAGAAATAGACACGTGTACGTATAATTTCAAGTAAGTCAACACTGGATGCCTTTTCGGTCCGTGTACTTTAGAATTAAGGGGCTGCTCAAAATGAGAAGTTATTTTTTGACCCCTATTTTTATTTGACGAAGTACATTACAAAATATCATTTTCTTGACTAATTACATTAAAAAATGTGTCCTACCGATTTACCTCAATTTTCATATTGTTTTATTAAGCGATTTCTAAGCAATGTATCAATTTTAACAATCGCTCGACAGGAAAAAACTTAGAAGTTATTGAAAAATTTATGGTGAATGAAATATCCTGCTGACACCACCGTGACGTCTCATACGGGGTAATCAGGTTAAAAACCCGTAATGCGGTATAAAACGTTTTAATCAATCAATTTTGATTATGTTAGAAAAGGTTAGGCTCAGTTACGCTAGGTTAGGTCCCTTTGGCTCATGTTACGTCAGTATAAAAGAACTACAAGCAGTTGAAGTATAGGCGCCAAATTTTTTAAGCAGGGTTCTGCTCTGGGAACGGGGACCAGAATTTAAACTGCTCATAATCTTTTGCATACGTACTCGTTATGAGCTGAAATAACGTAATCTAACTTGTAACTTGAACCCATCCTAAACTAACCCCACCAAAATTGATTGAGTAAGACGTTTTATTCAGTATTTTTGTCATATTGACATCAGTTGGGTCGCTCATAACCTTATAACCTTTTCTCAATCGCTTATAACCATTTTATGTCGAACTTCCTTTTTGAAACTGAAATGGAGTATTGAAACTTTATTTTGCAAGGCATTCTGAAATTGGATGATAATTGATCGGACACTTTTTGAGCATTAATTACTCAAAGAAAATGACGGCCCGATAAAATATCTCCTCATTTTCAACAGCCCCCAGTGCTGCAATACATGAACAAAAGAGCCCTCAAATGCTGTTTTACAAGAAATTAATATGTAAATATCTAAACATCTTTGATACTATTTCATACAATTTGCTATCAAGCCGAATATTTTTGTGAAATAAATAACACATGTGAAGCTATTATTCAGTTATTCCCAGGAGTAAGGGAAATTGAGGAATGGTCAACAGGCGCCTAAATCTCAGTTGCATCACATTCTGCGTAGGTTGGATTACTTGAAACTATCGACGATCGTTCTCGGAGTGGTCGCCCTCGAATTTTTGCACTATCGTGCAATCAAAGCAAATATCAGATAATGTTCAAATAGGTTAATGAGTACGTTTGTCAGAGAAATGAATGTCGTAGATTGAAATGTTTTTCTTTGTACCGTCAAAAAGTTAAAGTTAAAAAGTTAAAAGTTAAACATTCATGCGGGACGTTGTCAAAAGGACTTGAACCTGTTGGTTTTCAAACAGCTTGGAGTAGCGCCAGCAAGTCATCGACCATCAAAAATATAAGCGATTGACAAGAACAAGGGTTCTTCTTAACAATTTCACACTCACTGATGGAATCTCACACCCACACACTTACTCATGAAATTGGATGATCAGGTGAGAACCTATTCATTCTTGAAGAGAAGTTTAATTGCCAAAGAGACTGAATGCGTGGAAAAACCCTGACAGAATGACTGAGTCCCAAAAAAAGAATTCATGGACGTCAAATCTTGTTTCGGTCAGAGAATGGACTGCCCTTTCAGAAAAAAATTATTCTTTCTCATTTCTATTCAACCAGATGCGAGCGTGAATACAAATTCGTGCTTTGAAAATCAATTGACTCCTGCTCTTAGGAAGGCTATAACGCAATTCAAATGCAAATCGTTTCCTTCCCAATGAGACAGCGCGTCTTCACAATCAAACAGGATGCAACAGGAGTGTCAAGCTTATTTTCCAACGTATTGGAGCAAAGAAATTTAATCTTCTCATCGCTCAATGTGAACCCAATAAACTTTTCCGTCGGATTTATAGTGGAGTTTGGATGCTCTGATCGGAAACAGCTTCAGAGTCCGGAACTTGTGTAGTTTGAATTCACGCAACAACTGAACCCCCAAGCGCTGTTTCAAAATACAGGCATAAGACATGGAAGAAAATTCGTTAAGACATGGTGCCTAGTGTCGCCGAGCTTGCGATACAGATTCATACTTGTGATTCTTACTTAAGGAAAATATTAGGGTTTATTATATATTAGTCATAATGTAGATTACAGCCTTAAATAATTATGGAGACCTTTATTTTATTTTTAGCTTAACGAAACATAATTATCCATTTTTTACTCCAGAAAGATTTTCTGCATCCTGCTTATGAAATTATTGATGCCATTTTTAAACGTTTGCAGTCATTTTTCTTAAGCTTATATATTCGAAATTGTGTGTACTATTATCTTTTTACTGTCATATAAATCATTTCTTATGCACTAATCAGGTCGCCTGTCATTGATATCGCTCATTTACTCAACACAGAAGTGCAGATCATTTGCAAGAAGCGATCCAAGAAGCCAAGTGCAGTATTTATAGTTTTTTTGCGTCTTCAATTGCCAACCTCGCTTTCCCGAAGAGTTTAATGTTTGACCCCTCACTGAGTCGTGCTGTGCCATGGGGGTAACCAGAGCTGGCGTTAGATATTACCTGTGATGCACTGTTTCACAAAGGTTCGTCAAAATAAGGGCTCGGAGGAATATTCACATCTGTTCATACTTGCCAAGTAACCTTTAATCATATTCATGAAAAATGCTTGAGATGCATTTTGAGTTAGACAACGACACAAACCCAATCGTGCAGTCACCAATAATTGTACTCACCATTGATGGAGAGACCAGGAGCTGACGTGAACTTGGCCACATCCACGATCTTGACGGCGAACTGCTGGCCGGTCTCCCGGTGTACACAGCGTCGCACGAGCGAGTACGGGCCTCTGTCGTACAATGAGAAAGGTTTGTTTCAATAAGGCGCAGGACACACTTGCACAAAAATATGCACGAATGACAGGGTTTGTATGCCTTTATGGTACAAGCACGTGCACTTCTTTATGAATCATTGCATTTTTATTTTAGTTTCTACTGCTTGTGACATCAAGTCATTTTGAAAATATACAGCTGATCTTTTAATCGAATATATTTCAGTTTGCGATGCAGACACAGTTTCGCAGCCAGTTTTGTTTTTTGTACCTAATCTAATCCTATTCAGGTATTTTACTGTTGGTAATATATAGCCAACATTTAGCATAGGCAAGCTGTACGTTCGGGAATAATTAACAGAGATTCGGAGAAACATAAGCAAATTTGCATTAATGCAGCGAAACATTGCCTAACCAACATCCTGAGCACACTTGAGACTCTCAAACACTGAAGACAAACTTGATATGAGTTGCTGAATTGGTAGTTTCCCTTCGCACGACTTGGACAATTAGATGAAATTTCCAAATTCCTTCGAGCAAGAATTATGGAGCGTGGCGCACTCAACATTAGAGGTATGAGGGAACTGCGAAGTTAGCCAAGCTTGCTGGTATGCGCGACGGCCTCTCCATCATGTCGACCGTGGCAGTAACGCCACATTGCAACTGATAAAGACTCCATCGAAACTTATGAGGGTTCAGGCCAGAAGTTAGCTAAGTTTTCCTAAAGTTCAGGCTGGCAAACTAGCCTACGAGACTCGGCGCGCTATTTGAGCGATGTTAGTTCCTGCGCCGGGCGACGGGTCGTACAAAAGTACAGATCGTTACTTCCTCACAGAGCGAAATGATTATTATTCCTCCAGCTTTGTCTTGCTGTTCCCTGCAACTTTTTTGTGTAAATGCTTCAGTTTCATTCATTTTGAAAAGCGCATGAAAATAGGATATCCGATTCGTATGTATAATTTTCCACATGTTTCGGGAACCCTTCATTCAAAAAATATCGAGTACTCATCAGAAGCGATCATAAATTCACACTTATCTTACTCTTCACCCTAAAGCATCTTAAGTACTTGATGGAAAAAACATTCCCGAAAATCACAGAAAATTTCCCAAAAACCCAAAAGCTCAGACTTCATTTCAAATGTTATTTTTATCCATTAAGACAACCATTGCAAGTCAAAACAAAGTGACTTTATATTTCTCCATGGTTATTTGTACAAAAAGTAAAGCAAGTTCAGTATAGTGAGGGCCGTTGTAGCACACGAGCCTTTCATGTTCCTTTCCGTACGAACAAGGCTGGAGCAGAGGCTGCAATGGACAGTTTCGGCATCAAACAACTACGAAGAAAAGTAATTGGGACTGTAGTTTTTTTTTTTACTTTTGGCGTCTATCAATTTGTTAGGATGCGATGATGTAAAAAAGAATACGTTTTAGAATCGATTTAGGTATTCTTCTTTAAATACCGAGAAGTTTGCACAACGCAGTTAACGGAAGTGCAGCAACAGATGGTGTCTAAGCGATGACTGAAGCCATAACACTTAGTAAAGAAGTTACGCATGTGGTAAAATTTCTTACCTCTGCAACCAAGTATGACAGCAAAAATATATACACATACGATGTGCACCCAGAAAGCCAGGTCACCTAGCGGGTAACAAAAAGCAGACCATATAGTTGAAAATGCTAGTTCTTGTGCGTGATAGAGTGCTAACGTGGCATCATCGTATTTTCCAGGTAGCACTGCTTAATTCCTCACAGTAGCACGACTATTTACTCGTATAACGGATGAAGATGGTTCGGTATGTGATTTTGACAAACATGACAACTTTCGAAACCCGTCATCAACTGAGTCAAGTGTGTTTACTGGGTATCATGAGCGAGCAGATAGTGCGTCGCAGGTGCAGGAAATTCTGAGAAGGGAAGCAGAATGTTCATGTTGTGGAGCGCAGGCAGCGGCAGTCACTCGTCACTGAGGATCTTGTGGAGCAAGTGCAACACCGCATTGTGGAGAACCGTCGTTTCACGCTTGTGTAATTCAGCAACAATATCCTTAGTAGTCATACTCTGTTAGTCAGCATTACCCGTATCACTGCTACGAGACACGTATACAAATGTTGATCCCACGGTCTAACATTGTCGATACCGTCGTGCGGTGGACGTTAGGGTTCGTGGAAAAGCGGCTGTCTTCTGTGCAGCTACTTTTTTCCGGGGCGCTAAGTTTTCCGCGCAGCTGCCCATTCTGAGATTCGTGTGGGTCCCGCCTACGCCGTAATTAGTCCGCTAGGGCAACAGAAGTAGTTTCTGTATGTGCCGAACTATGGCGGTACCGTTAGGGTGAGATTTTTGTGGGTACCGCCTACGCCGTAATTAATCCGCTAGGCCAACAGAAGTAATTTCGGTTCGTGCTGAACTACGGCGGTACCGCTAGGGTGAGGTTTGTGTGGGTACCGCCTACGCCGTAATTAGTCCGCTAGGGCAACAAGGAAATTCTGTTTGTGCCGAACTACGGCGGTACCGGTTCAGGATACGCCTCGTACAGGATGACCCACAAAAAATAGTCCGCACCAAACACTTATAACGTAAAATAGTAATTGATGTAGACAAGGCAAACAAAAATAACATGAAAGGCTATATTCTCACGTTTTATTTGATATCAATGAAAGACGGTGTAACTGCACACACATCCTTGCCTGCAATAGATTGGTTGAAAAATAGCTTTGACGACAAGATTATTTCGCACCGAACCGATTTTCCTTGACTAGAGTTCCTCCGACCTTTCAACTTTGAAATTATTTCTCTGTGGCTGTCTTAAGAAAATTGAAACCAAATATTATTGATGACTTAAAGCAAGTGATCCGTGAAGTAATCTCTTTAATTAATCAAGATGTTTTAATTGTAGTAATCGCAGTTTTTGAAAATTGAAATAATCTTTTTATTGGATAAGGCGGTGGCTATTTCGAGCACTTGTTGCAGACTGGATAAAACTTGAGAATATATTCTTTTATTTGGTTTTTGTTTTACCTTCTTACATCAATCCCTTTATATGAAATAGGCGTTTACTTTCGACCAGATTTTTGTGGGTCTGTGGTGGTTTCATCTAGCTGCGCGCGCTCACCACCACACAAGCTCAAAAGCGCCACTTCACAGCCTCGAAGCGCTCTTACTTGGCGACCAACCAGCGCTCAAGGGCGCTGGGGGGGGGGGGGGGGGGCGGTGACAATAGGAAAGAAGAGAAGAGAATTAGAGTTTGGCACAGAGTGTGCCAGAAGAGAAAAAGAAGGAGAGAAAAGGAAAAGGATAGTGGAAGAAGAAAAAGGCGCTTAACGCATAATTAGGTGATCTTGTGCATTGTTTAATTTATACTGCTAATTAGTTGATATAATAAGGGAAAAGTACCCGTCAGGGCTTTTTATGCTAGAAGTGATTCATGTTTTGTATTATGCCGCGTCTACTCTGCTCTATTGTATTATTATATCCACGGTAGAAGGCGACATGAGCAATCCGTACACGGAGTGAATTTAAATTTAGGCTTAGGCAATTTTATGCTCGTCTACACGCCCCTATATACATACACACACTATATATACATATACTATATACTAACCTATACATATATAATTTTCAAATTTTTATTTTTTTTTATTATTTTTTTTACATACATATGCATATATACAAATTTTACATACAAATACACACACACATACCCGACACGTGCACGCATACTTTTTTTTTAATTATGCACACACACGATACACAGGCATACATATGAATTTATATAATTTTGATTTCATCATACATATATATACATTACCACCCATACACGACACATGAGCACACAAATAGTTATATACATTTTGTTGTGATCTTACCACAACGTAACGATCTTTCGGAACGAGGGACGCCTCAACATATTCGAAATGACTCAAATCAGCCAGAGAGAGAGACGCCGGGTGCCGCAAGGACGGTTATCAGATTTCGCGAGTCGTGCTAAGTAGTTATTCTTCCCTCCTTTCTATCTCTACTATACGTCGACTTCAAGATCGCAGGGGAAGCAAGGACGTCAACTGACCGAAGGAGCTGCCGGATACCAACTCAAGAGAGATTCTTCACTATTATTTCTGTCATTATTCAATAGCTCATGTTAATTAGATCATTTGTACGATTAGCGAGAATGAATGTTTCCCATTGCTTATATAATTCAATACGCTAGAGTCATACACAACCGCTTGTTTGAGGAATAATCTATATTGAGATTGCAATGTAAGCAATCGTTATGAGTCGGGCGTGAGAGCGAACGACCGCTACGGGTGAGCGCTCAGCGCAGGGGAACAGTCAGTACGCCCGTGGCCGTCTCAAGATAGAGAGCACTGAATTACGTCTTGAACGCCTGCCCTTCTGGGCTGGGCATTGTTTCTCCTCTGAAATGTGTATACCATGTGATTACGTATACCTACTAAATTAAAGTAATTAATAAATGTCACGGCGCGTACACACAATATAGCTATCATCCTGGATCCAAATCAAGATAAGTTCCATCATAAGCATATATCCCTTTAGAAGCGTCCTCATAACTTCTCTTCTGTGCGTAGGATTATCGTTGCCACGCCTTGAGCGTTCACTTATAAACGTTTTGCCTTCAGCATATATCTAAAGTGTTAATTGAAATGTAACATAGCGCGTTAGGTCTACTTTTCTTTTAGAACGTCAATTTCTTGTAACGAGATTAGGTAATAAAATATCGATGTGTCATTTCGTATAATTACCTGTTAATTAGAAAGATGAATTAGCATTTTCTGTGGAGAGGTGTTTCAAGCTCCCAATATATATTGATTTACCACTTACTCATCAATTAAATTTGTGGACATTGAAAAGTCCCAGTTTATCGTTGCTAACTAAAAATAAAAGAATTGTGATCTTCAATCACGACTATCAAAAGAGAGCTAAAAGGACGGAAAAAAATAAAGAATAACATCTGGGAAAAAGAGCTCCACAACATTTCCATACCAATACACCCACAAACCAGCACACACACGCACATGATACGCATGCACACCAATTTGCATATATACATTTTTATTCATTTTTTTGTATTATTCATTTATTTTTTTTCATTTTTTTTCATTTTTTTTTCATTTTATTTTCTTCCCATTTTGTTATCTTTTTTATTTTTTATTTTTTTTTATTTCTTTGATTTTATTTTTTTTACATTACATTCTAGCTATCTAAACAATTACACTTATCTTACCTACACAGTAAGCAATACTTAAAATTTCATTCTTTGTTACTGAACTATGACTTAGGCCTATCTAGTTATTGATCTACGAGTATATACAATCTAATATCTACACATGTACATCATTTAGCTCCTATAATTAGAGAATGAGTTTTTACCTATACACTATCTTATTTACGAGTGTTATCTATTCTATTCAATACACGAGCACATTATGTTACGCTAATTTCGACCTACCATATGTACCTACATTTCAAGTTAATTGTTTTTCTCTATCTATTTACAATTATAGCGTCTGTGCACATCATACATTATATACACCTAGATACAGTTTTGCAGACATGCACTTTACACTACGTACATTTTTACAGATAGGCTATTGAATAATTAGAGGTGTAAGTAAACAGGAATTTAAGAACTTTTAAAGTAATGAAAAATAATTGATGAATTTTTTTTTTGTATGTCGGTGCAACTGAAATGAAGTTAAAAGTCTGGGGTTTTGGCTTCCCACCCATGGGGAGGAAGACCGTCATACCGCTCGCCAAAACCCCAGAAAACAAAAAATAAAAAATATTAATGAAATTAGTTTGGTCTTCCCCCACGTCCTAAAAGGACTAGAAATTGTCTTAATAGCCTGGCAAGGTTATTGGTTCATGTATATTTTGGAGGTATATATTTTGGAGGTGGAGGGGGGGCCATTGCAAGTAGTCTAGAGCTTTTAAATCGGGAATGTTGATTGGGGATGAGCTCCGGAGGAAAACTTAATTTTGTGTACAGGTCAGGATCAAATTGCTGCATGTTGTGCCAGATCCTGTTTGCATGCTCGTGCAGCAGTATGTTTATGGGAGGGACATTTAGATGATTGTGCAGGTGTTTTGATGGTACTGCTTCTATTAAACTTGTGCCGGTAATAAATCCAAGTGCTTTGTTTTGAACTCATTGTAATTTGGATATTGCTGTTGCTGATGCTGTGTATACAGGTATGACTGGGTATATTAATGCTGACCTTACAAAGGCCATATATAATTTCAGTTTGGTTTCTGTAGGGAGGAGAGTAAAACGGTAAATTTTTTCTAGATTTTTGTAGGCTATTGCTTGTCTAATGGAGGCTTGTGATGATATACCATGTGTAGTTATGTTCAAACCCAGGACTTTTCCTTTATTTGTGTATGGTATTGATTTGTCGTTTATGGTAACTTCAAATGTTTTCCTTCTATTTATGGGGATTATGGCAAATTTACTACTGTTGGTTAATATTTTCCATTTCCTTTCAAACGTGTTTATTGGTTCTATTGCTCTTTTGGTGATGGCTGTTGCGTATTTTGGTGAATATTTTCCGGCTGTTATCTGTGTGATGTCATCTGCAAAACATATGTAATCTGTTTTGGGTAGAGGCGGTGGTAAATCATGGGTATAAAAGCTGAAAAGTGTAGGGGATAGGCTTACTCCTTGGGGTACACCTGTGCACAGTGAGAATCGCGGCCCTATGTAATTGGATATTCTTATTGAGGCTATCCTGCCATTAAGGTAATTGCTCGGGGTCCGGAGAAATATAGGGTGAAGATTGATTTGCGAAAGTTTGAAGATGAGACCAGAGTGCCATACCTTATCGAATGCTTTTTTAACATCTCTTAAGCAACTGTCCATTGTGAATTTTTGAGCTAATTGGATGGAAATTGATTCGTGCAGAGTTGCCAGTGCGGTATGTGTGCCTCTATTACATCTGAATCCGTGTTGTCTGCTATTAAAATGATTATGAATTGTAAGGAAATTTGTCAGCCTATTATTTAAAATTTTATCTAGTAGTTTGCCGTGTACATCCAGGAGGGAAATTGGTCTGTAATTTTGAACTGATTTTGGGGATGTGTTTGGTTTTGGGAGGAAAATCATTATGGCATGTTATAGACTGTTCGGGAAGTAACCAGCTGATATGGACATATTGAAAATATAAATCAGAAAGTGAATCATGTTTTTTGGTAAGTTTTTAAGTTGTAAAGTGGTTATTTCCGTAGTCCCTGGTGCTTTCTGTTTGAACGGTCTCAGTGCTTGAAATAGTTCTTCAAATGTAATAGGGGGAAAATGTATAGGGTCCAGTCTGTTGATATTTCCTGTTCGGTATGGTTTGATTGTATTTGCTATGTTGTTTATTTGTTCTTGTACTATTGCAATGTGTTCCCTGTCGAAGTGGGGTTCGTCCTGTTCAGTAAATATTTCCTTCCAGTGTGCTCTGAAGATGGGTTCTTTTTCTTGAGGAGTATGTAACTGTTCTTTATTATGTTCTATGTATGGTATTTGTTGTTTAGTGTTGCCGCCCATCATCCTCTTGCTGGAGGACCAAAACATTTTCGGATCCTCCTGCAATTTAAGACTATGAATTAATTCCTCCCAGGTTTGCTGATATTTGCCTTTGTATATGTCTTGTAATCGGATTCTTATTGTGTTCAAATGTCGGTTCAAATCTATAGATGGCCCATATCTGGAGATGTATTGGGTTGTCTGTCGGTATTGTGCTTGTAATGTCAAAGTTTCGTGAGTTGGTTTGATCCCCGGGACTATTCTATGATTTATCAGTGGGACTGCTCTATTTGTGGCATCCTGTACGTGTTTGGTCCATGTGTCTAGGTACTTGTTTATTTCGTTTATAGTTGGATCCGGTTGTGAAAGGGGTGTGACAGGTGATAGTAACTGCTTGTATAATTTCCAATTTGCTTTATGAAAGTGCCTTCGCGGTTTGATGGGAATTTGAATTGGGTTGGCTGTGATGGTAGCGATGTGATCCGATGGTGTGATGGGGCCAGGCTTCAAGAAAATATTGTGAAATGCATGCTTGTTTTGTAAAACTACATCGGGTGAGGTGGTGCTATTGCGAGTTATAAGGGTGGGAAAAAAGGGTCCAATGTGTGTGCATTTCTGTTTTGAAATTAGGTAGAAAAGATGGTTTCCTCTATTGTTCCTATGTGAGTCTCCAGTTATGCTACGTGCGGCGTTTATGTCACCTAGAAAATAGGTTGGGTGCGGTCTATTGAAAAGCATGTGGAAGTCTATGAAATTCAGGTAGTCTGTTCTTGGGGGTGTATATGTAGTGCCTATGGTGGTTGGTCCCTGAAGCGTATCTATTGTTACTGCTATCATATCTGTGTGGAAATCATCGTGAAGTCTGTACGAAATGCTTTTCCTGAGTGCTATTGCAGTGCCTGCGTGATTTCCGTTTAGCTTATTTGAATCAAATGTATTGTAATTGAAGATCTTAAGGGGTTGGTTATTTATGAAGCAGTGACTATTGATAAGTATTATGTCTGGGTCTAGCATGTTGTATATGTTGGATAGTGTGATTCTATTTGTATTCCAAGATTGCACGTTGTGTTGAATTATTGTTATTTTCTTCAGGTTCATTTTTGAGCAATTATTTTTTTTTTGGTTTTTTGGTGGCTGCTATTAGTGATTGGTGTCTTGGAAGATTGGAAGATTTATGAAGTCCTCGTGGGGGATTATGTTTATTTTTGTTCTTGTGAATTGGACCCTATTGCTCCTAATGTAATCCAGTAATGTTTGTGATCTCATGCCCTGAACAGTGAATTTTAATCCTTTATCATTTTCTTTTCTGCTGAGTTCCTGGATATACCATTCTTTCGGGGGATTTTCTGGGATTGGTGAATTGTCTATGTAGTTTCTGTACAGTTTTATATGAAAGTTGTGTTTGTTATCTAATACTATGCTTGAATTACCCAAATCATCACTCATCCTGCGTTTAGTTCTAGCCTCCGTGTCCATGGCCTCCTCCATATGCTCCTGTTCACATTCCAGAGAGACATCCACCGTTTTTTCCTGTTCCGTTTCCGTCTCCTGTGGTGCTGTTTCTGATTTGTAGTAAAAATTGAAAATTGCGGCTGAGTCACGATCTGGGAAAGTGGTATCGATATTGAAGTTCAGTTTTAAGGATTTTGAAAGAAAGTCGCCAAATTTCTGTGTTCTATTCAGTGCTGCTATGTGTGCTGCCAAGATGAGTGCTGTCAGTTTAATATGTGTTTGTGATGTTAGTGTGAGGGTGTGTTCTGGGGGGTTTGTTTGTAATATTGCGTGCTTTGCAATTTCAGCATAGGTGTTTTGAGTTTGTTGGTGATGCTCCTGTTTTTCATTTTCGATTTTTTGTTTGATTACATTTTTTCTATACGGGCAACTTGATACTAGTGTTCTGTGTGGTCCATTGCAATTGAGGCATTGTTTAAGTGTGCTTGTGCATTGTTGGTAAGTATGTTCTTGTGAGGAGCATTCTGAACAATATTGTGTTGTTTGGGTGCATTTGGATGTTGGGTGGTCTTCATATTTGTAACACTTGTAACAGATGAGGATGTGTGTGTATTTTTCTTGTTCACATTGATAGGGTGTAATTTTTGTATTATACATATAAAACCCATCTCGGAGGATCCATTGTGCAGTGGCGGTGTCGGAAGTTATAATTTTAATTAGATGAGTATATTGCTTTATTTTAACTATTTCTGTGACTGATAACCATGAAATTTGCTGTTGGATTTCTGCTTTGATTTCATCTGCAGGTCTTGCACCTATTTCATTATCAATTTGTCTGACAAAAATGGATCTTTTTGCTCGTAGGTCGGGGGGAATAACTGGAATTATATTCAATTTTTGGAATGCGTTGATTGCTTTACTGGAAGTTAGTTTATCAACTGAAGTGACATCGTCTGTTACTGCATAGAAACCTGTACTGGTGGAAGTAAGTCTAATGAGAGGAGCATTTAGGTCTTTGAAGGTTGTTTCAAAAATTTTTGTCTTATCCACTGGTTTAGCTGTATCGATAAACTTAAGTTGAACTCTTTACGTTGATGATTTTATTCTAGGTGCTGTACTGGTTGCAGCAATGTTGGGTTTTGGTGGTATAAGCATCGTAGGCGGAAGGTTACCAGGGTTGAGGGGGAAGGACCCCGGAGTTGTGTTCCTAGTTTTGGAAGCTGAACGAGGGCTTGAAGGAGAAGGGGCCCTGGGGGGACGGCTACCCGAGCCTCCCCGCCCAGCACCAGCTCCCCTCCCTCGATCAGGGGGGGCATTACGGAAAAAGGCCTAGCCCTGCCCTACTATAATTACAATTGAGCTACTCAATATTATGATGCAATATATACAGCACACAGCTGTACAAACCGCCTACTGAAGGCACCCTTTAGCAACGGTGCCCCTAATTCTGGTATTAATTACCGAAATAGACGAGATCTAGAAGATTATATCACTGTGAGCTATACAATATCAACGCATTAACCCCTACAATACTAGTACATTTGACTATACAATATTATTACGTTACACTATACGATACTAATATAATAGACTATACAGTACTAATACAATAGACTATACAATAATAATACAATAAACTATACAAATGTCAATACATTAAACCATACAATGTGAATGAATTTAAAACTATACAGTATTAAGACATTTGAATTCGACATGTATGCACAAGATCACACAACTGAAAAAAAACACAGAATGGGAAATCAATACTTGGAAAAAATTCTCACCTCTGGCCCGGAGGGGCTGCCCCGGGGCCGGTGGTCAAAAACCACACTCCGTCTTCCGACTTAGCTTTCTCTTAAGCTTTCAAAACAGAAAGACTAGAAAAAATAGGGGGCTGAAGAAAGTATAACTTTTTTATGCACTTTTATCGCACAAAGAGAGCCACTAACTATTCACGGCGCATTCACGAGAGTCCTTCGGCGCTGGGGTGCCAGACTGCCAGACCGATCCCTCTACAAGCTGCTCGCTCCGAGCAGCCAGGCGACATCTGAAGTCATCCACGAACGTTTAGCTCAGTCTCGACCGCTTCTAAAGCGCCACCACGAGCCGCCTAACCAGAGAGCTAGCTTTTCACAGTGAGGCAGCACCAAGGCTTATATAAACAGCTGCTCCGCGAGCGCAAAGTTAGTTCGTTTGCAGAGGCCCTGATATTCACACAAGTATTCCAGCGAGCCTCGTCACTGCAGCGGCTCACACAAGACTTCCAGCGGGCCTCCTCACAGCAGCAGGTCAGACAGTGCACTCGCAGGAACCCCCTGATATTCACACGAGTCTTCTTCCTGCGAGTCTCGTCACTGCAACGGCTCACACACGCCTTCCAGCGAGCCTCCTCACAGCAGCAGCTCACACAAGACTTCCAACGAGCCTCCTCACAGCAGCGGCTCACACAAGACTTCTCCCTGCGACTCTCCTCGCAGCGACTCTGATATTCACTAGTCTCGGCTGCTCAGCAAGCAGTAGCCTCACGGCCTCCATCGCCACCTCGACGGCGCACCGCCACGCCACGGCACGCACGACGCGACTTGCCGACAACCGTCGGTCCTCCAAGTCGTCGTCGGGTACTATACTACCTGCCTGTAAACATTTACCTCATGTGCCAGACTGCCAGCGATCTTCACAATAATACGGCCTTTATTCCAGTTGTGTTTTCCTTACCCTGCCGGGTTCGTTTGTACCTCAGGTACTCGCTTCGGGCAAAGACATTCACAAGTCTAAAGTCTATAGATATTCACAGCCTGCCCGGAGTGTAAAGCAGCCTGAGGGAGAACACGCAACACTGGTGACGTGACTCAGAGTGACCCGGTAGGTGGAAGCATGGCCTGGAAAGATGTCCGTTTACCCGCCTTCGAAGGTGATATCAAAGGATGGCTCTTCCACTGCGAAGTTTACCTCGCGCAAATCCCAAATCTCAACGACGCTTCAAAGTTCGGGGCACTCCTCGGAGGGCTACCTACGCACATCATCACCGGAGTACAAGAGGTACTACTGAACCCTACGGCTAACGGTAAATTCGACGCCCTAAAATCCGCTCTAACTAAACGTTTCGTTCGTCACGACGACGAGACCAACTACGACGCCATTGTTGAACTAACGCTCGGAGACAGCACGCCATCCGAGATACTCTTGGAAATGACGCGTCTCAACAACTGCAGACAAGCTCCTCTACCTCCTTCAGTCATCCGTTCCATGCACCTTTCAAAATTACCGACTGAAGCGCAACCCCTGATTGAAGCCTTAGGAAAAGGAAAAACAGACGACGAGTACGGAGAAATAGCAGACCAAGTCACAGGCCACCCGGTACATTCATACATTAATGTGAACACTATAGCGCGCCTTACTAAAAGAACTTTTTGCCCAAAAATCTTCATTAGCCTTAAACAATTCAGATCGGGACTAAATATTGAAATTAAATGGAGAACGACATGAAAAATTCCTAGTTTTCATAACATATTTGAAGAACTAACATTTTTAGAATATCTTTCAATAATAAATAATAAATCGATGAGAAAATGACGTAAACCGCCGATTGTGTCAAAAAATAGGGAAAAAACGTAGGCTTAAAATATTACAGCGTCAGCATTTCATTGCAAAGCCTTTCGGGATAATGTTGTTTTTCAATGTCAGCGCCTGGAGTTGATCAATTTAGTAACAGTCGCCTTTGGTATTTGCATCGACACCTCGTCCAATTATTTGAACTATTCCTATTAATATCAGGCCAGCCGACTTCTCAAGTGTTGCTCAGGCTCTGCCGATATGTGCTCAACAATGCTCAAGACTGGCCATCCAAAACTTCAAAATGACGACGACTTGACTATTGCCGTAAACACTCACAACACGTTTCGTAATGTGTTTTAGTATTTCTATCCTTTTGGAAAATAATGTTCTTACCCAATATTTGCACAGGTGTACATCTTTGTCTCATGTACTGTAAGTCTCCATGCTGGTTCCGGTCTATTGCGCCTTGGAAACGACGTGCACGGTCTATTTTGACGGCGCTGTATGCACCCCCGAGCGGAGATACTACCTTCGCCATGCCTCGCAGTGAAAGTTCGGTATTTGGGTTCAGACGAAATGTTAACGCACTGACGAATTTCGGGCTTGCCGGTCATAACTTGGACGCCTAATTTCCTCTACAGTGAGTCTTGGGTTTGCTCAAGACAGGCGTCTCATGTTTCGGCAGACTAAACGATCAGTTCTTCGCGGTTTTATAAACTGGTAGAAGCTTTAAAATCGTAGAAATTTATCTTATAACCTCATACCAAATGCGCCATAGATATTGCTACTTTCTCTCTCAGGCATTAGCTTTCTGTGCTTATAAAAAAAATCTGTACTCGTGTTTCCTAATACCTAGGCGTATCAAAGTGTGCTAAAAACAAACAAACAAACATCGCCATCTTTGGGGTGCTCAAGCCTGATACAAATGATCTTAAGCATTGGTTTTTCAAATGTCTTATAACTAACACTATATATAGGACACCATGACGTTTCCCCGGAAAGCCGGTACCCATTTCCGACACCTGGGTCGAGTGGGGTATTGTGCTTGAGCTTTCCCTTATACCCAACGGGGAAAATCGCAGCGCCAGCGCCGGGATACGAACCCGCGATTCCAACATACAAGTCCGATCCCTTAATCGCTGTGCCACCGCGAGTACTTTAACTAAAATTACATTTAACAAAAGAAAAAAATGGAGAACACACAGAGGAAACTGCGATTTGAATGCGCTATTTTGACGAATGTGAGAGATGAGTACCTGAGTTCGAAATTCTTTCAGAAAATCAAATTCAGCTCTGCCTAATTCTTTATCAGTATTTCTCACATTCTATCCTAAATTTAAATCCCTCTGACATTTTTCAGACGAGTTGCGTTTAAGAAATCGAAAGCTGAAATAATTATTGTACATATTACTGTTCACTCATATTGTAAATTATAGTAATTATTACTGTATATAGTAAAATACTTCACCCGCAAGCATATACAGCAAGTTAGGGCTCTTATACATATTGAGAGGAACCTTTCTGTTCAATTTTGACCCAGTTTTCAAAGCTTTCTTCTTGATGAAGAACAAATTAAAACTCGTTTACAAAGTAGGTTTGAAAATGAAAGTCGCTAGTCGCTGTATACTGTAATTTACAATGAGTGAAGGTTATTTATTAAAAAATAATTTTGCAAATCTCAATATTTTGTTCCGTAATTTTGCTCCCCATGATGCGTCACCCTCTCTCGCTAGGAGTCTTAACGAGCAAGTTTTGCTCATGATGAAATCTGTCTGGAGGTATCTTATTTTTTAAGAAAGGAAGATAGTATTTTTCATTAGAGCGTGAGACTCGATTTGGTGATATGAATGTCTCGCTCTCGTGCCTCACAACCTGCATGAGAACGAGAGATGCGAGTTTCATGGCATCGAGTAGACAAAATAAGTTATTTTGAATAATTTAAGGGTCAATGCTTATACCTGGTGAAAAATATGCAAAAAACTCGTTTTTCATGTACGTCGTAAATTTTCCTGTATAGAATACATCATGCGTTTTTTTTTTAACCAGTTTGAATACTACAGCTGCTTCATCACTTCTTTTTCAACTGCTTGCACGATCATCTCCAAGACCATGGATCCTTGGCTTTTTTCCATGACAATTTAGTTGACGCCACCCATTGAAGATTGATTTTTGTGTCGATACATTTCCAGCCCACCTACGAGTGCATTTGATATCAATGTATCCTAATGAAATTTAATGTATCTATTTTTCTCAAGCTGACCAAGATTAAAATGTGCTAGATTATAAACTCTCGGCGGGTTAGCACGAAATAACATCTTTTAAAATTTGAGGTTAATTACTTTCGTTGCTTTCAGAATTTGAGGTGCTTCCTTTTCACGCACCGCCAGATTACGGAACAGGTTCTATATCTCAGAACTAATCATGACCCATCAAAGATTTCGAGCCCATGTCGGACCTGATCTTCACGAGGTGTTCAGGGCATAAGATCACAAGACGGTCGCTTCAATAGAGGCTCCGACAGCGTCATCAGGCAGCTAAGGAGCACCGGGTTAAAATAACGCTTGAACTTTAATTTCTTTCATTTCACATCGTCTATTTTCGTGGTTAAATAGCAAGAGATCAGCGCTCTTCATGGTAGATATTACTACGATAATTATTCACAGTGTGTAAGCTTGGTATAGATGCAATATCACATCGGAACAAAGCACTATTACATTCTTTCGGTGCTCTTCGCCCGCACACCAACTTCGATAATGTAGGCATATGCTTTAATCACTATGTCTTGTGCATCTGCCTCAATTGGTCATGCTAATCTTCTCGTATTTTTTCCAATTTCAGGTCGCACGGGTGCGAGCAGTAACACAACATCTTGTAACACGGTAACGCGCAGTCAACAACTTAAGCGCGCAGTCAACAACGCGCGCAGTTAAGCCATACTAACTAGGAAGAATTCACCTTCGTGAAAGGGAAGGAGAACAACGGTGAACCATTTATACGGTGAACCATTGACTTTAAATAAAAAAATAACTCAACTTGAAAAAGAGATGTTCTGCCTGTCGATTGACTTGACAAATGTTTTAAATCTAATATGGTGAACAACTTCGACGTGATGGGAGAGGAATCGACCAAATTTAGTAGTATTGAAAATATTGAACTTAATTTGCCGTTATATATAACTGTTATTCATTTTTCCTTGTTTAGATTTTCACAACGTCTTCATAAATTATTACGTTTTGTAGCAGACTTTCTTCAACTGTTCTGCGATGAAATTACGGGATAAAAGTTTTATTAAACCCATTGAATTGTTGATGTGAACGAAACCGATCTGTACCGATTTTCCTTTTTTCCTTGTTGGTTTACTTGACCCATTTCTTTTTAATGTTTTATAATCGTATAACCTATATAATCACTATTTAATCTAGTTCTCGCTATGTAATCACTATTTAATCATGCTAATGCTGTATGTGTTTTACGCTCACTATGCGATCGAGCGAGTGCAACATGTTTGGAGAAAACGATGGTGTTAACATTTGTAGTTGTGCGAAATTTAATTAATGGATTTGCTTTAATTTTGTTTAGTTATTATTTCGTTATTAATGTTGTTTTTGGACTTATTTGAAATTTCTTTTTATTTTTCATGCACAAGGTTTTGCGATGTTGGTGTGTGATTTCATGTGATTACCTGAGGTCTAAATTGTTTTTATTTACAAATTGTTGCGACGAGTAATAACTTTTTATTGCGAAGGCAATGAAATTATTTGGGTTGATGCGAATCGAAATTGTGTTTTTTTATAAGATTATCTGGCGTTTTTTTTCTTTCCTTTGCCATGCCTAGTTGACGTTCTTGGTAAGTCCATTAGTTGCGCTGTTGTTTTTTGTGTTTTCTTTTAAATGTTGAAGAAAAGGGCAATTATGTTATTCCGCTTTAGCGCCCTTGTACTTCTTGCTTGTATTGCATAGTGTTATAAATAATTCTTTTGCGAGGTATCTTTTACTGAGTTTGATCAAATTTAATTGTTTGGTTACTAATTACCTTTGAGTATTACACGCATGTGAGGCGGATTTTGTGTTTGAAATTTAAATTTTTGTTTTTATCCACCCGAATAATATTTTTTTTTTATTTATAATTGAATACCTATCCGGGTAAAGGGGGGAGGTATGTGCGCCAAGCGCCATCCATGCCCCTCTTCCCCCGTGCACCTCAGAGGTCTTATAAGCGGTGAGCTCTTTAGGGCCCGCGCATTTGGTCCGCACCCCCGTCCTGCTAACATCTCTACCAGTAAACATCGCACGTAACCAGCGTATCTCTAACCTCTGTCTGCCTGTATAGGATGAACACCCAGCTACAGCATGCAATAAATGTCTTCTAAAGTTATTAAATCACTTATTAGAAGCTGAGAAATATTTTCCGTTAATACAAGTAACTCTACTCCACAAGTTACTTTGGAAGACTGATGTCTCAAATGGACCAGAGGAGAGTTGTAAAAATCCTTCAAAGTTGAGCTACACAAAACGAATATAAAAATACTTCTCCCCGTCAACGGTGCTAGAGAAAAATTGGCACAAAATAACATTGATATGAGTAGCGATTAATTACAATTATTCCAAAAAGCCAATCACTTCTCGTCGTCAGAATAAACTAATTGTCTGCAGTTCTAGTCGCCTGTTCGATTCATACAAAATGTCGTTTACGTACGTAAGACAAATTTCGTTGCAGCTTCCCCCGGCATGCAACTGCATTTATCTATCACATGTGCAATTATTATATCTGGCCGGAAATATGACGATGTTAGTCTAGTTTGCAAGAAAGCGACCTGATTTCAGTAGTTTTGATATGGGGTGCATGTGAGCTGTCCGCGAGTGAAGCTGTGCTGCAGGTCGCGTGGAGTTGGAGCTCAGCGTTGCTCGTAGTACTTCTCTTCAACGCTGCCGGCCGTAAAATCACAATAAGGAAATTTATCGCCAAGCAAGCTGTAACTCGTCAGGTAAGTGGTGGTAAATCTTTAGTAATTGTGGAAACTCGGTACAAATAATCAAAGTTCCAACGCAAAACTCCCACTCTATGTTCAATGAGCCCATGATCCCTGTAACTTACCGACTGTTCAGTCAGGCAAGGAAGCTAGAATTCGTACGCCGTGTTAGGGAGCTTGACCTGGGGGTGATTGTGCGGGATAACCCTGATGTAGCCATGTCTCAGTTCATCCACTCAATCATGCATGAATATAACACTAGTTGTCCGGTAGTCAGTAAATTAATTAATAAACGGTCGAAACCCACACCATGGATCACGCGGGACCTAAAATCTCTCATTCGTAAACGTAATAACCTATTTAATAGATACCGCAGAGGCATTATTAGCCACTCATATTATAAATGGTTTAGGAACACTCTTAGGACTGTAATAAAACTAGCTGAAGAGATTTACTATATTAAGAAAATTAAATTGAATGGCAATGATCCAAGGAAGACTTGGCGGATACTGAATGAACTCATGGGACGTTCAAACAGAGACTCTAACATTACTTTGGTTGGGGATCGGGGTGTTGTAATTGGTTGCCCGAGTGATGTGGCGCGCGTGTTTAGTGACTATTTCACCCAATTCGTTATGGAATTAACCGGAAACATGCCTCCGCGCACCCTAAATGTTTTGACCGGCATACCTGGAGTGAGTGTCGGCTGTAACTTTTATATGGTCTCATCAAGTGAAATAAAATCCATAGTGGCTGATTTTAAACATAAGAAGTTCCACCATGGCGACTTAGACCCTTCGGTCTTGTTTGAATTATTGCCTTTTATATCGGACACCTTTGCTGGTATAATTAACGGATGTATTAGGAGTGGTGTATATCCAAGCATTTTAAAACGAGCGAGAGTTGTACCCGTTTTTAAGTGTGGTGACCGTAACATAACGGGGAACTATAGGCCAATATCTACTCTGTCTGTTTTTAACAAGGTGTTTGAAAATGTTATTTACAAACGTCTCAGCTCCTATTTTAATTCGTGTGGTATTTTATCTCACTTCCAGTTCGGTTTTAAGAAAGGTTCGTCAACATCGACCGCAATATTGTCAGTAGTTTCGGATTGTCTTGCAGCTCTCAACAAGAGAATGTTCACTATCTGCCTGTTTTTAGACCTTCGTAAGGCGTTTGACACAATTGACCCGATTCTCTTGATCACGAAGCTCGAGGCTTATGGAGTCGCTGGGCGTTCACTCGAGTTGATTAGGTCATATCTTACTGGTCGCACCCAATATGTTGCATGTGGTAACTCGTCCTCGTCTGATCAGCCTGTTTTGCTTGGTGTCCCGCAAGGATCTACTCTCGGCCCATTACTTTTTAACATCTTCATTAATGATATAACCTCACTGCCTGATGTTAAGTGTGCCCTATTTGCTGACGATGCAGTATTTTATGTGAGCGACGATAAATTTGCAAATGCCGTTCAAAGAGTTAAGCATTTTTTGATACGATTAACAAACTGGCTTCAACTGAACAGACTTGTGCCCCATGAGAAAAAAACAAAGCTCATGCTAATCACAACCAGAGACAGCCCAATCCTTCCAGACATTTTTTTCAATAATGTTAAACTAGAGTGGGTGACTGAATTTAAATATCTTGGCGTATTCCTCGATTCGAAGTTAACTTTTGGCCATCACATATCGCATGTCTGTGGTAAGTTGAGCCGTGCTCTTGGCATGTTTCATTGCCTCTCTAGGAAACTGCCACTGTGCTCCCTTAGGAGCATCTACTACAGCCTTGTCTACCCACATGTAATTTACTGTGTTGAGCTGTGGGGCGGTGGGCCACCCAGTGTTAGGTCAAAAGTCTCAATCCTGATGAATAAAATTCTGCGTGCAATTCTTAAAGTACAATATAATAACCATGTACCTGAAGTTCACACATCCAGCATGTACAAAGCATTAGAATTCCTTCAATTTGACGATATATACAGATTTTTTTTTATTAAAACTAGCTCGTAGGTTCCTTTTTAACGATGACATATCTTTTAATAAGTATTTGTTACCGCTTGTCCCAACGAATAATTATGAGCTAAGGAACTATAGATTCAGACTACCCTATGTACGACTTAACGTGGAAAAATGTGGAACAATTTACCAAATGGTTCAAATGTTAAATACGTTGGATGCTGAATGGCTAATGCCGATGCCTGGGTACCGCTTTAAAAATGCATTTAAGAAATCAGCGGTTGCGCAATATTAGTCTCGCTTCCTATTCTAAAACTTTTAAATTTTACTTTTCTTTATGTGTGAGCGAGCGCAGTGATTTAATTAGCCATAAATCTGTGTCAGTTCCAGCAATGGTTAAGCACTTGTTCTTAAGCGTGTGAGGGTTGCTGGAACTTTTTATTATCCCCTTATGTCTTATCATGTCAGTTTTATAGTGTTTTTCTCTTTTTCTTGTATTGTTGCAATTTTAATCTGGACCTTTGTTGTTAAGTTTTGCATTTTGTCCAGTACTCTAGTCACTCGTGCATTTCTTCTAGTCATTATGATAGCTCGTGACCGTGTTTATGACATTTTTATTGTTTTGTCACTGCGATTGTACTTTTAGCGGTTTCATTATT
The DNA here is from genome assembly GCA_030386875.1 of Morinoia aosen. Taxonomy (NCBI): domain Eukaryota; kingdom Metazoa; phylum Arthropoda; class Malacostraca; order Amphipoda; family Talitridae; genus Morinoia; species Morinoia aosen. The sequence continues at coordinate 27,520,879 of CM059559.1, forward strand.
TTCGGCGATTATCCCTTGTTCTATTAGGCCCAAGAATGTGAATGAGCTTGAAGTGACCCTTGTCACCTTTTAAGAGTACCTGTATTGTATAATAAAGAAGTCCGCGTTTGCGCATTATTAGGTACGCTTCCCTTTTTAATACTTTTAATTTTTACTTTTCTCTGTGTATTCTTGACAATTCTACTCTTTCATATTCCCTTGTCACTTGATATTTTCCTATTTTATTTTCCTTTTCTATGTTACCCTCTAATGTGTTTTCCTCTTGTTACTGTATCTTTTCTCTGTTAGCTCGACTCGCTGGAACTCTTATTTTGGATGTTTAATAGTGTAGTTTTAAATTTTAGCAGTTGGTTGTACGATTTTCCCCTTGTTTTTATTAGGCCCAATAAGCGAATGAGCTTGACGTGGCCCTTGTCACCTTTTTAGATTACCTGTATTGTAATTTTAAACGTGACCTTGTGACAATAAATTCTATGGAGTTTCTATGGAGTTTCAATGTTCATGCTACATTCTTTTTAAGCATAATAACTGTTAACCTCCGTGGAGTAAGTTGGCAGAGTATATTACAATGAAGAATTTGTTTTTAAGATTGGTTGACTATGACCCAGTTTTTTATTTTCATCAATTATTTACAGTACTTAACACGTCATCCTGTATGTCATAGTCCACGGAAATGTTCTGAGGGCATGATTTTGATAAAGAGGGTTCTACCTTCGTATCCGCATATTAATTGAGGCATGAATCGTCATTGTCCTCGCTAGTCCCGGGCATGACGTTCGGAAGTCAGATTGCCCTCACAGCAGACACAGAGAAATAGAAAAATGAATATAAAAACACGGTACCTAACCAAATATTCCTCGCACGACCTCGTCAAACATGTCCTGGCAATTCTGTGGTGAGAAGCGGTGCTCGTTGCTCTAGATACGAATCGTACACTGTCAAAATTTTCCATTTCACTGCGAGCTACAAGTTGAACTCACTCTGTTCAATCGAAACTTAGCACGACTCATTCGTAAAAGACAGAAAGTTTCTTCAGCAACGCTAACCTACTTTTTTATGCTCACCCCTGTTACATCGGAGCTGACGATCATGTTAAGAAAGATACGTAGATATGGCCCAAATTCCCAACCCTTACTAATTCAAAGATCTTAGTGTAATATTTTCCAGTTTGACTCGCGTGATATTAATCCTGTTCTCCATTTTAGTTTGAATAAATTTCAACTGTGAGGCAAATTTTGAAGACATTGAAGGAATTTTAAATGTACGAGTATGTTTTGTATGAAGTTTAGTTTGAAAGCGAATTTTAGCAGATTCTACAACTGTGAAATGAGAGCACTAACATAAAAGTTACCTTTTTTTGTCTGAGTTCACCGTAATGAGAAATTAGAAATAGTTTCCATCCAATTGTGCCAACCACTTCAGTGGAATTTGGTAAAACTTTATTTGAAACGGCATAAGACGAGGCAAAGTATTGGTGTCTCCGCTAATTGACGAAAGCTGCTTCTCATTGGCAGTAAAATCTCTAAAATTGGCATCTCAAAAAAAAGTAGCCGAAATAACGAAGCAGAAACAAAAGACTCTTTCGGCTTAGGTTTTATAAGTTCCTGTTTATCTGTGTTAAATCTGTACCTTTACAGATACGGAAAAAGCATTAATATTTCGCCCATGTTAACACGAAAGTAAACGGGATTTTTTTCTATTTAAATAAAATTAGAAGACAATCGTACTAGAAAAAAGCGCACACAAACTTACTTTCATGAAAATATGTTCTGTGAAATTAATCTACGAAAACACCCACCCATCGTTCAGAAAAAACTAAGAAATTTTAGCTCGTCGTCCCATTTTCCAAGCTAGGAATTCTAACCATAACTTACAGACCCTCCCCGATATTATAGCTCCGGTAAAAACCTCGCCATTTGTCGGAAAAACAATGGGTAACAATTTCTACAGAGCAGGTCAAATTAGACTGCACGTCTACGGTTTCATAAAACCGATAATTTAAAAACACAAAAGCCAAAACAAAATGGACACAAGCAATTTGAGTATGTTTATTCCAAGATTATAAAATTGAATTCTCAAAAATCTGAGCCTCTGAACCACAGTTCTTTTGTGTACCATTCTAACAAAGGGTTTCCCGATACAGAAAATTGCAATTTAATTTACTGATAATGAACAATAATTGATAAATTCAACTTTTTATCATATGCCATTAATAACTGAGAAAGTCTCTGAACATTAAGTTTTATTGTCAGATTATCCATACCAGTTCAAGAAGTCATCATTGAAAGGCAATGAAACTCTTAATCTCTTAATTGTAATTTCACATAGCATAATTTAAAGTTTATAATTTTTGTATTAACATTAAGCGAATATAATTGAAACAATTTTTTATTATAACTATCATGATGGCGTTTAAGTCACTCAAATTCTAACAACCAAAAGTGCGGTGTTTTATTCCTAATAACCTCAATTCGTGTGATTCAAATTATGAACCTCAGAATTCGAGCTGCTCAATCCAATAGAAAAATTCACTGACCTGAGCACGTGAAAGCACATTTAAATTCGCGAGTAAGCTGATGCCTCAGAGAAACCATGCATGCATATATTCACAATTTCCCAACAAAATGAAGAACAAGAATACATTAAAAATAACTGAAATATGAATCTAAATCGCCCACGATTCTTTACCTAAACTTTACTGACGGTATTATGATTACTGGGCTTCAAACGCACGCTGAGTATTCTGAAAATACCGCTGAATTTCGTCCCGCAGGTCCAGAGCGAGAAAGCGTCAGATACCGACTGGCAGCAAACAAGTAGTTAAGGGTTCGATTTTTTCTCAAAATTTTTTTCACAAAACGCAATTAATCCTTGTTGGTTATACGCTTTCCAACGAAAAACAAAAAATCTGAGGTGTTTCTGTACACAAGAGACATACAGCTCTGTTAAAACTGTCCCCCACATGTTTTGAGAAAAGTTATAGTTCGTTTTTACTGGAAAGGTTTTGATGACGGCGGAATTATATCAATGAACATCCTTAATTATAGAATATTCTATATCATTTGAAATCATTTTTAAAGGCGTCTTCTAAACAACAACCGTCCTGACTTCCAGCTTGGGAGCGCCTTACGCAGCGAAATGAGAAGATCTCTGAAGCTCGAGCTATCAGCCAGACAGACTGCTCATGAATCACGACTTAAAGTCCTAAGTTTGTGTATTAGATTTCATCAAGTACCAAATTTTGTGCCTCGAGTCGCTCAAACAGGACAGAAGTACTGGCCCTGAGCGTCTTGACGTAATCGGACGTTAAAATGTTGAGGGAAGAAATTATTGTGAAAACGCCTCTTCAGGAGGCTAGCCGGTCGGTCTGCTGGTGAGTTGCGTCAAAAATTGTGAACAACAGCAAAAATTTTGTCTAGAGCACATCTTAGGAAAAAGTTAAAAACAATAAACAAAAAATAGATACGCTCGACTATTTTTTATAACCGATGAAATAACAACTAAAATGTTAAAATTATTATTCGATATAGACAAACAAAAGCAATAAACAGAGAAACAATAAGAAAAACTCAAAAATGATACATTTCCCTTCGAACTCTGACTAGATAGGCGTACATTCTTCGTACAATAAGCATGTATTCCTGAAGATAAAACTTGTTGCATAAGCTCGGTAAGATTCCTACTTATTTTCATTCACCTCCTTCTAACTCGTTGGCAGAAGTCGAGGCCTAACCAGCCTAATTTTGTTTCTATACTTACATTTTCCTTACTCGACTACCTCTTTATACATCAGCTTCGACAGACTGCTCATAGATCACAACTTAAAGCCCTAAGTTTAAAGTTTATAAGTTAGATTTCATCAAGTTCCAAATTTTGGACCTAGAGCCTCTCAAACAGTATTTAAGTTCAGTTTATCAGCACCACAAAGATATTAAAGTGTATAAGAGATCAGATTTCATTTTCATAAGTACATACATTTGTGGTTTTAGATCTCTATCGCATACTTACAAAACAATACGTTCCAGCAATTTTAATCGTTATTTCATTCTTTCTTCCTTTCTTCATTTTTTCTTACTTTTTCCTTTTTTTATTTGTCTTCCAACGCTCTTTAGCGACAGATGAGCTCGGCCTCGATTTATTTTTGTCCGTGAAGGCGAAGTTGCCCGCAAGTAGGTGGGACATTAATAACACGAAGGCGTCGTGTCGGCCGTCAGGGCCCGCGTACTGTCAATGCCCTCAGAGGCCCTCAACAGCAGCTGCAGGAGACGGGCCGCACGGCCGTCATTTATCATCTCTGCGGTCGCCTCCCAGTCGCAGCAGTAGGGCGCTGCCCTCATTCGTATTTTGAAATAGAGTGACACTCAACAAAGTCCACTCAAATGGTAAACACATGAAAGTCAAAAGAGTGTACAGCGTCATCATTACTTTCGTCTAATCAATAAAAATGCTGCTATGGCGAGAATGACGCGCTCGATGCCACGAATGCAACCCGGATACTTAACAGTACCTAAGCTTGGAATCGCGCACCTCTGCTCCGTGACCAGGTGAATAGTAATTAAATTCTTTCCCATAATCCTGCAAAATTATTTTAGTAGTGAAATTCTAGGCGTGATGCACTTGACTCTTACACATGGCACCCCGCATTATGACAGCGTGCAAAACTCATTATCAAACACTAACTCCAAGTTCAAATTAAATACGTACACATAGCGCAGCGCTGAACGTTAATGCACTCAAGATTCTATGCTCCTGCGCTAAAGGATGCAGCCAAAGTTTTTGAATTATTTTAGAGATAAATTGAAGACATTTTCCAGAATAATCGTCCTCGAAGAAGTAACCCTCAAACTTCTCGTAGTTTAAAAATCGTTAAAGCCATCAAAAGATTTGAATGTGAGTAAACATCGCGAGAAGTATAACCGAAAGAACTTAAATTTATCCTCTTCAATATGCAAAGAGCGTCATCAAATCTCAGGCCTCTTAAAGAAAAAACGACGGCAGGAGCGAAGGTTCGTTCTTTTGAACATATTCTAGATGGGTTTGCTAAGATATATGTGTTTACAGACCAAAAGTTGTTCATTGATCAGATGAAATTTATCTACAACATCGACAAAGTGCGAAGAGAGTTCCTTGAAAGGAACCAAACTCTCAAATAACAATTTTCAGAATTAGAAAACAGGCTCGCTCATTGACTAGGCTGTCAATTGCAAAATGAGGGAAGTTTATTTCATTTTTATTCCGCAAGGGCGCAATGAAAAACACAAATTCATGCATCGGACAAATTTTGATTCTTGCATTAAGGAGATTGAGAAATTTTTCATAAACAAACTTTACATTTTCCTACAGGCTAGTGCACCTACTTAATTATAGTCATCAAACATTATACACCAGTAGAGTCGGAACCATTGTTTGGAGTTTTGAGGCCCAAAAATGTGGACCCTAATCGCCTGATCTCAACGGAATGTTTCTTTTTCCTCTGCCCATTCTACCGTACAGCTTTCAGCATGTTTTTCCTATCACACAACAGCTGAAGCACTCCTTCAAGAAGGTGTAAAAAATATTATATGAAGACATGCAATAAAAAATGATAAAAAATTATATTATTGAAGCAGACTCGAGCATATAATTTTGCTGGAGAGGGAAATCAAATACTTATAGGACAGAATATCATTGGAGGTCATGATTAGGTAATTCGACAGTTATTTTAATTGTTCAAGTGGAAGTAAAATATTTCAATTTTTCCGTCCAAGGACTACAACAGCTCAATGTAAAATTCGTCTTACATCGAAAGGACGTATGCATAAGTCAATCTATCGGTAAAACAAGGTTAGGAATCTGGAATTAATTGATTTTCAGTGCTAGAGAAGAAGATGCTCTGATTTATGCAAGTTTCATTACAGTTTTAACAAATGCAATTCAGAAAAAGGGCAGAGGAAAAACTAGTTCTCCAATCGGAAGAGCAAAGTTAAAATATCCGTTTTTCGACGCTCAATTCCTGATGGAACATGAACGAAGAACAAAATTTCCCCTCTTCTTTTCCATGGGATATGATCTTACAATGCAACTTTTTTGTGCTAGATTTATTGATATTCATGCGCTGCAGTTCTCTCTATAAAGCAGTATTTTCGTGCCGGTTTTCGTTACGACTTAGAACTACAGCGATGGTTTTAACGTCATACTTTTTATCAGCTTTTTTGTCTCCTCAAACGAGATGAGATTAATTGCATCTGTCTGATTTTTGAAGCCAACCATTTCATCTTCTTCAAAGTATTGGGGAATGAAATGAGAAATAAGGCGTAAGTAACATTGAGAATAATGTACCTCCTGCTCAAAGGAACAGACTAGGAATGTTCGGTATCTTGCGTGTTCTCCTCGACTACGGAATGATGAATTAGGAATAGAATACTCAGAATATTATATTTTTTGTGTGGAATAAATGAGATACTGGTTAGAATGTTGTGATCACCTTCGCTAGACATCACGACGAGCGATTGAGAATCTTGTATCGTCTCCTCTATGAGGAAGTAGTGTTCTTATCAGAATCTTGGAGAAATTCATGAATTGTCGTCTGACTTTTATATTCGCCGCTTTGTTCAAGATTAGCGGTATATTTTCGGACTCTTCAGTCCATTGTTTCACAAAGAAACAAAGACAGAGTGGTTGGAACCTTTCACAGAGATCCAAGTTGCGTGGAAGCGAGGCTCTTCTTCCGGGCTGGTCTTGGCAGAAAATAATCAAGTTTGTTATCGGTCTGCCAAACGCGAGTTACGGCCCTTGTTTTCCTTCTCTAGTGGCTTATTAGATGCAGACTTGAGCTGTTTGCCCCTCGGTCGACTATAAACGGAAACATTTGTTACAGAGCTTCTGAATACATATCCTAAGAATTCTCTAAAGTGAAAAAATCTCGCACGTGACGCCCATATATACATGAAGACCTAGAGGTACAACCTCTGCAGCTTGAACGTTTACGCGTCGTGCCCAAAATTTTATCAGCTTGGACAGTTATACGCTGATAATGTGTAAAATATCAGGAAGCGATTTAAGCAAATTTCCGTGATACATCAAGCAATAATACTTGTATCAAGAGACATTATGTTACTCGTACAATATTTATTACAAAGGCTGTTTGATATTTGAATGACAACTGTAAGCCGAGGGAAATGTTTTCACCAACTGTCAGAATATCATTCTATTCCAACCACACACATCAAAAACTTCCCAAGACAAAGTCAGCCCAGCCCAAATTTATTGCTCTATGAATTCCAGAACTTGTCAATAGTAGAGACGCGCGTCGTTGCCTGCGTTCTGGTGATGGAAGACCAGACGGAACACACATAAATGCGTTCAAAGTTCGATTCTGTGAGGTACGAGATACATCAAATCATCCAAGTCTCACCATGACGTGCGGCAAAATGTTGACAGGAATTGACACGGAACGATTGGTTGGCAAATTGCTTCCACCAACACTTTGCGAGCCACAAAACGATGATAGAAATGTAAAGTGAAGATAGTTACAGCAATCAAACAAGTTAATTCTTTAGCCTTCGACGTCAGTATTAATACGATGAGAGAGTCAATAACTGAGCGTTATTTACATTCTCAAAAGTTATGTATTAAAGTTTTATATTAATTATTTGTTAACACCTGAGAGGACTACTTGTTTAGATAATATCTGTAAAAAAATGTTTTTCTGTCAAAACTTCAGTGTTAACTTGTTCTTTGTAGCTCACAGTCTAGTGGCAGTTCCTTCCTCATTTTGATGTCGGTGACAACCTGAAGTCGGCGGCAGTCTACGAACTCTGATTGCGGAAATATAAGTAAAAAATACAGACGTTAAGCGTTTAACAGTAAGGACAAAATATTGTACAATCAGTAAGAAGAAACTGTTTCGCTCCCATACTCTCCTTTAATATTTCGTCGACACTACCTGTCGTAGTGAACCAACCTTCTGTGCAAATTGTGTAATGCTTGGCTTCAAAAATTTCTTTTTCTTGAAAATAAAGAAATGGTATAAAATGTTATGCGCGTTACTTGAAGCTCCCGCCCGCTGGAAATATAATTTAGTTGGTAGTATACATCTGAATGCATCTGGAAATGGTTTATGAAGGTCAGAAAAAAGTTCAACGTATGCTACATAAAAATATTCTTATAACCGAATGGTAACATTTCCTGAAAAAAGGTGTACTCTGCTGCAGATATTTGTAAGTATTTGTCGTGGATAAGCAAGGTTTTATTTTCTTTAGCTCGATGCTTAAAAATATAGTGATTTTAACTTAAATTTGAAATGTATGGCATATTAAAAAACGCCATTTAAACGGATATTCGATATTTCCCTCTCAAGCGTTAAAATGTGATCAGTAGAGCAGCACTTGCTGGAACTAACTAAAGCATTTACAAAGAAGCACCTGCGCAGGGAATGCATCTCTCGTGAGTGCGGTGACAAGAGGGACTGCATGGGTTGAGTGAGTATCGCTTTTGAGTGCAGAATGAGGGTTAACGCCTGCTGATATGAGCTTACGTTTCTCACAAATGTAGCAGTCATGGAGCGGGTCGGCTTAAATTACGCCCTAGTCTAATCAAGAGTAAGAGCTCTCATGTGGGGAAACTGAGAAGTCTGCTCTTCTGTACGTCACATTCCCTCCCTTATTATAAAACTGCTCCCCTTCTGTGGGGGGAATAATAAGTGACAATGCAGTGAATCATATTAGAATTTGCAATGATGCATGGAAATCAATGAAAATGTTTTGTGAAGATTTAGTTTATTAAATTATCATCTTTAGTTTTCCTGGAGCCAGTTTCCTCAATTAACTGATGAATAATGATTCCAATTAAAAGGCTCATCATTGTGTTCAAAAGACTCAAGGGAATTAAATAAAATATGTTCAAAAGTATTTGCATATAGTTGTTAATGTCGATTATATTTCGTTATAAAATTGGTTATAGGCTTCGATTGAGTGTATATGAGAACTTCAGATCAGGCTCTATTTCTCACGAGGATGAAGAGAGGAATAATATCTGTTTACATGATGAGAAGATTTGATTATTGTTACCATTAATACTTTTTTCCTCATCTCATGTTTAGGATATCCACAGTGCCAAAATTTCCTGGGTTGTGTTTAAGTGGAGCACAACTCAAAATTCTCGCATCAATAATTCTAAACTGAAGATGATAAACAAACAAACAAACATCGGCATCTTTGGGATGCTTTATTTCCAATCAAGACTGATACAAATGATCTTAAGCATTGGTTTTTCAAATGTCTCATAACTAACACTATATATAGGACACCATGACGGTTCCCCCGTAAAGCCGGTACCCATTTCCGACACCTGGGTCGAGTGGGGTATTGTGCTTGAGCTTTCCCTTATACCCAGCGGGGAAAATCGCAGCGCCAGCGCCGGGATACGAACTCGCGACTCCAACATACAAGTCCGATCCCTTAACCGCTGTGCCACCGCGAGCACTAAATAATTATTATAATCTCTGTTCAATCACAAAAATAGCAGGCGAACTTTTACAAACGAGTACGAAAATCACGATGTTTTCTCTGAAGACTATTAGCCTTAGCCTTAAATTTGATAATTATATAAGGCGTAAAATGTGTGACATTGCAACTGTTGTACCTGGCCTCTGACAGCACCGAGCCGAAGACAGCACCGTCGTGTGGCTGGCACGAACAGTAGTAATACCGTCGAGGCCTCACGACATCCGCCCATGCCGTGCCTCACACTATAGGCTTCTATTAAGCGTGCCGTGTCTAGTACCAACGAAACATTAGAGAACAACTCAGCAATGTTTAAAAAAGTAACACTCATCACAGCAGCTTGTAACCCACATCACCAAGCATTGGTACACTATACTGAAGTTATGGAATCTTCCACTTTTTCCAATCTTCTTCTTTCCTCCATGAAATCGACACCCAAAGCCTAGCGGAAACGTTTTGTGAATTACTAGGAATAGGATGTGGAGTTTGCCACTGCATCTGACGCATTTCAAAAGAGGAGACGTTTTGACCAACCCGGCGCCTACCGTGAGATAGATCCATGCAAATCCAAGTACAGCATCAGCCTATAAGCCAGCTTGCAAAAACTCAAGCAAATTTACGACGCTTCCCTGGCACTTCGGATCCAATTTTTTGCTCGTAGAATTTATGAGGAAACGTCGTGATTTGTTTACGTTCTAAAGTGAAACAGGGGTAAAAGTATTAGATTGCAAATTTTATTTTCTTTAGAGGAAATGTACGGCACGTAGCTATAAAAACGAACGATGTTTTTATTATGAACTAACGAAACTTTGAGTAGCCCGCCCGCTATCAGCAAACCAGATGCGTCAGTAAAATCCTCAAGCTGTTCTACTGCACCAGGGTGTTTTCCAGCCAAGTAAGGTATGGACAAATTAGATAATAACGGGTATGCTCTCCGTGTAATACGACTGACTTTGTATCGCCTTAGTCAGTACGTTAGATGCAGGCGTTGTTGTTTATCCTTAACTTTAGAAAAAGGCCTCATAAAGTGTTAAGTTTTTCACATTAATCAAGTCTTGTTTTTTATGTGATGTGTAGAAATCCCAGAGATAAGTCACGATTGGGACATATCTTGATCTTGATCTGCCCTTTTATCCCGAATTCTATCTATTTCATTTTAATAAAAAAAATGACCGTAGATTTATGGGTTCTTTTTTTTGATAAATTTTGCCCTGAGGATGTTACATAAATCGTTGCAGTTAATAGCTCTAGTGGTGATATATTCTTCAAATATAAAGGTAATCTTCCACAAAAGCTTGGGAATCTCACTGCTGTATAATTACTACTACTCAGAGACAGGAGTACATGTAGTCTATGCACTCCCCAAAGTAGGCTGTGTGAGCAGCACGGCACTACAGAACATATGTTTAGGCAGCAGCTCTGCAAATGCCGCTCCTGTTTCCGTAGACCTTTTAAAAATACAGCCCAAAGCGAGTAATTGTGTGGGCGCAGACGTTCAAAGCTTCTAATTACTATTCTATACAAAGTACTACTGTATTTCAAAGTAGTATTCTGTGCTCTGTCTATAAATCGGCGAACACATTATTTTTATAATGATCGACGTACGTAGACACGCAAGTACGTACCACGAGCTCACGTAAATAATTACGCACGTAAGTAAGTACGTGCACACTCAACACGATGACCTCGTATTGGTACACATGTGTACCACTTGGTGTATTGCTCATTTGCATACCAGTGTAAATGTGTAGCATTTAATTATTTTACAAGCCTTTTCGAATAAATTTCAGCGTACGGGATACAATATTATCATTAAATAATATTTTTTACACTTCTTAGAAACGATAAAAATGTATTCGAGCAGTAAAATCTGTTTCAGTTTTGCTACTTACAATCTAACCCAACCAACGATAGCTGCCGCGCAAATCCAGTCAAAGTGTTAAAAAGTGCGTAGTGCGTATAGATCCTCGTAAGTACGCCCGCACGTTGGCCCGTGAGAAAGTATATTATGCATGTACCTGTGCTCGTATATACGTTGGTGTGAACGAACGCACGTTCCATGTACGTACATGAGTACGCACGTCCGTACGTACATATGCAAGTAAGCCCACAAGCACGTAAGTACTCATGTATTTATTACGTAACCACATAAGTAGCAAGTACGTGGGTGTGCAAGAGAGAACGCAATTATATACGAACGTATTTGCGAATACGTACGTATTTGGAATATTGGAATTTTTTAGAAATTATGTGCTCAAAATTTTTAATAGATGATATTTTCAAAACATTTCGAACGATCAATTTTGTCCTACCTTGTTCGTGTTGTTCGTTAGGTTTTTACATATGAGAATGTTGAACAGTGAAGTGAAGGAAGAATTTTTAACGCTAGTTCTTACATTTTTTACATCGCGTGGCTTACAGGTTTATCATAGAAACACTTTCCAAATGAATTCGTGTTTTAATCAGAAAGATAATTTGAGGAGGACTTGGATATCTACTTCGTGTATTGTCTTATGAGCTTATGAGAGTGATTGCTGCCAGCAGTCAAAGTTTGGAAGCACTGCTCTCCAGCGATTCATTTGTCGTAGTCAGCTTTCGTAGCCCTAACACAGGTCATCCCTATCTTTCCCCTGGTCTACCACCAAATGCAGGCCGTAGTAATAGTTTTAAATGCCCGTTTAACATTTTTTATTTCAGCACTATCTGTGAAGTTCAAAACGGGAAAGATATTTTGGAATCGTTGTTCATTTTCCCCAACAGGCTTCAGTTGAACAATGATCGAAGCTTCGTAAATTTTTTGCCCCAACATTTAACTTGGCCTTGCCATTCTGGTTGTCTTCCCAAATTCACTTATGAGTCAATATTTAAATAATTAGTCTTTTAATACTTTTGTCAGCTTGTTTTATCATTTCACCACTGATAAACGCTCGCAATAAAACATCTTTATAACTACATTGGCTCTCATTCGCATACAAACGAAGTCTTCTTAGCGTTGTGTGAATTTTTCATTTAAAATTTTCCTTCTCTTTTCGATAAAATACGCCCCCTCCTTCACCCTTCCTTCCAGCTCGCCGAACGGTAGAGGGGAAGAACAGGATGGATGAGGAGGGAGGTGCCAATTTTATAAGCCATCTCCTTATCCGAGAGCGGCCCGCTCTTTTCTTGCGCCGCCACGAAGCAGAACAGAGCCGCGCAGAGCCGACAGGATCGCCCGGGCGCATTTCAGGGCCGGTGTGCGCCGCGTGCTCAAGCCTTGGACCGCGCTCCGGACCCTATCCGGGCGCTTAGCAGCATCGCCAATACCTGCCCAAAAATTGGCATTCCGACCCTGGGCAGGCCACATAAACACTGCTCTAATTGGCTGCGGCCAGCTCGAATGGTCTCGGTAATTTTTGATGGGGCAGGTTAGCCATTTTTCGGTGCGAGTTATGAAGTCGAAGTTTTTTAAAAATGTATTGGCAGCAATGACAACTTAGCATCTCATAACCCAGACACTTAGTGGTCTTTATGACCAAAATATCATTTTAAAAAAGAGCGAATTTGATCATTTTTGCCAAAGCAAAAGCCAATCTAGGATCTCTAGCTAAGATATCGGCCAAATCTTGTTTTTAGAGAGTACGAGTAGTTTCCAATTCAAACTTTGCTTCTTTTCATAAAATAGATGGTTAGTCAATCATTCTTAAATGCATACCATCCACATGCGTCTCGTGCAGACCAGTAATTGTACCTAAGCGGGGAACAAAAAAAAATGGAGAGAAACAAACTTGTTAAGAATTAATTCCATCAGAGATACAAAATACGCACGGACTAAACTATTATGGGCACTAAAAGATTTTAGAGATTTCCAGTGCCTCGAAGAAAAACCCAGAGATGAGGAGATGCTAATTTTGATTTATACCCACCTATCAGTTTAAATTCCTGGCCAGATCTATTACAGTTGATGTACCTTCTGCAGCATAGTAACAGATTCAGTTTGACACACTACCTTGTGGTTTAAAAGAGAGTAAGAACGTCCTGATTTAGCTCGGATTGTCTAAACAGAGTAACTGCCGCTCTCGAGAGATCAAAGAACCACTCGTTCCATTACCGCATCGCTTGAGCCGACTTTGAAGGCCCGAGCCACGGGAGTACTGATTTGGGAGCAGCCCTTTGCCCTGTATCGCCGAAGTCCCTGCACCGTCAATACCGAAAACGGGAATCATTTGAATCGCTACACGGATCGTAGTCTATTGGAATCGTTAAACGAGACAAGTCTTGATCCGAACGCATAAGAGCAGTGCTCGGAAACTGTCAGATTCTCTGATTTTATACCGTCGAGAGCCCTTTTCCGGGAATGTTGAGGCTTTTAAGCTCAATATCCTAGGTACGCAGCCGCGGCTGTAATCCATATGCCTGAGAAAGCCAGGCCGGTACCGTTAGACCGTCTCTCAGGACCAGTCTCGGAAGTCCGCTGAGGTAGATTTTTAAATCTTCGTCGTCGTAGCGGTATCGTAGGCCGCAAAAGTTTTTCAGTCGTTTTATGTACTGAGTACTGACTTTCTTTGAGTACTGAACCTTGCTTGATTGCTAAATGGTCGATGTTCAAATTTTATTTGGAAAAACTCCGACTTGAGTATTTTAGTTAAAAAACAGCATGTAGGGAAGTCAAGTTGTCAGAAAAATTATCACTACCGGTTGTTTCGCAACGATGCCACAAAATAGTTAGACAATCTGGCCTGAAGACTCAAACCTCGTCTCCTTAAACCCAAGGTCGAGTACTCAGACTGAATGTGTTTCTGATAGTGTGATCGGTTATACCTAATGTCGGTAGCTGTAATCTTACACTCTTACCCTTGTGATGCCTGAGGGTTGGATAGTGTTGACCTCCGCCAAAAAAAGGAGAGTAATGATGTTTGACGTGAAACTGATCATCGACATGAAAATTATAATAGCTACGATTTCACGATGTTGTGCAGAATCTTCTAAGAACCATGTCATTCAAAATTTTACTAATGAAACTTTCGAAATGGTAGACTCATAACATCGCTACTGGGGGCTTAAATCTGTTACAATAATATGTAAAAAAACTTCAAGAACTGGAACACGGGGCGTTTCTAACCATGTGCACAGAGTGGTGGACACCAAAGCTTCGAGACATTCTGAACATTACATTTGGGACTGACATTACACAGTACTCACTCGGACTGTTTGCTCGGTAGCAGGTCGACCGTCAGTGGGGGAAGGCACTCACTGGGCACGGGCTGATCCATGACGAGAATCAATCCTTAGTTTTCATTTTTGTTTTATTTATACTTATCAATGGAAATTTTTTCGATACACAATCCTAATTACTCACTACTATGCCCACTGCGTGTCAGATTATAATTATTAACGAGATTACATTCTCTCAATTATGTCAAATAATAAGTGAAAATTTTCTAAGAAATTAAAGGTACTCTTTTGGTGCTCGATCTTGACAAGCGCATGCTGAGAAAGAAATGAATTCATATGCAAAGCTGATAATGAATAACAGCATACATTTTGAATTCCTTGAGATCTTAGAGTTCCAAATTATTAATGCGTGTTATTGTAACTCATCAAACTCAAAATATAATCCCTTTATTTGTTTTTTTTTACTTTGAGCAAAAATAAATTGGGAAAATTAACAAATCCACAACAAGAGTAATTTAAATTATTATCTATAGGGGATAAGAATGAAATAGGCATTTCTATATTAGAAATCACACTCCCAGGGGGACAATGTGAGAACCCGAGCTGAGAGTTAGGTAGGCCTTCTTTTTGTTGAAATAAAATGCGTTTGCTATGTTAAGGACCATCTTTTTTTCGGTTCACTGCTGTCCTGTTTTTTCAGCACCTACTACTTTCTTCTTCAACTTTGATCTTGTTTCATGAACTTCTTTCTTATCTTACTGTTTCTATGCCCTTTCTGCATAGATTCCGTGTTCCCTTAACTCCATACTAAATGGTGCCTTATTCCTTCCTCTCATTGGATCGCCTTTGTTGCGGATAGGGAGGCTTAAACTAACTAACAAAATCTAGTCTAATCTAATCTTAGAAATCACATGAACTAGTTCATCCACGGAATTCGTCATCTCAGGATCTCATCTGCAATAATAACCATGATATGTCAAAACATGCTTCTCACGACTCATTTTTGTTATTGAAATGACGTTCATTTGCATCAAGTCACAATTGCTTCAGAATGCTCCGCAGGTTTTCCATCGGATTTCAACGAGGGATATTTCCAGCTACATGTGAGGAGACATTTCCTTGCAGGAAGATATTTCTTAGTCTAAATGTTACTCTCAATCTCTTCGGTCACAGTTCAAAGAGCTCGCACAGGAAAGCTACGTGTACAATTGAAGTCTTTTTAATATCATCTCGTACTTAATACGGGTCAAATACGATTTCTCCGAAAAACACAGCGAAAATCATAATTCCTCCACCACCTTGTTGGTGCTTCTAACGATAATGGCGATAACGTCCACTCACCATCCATCCTTTACTCCAACCATCAAGGCCATCACGAGTAACACGCGCTTTGTCGGCGTACAAAACTTTTGAAAAGTCAACCCTATGTTTTTGCCCATTTCAGTCGATTTTGCACCTGACTTTATGTAAATGAAGGCTTCGATACCGGTTTTACTGGCTCAGCTAAATCCTTCAGATGACGACGAGGAGTACTGTTCGACACATTTGTTAAACCTAAGCAGGCAAAAATTTTTCAATCAGTCATTTTAGGACACCCACGGCTTCACGCCTAATTTGTGGCATAAGCCTGCGTGAAACAAATCTTTGCTGACTTTGATCAGCTCGCTGAAAGACTCTTGTAGCATTACCGGCAAAGTAAAATTTAAAAGTTTGAATTCAACATCAAATTTGTCCGATCTCCACATTTTAGAATCGATATACATTTTAAAAAACCGTCCGTCAATTAATGAATCTGATACGGCGGTGAAACTTTCCATTGTTTTTTGACATTTTGTATAGTTTTTTTTATGTCTTTTAAATTTCATTGTCTTACATCCGATTTATTCACAAGATTTATAGTTACAATGCTTTAATACTTCCATTAATTGTATTTCAGAGCACTAAAGATGGATTTTTTGTAATCCGAGACGTATGTCTTTTATCATGATATTCTTAGCCACGTTGGTTTTCCTTTTTATCCTAAAAGTTAGATTTCCCACACATCAATTTATTTCATTTAGTTTTCCGCAGATTGGTGATTTCAACGCAACATTGTAGGTATTAAGAGAATAGATTTTTTATCAAATCAAAGGGAATAATACCCTTTTTGGAAACGGAAACATCACTGAAAAAGAAGTCAAATATACACTCGCTAGAGCTGGTCTGGACGCCCCAGAATGTTTTTACGAACTGTCATAATTAGGGCGATTTTCTTGCCAGAATTCGAACCTCTGTCCAAGTGATGTACTCCCTGATTTCATCTTAACGATTTAGTGACGCATCTTGTATCATTTTGTCTACATTCTTTCGTGTACCATCACGACGGAAGAAGAAAGACTGTCTCGCTCAAGACATCTCCTCAAAAGACTTTGTCGGGACTGTCTCGCTCCAGAGCTCATCCGTCAAGGATAGCAGAAACTCTTCTCTCACATAAAATAATTTTTCAGACCTGGTAAAGACTGTCTCGCCCAGATCCTTGACTCTAAAAACGCTCAAAAGTGTCTCACCCATGCCTTAATTTTTTAAGGCTTGGTAGAAACTGTCTCGCTGATGATTTCAGTTCGACAGGCGTCTGAAAAGTAGATAACTCTCGTTTGAACATGGATTAGAGTTAAACTCTAGTTCACTAAATCTATCAGGTTCTTCAAAAAAGACATAATATTCTCGCGGTAGCTGCTTTAAGGCCCCGAAATATGAAATCAGAGCCAATGTTCTCAAAGTATAACCGCGAACGCAAAACAACATATATAGTTTTTTTTTGTATTTCAGATTGCAAATTCTCTGGTAAAAATGTTACTTATGGTTTGGTAGACATAGCTATTGCTCAGTGTAATAATAATGAAACAGTTGCGTACGAAAGAAGTGAGACTACGATATATTGCATCTCATCCACCGAGTTCTGAACAACTGCTACCTCCAAGTCCTTATCCTTTACACATCATTCGTGGGATATGGCACGCATCATCCTCAAGTACATCTTAATTTTTCACCTCGGGCAAATTTTTCATCTGCCTCATGCACATCAAACATCACCCCCTCAAATTAGAGGGTCAAATTCCCTCCCTCGGCGGGAATGGTGCCGTATCTCAGGAAAAGCAATGTCTCATGATGAATCATGTTTTCTTAAACTTCATTACGATTCCAATACTTCCTCCAGCATAAGCCCTTCTTGTTCGTGAATGATTACTCAAGAGGTAACACCCAAGGCGCAATTGACTAGGTGTTCTTCTATAGATTCCAATCTGTCCAGCTAGGCCACTCTTCTCCTCCAGTCTTATTTTCAAGTCGCGTGTTCCATAAACCATTTCCCATGTGTAAACTCCCACACGATATCTTTAACCTAGCGGCGGGAGAAAGAAATCCAGCAGTGAAATATTCAATGAAGCTGAGGGCGGCGGATTTGATAGCCACCAATGGCCGAGTACCGTGTACCGTGCTCAAGTTGATGGACCGTGATGGCGGATCTCGTCCATCCTTCTTTCTTTAGTCTTGTTTAGTTTTTTTGTTCGATTTCTAATCAATATTTGTTGTTAAACATTGTGACTGTCTTGAAACACAATCATTTCTTACGAGCTATTACAAAATAACGACGTTTTGAAGTCAGGATGCCTGGAATGCGAGAAATGCTATGTGATTAAAAAATTGGATGCCCATTGAGTACAGTAGAACAAGTCTTATTAAAATATGGCATAGTTGGCCGTAGCTATTATTATCTATAATTTTTCATGGTGGTATTATGAAAGATAAATTTTGAAACGGCAGAAAAGTTCCTAACATAATGTCGGTGCTCATTCGCAAAAAAAACCTCAACGTCAGCTCCATGTTTTTTTATTTTAGCTGTTTCTCTTCAAGTTTCTCTACCTGGCAAACTTACGTACATTTATCTGTGGTCTAACTCTTGCAAATACTTTAGTTCACCTCTGCTGCAACCACAAGCACTTTCTTCGATTTTAAAATACCCAGATTGGAGTCAATAAGTTTGGATGTTTCCATAAGGGAACACACCTGAACAGAAAACAGAGGAGCTCAACGCACTCGTTTCCGGCGTAGTGTTTCGAGTAGCGCCTGCAAAAGATGCACAGCTAGATAAAGTTTAACACAATTTCCTACGCAGCTTCTCTTTTCGCCGACCGTGGAGCTGAATACGACTCAAATATGTCCCTTTCACTGCTATGTAATCCTCCAATTGTGTGCAGCGAGCGTATTCCTTTTCGAACGTCTTTCATTTAAACACTTTGCATCCTTGTTGCACTCTGAAACACTTTAGTAATCTATCATTTATTTCAACGGTTGGGTTCATCACAGGAATTCACGCATTGATAGGCAACAATGTTCTCAATAATCCAACATTAAAATTAGTTAGAGTGTACTGATAAGGTTTTTTGTCCGACTAACATTCAGTTAGAATTAAAATACCATCAAAATTATTTTCTTCTTCAAGCATAGGCTCATGAATGTCATCCAACATCTTATGACCTTCATTCCTTTAGGAAATATACTTCTATTTGGCTCATTCAGTGGCTTGCAAAAATATTTAATACAGTAGTAAATATTTACGTTCTTAAATCCACCTAATTACCTTTAGCACAAGATATGAAAATATATTAACATGGCCAAAGACAATAATTATTTCACAAACTTTTTTGACAGTATTTCGGGCTACCGAAACAAGGGAATGGATACTGAAAAGCAGCGAAGGTTTTGTGAACACACTAGGATGTATGATCTGAAATGGAATAGGACTGAAAATGTTTTCACTGTGCTTGGGGAAATTATCTTACGCGGTAGAATGGTGGGATATTAGAAATTTCAAAAAGTCCTCGTTTTTTACTCGTTCCGAAACCACCATGGTCTACGAAGTACTGGACTAACTGCTAGCACAGAAACCAGGCATTGAACTGGCTGACACTCCATTTCACTCAGAAAAAAACTTTTTGACACAAAAAATCAGTGCTTTATTTATTGAAGCTGAAATTAAAATTTGTTAGATAATATTTGTGGAAGCCAGGTATATTTTGGGTTATTGTTGTGCGGTCGGAATGAACTAAAATCGATCGTAGACGTTGAACGAAAAACTTTCGGACTGAATGTTGAAGACTGTGTTTGGAACAAGATAATGAATGCTCGTGCTCCTAAAATCAGTGATCCAACTATAAAATTTGAGGGTAGTATCATGGTTTGGTGATGTTTTTCCCCTCGTACAGTGTAAGAAGGGAAATAGAAACAACCCCGATGGATGGAACATTTCAGTTTTTTGTTCATAAATGATGGAAAATGCATCGATTATGAATATCCTCTGCGCAATTTTTTTAAGAAGGTCAATGCCATCATCTCATTGAGCTTTGGCCTAAAGAATTTATTAAATTTTGAGACTTTAAAGATTTATTAGCTCGTTGAAGATTTTTGCGTGTCACTGTACAGGAAAAAAGTAATGAACGTACTGCTATTGTTAAATATTTTGTTGCTCAGGAAGATAAATTCAAAGACTGTCACGCGGCGCAGGGCACCATAAACTACTCTCTGTAAGTACTTGGAACTACTGAAGATCGTCCTCACAGAAATATCCTGCGAACTTCTCGCACTACTAACACAATATTGAAGGCGTCAAACCAAGTGTCAGGCGAAACTCAAAAAACTCAATGGGGCTGTTAGCTTAAGAAATTAATGCGTGTGGAAAAAGTTGTAAAAACATTCTAAAAAACATGAACTTGTGACCTTTCAAGATGCAAAAACTCCATCAACACTTTAAGCGAGAATGACAGGGGGACCAAATGTTCTTCTGAACTTATTGAAAGGGAGTGCGCTCATATATAACACTACGTTTTCAAATGAGATACGTTTCTCCTTCGATGAGAAATTTTACTGTCAGAATGACAGAGTGCTAAAAAAAATTCTGCGCAGACAGTCCACACTTCTACATAGAGCTAAATTTTGACGCTCTGCAAACAATATGAGCTTCGTCCACTTCCCAATAGAGTGAAGATGTTTTTATAAGTTGAACAAATTTGGAATTACGCACTAAGGAAGCCTAAAATTATATCGGAAACAAGCCGTATACTTTTTAACACAAAAGCACACACCCTCACTGATCCAACAGAACATAGTATGGTGTCAGGTTCATTTGCGAATGTTTTGGAGCAAGAAAACGTGGCCCTCCTCATCGCATGCTCCCAACCCTAAGAATTTCTTCGCTTGGTCCAGTCTGAAGCCCGCATGCGCTTTCTTCCGCGCAACTGGAGCTTCAAGTGCTCATACAAAGGAGATGGGAAAATATTTTCCAATACATGTAATTCAGCATGGAATTACGCTGAATTATGCTTGTGGTTCAGGCTTCAGGAAAAATGCTGAATTGTAACTGCTCCTGATGTAGATGAAGGTACTAATTATTCAGAACGGGCAGCTGAAATCGTTCCTGTCGTTATATTCATTCCTAAATGTCAAAACACATTTATTTACGCTTCTAAGCAAGATGAAAACTATGTTTTTACTTTCTAAATCCAACTGTTAAATCTGCATGCCGTGTGTGCCACATTTATGAATTTATTCCGTGTCGAAGGACAACTTAAACCTAATATTTTTAACGTTGTCTAATGATATCGAATTAAGTCATTCTGTTTCATAAATTTTTAGTGATTATAAAAAGTAAGGGTTGAACAAAATGGTGTACTTCCGATTCGAAGAGACAATTATTTAATCATGGAGTAAGAGGGTGGGCATTTTCTCTGATGAAGCTATATACAATATCCATTTAGTTAACAAACAAAGTATAGGATCACATCCCGGCTAAAGCGGTTTTCAAACGGAGAAGTTGATAGCAGTACATATTTGTAGAGGGTTTTTTATTTTTGTCCAACCTTTCGTGCTTGACAATTCGTGCAATTTCAGGCAATTGGCCCTAAATTATCTCCGTTGTAGAGAAATCGTTATCTTTGTTAATGAATTGGTCTGTTGCCTCAGCTGATCTACGAACTACGTTCAATGTAATAATGGATATTTCATCTTCACAAGTACCAAGCTTTCGTAAAACGATGAATAAAAAATGCCCGCGGTGCTACCATTTACAAGCAAAACAACGCGTCTTTGGTGTTACGTATTTTGTTCTGTGTGTTCGAACAGAGATGTTAATCGAGTACGGAGTCAATGTTCACACAGAACGAACGTTGAGGGTAAAAAGGCAGTAAAGGAAAGCAGCTGCGAGATTTTGTAATTGTCCAAGAAGTAAATTCGATTTGAAAAACGAGTCGCAGGAAACGGGGTCGTCCGGAAGACACTTGGTCCTGCAGAGTTGGTAGCAACATGGCGCAGTGAACGCAGGGGACCAGAGTTTACAGAGGGAAAACAACAGAACTTGAAAATAACTGTCCCACTTCAGTAAAAACTGATAATAATTTCAATATTTAGAGCCAATAGTTTGTCCGTTTTAGCCTGCTACGAGCATTAATTCGCTTCCACTCCTTCACACTGTGATGCCACATCGCGAACATTAGGCTGCTGCGTTATCCGAGTCCAGCCTTGACTGCGCAGCACGCCAAGTTCTAATGAAGCAAACAAGACGTTGCTGGCCCCTAACGCAATTCAGGATTTTACTGAAACTGACACTATAGAATCGACGAAAGCTTTCAGTAAAGAACAGATCAAATTAAAAGTATAAAACTAGAACAATATGCGAACGATAAGCAGTTTGAATGGATCGTGACATAGGTAGGTCCGGATTTGAAGTATTTAAGAATCCATCGCAAATGGTAGCAGTGCGAATGAACGATCACGTCTAGAAAACTTGTAAGGCAAGAAACATGTGGTGATTGATGACTGGAAGAAAAATCGGACTGAAATTTCTTCATATCTCAACAGAATCAGAAATAAACTATCCTGGGAAACAATACTCGTAAAGATGAAAGGTCATTCTATGACTTAGCTATTAATATTGTGACAATGTTTAATTCTTCCTAGCGTCCGAATTATTAAATACATCGTGAGATTGTGTTTCGAATAATTTCCTTGTTTTGTTTGCAGAATTAGATACATCCTCCTGATAATGGAGTTATGCATATGAAAACTAAAGTTTACTAATCAGTAAGGATGAAGAATGAAGAAGACGAACAATTTCTGTCCAATCGGTTTAAGTGGAAAATTAAATTTGAAGGGACTGAGCTGATCAAAAACTGAAAATCATTAAATCAAAAAGAAAAAAAATATTTCCAACAAATTTGACACAAATTAAGGGCATAGTTACGAGTCATGTCTTCATTCCTGTTGATGACCTTAAAATATCTTTGCTGGATGTTTGAAATGAGCTTTTTTAATAGAGTTATAAGAAGGTTACTCCACGCGGTTAAGATGGCATCGCGATCATTTACCGTCTCAAATTGCTGATCATTTCTGTAGGTATTCTAACCATCCATACGCGAACATTTTATATCGGATTCAGCTTTGCAGGACCACCTAGGTGATGACGAAACAAAGGAACATCATTCTCTTAAAAGAATGTCTTGCTGAGGAGGACATTTTTGGTCGCTGCATTACCTTGTTGGAAAACCATCCCTTGCCATACAAAAGAGGGCATTCCTTCTTAAATGCAACATGCCGTAAATACAACATGCCAACATAATCAGGCACTGTTTCATATCCCAGCACAACATGAAGTTCTACTGCGCCTCCGGGGTAAAAGACACCCACACCATGACGTAGCCTTCGCCACATTGTTGCGCAGAAAACATTTCCGGAGGAATTCTTCGTCGAACCTGTAAAGTTGGAATTGATCAAGACCGCCTGGGATAAATTTGTTTCATCAGATAGCAAACCTCTATTTCACTTTGCAGCCTCCTATATTTAATGTTCCTTAACGGTCTAGTTTGTAGCGTGGAAGCAGATGAGACCCTATAAAACGCTTTCTATTCTTCAAACATACTCATCTCAGGCGTAACCTGATGGTTATTAGACCGCAATCGGCATCAGTGAGTGCTTTAATCTTTCTTGAAGATCGTTGCCGATCTTGACGGACAATCAAACAGATTCTCATATTTAATTCTGTTAAATATTTTTTATCTACCAATAAAGTTTGCATTCCATAAGCAGCTTCAAACTCCTGTTTTACTGGTTCTAACCTCAGCTGCGGTTGCACGCTGTGGCAAGCCTCGCGTGTACAGCTCAACAACCTGACCACGTTCTAAGGAGGAGAGTTTATTGGCCTAAAGGTGGGTTCACATTGACACTCTTTTCAACACTCTGAGTGTCACTTCGACGGGCACATACACTGTTGCCGGGCTAGCAGGCGGGCAAAGTGAGGTTCACTTGGATATTCTCCCTAGCCATTCTTTGCCGCCGCCTGCCCGTCAATCACTCCATCTACAGATGAGCCGTAGCCTGCAGCATGTCATCAGTAGGGATGTGACATTGAACATATTGCATGTATATGCTTTTGAGTATATTTTAGATAGCATAAAATATGCCCGCAAGTATATATGCAGTGTGCGAATATCGCATATTTTCCTCGGAACAGCATAAAATATGACGAACATGCATGATTAACTGTAAGTGGCAGTAAACTGAAACCTAGTAAAACCTTCCCATTACTTTTAAATTATATTCTTTTTTTCATCCAGTTTTATTTAATTTTTTTCTTTAACTGGATCAATTTTGTAAATTGAAATTTTTCGTAAATCAATAATAATTGTAAGTTGCTACAGCTACTTCAAAGGTTTACTTCAATTTTGCGGGAATTAGCTCAAGTTTTTTTAGATATAGTTCCTTATGAAGTGTATTTGAGATTAGTGCGGCTAGTAGTGATTTACAATCATGCCGAAGGTGAACAAGGAGCATCATTTTTAGAATACTTCAAGGAATTTGAAGATTTTCAAGCCGAGGAAGAATTTCTCTATTGCATTTATTGCGAGAAACAGGTGAAATATAAAACTTTTTTCTCACTCAGTGCACGTGAGAGAAGTTTTGCGTGGTTCAAGGTTTTAGTTTCCAAATATTATCACGTAGAACCATGTTGGGCTTAGTGCACACTTTATCAAATTATTGTTACCGAAGGATATGAATTGCTCTTGCATAGCAACACAAGGACTTCCTACTTCGAGAACAATAAAATTAATGGATATCGTATAGGAAACATTGAAGAACAGATATGATAAAAGGTATTATCAAGAGTTAAAATGCATTTTGGTGAAAAACGAAGGTTTTGAAAAAATAAAAACAATCAACTCAATTTTGACTCGTGAGATCTCTGACGCAATGGATGAATCCATTAAGGAATATTCACCTTCCGAACTAACTTGCTTCACCTTTGCTCCTCTTGTTTCTTGCGATGTCGAGTGGAAGTTTTCGCTGCGTAAAACTTTGCTGGCAGATAATCGTAGAAGATTTGTTTTTGAAAATCTAAAATACCACGCAATTATCAAGTGCAACCCTCGAATTTAATGCTAAAATATATTCCCGTTTAAAAGAAGGGTTAACAAATGATCCTTGCATTCATGAAAAACATTAAATGTACTTCAAAATCAAAATTGGATGAGATCACTTTTTTTTCGTTCGTTATCATCGTCCTTAATTCGTTCAGATTAGAATTGGTACTGTTTCAAAATATTCATGTTCAGATAAGTTATAAAACTTAGTTGAGAATTGTATGCACTTAATGATTAATAGAAAATTATAAAATAAATCATTTTTTCCGTGTATGAAGAAGTACACTGTATCCTGTATCATTGATTCTGCGCAATCTTCCTCACAAAAAATATAAATTTGGAGCTATTCAAGTGAAGCATTTATATTGATACATATTTCTGCTTAGCATGTAATATGCGCTTCCACAATTATGCATAGAGTGTAGCATATATGCATCGAGTGTTTCTACGAATGGTTTTACTAGCATAATTCTTGCCGAAGCCTTCATATTTTATGCTGCATATGCGCTACAAAAATCAGTAAAAACAAGAACATTAAAGAACGTGCAATCAATGACATACGAAATAAATTATTAGCGCTATTCTACTAATCATCTGCCCTCCTGGCGAGAAGTACTAGAGCGCAGAGCGCAGTACCTCCCAACGTAGCGTCTGGATTGCAACTGAGCAGTGTGAACAACACACTCTGCCCGCCGACTTTGACGCTTCTGCTGCCTGCTAGCGCTGTGCCAATGTGAACGATCGCTGCGCGCACTTGCCCGCGCCCGATGGTTGTGAGCTTCCAATGCGAGTGTCAATGTGAACCCAGCATTAGTCATAGTAACATCTTTACGCTGTGAGTGACAGCCTCTAACTTAAGGGAAATCCATGACTTTCCCAACTTTGCGATTCTCGTGCGTTCTGGTCTTAAATTTTCACCCCAAGAAATGGCTCAGGTACTCAAGACGCACTCCACAGTCAAATTAATTAGATTTAAATCGCTTGCCTCCTTCATCTTGACTTTTATAAATGAGTAAAGTTTAGTTGGAAAACTTCAAAAGTCTATCAATCCAAAATGGTATTTTTTCGTTTTTCACTTGACCCCAAACATAAGATCAGGAGTATAAATTAATAATGGGTCAATAATAGACCCTGCAGTTCAGTGCGGCTCTTTGAAGTGTATTTCTGAAATTAACGCTGAGGCTAATATGCCACGATGTAAGAAAGCTGCAGTAAAAGCGTCTTATTGTATGTCTCCCAGTAGATACCGCTGTCACATCACTCTATTGATATTGCGCCAATACTGAAGTAGTATCCTGTCATTTTTAATTAGAATATATTGTAGTTTCAAACTAGAAAAGCATGATGGCTGTAACCAATATATCATTCAACGCGTGGCTTCCTTTTTCATTCAATTCAAAGCCTGTTACACAAAAGCAGGAAACAAAAATAAACTCAAATTATATTTAGGACAATAATCCAGGTTCAATTTTTTGCTGCCCTGCACACCATTTTTCACAAAGTAAGCCACTTTAAATGGACGAAGCAGCAGATAAGTTTATTTCCATTCAATTCCCCTGCTGCTTCTTTGACACCAACCGATTGAATGTTTTCCATGCAGCGCACCAGCCCAAAATTAGATCTGTCGCTCGGTATCCATGGGCAACGGCAACATGAGAGCCCGCCACTTGCTGCATTTCGTAACGAAGACCCTATCTATGTACGTAGACACCATCACGTGCCCCGCTACGTTACGTCGCTAGTACTCTTTTGGTCATGCTATTTACGTCGAATGTGAATGTCATACAAAATTAGATTATATTCCGAAGAAACTTCCGTAGCGGCAAAAAGCTCATTCTAAGAAGAGTTTTAATGAATTCAATTCTGAGAAGTGAATTGATGATGTGCGTGCAGCAAATTTTATGCCTCGCACGAATCAAGGAGAATTTTTGAAGCCTTTAGCGCTCCCTGTAGAGCAACATAACACACAGTGCGAACTATGAACATCGTCCTAGAAACGCTTCTTAAAAATGATTGTTTTTGCAAAGAAATTACATAAATGATATAGAAAATTATTTAAGCCTTATAACAATAATGAAAAACGAACATTTGTTTTAAAAATCATTAAAAACTATGGACTAAAAACATAGGTGAAACGACCGAGCATTTGAATATTTATCATTCCCTACAATTGTTAGAAATAAAGCCTTACTTTAAGGATCCACGAGAATTCAAACTAGCTCCCAACTCTCGAAATTCACCCAGCAAGAGTCTGAAATTTTGAATTCATTGGCATCGCGACCTATGTCACGCGATCCATTCAGGGAGAAACCCCGAATGGCTTACGCGAAAGTTGGGTTCCAAGTTAGGCTACAGGGGAGAATCAAACAACACGCAGTTCAATGAACTCCATGATCACTCTGAAATTTTGTGCTTAAGCGTTCGGTGAGTAGAACTCAAAATTTAACGATGCCCATGTAGGAAAGATGCGAAATAAAACACGCAGCCTATATTTGTCGGTGTGAGCTCAACTTGCGGCACATGACGAGTCTTACACAGCACAGTTTTTACACAGTTTTTAAGATCACAGCACATCTTACAAACATTTTTCTTTTATGACAGGGCGTTTTGAACAACTGTAAATCATCAGCTAGAAATCAGTAGTAGCAAATGGTTTTCAAGATTTGTTGTTATCACAGTCCTTTTCTCACCTACATGAGACCTAATCCTTTCGTGAACTAGATTACTATGCTGCATAGAAATTGCCAAGGTTATTGACAAAATAGGTAATTTGGAACCATATAAAAAACTGAACACATCATCAATCGAAATTGCTACCGTGAAAAATAAATCAAGAGAAAGTCCGAACCAGGAAAAGTAAACAACTATCCAAACTATGAATTACAGTCAAAAAAATTCAGCTCCACATGTCATCAATAATGGACTTAATCGACGCGCATAATGTGCTCTCAAGTAACTCTCAGTCGGTAATTCTAAATGGTCTGCCCAAAACTGCTTCAAACTGTCAGCATACATATTAATCGACATTTGATGTGTAGGATACTGGACTAATCTCTCTCCGACCACTCTCACCACAAGCTCTCTGAGATGTCACTTCTTGCGTGTAAGCCTGTCATGCACAATCGTCGCTGTTTCTACTCCGTCGCCTTTTTGGGCTTTCCCGTCTTTATGTGCACGCTATAGAGAGGGACGGGAAGGAGTAGAGTAATGTACTCGTAGTCTTCACTGCGTTTGTCATGGTTTGTAAAACGTTCAACAGCAGGGAGATTAGTTCACATAAGTTCGGGTTGTAATTACACCTTGTCCAGCCAGGTGTCCTTGAAAGAAGATCATGATTTCGTACAGCATGGTGATGGCCTGAGGAGTGAGGCCATAGAATCATTTAATGATCACTCCATTTATTTATGATGACATAAGGTAAAACGAACGAGAACAGCTCTAAGCGAGCTCGTAGTCGGGCGTGTGTCACTTTTACTAAAATTGATCATAAAATTCTGCTTTCTAAAACGTATAAGGATTTGTAACTGGTGATATATTATTACCAGCTCGCTCGTAAATTTCGCAGAGATGCTCAGCCCTTCATCGCAGCTATTTAAGAAATAATAGAGAGCCTATTCTCGTGCTTAACAAATTAAATTCTTCATTTATTTCATTCGATGCTTATCGTTCTTCGAATGATAATTTTTTACTCATAATTAAAAACTCTTGCCGAATTTCTTTGTTGAACATGGTGCAAGCATTCGTGTATTACTGTTAACGAGAAAGGACTCGCAGAACATTTTCTTTGAATTGTAGTATATTATAAATAGGTCAAATATTCACGATACAGTTAGTACCGAAATAACTTAAAACATACAATTTTCATTAGATAGTAAAATAATGCATTAGTCTTAGAATCTACAGCACATAGGACATGTTGTTAACAGTGTTTGCGAACGTTTTGGACAAATTGATTTTCGGCCTATACAGTGCAATAACTAGACCCAGAAAATAAAATAGTTTTGATATTAAATTCTAACAAGAGGGTAGAGAATAATTACTCTTAATAGACAGCTGGGCGCAAAATTTTATATTGATAAAAATATTTATCCATATCAACTTTGTATACGATGGCTTCAATATAACAAGGAGAAGTGGCTCATAT
The DNA here is from genome assembly GCA_030386875.1 of Morinoia aosen. Taxonomy (NCBI): domain Eukaryota; kingdom Metazoa; phylum Arthropoda; class Malacostraca; order Amphipoda; family Talitridae; genus Morinoia; species Morinoia aosen. Next base: position 27,550,101 of record CM059559.1, read on the forward strand.
AAGGTGGCTCATATAAGGTATCTGTGGAGATAATCATCACCGAAACCTTTGTCCGTTTGACAGATATTCAGCAAACGTTGCGTTTCTAAAGCGCAAATAACAAATTCATAACTATTCAGAGCTATCGCCAAGAGAACGATGCAAAATATTTCCTGCTTTCTCATCTACAGAGGACGAGTTAGGGCATAGCAGAGCGAGGCGAGCCCCAGCGGCCACAAGTAGAGGGATGCTACTGAAATGATCTTCCATGTCTACGGCATCCGTGAAAACGCTGTCAGCACAGTGTGTACCAGCAGTTTCTAACAAGTAGGGAATAGGGATTGATCATACATATTAAAGCCAACGCAGACAGATGTTCATGTTCAACTCGAACTATGGGACTTGATTAGTCAGTATAATGGTTCTTATGTTTAAATTTTTCAATAGTTTTTTAATTCTATCATTCAAGTCCAATATTTTCGCCCCTATATTCCAATATTTTCGCCCCTAAAAGAATGATGTGCTACCCAATACAGTTACGGTTATCGTACTAAAAAAACTATATGCTTCGTTCTTCAAACGCGTGATCCCTCTCGAGGAGACGGTAGGTAAGTTCAAGCCATGCGAGCAGTAAAGTACGTCGATCTCAATTTACGCGGGAATTTTGTTGTGAGTCTTTGTTCAGTCTGTCGGAGACGGGCATTGTTGGTGTTCATTGGAACAGAAAATGAGACGACCGACATTTTTTCTTCCTTTTCGGTAAAGATTCGAACAGCTGTCCGGTCCTCTGCTCGACAGCGTCAGTTGCGACGGGTTAGAATTCAAAATTTCAACTTAGATTTAGTATTATATAGTATGATCTAATCTGTCATGATACATTGTATACCATAGATAAATTGTCAATACCGAAAGTGGCGAAAGAAATTGGTCTAACTCAAAAATTTTTGTGCAAGTACAGCAGAAAACTAAACGAATTTTGAAATATCTGAAACTGGTACTGAATTTTCAAAAATGTATAAAGCTAAACCGGGAATAGAAGCAGCAAAATTAGCCAATGGTTATATGGAAGCCAGCAATTCACTGCGCCCGCACAATGGCAAGCCATCGATCGGTAAGCCAATGACCTGCAACATTAAGCCAGATGGTGCCATTCAGTGATTTCTGTATCACTGCGTTGTACTCGCCATAAATTTATTACATGCCACATCTCACGTCTAACGCGACTTGTAGCCAAGCGCAGAGGGCACTCGTATATTGAAAACCAACAGTTACGTCCGTCAACGAGAGGACGAAGAAATAGAGATTACTCAACAGGTAATTATAGGTTATTAGGCTACAGTAGGTAATACAGTGGGAAGGTATTCAGTATAAAGTCATAGAGAAACCGTTACATTTGATACGAGGACATGTACGATGAATTCAACCTCCCAAATTTAACAATTTTCCCAGGTCCAACCAGAGTTTGTTAGGAGAGGAGACTTCACGTGCCGGAGCCCAAATGGAGCGACGAAATTATTTCCTATTCCAGCACCTGCGAACTCAATCACTCTTCCATTTCTGGAACTGCTACTTAGTTTAATATTGCAGTCTTAGCGGTACTTACTACGTCTTGTAGCTACAAAGCGTTCTCTAGTATATAGAAAGTCAATCATAATTTACTGGTCACCAACGTTCTGCACTTGCTGCAGAAATTGACTTCTGAAGATGATCCTGTTTTTTTTGCATTTTGCTATTGAAAAGGGATAGATTGCCTCGTGTGTTTCTTTTTGACATTACTTTTCGAAATAAATTACGTCATTATTTTCATCACTTTTAACCATTATGCTTTCCACGTGTGCTCATGGAAAAAATATGGTTGTAATAAATGTTACAAAAATACGCCCCGAATAAGGTACCAAGCAGAGTTTCCCGAAAACGTAACACCACCAGTTTCAAACTTCACATCGAGATTCAATCCTTTCCTCCTCTTCCTCAAGCTCTCAACATAGCTCCAAAGTATTACATTTCCTCACGACGTGATGCCTACAGCACGTCAGTAAGGATGTGCATACGAAGCGAAATCCAACGGTATACACTGGGTGGATGAATGGATCGTGTGCAAAGATTACGTCTCCTTTTTATGAGACTATGCCAAAAAAATCAATTCCAATCAGATGAAAACTCAATGTTATAATAATCCAGGTATTCATCAAGATAGCCCCGAGCAATTAGAATGAAGCCGTTAACTTCATCGCTCGTAAAGGTCGTACAGGCAAAAACTAAATTAATTGGAGTGAAACCCGCCTAGAAACAACGACACGATCCACTGTTTTATGTGTCTAAATATCAAGACAATTAAATGACTCAGAAGTTGTAATGATTGAGCCAGAACTACGATAAATTCGCCTGATAGCCTAAGCATCGTCATTTTGTTTGCGACTAAGCATTTTCATGCTGAAACCAAATATGAACAAACGTTTTTAAATAAAGAATTAACGGTTGATAGAATTTTGCTATAAAAAGAATCTGCATCTACCCGATGTGCATTTTGGCTCATTCGTTAATGAATGCAATAAATATTACTGAAGCTTTTCACGCAAAAGGTGTCGCACAAGTCAGTACCATGAATATATGAAAGTTGTTTTGACTGAAGTAGATTCTATCAGCAATCAACTTTTATCTACTGAAGAGTCCACAGTGTCGTGATTAATGCTACGAGTATGACCCGCTTAATGTGTCATTCGCACACAACCTGAGTGACTGCGTACCTAAGGAAGGTAGATTTAGTGATATCCAAGTCCTTCTTTCCCTTTTTTGAGGTCTCAAAAACGTCAATTCAAGTTTTTCATTTGCCATATTACTTCCTCTAATTTTTCACACTTCTTTGCTAATTTTCGCAGCTGCCCCACACCAATATTTTGAAAATTTCAACAATTTCAATTTCATGAGGTGATGTACAGTTTCTTAATTTCATGATGGCCTAACTCTCGATCATCTCGTATTTTACTCAAGGATTTTACAAATAAGCATCAATGAATTGCAACTGTCGCACTGAAGCTGTACCTAAGTTTTAAAAACGGTGTTCGTCAAAAAATTACACTATACATATAATTAAATTGATCGAGCCATAGTTATTAAAATACTTATTTAGTTCGTAGCATGTAAGGAAAAACATCAACTTCATTATAAATACCGATTCTATGCTTCTGAGGAACCTTTAACTAATCGTTTCAACACCAACTACGCGACGTTAAATATAACTAATGCATTAAATACTGCAAGTAATTAGTACTATCCGACTAACACGCGCACAGCTATACTTCACAAAATGAACAAAAGCCTTGGATCATGTCACGACACCATTGTAAACTTGATAAATGTCCTTGCACAAAAAATAAAGCAGCATTTAAAATTCATTTATTTTCCTTGAAATTCAACGTATCTTGAAAAACAATCTTCAACTTTTGTGTTATTGCGAGTTGAAAGATATTTAGTTGACATCACAACTGACCCAACTAATTACATGAACTACGCAAGGCATGTATAATAGAAAACACTCTTTTGACAACAATTATTGACTTCGTTATTCTTGACTGCAGAAAGATTCGAAAAAATCAATCAAATGAATTCAAATAAATCTGTATAAAAATGTATAAACGAGCGGTACACACTTGGGCCATTAGCACTGACGCGTGAAATAAGCATTTTTACGTAACCAAAGATTTCAAAACCCCTCAGATTTTAGAATACTGAAGGTTAAGTTTGTAACTTTCGCGCCTAGCTTGTTACATTTTCATGTCTCTAGAATATTAATTCAAAATTAAATGTTAGCTATAAGCCCTACCAACGTTAGAATTCTTGGTGCTTACGGATCAGTTCACGGTGCGACATACTCGTTCGTAGTGCTGAGACCATGACAGGTTTGTGATATGAAGAAATGGCGGATATGTCCATGGCTTACGGTGCGGCCAACGACAAACTGGAGACGCTGCATGGTTATACCATGTACAATTTTGTGAACGATATTTGCCCGGATATAAATCGCATACACCGTCATCTACGCGAACATGAAAGCTGCTACGTGCCTGGACAGGTTATGTTCGACCCACGGAATTGTTTACGTGACACAGTTGAGGACGAAGTGGGGCGGCATTTCCGCGACAGGCCTCATGCGAGCACCCGAGGTGTATTAGGGGACGTGAGAATACCGAGTCGACGTACTGCATGTTCTCAAAGACAACAATCTACATCCTTACAATTTTCAGGCAGTAAAGGATCCGCTCCCTACCGACGACATCACTCCCGTATACTCGTAGTTTGCACATGTGTGCCAGACATTTCTTAACGTATATTTTCTTCACCGACGAAATCACTTTCACCCGTAACACAACGTTCAAACTCAAAGTTTGCACAACTGCCTTGAAGATAACCCTCATGAAGTCATCAGTTCAATTGCAAACTTCGGTTTAGTGCCAATGTGTGAGTTGGTATAGACTGCGATTATCTTATTGGGACATATCTGATGCACTCTTCTGTGAATGGGCACAGGAAAGGGTGCGTAAAGTATCTGAGGACACTTATATTTTTATAATTTAAACTAACCCGATAATAATTAATGTACTATATTTTTTATTTCAGAAGATCCCGAGGCAGATACTACTTTAACTAATGAAATGAAAAAAAAACGCGCTACAATAGTGTCTATAAAAGCGAAACACAGTAATTTATCAGTAGCAAAATTTCTAAGAGTCGCTTGATCTTTCGCTCGTAAAGTTAGAAAGGAGCTGAATGAAAACAATAGAGATTAATTGGCAACGAGCAAGAGAAAACAGTATTGTCAACGCTCTGACTCACTCAAAACACCTGAGGGTGTCAGAAGCGAGTATGGTTTTCGGTATTGTTAGAAGTGAAAGGCACATCATGCCTCCTCATTTATTTCCATAGAGCCTAAACAGAGTTAATGCAGATGCCTATGTCGAGACTTTTCAAACCATTTTAAGTCTTCGATAGACAGCGTGTCCAATGGAAGGGCCTACGTATGTCTTCCAACAAGATTCGGCTCCATCCCATAAAACTCTCAAAACCCAAGATTAGATCGCCGAGAATTTTGATGATCATGTCACACCAAACTTATGCCCTCCTAACTCACTAGACGTTAATCCTTTGGATTATTACGTGTAGGGCGTCGTTGAAAAGGAAGTTAATAAGCATCCCCATAACACCAAATCTTCCCTGATGGAAGGAATAGTACGAGCAATGAAAGACATAAATAAACACAACCCGATCAAAGCTTCTAGTCGCTTTCGGGCTCGAATTGAGTCGGTGATAGAAGCTGGGGGGAGGATAAATACCATAAAACGTAGGTTAATATTATGTTTATATGTTTTGTTAAAAGAAATTGTAAGTTTCAATGATAAGGGGCGTAAGGTATCTCCAGATACCTTGCGTACCCTGTTATACTTCACGTTTCTAAAGGACGTGATGCCTTAACTGCAGGAGGATCTGCCTGTAGTTATAAGCGGTCGAATGTAGTTCCAGCACGACCAAGTTCCGGCCCATTCTGACAGCAATGCTCGTCAATACATGAACACCACCTTCCCGAAAAGGTGGATTAGACGTTATATACCAGTGATGTAGCCTCCAAGATCTCCAGACGGGAAGCCCCAACATATATTTCTTTGGTGCTACATGAAATCATTGATGTACGTTACATCAAGGAGCTTTAATGGAATGGAGGCGGCATCCCAATCTTTTGCCAGTCAAGCGCGTGAAGCCACTTTTGCCGACCCAAGCCCCGCCCACCCGGCATTGGGTCCCAGTGTGGAGGTGGTGTTGCAGTGGAGGGGTAGCACCACCTCCATCATCAGCGACTGAAGACCGCGCTGTTAAATGGCAGACTTGCGCTACTCTGTGCTATACGTTTTTTCTTAGGCAAATATTTCAATTGCGTCCTTGAAACGCGTCATATTGAAAAAACTCGTACTTGACCGCAGCGTGGATAAGCGGCGCCCTGTCACGCTGAGTGTCTGACACCATGGAGCTAGGATATATGGAGGGAGCATAGCCGTCTGTGAAGAGAACCAGTTTTTGAGATTTCTCCTCTATCTGTGGTAACCAATAGCCGTCTCGCAAGTGTGACGTCAGCACGGATGCCAGTTACCCACTGACTACGTGAGAGTGCAGACGCGCTCGCTGAATGCTCTTCCAGCTGTTGAGTTAATCTCTAATCATTAATTTGGGATTCTAAGACTCCGAAAGATAATAAATTGGTTTCCTCACTTGAGGACACTTAATAATATCAAAATTTCTAGCAAAGGTACATTAAGAGTTGAAAACTATGAAGATTACAGGCCCTTGATTATAACAAATTGGAGCGACTTGCACGCACACCTCACCCTATGACTTGTGGTGTGGTACTAACCTTGCTCCGGAAAATGGGAGGGGAGTGGTAGAGGAGGTGGGAGGAGCCAACTTCAGCCAAGCGTCTGTGGTTGGCTCAGAATTGTGACGTGTCGGGCATTCGCACTGCCCGAGTCTCTCAACTTTTGCAGCCAAATTGAGCCCGATCGGAGTGCGCTATGCTCCCTCCATATATCCTAGCTCCATGTCTGACACGCACTGAGCCCCATCTCCGTGTGTGTGCCCGTATACCCTACAGCTACCGAAAATTGGCTTCACTTTAGAGCGCTGATGCCGCCTCCATTCCATTAAAGCTCCTTGCGTTACATCGGTGGAGTCCGAGATGGAACTTGTCGCAATGATAGCGGTCGCAAGAGGTAACATTGCTTAAGAACCGAGGTATCTGTATCGTGTCGAGCAATCTATTCGGAAGAAGGGCCAAACCTGTCATTTTCGCGTGGCATTAAGGCTAAACTTCAAACTCTGTCTTGAAAACTAAGAAACTTTGAAAGGTTGGATTGTATTGAAAAAGTATGTGTTTTGCGTGTCTCTGCTTACTGTCAAAGCTTGTAAACATCGTTCTTTAATATCTTATGAAGCTGATTCGGTAATATACGATCATATCAGACAATACTAAACATTTCCTTTCCCTATGTATTTTCCCAAATTATCTTAATGTTGCTCAAGTTCAGGTTTAAAAAATTTAAATACAACCAGTGGTAACCTGTTTGTGTTGACCTGCTTGAATATTCTATTTTTCATAGAATATTAAAAAAAATTGCGTATGAAAAAGAGCGCTTTTACTTCGAAGATAAAATATTGTTTCATGTTTAAATGAGACGATCCTGACAAAGCTCAACCACGCAGATCACTCAAAATTTTGTTCGGCATTTTCACATCACAAAATCGATCAAGAAAATGTTTTCTAGGCCCTTCTCAATTTTTCCAAAACATTTGAAGGTGTTGATGGTGGCATCATACCCATGAAGGTCCGTTGTTGTATCAATAAAGATAAGAGGAGTCGCTCACTGATTGATCAAATTATACTTGACGAATCGCGCAAAATTTGTTATAATTAGTAACTCCCAATCAGAACAAATCATGATCGGTTGCAGAACCTATTCTGGTTTTTTTTTTGAAGAAAATTGAACAAATTTTGGCAATTTCATTCTTAGCTCTTTGAACGCTCATAAATTATGAGTAATATTGTGGTACATATTTATGGATATAAAAAAGGCTTGCGTGATTTAGTGTTCTTAACTATAAGTCAATTACTTGACAGTGCTCCATGGCCGGAGCTAGTTAAATTTTGAAAGCTTGCTCCTGTCCAATCAGGCTGTCTTTACGCGTGATTTATCAGACGAAAACGACAGACATTCTGTTCCTATTGTTACACTCTGTGGAGACTGTGTGTAATACCACGAATGCTTATCTTTGTATGTCGATGAATTATAACTGCATGAGAGCAAGAAGAACCACGTACTGGATTAACTACGAGAAATGCTATGTATGGATGGTGCAGCCAATGATGCCGGCTGTTAACTGTGAGCCGTTGTCCGATGACTTCTACACAAGCGCTAAGATTTAAACCTTGTTTTTACTAAAGAAGTAAAAGTTACACATTCTTCGCGCTCAATAATCATTGACCCATGTTAAGGAAAATATTCTATACCTCCTCTTGGAGCAGCACCCAGAAAGAATCGTTGCAACTTGCATACTAGGTACGTGTTGGTACCACAAGAGAGCTCACAAAAAATCTCCGTTTCTCCCTAACTACAGCTGAAGCGAATTCAACCGAATGCTTGGGATAATACTAATTATTGTAAGTGCCGTCCGCTTTTGGTTTTTTCCGTAATTTGTATCGTCGAGTTCGACTTCGGTTGGCACTTTGCGTTTGGCTGAGTTTATTCCGGTTCCTGACCGTGTGGAGGCGGGTTCAATATTGTACCATGTTCTATGTTCTGCAGAGTTTTCATGTGTGTTGATTGAAACCTTGTTCGTGCCATGTACTTTATATTTGAATTTCTTTTTGCTTTGTAAGTTTAACATCTGTTCATTTTTTGTTTCAGCTCTATATATTATACACACTGTTCGAAACAGTTTTTTTAAAATAAAGTGTTCAACGAAAACGCGTATCGAATAAATGCCGAACAAAATTTCTATTCATAATTGCTATGGCAGTTATACTAATTTTATTCTTTCGTTTTTCATACTCAGCAATTAAATTGTTCAATCTACTTCGATTTACAAATCAAATTTTTCCCTGACGATAGCATTCTCTCTTAAACTTTTCCTAACGCAAAAGATAATTAATTGGCAAGTCTGAGGATTGACAAACTGAAAATAATTTGATGTAACTCAAACTCAAAACAAATAATGAGCTAACAATATTGAGAAAACAAAATACATCCTATTTTACATAAGCGGAGTGCATCTCTTCTGTCTTCTTCGGTGATGGCAGGTTGAGGGAAATGATTCACTAAAATCTGACTTTCAAAAAACATCTTTCGTAAATTAGACCAAACTAACAAAATCCATTACAATTTTTACTGAAATTGAAAATATCTTGCATGAAGAGCCTATGGAAGTATTATACAAGATTGCAATTGGCCCAATTCTATAGTATGGTACGGATCAGAAGCGTGATGCAGAGATGACATGAATATATCGAAGATTTTTCTTTTCTTTTCCAACGAAACGGAGTCATAAGAGCAATAAGAAATTTGGTATCCAAAGCTCATGCAATGATTAATTCTAATACTTGAAAAAACTTGAACTTCTGTTCTCTAATAATTTTCCACGCGTATTTTTTGCATAAACCTTTGGATAACGAAGATGATAAAGTGATAAAGATCTTAACACGTTTCCTGCGAAGGGACCCACCGGTGGTCACTGAGGGGATTTCCAAATGCTGCTGACCGACCTGCAGTCACTAACACAATTTTTATATTATAAATACTCAATGAAAGCTAAATGAAAGCACGACCCAGGTAATCTTAGATAATTTTAAAATTGCTTTCTATATTTGATTTTAAATTTGAATTCAGTAGTAAACTCCAGTTTAACTCATCGCAGGAAACGTGTTACACAATTAGTATCTTCTCAAACTCATTATTCGCATCATTAAACTAGAAACAGAAATCGATTCATTATTTCTTTCTTACCAAAATAAAACTCAATCTCAATACAGTTTCCACCTCATTGGAATTAGTTCTCGGAAATCGATGCATTTCAACAGCCGTTAAGAAAAAACCTTGCGGGGTATTTGAAAAGATCTTTGGATGTCATTTCTTATCTGGTACTGAGGGACTAACAGTTTAGAAGTGACTGTTTCTTCTCAATGGATTCCATCATAATGAAAAGCAAATAATTTTAAATGGGACTAATCTTATGTCTATTCTTGAACGAGCACTTCTCTGCAATCAATAATTAATCATTGAAACTTGAACATTGTTTTTCATTCCCTCACATCAACCGACTATTCGATTTGTCTGGTGTTTGAATCAAATAAAATTCTACGCACACTTATTCAAGTTTCCGTAGGGTGCCCTTGAAGATACTGAACTTATTTGGGTAAGCCACGTATTTATAAAGGAGAGTATTTTTTTAAAGTAGATCGTAATATAATTTCATTTACATACAAATCAAAGTACGATGTTAATCATCACATAAATGCCCGATCATTAAATTTTTGTTCCGTTGAATGGACTAATTAATCCTATTTCTGATGCGTACCGTACACGAGCAGAGAATTGCATCCGTTCAAATGTGAGACTCTATTCATGTTCGAGAGTGAGAAAGTTTTCAAAAACAGGGTGACCATTTATACTGAACCTCAAGTTGTAAACGGACTTATAAAGCGCCAGTAAACTATGATCTCGAAATCACAAGACAAATCAAAAACCTTACTGATGAACGGTTCTACGAAAAAATCATGTAAATGGGATCATCTGAAAAAGACGCACGCCAAAAAATACTGGGGTGCTTGTTCTTCAGTTAGTATGAAATGAGGTATCTGTTGTTCATGATTAAATTGTTGGATGAAATTGGTTTGTATGATACTATAACACTATGTAACACAATTTTTTTTCCTGGTTTCTAAGTGTTATATTTCAACTGCTCAAGTCTAAAGCCTATGGAAAAGCGGCTAAATTCAGCACAAACTTTGATTTTATGGCCACAGCACAGAAAAATCTTTTATTTATTTTGACAAAACAAGGAAATCTTTATATTGATGTTTAAGCGGTCCGACAAAAAACAACATTTGCATTGTATTTAAACAAATACAGTAAAAATCACTCAGACAAGTTAAGAAATGAGTACGTTTTCTACATTTGCGAGTGTACTAAAAATCGCTTTCTCGAAGAAGCCCCCAAATGTAGTCCCGCATCACGTTTTGGTTGTACTGTCCTTGGTAACGACGTTCCAAGTCCAATATATCTAGATGAAAGCGTTCGCCTTGCTCCTCTGAGTAAGCTCCCATGTTCTCCTTGAATTTGTCAAGGTGAGCGTCAAGTATATGGACTTTGAGAGACATTCTGCATCCCATTTTGGCGTAATTCTTTATGAGAGTCTGAACTAACTGCACATAATTTTTAGCCTTGTGATTGCCCAGGAAGCCATGAACAACTGCAACAAAACTGTTCCAAGCCATTTTCTCCGTCCTGTTCAACAGCTTGGCGAACTCCTCAAATTCTATGATCTTCCTAATCTGCAGTCCGACAAAGATACCAGCCTTGTCCAAAGATACGTTGCCTCGGACAGCTTTTGAAAAAGATCTTGGTGGTACTTGAAAGCTGCTGACTACTTGTCAAGAGCAGTGACAAATTGTTTTATGAGGCCTAATTTGATGTGCAGTGGTGGCATCAGCACCTTCTTAGGTTCTATCAGCGGCTCCCACTTGACGTTCTTCTTCCCGATAGAGAACTCGGCCCGTTGTGGCCAGTCCTTTCTGTAATAGTGCGCCGTAGTGTCACGGCTGTCCCAGAGGCAAAGGAAACAAGGAAATTTCGTGAAACCGCCTTGAAGGCCCATCAGGGAAGACACCATTTTAAAGTCTCCAATGACCTCCCATCCATAGTCGTCATACTTCAAGGGACTCAGCAAAATCTTGACACTGGTGTAGCTCTCTTTGAGATGCACAGAGTGCGCCACAGGGATAGACGGGTAGTTGCTTCCGTTGTGAAGCAGCACGGTGAAACCGTAATCTGGATCTCCAATATCTGCCTCGCTATCTGACTCGCTGCTGCCTCCTGAAGATGGTTGATCCCTGTTCGGGGGAATGGGAACAGGCTGTTCGGGGCAGTGTGATACTGGGGCAATAGAAAGGAATGTCTGGATAAACTAGTTCAGACGCATTCTTGCCACTGCGGCGTTTGGTGGGATCCACCATGCAGAAGTAACATTTGCTCGAGTGATCAGTCGACTGCCGCCAAATTCGCGGGATAGCACATTTCATGGCTCTCCTTTCTCCCCTGTACCAACTTGTAACATAGCGGATAAAATGAATTATAAATTATTTTCTCTGCTATGTATTTCCGTTGTGAAGCCTAAATAATATTTTAAAATAAACAATAATTATATAACGTAGAACATATTAGATCAAATTTTAAAATATCATTGTCCTGATCACAGAAGCAAAGTTTTTGTGAGACAACAGTTATTTTCTATTTGTTTTAGGCATAACGGGTTAGGAAATCACACTTTGTACCCAGGAACAAAAAAAAATTTCAAATTTGTTACATAGTGTAATTCTTTTAAGTTTACTTGGACTACTCTCTGTTCGTGCTTATGTTAGATATGTATGTAAAATAAATACTTCTGTTCTTTTAAGTTTTTTCCTTAATTGCAATTACTGTTGTGAAGTTATTACTTTTACCAATTACGATCTTGAGTTCTATTTATTTCCCTGAGTAACGAAGTTTTCAATACGTTGTTTTCTTATAAAATTCTTGTTTCTAAGACTCCCTACAACCTTTTGGGTGCCTTTCAATCAGGTTGTTGAAGAAGAGGTACCAATCCTTTATGTAAAATTTCAATGGTGTTTAATCTTAAGGTGTCCCATATTTGGATGCATGCTTGCTCTTCTTTTGTCGGAATATTTTCAGGAAGTACCGCATACTCATTGCAAGATGATTTGAACGAGAGAAAGAGACAGAGCAGAAAACTCTGGCCACCATTAACAAAATGTTTAGCTGCAACCACGGGGAAACTGTTCCTGGCCACGCACAGTCAGAGAGTTGGCAATTGTTTAGTCAACAACAAGAAAACAAAATACTCGTGCTGTTCGACAAGGCGCAAAAAAAGCCTCGCAGCTCGCCGCTACGCAGAATTAGGTTGTCAATATCAATATTTGCATCCTCATTTAAGAAACGAAACCTGTCCCCTTGTGAAGGCAGAGCTGTCTTTCATTGCTTAGCATTAGTCATGCGGCAAAGAAAGGTAAAGAGTAGAAAGTATGAAGATTCATCTCAAACGTTGAACATTACATGCATATTCTTCGTCCAATGCAAGCCTCAATTCTTCAATCACTTCATTCGGTCGGTGTGGCCAGATGAGGTCGGTAGCGTGATTTACGGTTCCGTGGCACGTGGCAAGAATGGGCTTAGAAAACTTGACCCTGGTTAGCAAAAAAGCGAATGAGGGAAAATGAACGGAAAACGTCGAAGGACTTGATTAAAAATAACGGCGGAAATATTCGATAAGTTAAGAAATAAGTAATCGAGTTTTCATTTCATGCAATGCATTCTGTACTTATATTGAGTTGTTAATGTTTTAGTAATAATATATGTTTATATTTGGTTGGGTAGTTTTCCTCGATTCTCTGAGATGCGTTGAAATTGCTTCCACTTTTAACGTAACAGTTTAGTATTCTAGAATCGTCTACGTGAAACTAAATGTTAACACTGCATGAAATTTTTTCAAACATTCGTAGTCTATCAATCGTTAACGCCGAAAATCTTCATTTAGTTTTTCATTATCCAAAAAATTATCCCCAGAACCGAATAAAATATCGCCGGAGTACTGAATCAAAATTCTCGACAGACGAAGAACAATCCATCTGCGAATATTGTCTTCCTCGGAGCTCGGGCTGCACACAAAACAGCCACGATTTACGGCGGATATTGGACTAAGCTGACAGCTGCACCAGCCTCGACAGAAACTATTGCATGGGCCAATCAAAGTGAAGTCCTGACTGATGTTGCAAGACTGCATATGAATACAAATTCAAAGTTTTGAAGCCATGTTCGTGACGCAGATGAAGAATCACTTAAATGTTTCCGCCAACTGGATATTTTACCAAAAGATGGAAGACTTCAAATAATAAAACATTTCATTTATAAATGGTGATGATCTTGAGCTGTTTGAGTTTTTCGTTTTTAAAATAGCGTGAACGTGCATACCCTGCTATAATTCTGCGGAAGTTTTTACATGTATGATTTTCCTAACAGTTCATCTAATATTCAAGGTTATGAAACAAAATTTATTTTTACTGGCCTATGAGCGAGGACCCTGGCTCAGTCGTACAGTGCGTAGTTGATGCACATTATGAATTTCTCATATCTGTGTCTAGGTAAGACCAGTTAGTACAAACGTCACCATGAGATATTAATATTACACTAGATTCGCCTGACGCGACGTGTATATAAGTGGCAGTGCGCTACAAGCAGCTCAGGGTTAGATTTCCTAACAACTTCACGCTGTTGTAGGTTCAAGACCATGACCGTGAGTTCTTTTGACCTCGCAACCCTTCGTTATATTTCCTGGCCAAAATCCTCAAGTAGTAGATTGTTTTGAATAAAATTTGTGAGCTCAGCATCTGGCCATATTTCTGGGTCGTAGATGCTTAGTCCAATGAATAGAAGTTACGCAGCAGGGTGTACTGCTACAACGATGTAAATTGTTTGATAATCTATTTCCTGATATATGCAGCTCTTTCCTCATTCGGTTCGAATATTTATTTCAAAAATATCTTCATACCAGAATAACTTGAAAGCTCTTTCCTATAACGTAGGGAATACCACCCCCATGCTCAAGTTTTTGCGCTTGTGGCTGGGGCCTTAGGTGTAGTGGTCACTCTGCCTCTGTCGTTGTTTGATATTGTTTTTAAGCCTTTCGCGAATGTGGTTGGTGGTATTATTGCGTTTTATCTTATCAGAACTTTTTCTGATAAAATTTCTGTCGCAGCAATGAATACTTTTTGTTTGAATTCGTATTTTCTCGGTAGACCTCTTGCCTTTAAGGCTGTAATGATAATTATTTTAACTATCTAGTCTATCTTCACTGTGGCTACCTATTTATTTCATCTACACTCCTGCAGTGTCTTCATTTCAAAATACTTTAATTGTGCACATGCATTTTTAGCTTTCCTCATTTTGATTTTGAAGAGGTTTCATTAGTTTAGAGGTGTTCAGCTTTTTATGAGAATGAAAATATTTGAGCACAAAAGCTAACAGCCACTTGAAATCCGTTGTTAAGGCCTTCACCACATAATTTATAAGTCCTTAGAAACTAGTTTTTGAATTTTCTATGAGTAAAAATTTCAAATAAGCTCACCGAATAAAAACCAGTACTATTTCGTTTTTCGAGCTCCAGTTATTTATTACTCTCATCAATCGGTGTGCAAAGCTGTGACCGAAAAGCAAATACATACCAGGCGTCAGTCTTTATTCAGAGCCTGCAAGATATACTCGTAGACTTGCTTCAGCAAACGATTAGAGAGATGAAAGAAATCTTGGAATGGTAACATAGAGGTGATAGCATTTGTTCAGGTTAAAAGCCATGCAAAGGATGAAATAACGGTATTCCCTGGTGTTTCACGCGCACTGTGATGAGAATTTACTAACAATGAAAACAATTCAAAGAAAAATCGCAATCAATAAAAAACTCTAACCGATAAGAACTACCTAAGTGTATCTCGAATTGTGGACTGGAATTGTTTTGCATCAAGAATTGAACTACTAACGGGAATTTGCCAATGATGGCTTTTTTCCTCTTGTTAACGAACAAACTCTTCCCGCAGAACTCTATGCAATAGATTTATGGAACAGAGTGGATCGTTAATTGCCGTTGCTAACTATAGCGTACAAGACCCCTGGTGTAAGCTGGGTTGGAGCATACGCATGTTGAACTGTAGAGGAGTGCAGGTGCGTCACGTGGTCAGATGAGTCACGATTCTGTCTTCATACTCTAACAATGATGTGTGCAGTGATGTTCATCGAAGACTACACGAAGCCTTCTACGAAGCCTATATGTAAGGAACCAAACGCTGAGAGAGTCTCTTACGTTCTGGGGCTGCCCAGGCCTCGTAGAAGTTGAATTTTTAGTTGAGTTATCCTCGAAACTGAACTAGCATTGCTTATATTAATACTTTGACTGCAACCTGCGCCACCGGTAGCCACGGATGAGGTTTTCATAATGCTGCTGACCGACCAGTAGTCACAAACTCAATTTTCATAAATACTTAATTAAAGCTAAATGAAGTCATGATCCAGTTTATGTTTGCTATTTTCAAAATTGCATACTACAATTGACTTTTTGAATGAAGAAAGTTATGTTGGGTGCTACTATAGCTTGAGGTCTACCGTCTTATGCGGAAAATGAAAAATCATAGTAGTCTTAAAGCATCACTAGCGATTGATCCTTGCTTGCGGGTAACTGCTTTGAATACTACATATCCGTACTGAATGCAACCTGCACGCAGTACTTATACGCCAACTGCTCGCATGAGCAGGCAGAATACTCCAAGCCCCAAAACCGTTTACATCAATTAATCTTCTCTCGACCGTTCTAAGGCACAACGATTGTAATCCTCAGCTCATATAGAGAAGATTTTCTTCGACATGGCGAGCTAAGCCGCCAAGTGCCAGGGTCGTCGTCCCGTCTACGTCCTGTCATCCGTTCCGCATTTCGTCACCCCTTCAGGGATAACTTCTAGCAAGCCGGCTGGATGCTTCTAAAGACCTTCCCACACCGCGTCGGTCTTCGTCCGCTCCTCCGCCTCATGGCCAACGTTCTAGAGGTCAGTTACCGGTTAGCTTGGCGTTAGCTAGCTGGTGATGCTAGAGTCGGCTATATTTAAAACCTACAACGTAACCCACGCTTGCCTGGGCCAAACCTATAAATCTAGCTATATAGCTAGCCTATAAACTGTTAACATTAGTACGCCCTATAACTGTTACTATTAGTACGCCCTATAACTGTTACTATTAGTACGCCCAATAACTGTTGCTATTAGTTCGCCCTATAACGGTTACTATTGGTGCGCCTTATAACTGTTACTATTAGTGCGCCCCATGCTGCTATTAGTGCGTCTGTAGTCGTTAAAATGACTATGACCGGATGCATCGGGCTAAAACTGTCAATATATGTGACATGATAGCCATTCAGAATATCTCAGGAGATTATATTGGGCCAGCTAAGTCCCCAGGTATGGATACAATAAAAAATTGTGAGATAGTCTAGAATAGCGGTTCTTAACCGGAGGGGAATTCCTCACTGGTGGGGAATGGCGAAGTTGCCAGGTGAGGAATTTCATACATTTGTTTCCATCCACAAAAAGTCGATGGTATTTCAAAAATCGAATACATTACATCCAAATGTTGACTTACTTTACAAATTATAACCATTCACAGACTGTTTTAATGACAAAAACAACCATGATGAGGTATTGTATACCATATTTAGGTAAAAGTGACAACACTGCTGGCTCCATTCCCCACCGACGCTGAGGCGGGGAATGGAAAGTTGGCTCACTAAAAAGTAGGGAATTAGCGAAAAAACGTTAGAACCACTAGTCTAGAACAAGTTAGAAGTCAAGAAGATCGTCCCCATATTGTAGCCGCAATACGAGATCGGTTGATGAGATCAAAGAGTGGTTTAAAATCGACTAGATGTACATAAGGACACTTATGGACACAATACCTCGCAGAGTTGTATTTCAATCGTAACTAATTTTTTGTATGAGGAGTGTATCTAAGGGAGATTGACCCTCTGGTTTATTTTGAGTTTTACGCTGAACTTGATATCTTCTTCCAAGCCAAGAGATTTTCTAAATAAATATGTGCATTAAACTTCTTTTCTGTTCTTTCTACGTGAGCACCTTACTCACAGTGCAACCGGTTTTTATTTTCTTTCAGCAATAAAAGAGGCTAGACCAAGTGTACAACCAAATTTAGGTGAGATGTCCGTAGAATTTTTCCTAGGGTTTGATGACGATTTCTAGTTTGTTCTTGATATCTCGTCGTCAGTTGTGTTTGTTGCCTTGTTTAGCTTCGCTCCTGGTTGCACAAGACCTGTGGCACCTGGTTGAGTTTTGCTAACCTGGCCTTACTGCTGCAACGCTTCCTCGCATAGCCACTCGTTTTTCCGAGTGGTGCGTTAAGAAGTGACCAGTGACCACTCCTTTGGGAAAGTTACGTGCCCACGCTAGCAATCTTTGGACTGCTCTCCCAGGACGCGTCTGTTCCTCTCAGGGAGGCTGCAGGCCTGTAGCGGCGGCTTCTGGCATAGCGGCTCCATGGTGCGTCCATTGGTGAAATGTCGCGTGCTCACAACAAAAACAGACATTCATGAAATGGTTTATGCTTTAGTGTTGTAGATCGCCTCATCCAGGCAGTACAGCTCTGCTTTTCGCACGGCCCATAAGAACATCACTCACTAAGCACGTAATTTCTTGTGTGCTTTAAAAATTGCCCCCCATTGAGAAGCATAGAACTTTTTTTCACGTTCGTTCCTCAAAAAACCGTCCACCATTTTAAGTTGCTTCAAATATTCGACTTAACTTTTAATCGTTAGTAAATTTTTAACATGAATAAAAAAATAAATTTGAAAAATAGGGTTTTACGCCATCGCTGACGTAGCGAAAAATATTACAACGTAATGAATAAAAGTAATTCTGCTGTCTAAAACTGTCTCAACTATTACAATTTTGGCACAGCTCTAATCACAAAGCCCTTGAGTTTGCGTTTACTATTTTGATGTTTAAGACGGTTTTCATTCAACGCCATTTCTGGGCGTACTTTTAGGAGGAGAAATGGTGTTCGTGGTCAGCAGCGGCCCCACTCAACGAGCCTCGGACGAAGGGACCTAATGTACACCCATGTGCCATGATTCTGGCCGACAAATACACTTCACCCGCGGTTGCCACTGCTCGTTTGTCCACCACTCAATAACGAGGCCGAAATAAATTTAAGAGTAGAGAAAAGAGACCCTCATTTATCTTCCCAAGACCACATGAGGCCGCATTTCGCTTGAGATCTTGATCTGTAGCATGGAGTTTGAAGTCAGCCAACCGCCGTTGAAAAGAAAGCAGAGAGAACCTGCTTTCTCTCTTGAGAGCAGTTAAAAAAGAGGACATGCTGCTCACGAGTTATGTGCCTTACTAGTATTTTTAGCGGCTTGAATAGTAATTTTAACTGGAATAAAGTGGCGGTTATTCCTCAATCGCAATAACTCATAAGAGACTTAAAAATAATGTAATTCCCAACCACGATTTTATGGCACTTTCGAATTTTTCAACCTAAAATTTCGAGTATTCACAAACAACAGTGAAGCATTGCATAAATGAAAAAATAGGCAAAATGCCGCGTTTTATGAAATATTTATGTTTGAACTACGTTAGGCGCAGCGAATTAGTTTGAGTGCAGAGTTGCAACAATGTTGTGGCTCACTTTAAATGTACAGAGCATTCTTTTTAACGGCCATCCTGCATTGGCTCGGATTGTGAGGGGCACTTCGTAAATTCGCCCGCAATGCGAGAAGTTGATAACCCGGCGAATTGCAGCTACTCCTGACGAATGTCGACGCAAATTCTTAACTGACGGGCCTTGAATTACTAGGCCTATAGAACGTGCGCAGGTCTGGCAGTGTAAAGCAAATTTATCTCAATATCTTGCAGGAACAAGACACAAGCGGTATGCTGTGGCAGTCCAGACTTTTTCTTGCCTTCAGAAGGAGGAAATGCGGACACTTCTGAATCTTGTGGCTGCTTGGAATTCTCTGGCCGCCGCAGAAAATGCGCTCAGCTCGACCTGAGACAGCGAAGAACGAATGAGGGCGATTCTTTTGTGCAAAATGTAGTTTGAGGATTTTGTTTAAGTGGTCATGCGCTGCAACAATTAATTATTCCAAGATAATTCTGGAACGCTTGTGCTGTGCTGACAGAATGAATTAAAAACCATCCAAAATTATGGTTAGCCAGTCTCATGGTAGGAAAAGAAGAAATTGGATGAAGAAACTTATATTTTGTTTTTATTTTAATCAATATAATCTATCTTATGCTTCAACGTTACCACTCATTTGAAAGTGACCGAATTCACAGAATGTAAGAAAGGTAACCTTTCTATAAGATTAAAAGTGTTAGATTTTCCAGCGAGCCTTTCGAACGCTTAAAAATTTTCATAAAAATGCACTTGTTGCACTTCAGACATTGGCACCTGGACATAGCAGGTCCCGACAATATCGAGTGATCTACAGGCAGTGCACTGTCTGAACACGGGCCCTGCCACACCTCTCGCGCTGTGGGGCGAGCGCAATCATGTCTTCTATTTCAGAGTTTCTGTTGTAATCAATTTACCCAATCAACTTTCGCATCATCTAATAAGCTTTGTTCTAAAACTAAAATGTAGCAGTTTATTTGTAACTTCGCGGCTACCTTTCGATAACATTACCATGTCATTTCAAATTGATAGAAAAAGCTCCTTGCAGCAATGTCGGCATCTTCAACCTAACCATATTATAATTTGTGAACATCTCTTGCTAACTGGACACGAGTGAGAGTTTTTATTCTACTGAGAAAGAAATTCCGGAAACTCACGTGACCATAAATGATAAAGAAATTTATCTCACTCTTTATCATCGTAATTTTTCGCTGTCATGGTTATTTTAGATATTATATTCAACCTCAACATCGCACCTGCGATATATCCGCTGCACAAATTTTCCGGACTAAGATGACCGCCTCGCGCTAAGCTTCGGTGCGCCGGGCAGAGGACGACCAAAAATTGTCTACACGTGGCACAATTAACATGTGTTAAGCCATCTGAGCATTCTGTCAGATTTATTTTCATAGTCTCTTAAGGCTAAAACTAGGCAAGGGAAGCGAGGTTGAGTTAGGCTATGTCAAATTAAGTCGGATTTAATAGGATTTTATTAGGTTAGGTTCGATTAGGATGAGTTAGATGAGGTTTGTTTTGGCTCCTTTGAATGATAAGAAATTGCTTTTAGCAAACTAAGAGACCATGGGGAACAGTGAAGTCAACTAATGGTCAAGGTTAATGGTTATAGATAAGACGGTTAATGTTGATGTTGTTTATTTTGATCTAATTAACTATGTTTAGGCACCGAAAACTTAAAAATCGATTACTGGCAAACATTCAACATTAACCGATAAAACTCAGACATTTTTAGTATAAGTAAGGTTGGGTCTGATTTAATGGTAATGGCAGTATTCGAAACAATTGACCTGTTAGTCAAAAAGACCAGATAATTGGGCTAGTAGTTCCACACGACAGTTATGATAATTTAATTTTGAAATTTGGCGTAGCACAGTTCCTGTACTGAACATTATTACGTTATTTAACGTTTGTGTTGCGCGAAGTGTCAGGACGCCATCATTCAGCCTCCGATGTATGGTATTTTGGCCTACCGTGTACCACATCCCGTGATCAGAGAACAGGATAATTGTTTTTCTTTTCTTCTGGCGCTTGGCTCATGAAGACACTGTGAACGAATTGCAGCAACAGCAACTTGGCCATCTCGTTAAAGCTCATTCTTCCATCGATTTGTGCACATGATGCCTAATAAAATTCTAGCCACACTCTATTGCAATTTCATTTTCTCAGAACACTTATAATAAAACATGCGGTATAGCAGTGCGCTTCAATGCGAGGAACGTCGGAAGGTTCCTACTGAGGATAATATTCCTATAAATTTTCCACACGATTTTTGAAGTTCATACAAAGTTATATCAATCCCTGTGTTGTGTTGTTCTTCGTTTTCTTATACATCATGCTTTATTGCATGTGTAAGAATACCCCAAAGACCCGACGTTCAATAGCTGAAGTGAAGGTGCGGATTGTCCAAGGCTTCGCAAATGATGTCCCTGTGGGGGCTGCCAGAGCCGCAGGAATGGGGCGGGACGCTAGAACATAAAAGTCCTATGTGAAGAACCCCATTAACAAGGATCGGGAAGGCAGAGGAAAAATAAAAAATCACAGCCAGAGGGACATGCACAAATTACGTAGATAGGGATAGAGCCATCTTGGAGCGAATGGTGCTGGAATGCTTGAAGATGCTGGGCTTCGATCTGTCTCCAGAGACATCAGGTACAAAGTTCTCAAAGAGGTTACTAACTGTGTGATTCCCATCGTTAAACCCATCCTGAACATATCCCTCAAGGAGAAGCTCATTGCCTTGGCTAAAAAATACTTGAAGAGAAACTTTCGCCTTGTTTTTACGGATGAGACCCGAGCTACGCTGGATGGTCCCGATAAGCGGCCAGCGCGAGGATACTTGCTGGAGCTTCTCGTCTCAATCACTTTCAGCATCGACGCTGAGATGATGCTTTGAGCAAGAATCATTGGTAACGAAGTAATAAAAGCATTTCAAATGCAAAATGGTGGTGAGATCTCCAGAAATACCTAAGCCGCGTTTCCAAATGAAACGTATCCCACGGTTGGATAACCAGCCATTTATACGCAAGCGTCAGCTGATATTTATGCATGATAACGCCACATCACATTCTGCCAAGGTTACCATTCTACTCCTGAGTACTCTAATTATCAGAAGAGAAGATCTCATGACTTGGCTTCCATGGAACAGCTTTTATCATTTTTGAAATGAAAGATTTATGAGGACAATGTCTGATACACATCGAAGGAGACTGTGGAAGAATATAAAAAATAACGCGGTGTCCATAACACTGCTCAGATCAATCGAAAAACAGATTCTCTACAAAAGACAATTTGACGTGATATCCAAACATGGAAATTACGTACATAAATATGTGTAGTAACCACGTCTGTGTAAGAACACTTGCCTATAATTTCTTTTACTCACATTGTTTTTCATAATTTTCCTTCGAATACATCGCCTGTGATTACAAGGAATGCACAATGATGTACAGAGAAAATTATTGATGTACTGAGGAAATTTTCAGCAGTTTTCATTAAGTGTGGCACATCAGTAAACGAAGCAAAACTCATTAATTAGAGCTACTTTGTACAAACAGCATCCATTCTTTAAAATTTGTTGGTACATTCCCCTTCTTAAGCACCTTCTGTGCGATGAAGCTCACTTTGATCCTGAATCTTATACTGAAAATATTCTGGAAAAACGTACTTGCAATAAAGAGTTACGCACAGTTTATGATTCCTTCTCAGCGGATAACATCGAAACGAACGTAAAAATTTTTATTTGAAAAGTTACGAACATTTTTTATTCAAAAGTTTATAACTGCCTTCAGCATTCACTTGCAAAGTTCTTATTTACGCTTATAAACCCTGGCTCTCAATTCGAAATTTCCATTCGCAGCAAATTATGACGTCCACCTGCACTGTTTCAGAGATTGAAAAACTCCAACCAAAGCATCAAATATAAGAAAAACAACCAGCTTTCACTATGAAGACGATCGTTCTTCAAATGCTGCTCCGCCCTCCCGCTGCCAGCCTTCCCTCTTCAACTTCAAAGGGCGGTGCCTTCCAACCTCAATGAGCAGCGAGCCTCTCGCATCTCGAGCCTTCGCTGATATTCGATGGTTGTGCTTCAAGCCAAGCAGAAAGTAGACGGCTACAAGAGTTATCAATAAATGGCATTGAATTATTTTCCTTTGCGTTCCAAAACGAACAATTATAAGCTAACAATGCAACCACGAGCAAATTTTTCAGTCAAACGTAAAAATGGCTTCCTCTGAAAGAATAACGTCCTCCTACACTTCTCCAAATGAGAATTTCGGTAAAAATAGTAATAGCAGATGTAATACCTCTGCACCGAGCATAAAGCATAAATGAGGACGACCGAAAACCTAACAAGTGAAATCACTAGTACAAGATCCTTCAGATCTCAAAATGGCAGCGGCCTTTCAGATAGGCAAAAATTTTGCTATCAGCTTTCAAGCCATCGTCAGTGCAGACCATAAAACCACAGTTACTCGACCCCGATGACGATCCCAAAAACGTCGCTCGTAAAGATTCAAGAAACACTTCACTCAATCGAGTTTCTTCGCCGCCAGACACAGCAGGTTCCGGCAAGTGCACGGAACCAGCACTCAACCAACAACACCACGTTTCCAACTGTACCCGTGATGATCCATCGTCAACGAAGTCACCTACGTCAAGAGAGGTTCATCGCTGGATCTTTTAATTGTAAGCATTTCTTTAAAAGTCGAAGAGGAAAATAGGATGAATTGTAAGCTTAATGATCTTTAAGGTTTGAGGAAGAATAGAACCTTAGGAAAAATAAAAAGGAAGAGGAAGAATAAAAACTAAAAACCGCTAGTACCTCCTTGCCTATTTTCGATGTCTTTTGTCGCGTCAAATATCAAGCTCATAATAGAGCAACTTTTCAAATCTATATCGTATATAGGTTATTTTGGTCTCAGGCCAGAGATCCCAGCTAGTACTCCTCAAAATTTCAGGTCATATTATTAAAGACCTTGTAAAACTTTTTCCGTTGGAAACAATATTCTCGCTGATGTTACGAGAAAAATACATGGATTGCTCGTCTCACCAAGCCAAAACATCCGGAGACGCTTCGATAACCTCCTTGGCAATATTAAACGAATGCCCTTCGAATGCGCGAAAAATGTTATCTGCGCCTGGAATTTATGCCTGTCGCCCTATGGTCTTACTAAGATCAAAGAACGTATCAATGCCAGGCATGCTTTTCCTGGTATTTTGTGTCTAACGTCTGAAGTTATTAGATATTGCACAGGGCTACAAGTTCGCGCAGAAAATGGCTAAACTAATGGCTTAACTACTTAACTTCAAACTTATGCTGTAATTCATGTTAATTAATGCTTACAATAATATCCGCTCATGGCCTAGCACGCGAGAGGAAACCCGCCATTTTCTTTACCAAATTACGAGTTCATCTACTCTCCGATTCCTTGTGTCATATAGATCTCCTTTCTAAAGCTCTCTATCCCTAATAATTAGATTGAACATTCCAACGATAGAGAAAAACAGCGAAAAGAATTGATTAAATTTACCAAGTTAACAACTCGCTCACTTATACTTATTGGTAACGTGATTGACCATACCACTGCTGATTATCATAAATATTCCTCCCCTCCAACCTCTGACCATTAAACAGCAAGTAAAGAAAATAAGTCTTCACTTCTACCTGATGCTACAAGAACCGAGTGTGCCTTACCACTCTTATATATGTCATCAACATTTATTCACTTAATTCGGAACAGTAAACAAACACGTGAGACGAACTTGCTTTCAGAATTTGATCTAAATTCAAAAGAATATCCACCGTGCAATCACATGGTCAGTCATCACCAAAAAATAAAGTTGACGAAAATATTCTCATTTCACCGTAGACCCCTCAACCAGAAATCACAACAGGCGAAATCAACGACGCGAAAATCAAAGCATTTAATTTCTGCCCTGTGCAAAACCTCCTTACCATAACCAAACATTCACAAAACGTAAGGTCTCCAGCCCAATTCGTGTACACGTTGGCATTACAGTGGATATATTAAAATGATCATTGTGAACAGAGCCGTTTAGCTATAAATTTGTCGATGCGTAACACCCTCCTTCATGCAGAGGCACATCCGCTTAATTCAAAACAGCTTCTTAACAGAACTATCATTTTTTAAAGCCGCTATCGGAATTGAGAACATAGCCTATAAAAATCAATAACCTAAATTTATTGAGCAAATCAGTGGCGACTTTCCTATGCTCATTATTAGAAACAATGTGTCCGCTAAAAAAGTAGCCGATTTAAAACGCTGTTGTTATAAACTATCAGTGCTAGAACACTGAAATAGGTTTCTTTAAAAAGAGTAGATTTCAAGGTTTTATTTTGTAATATACATACGATGTAATCAATCACCGTAACACTCACACCGCACGTAACTCCAACTCCTGGTTGAAGTCCCGATTTCCTGAACGGCTAACTTCACACAGGTCGAATTTTCCTTGAACAGCTAGGTCACCTGATATGTCCCCTTTAGATTTCTTCCTCTGGGGTTTTGTAATAGAAAAAACATTTTGTACTGTACCATCTAACATTGCACAATTGAAAAATGAAGTTCGAGAAATGACTGCGTTCATCGATGCGTTCACTTTGCATAATGTGATAGCAAGTTTTGTTTTTCGTATTGATAAATGTATTGCTTCTGGCGGTGGTCAATAAGAATATTAAATTTTTAATAAAATAGGACCTCAAATTTTGCTCTTTTAAATTAAACTTATTCCAATCTTCTAGTACTAACATTTTACAAACTACAGCATTTCTATCATGCTCCTGGAGACCTCATCCCACACATCATTTCACATGGGACAGGCAAAAAAATCACATTTTCAAAGAAAGAGAGAGAGGAACCAGGAAGACATTGGGAATTAGTCGACCTGGATCAAAATCATCAACATATGGTCTTCTTATTATCGTCCTATTAATAGTCTTCCTAGTGTTTCATCAAACAATCACTATAGCAACCTTGTTAATCAAAGCAGATTATCATACAGTAATTATTATCTTCGCGACTGAATGATATTGTCCTGTTATAAAATCTCCATATGTTACCGTTACTCCAGTTCACAACCTTAGTAACATTGACACGATGAATGAACAGATTAAATGCTCCCCACGGCAGAACAATTTCGCAACTTCCTGCGAAGGCTCAAGTATGGATAATGTCGAAGAAAAACCTATCAGTGAACGTAGCCTCAATGATGAATTAGGTGACATCAAAATAATATTGGTTATTGACCTAATTGATATTTCATAATGGGATTTGATTGACTAACCCAAAGTCAGTTTCAATGTTCAAGATTACGTAGTGTACCGCTACGATAGCGCTAAAAGTAACTGAGAAAATGGTTCATTTTTTTTGTGAAGGATGTTTTCTAAGCATCCAAATTTACAGCAAATGAAGTTTTTGAAAGCAGGGGAATTGTTTGAATACAAATAAACACAAAAAAATGAACATTGGCTAAAAATAAATGAATATAAATCCATCATCATCGGCAGGCTGTTCAGGCCACCCATCTACACCCCGTCGCCCAACTTAAGTTTTTTGAAAAACCTTTAAAGAAGTTCCAGCAGTTAAAAAAATTATTTTCTACTTCTGATGACTTTAACGTAAATTTAATCAATACAAATAATGAGCAAAGTAAAAAATGGGACAAATCCCATGAGGTCAAAAAATCTATTTGCATTTCTAAAGTTCAGAACTGTTCTCGATCAGGCTGTCACAAATGATCCCGAAGTAGTAATCAGCACGGTAATATCACCCTTTGATTTCGATGACCACTCTGTAGAATGACAAATTAATATTGCAAAAAAGTGGAAGTACAGAAATATGACCTATCGTTTGATGAATCACTACTGACCTGAACTATCGATATTTCAAGAAAACCAACTGAACAGGTTCAACAGATTTCAAAGCACGAAGAAATCTATTGATGTTGAGATAAAAGTTCAATTTTCGATGAAAATTTTATCGCAGCCCTCAATGAATGTGCACCTTACACTACCAGAAGAAAATTACGCTACAAAAGACATTGAATAGCTAAGAAAAATCTCGAAAACTTACTTACGTGAACATAAAAATAAAAGATCAAATAGTACTCTCCGAAACAAATATAAACTCCTTAAAAAATTATTCGAAAAAAATTTGTGAAGCAAAACAATTACGTTACAATAACTAACAATTAATTACAAAAAAAATCCAAAACGAACGTGGGAAATCTTCAGTGAAGTAGCCGAATACGAAAATTCAAAACCATATAATTCGATGTGCAAATCCCTTTGAAGCAGCTATTGTTTTAGATATTTGTACGAAAGTTTTCGATAAAGTATCTTAAAGTAAGTCAAATCAACCTTCAGTTTTAAACCCATGAGCATTCTTCATTCACAGGTGCCAGTGTCAACTGCTGAGCACGTCCAGCTGATTTACCAGAGATGCTAAAAATTTTAGACCCACCGAAAAACACAAGGGCATTCAGATATGACAGCATTAGCCTTCAATATATCAAAGACAGTTTCCCTGTAGCAGCACCAATGATTCGATTGATAATCAATGCATCCATGGCACCCAATAAGGCCCCCAATCACTGGAAACACTCCATAATTAAATCCTTGCTTGAAATGTGTGGCATTAATGCAAGATTTCGACGGTGTCGAACACCAGCGACTTTAGTACAAAACGTCAAAGTTAGGAGTGGAAGCACAAAAGTTTGAAAGTTACGTTTTAAACCGGTCATGACGAATTGCCCCCATTCATTTAAATTTTAAAACTAACCTCAAAGTCCTTTCTTTGGGCCGCTCCGTTTCCTATTTCCATTGATGGTTTCCGCTAAGCAATCAGACGATGATCATCGCGAGAATCTATCTCAAGAATCTGTATGTATGCAGGTGATGTTCAAATGCGATAAGTTCAGCGGCTGAATTACCCAAGACGCAAATAAACGTTGAAAGTCTCATGGGTAGGTAGCCCGAAATCAGGATGTGATCAAAATGGTCATTAGGCATTATTTTTGCCTACAAAGACGCTGCTAAAAAATTACTTAACCTGACGCTAATGCTGGGAAAAGATCAAATCGAGCCATTAGAAAAAGAGGACATTTAGGGCTTATGGTTTTGATCAAAGTGTCCTTCAAATCTCACTAGAGAAAACTTTCAACAAAATGAACAAAACTAAGGGTTTTTCATCATATAAAAAGTATGCTCGACGAAAAATCTAGGTTATTAGGCCATCAATCTTCAGCGGGATCGTGTCTCGACTATTGCGGCTCGTTCTGGGAAGACATGACTCAATACCGTTAAAACGAGTAAGAAACATGTGCGAGTTTTGCGGCCAAGGTTGCATGCAGACGTAAATTCAAGATAAGCGATTAAGCAACTCCTTTCCTAATTAAACTCGTTTGGACCCTAATTCAAGAAAAATTACATCCATTATGCCCAATATGCATTCTCTTTGAAAAAATTCCTTAGAGCAAAGAGCAGCGCACATTCTATTCCTAGCACACACTAAAACAAACCGAGAACGAAATCGAAGAAATTATGTCTCAGTACTGTTCATTTGGCTGTGGTCAAAAAACTCACTTATTATTAGATGCCTTATTTTAGAGCAAACTTCCCTAGAGTATAAAAATCAATCAATCAAATGGAAGAATTGAAAGCCAAAATAGCTCGTCATTTGGTGACGCAACAATAACCTCATGCTGCAGTACATACTGAATGAGTAATTATGAAAAACTTCCTCTCATTTATCGACACAGCTTAATTTCGGTCCAAATTCCCTAGCACACATACGTAACGTGATTTCTTATATGCTAGTACTTATTATGTGCGTATGTACAGCAGTTGATGCAAAATTGCCAAGCCGGTGACTTATTGTATACTAAACACCGTATTCCTTGAATCTATTGGTAAATTGTCTCTTTAAAAATCATTTTATTGTATTGTTTTTGTCAAGTTCGAGGATTGTTTTTAGCAATCATTTCAGAAATCTATATATTAATACGCTAACCTGTGCGTCACACCCTTCAACACCATTGCAGTATCTATGATACGGGTTGGCTCGCGTCGGGTCGCGTTACATTAGAGGGAGAGAGAGAGAGAGACAGAGAGAGAAGGAAAGTGATTTTTTAAATTGTTTTGCTTCATTTTTTTCATTTATTGAATTCTTTCATTTTAATTTTTTATTTTTTATTTTTTTTTAATTATTCAAATCTATGTTTTTCATTTTTCATTTTTTTCATTTCTTATTTGTAATTTTTCTATTTTTTTTCTTTTTGTAAGTTTTTAATTTTTTTTTAATATGGTTTGTTTCAATTTTTATTTTTTCATTTATTCCTTTTCCCTTTCTTCCGGTTTTATTTACTTTCTGATATTTTTTGGTTTATTTTTTATACTTTTATTTTTTTTCTACATATCGACCCTGTGCGTCACACCCTTCTACATCATTGCGGTATCTATGATACGGGTTGGCTCATGTCGAGTCGCATTACATTAGAGGGAGAGAGAGAGTGAAGGTGAGAAGGAAGGAAGAAAGAGAGGGGGAGAGGAGAAGGGGGGTATGAAAATTGTTTTATTTTTAAACTTTTAAAAAAAATTTACTTTTATGAATTTGTTAGGATAGGATAGGTTAGTATATGTTATTTTAAGATAGATTAGGTTAGAATATGTTATGTTAGAATTTGTTAGGCAATGCTGACTGAATTTTTTCACGTGTCCACCAGGCCTAACGATGATATTGATTAAAGTTAGGTTAGGATAAGTTAGGTTAGGGTGGGTTAGATTAGGATAGGTTAAGATGTGTTAGGACAGGATAGATTTGGTTAGCATAGGTTAGGACAAGATAGGTTAGCATACGTTAGGTTAAGATAGGTTAGGTCAGAATATGTTATCTCAAAATTTGTTAATGTTGATCGATTTTTTTACGGGTCCGCCTAGCTTATTGAGGGCAATGGTTAAAGTTATGTTAGGAAAGGTTAAGTAAGGATCGATTTGGTTAGGATAGGTTAGGTTAGGTTTGGATTAAGATATGTTAGGTTAGGATAGATTTGGTAAGCATAGGTTAATTGATGACATTGGTTAAAGCTGTTAGAAAAGATTTAGGTTAGGATAGTTAAAATATGTTAGGTTAGGAATGATTTGTTTATTATAGATTAGGACAAGATAGGTTAGAATATGTTAGGTTAAGATATCTTAGGTCAGAATATGTTATTTTAAAAATTTTTAAGTAATGTTGAAAGCAATTTTTTCACGTGTCCACCAAGCTTATTGATGACATTCTCCGTGGAATTTCCGCGGGTCCTGCTAGTAAAAATTAAATGAGAAACTTCATACAAAAGATGCAGTGAGACTACTTCAACTAACATTTTCTCAATATTGGCCGCCTTCGAAACTCACTCAACTTCGTTTTTTGTTCACAATCTCCGACTCTCAAATGCGCCAGAGATCAACGACTTATAGGGTGGGACGAAAACTTCATTTAATAACAAAATCCTTTCTCATATTTGAATGACTGCAACCACCTGACGGAGAACACATATTTAGCAAGTTTCAGATTATATAAGTCAATACCAGCAGTGAATAGTAAATAGGATAAAAATAAAAACCAATAATAACAATTTCGTTGAAAAAAAACAGATTTTCGGATTATTGTAAATCCCTTTTCAGCGGTCTGGCAAATGAAATCTGGGTGTTGAGAAATTAAAGACGTGCAACTTCTTCAGGCTTTCCGAAAATAAAACATTGACAGTAAAAAAGCATGAACAGAGCAACAATGTTCAAATTGTTAATAAACAATTCTTGAAAATGTCACCACCAAGCCACATTCGGTCACTGACGGACGGTATTTTAAAAATGCGGCACATAAAATACAGAGAACGAAAGAATATGGAGTTGAATCAAAAATTTTTAAATTAGTTCGTTCAAAAACATAGTCTTTATTGAAACAGTGTTCTCTAATTGACAAGTTAGTTGGTTTAGTCAGGTTATAGCTAGTGCCTAGGGAGACTCCCCTGTGTTGTGCACACCTCCGCAGTAATTGGAGCCCAGTGCTGCCAGTATAAGATCGCTCGCTGAGGTCACACGTATATCAATATTGCACTGAGGTGCGCAACATCACATCCACAAACACTGCGTTCCAATTATTCGTGAAGTGTGCACGACACAAGGGTTTCATTTTGCTTTGGCAATAACCTGACCAAACCGTCTTACTCGTCAATAAAAACAATGTTTTTAAACATACAATCTTTGAAATTATGACTTGAAAAATCAAATGTGTTGGCTCTTCGTAAATTTTAAAAAGCAGTCCGTCAGTGATCTAATGCAATTACGCGGTCAAACTTTCAACTGTTCGTTAATATTTTCGTTCTCACTGTTGCCTTAGATGGTGAATGTTTTATTTTCTGTTTTTTTTTTATAGATACGTAGAGGATGTCGCAAAAAAATGTACTCATTCTTTAACAGACGATTACTCATGTATTTTTCGTTCATGTTTCAGGTGCAACTAAGTTTTCTTTAATGATATTTAATTATCTAAAAATGAAATATTTTTTTATCTTATTTAACTGATTAGATTTTTATCTATGTCATAAACACCTACTTCAAAACCAAAAACATGAATTCTAAGCAATCAAAGAGTGAGTATGTGTTTTGGGAAACTCTGTAGTAGCAAGTTTTTTCAATTCTCAACGTTGCGTCTTTTTCGAGCACAGAAGAAAGATTTTTATGATCTGAGACATTTGATTTTACCAAGTTTTCATTGGCTACGACGGTTCACCTTTATATCTTAAAAGGGAGATTAGACCCACATCATCTATTGGAAGTAAATAGCTCTGAGGTATTGGTTTATCAGCAAATTTTTTATTTAATTGTTCCATTTCCGTTGTTAAATGTTTGAGTTTACCTTGTGCGACTGTCCTTTACTGGTTTCTGACTCTCTCAAATCTTTGGTGCCAGCATTTTTTGTGTAAAAAGTATCATAAATTTCTTAAGCGGTGAAGCATGTTTAATTAACTAGTTACGAGGTTCTAGCTAATATATATGTACGCACGGAAAATAGTTCCGAATTTGTATGATGTCGACCTCCAGCTTCAGATGCAAAAGTATATACTTTCACCCATCGCATTTTCAACATTATTCCCTGATATCATAGAAGTCTAAGTTCATGTATTTATGTAAATAAAACAGGAAAAAGTATTTGTCATCAATGTACCAATGTTTTTCTCCTTGTATTTTTAAGTATTTTTAAACTAAGGATAACTCAACCAAGAAAATATACTTTCAGGTTTTTCTTCCAATTTCTTGTTTAACTACTGACATGGCGACTATGATCCCCATGTTTGTTTGTCAAATAAGGATGCTTACGTTGACATTTTAAGGATGAATATTGATATTTGCATCAACTTCAATTGAAATGAACGAATTTCTTTTTTCCATGTACACTTATTTTTGGACTCCATTTACGATCCAACATTCCATTCAGAAAAACTTTTCACAAATTGTTCAGTGTCATTCATCTTTATTCCAAATCCTTACGTCAATAGAACATTTATGGCCTCTGTTTCCACTGTTTGTTAACTATCAGTTGTACATTCACACAAATTAACTTTTTTTCAGAGTAGCTACAGATCGTCCATAATCAGCTTAACATTTTATTCTAGGAATTTATTCAATTACATAATACGTACGTGTTGATCAATAAACTGCAGAGTATGGTGGAAAAATTCCGGGATAGCTACCTTTTTTCATACTTTTTTCTATAAAATTACTCAGCCTTCGAACATTTATCAACATTTCAGAAACATGTCTCAGTTACGAGTATGGCTCTGAGTTTCTGCAATGAATCGGTTACACCAAGAGAAGAAAGCGCGTTGCATGCTTGTTTCTGTCGTTGCCACTGTACATCTCCCATGAAATTGATTGTGAACTGAGACTGTGTATGCACCTGTTTACATCATGCATTTTTACAAAATTGTTGCTGAACTTTTTTTTTTAGCTATTGCATCTCGTTCGATTCAAGGAATGGTGAACTCTTGGAATGGAAAGCTTGCATTGATGTTGTTCCTGTCCCTTAACTCACCTAATATTGGATGAACTTGAGAGTGTTTGAAAAATTTCTCTCTAGGATTTGAGAAGTATGGTCTTCCATCTTCGTACTAAAATTGTCGAAATGTGGGTTACTCCTGCGCTCCACGTATGGTGTTACCAAGTTCCGTCCACCTCATTCGAGAGCGGTCTAATGCTGCTGCCGCTCTTTCATGACCCAGGGCCCCGTATCGGGAGATTTCGATCATTTTCGTGTCGCATGTAATCGATCGAATTTGAGTTCCGACCCGAATCAGCTGACTGACTACTGATTGCTCTCGGACTAAACTGAGGCCAGTTTGTCTGGCGGTGATGCTGGACTGTCATGCAGATGTCCTCTAACTAGAAAGATTTATCCCATTGTACTGTAAGTATACTTACCTCCGCCTCTTCCACAGCAGATTTAATTAAATTTGTGGTCTTTACTCTTCCCCTTTTACTCTTCCCCTTGATTTTACTCTTCCCCTCTTCCCCTTGATTTGTAGAAGTGTTTCATTGATTCATACGTTTATTGAATTCCATGGAATTGTATATTTGTTTGGTAAATAATTATTGCCTCGTGCAAACGAGTTTCCTTAATTCCAGCAGATCTCTTGACGTGCTCTCTATTACGGTGAATACAGTATCGCAGTTCTTTATTTTTAATCCTTGATCGGAACTTTTTCATCCTGTATTGCTGAAAGCACTTCTTTCCTATGTTGCGCCTTACTGGTCAACTATCATTTTATTCTAAAAGTTTGACCGCCAACCACTGAGGCCGACAATTCATTTAATGGATTTCAGAAATAACTAAGTATACAAGTACTCGTATATGAAATTTGAACACTCGATATACATTGATATTTTAAGCGCTTGGCTAAAGTTCCTCTGATCCTAATTCAGTACTGTTTCTCCCCTACGCCTGATGTCTGTTTTCTACCGGGTCATGGAGCCGCGGGTGAATGGCAACTGCCGGTGCCTGGAGTATTAATTTCTTATTGATCTATATTGAAGGTCAGGAGTTCTTACTCACCAAATTAATTGATTCTTTGTTCAGTTCTCTTGTATTGTGCAGCCTCCTGAGCTGTCTGACTCCTGATTGTGGGCTTCCCTTCCTTGCGACAAGTTCCTAATGCGAAGAGTCCTTGAAGGGCGACCCTATACTGTCGCAAGAGATATTTATTATTGAGAAGTCTCTTTTTGGCCGGAACGGCGATCTGTCGAGCGAGATAGGTGGAAGCTTCGTAACAGACCTAACGCGTCTGAATGTTCGACGAAAAGTTTGGATTGTCTCTATTCCAGCACTATGCGAAGTTTAGTAATTTGTACAAATTTACCACAGGCTCTGTGCTGACTCTTGCGATCAGTGTTAAGACTATCAGCTCACACCTGCTGACCGTCAACTAGTAAATGATTTTATGCTTCCTATCACGAAACTTTGACTGCGGCGAGTAAAACTGCAGTTAATGATTCAACTCAACTTAAATTCAATTTTTGTTATTAATTCTGCAAATGACAATCATTAAATGACTCATGCCTCCTTTCGGTTTTGATTAAGTATTCATGAGAATTGAGTTTGTGACTACTGGTCGACCAGCAGCATCATGATAATGCCCACGGTGACACGTGCGACGCCGCAGTCAAAATGTTCAATCGTAGTTGTGGAGAAATACCTAACCTGGCCTATGATGTAAGACTAACGATTTAAGCATTAACGTTTTCTTATTTAGTGTTCATTTCTGTGCTTTAACAAGTGAACTAAGTCTCTGCTATTTTATGAGCTGATTTTAGAGTAAGCTACTTTTCATGCGGAATGGTAAAGAAATGAATTAAATAATTAATTAATGAACTACAAATTGGGAAAACTGTCTCTTTTTAAGAATTATGGTACTTGTGGTGAAGTTTTATGGGTAGTCAATCCGTAAATTATAATTTGTATCTTTGAACAAAGAAAATTTGCCATAAAAGTTGAAAAACATTCACCTTTGGTGATGTTCCTTTAGACAAATGCCACTGTGTCTCTGCGCACAGCAGCCATGTGATACCAGACATTGCATTGGAATTATTTACGTGCAGCAAAAATTTCTATTTATACCAGCGATTGCTGTGTAATATATCGTCATTTGATATATTAGATAGATTCGTTTAATTAGTACTAGTGCACTCGGTGCTAAAATCAGCTCAGGCACCTTGAAGTATTATTAATCCTATAGAAAATCATAATGTGAGCTTCTGCCGAAGACTACATTCTTGATGACAGAGCACAATGCCCCAATAAAATTTATTTGCGGCAGCTGTTTATTGCTTTGTTTATGAAGATAAATTACGAAAGTACTAGCTTTCCGTATAAGAACACATCCTATGTTCTAAAAGCTGTCAATACATGCCTGAATAATATTATTATCGGCAACAATGGCATTGCTCACTATAAATTTGGATGAAACAAAATGTTGTCTGGATCATAATTGCATTGCGATCAATAACAATCGGGAAAGATTCTGCGAAACACATAAAATATTCTACGGCGATAGCATGACGGCAGGGATAATTTTGAGCTACCTTTATTCTTACTGCTCTGCGGACACGGAACTCTTCAACCTGTGGAAAATACAGATGACGGTCACTTAGCTAAACTGTAAGAATACTTCCGCTTTAATTTGCCCCAACTTTTCCTTTGCTGAAGATACGAACCAAACAAGTTTTTGTTATCTCAAACTACATATAATTCTAAAAAAAATAGATAAAACCTAAAAATTAGTAGATTTTTTCACAATTTCAACACTTTTCATGCAAACTTCTAACGCTCTTTAATCGGGAAGATCTAAAGCAATAAAAGAACTTGCGAGAGAAATAAATTTTAGTTTCAACAAATAAAAACAATACATACTTCAGTATCGTGTATTGTCCAATTGTAACATATATTTTTCAAGACTTGACCCGTTCAAGCGTAACACGCAAGGAACTCCCACACTAGCTCCTCGCAATGGAAGCTGTGAGCCTGTGACTAAATCTCTAAGTCCTGCTGACCAGATGCAACTCACGCCTTTTTTAAGGCCACAACAAAGATCACAAGATTGCCGCTTTAGTTCTAAAGCCGGGGCCACAAACCTCGCTCGTAACCCCGACAATCGTACTCTTTTTTTTTTCTCCTCAAGTTTCAGTCTTTCTCCCAAATGAAGTTGCAGTGCGAAAATTCGCCAGTCAACAACGTCGATGCGGCTCCGCTATTCATCCTTCCCAGAAAGTCGAAAGTGGTTCCTGAGCATGAATCGTGAGTCGTTGACGTTCGTTCAAAGAATTTGGGCCGGACGCACTTTTGCAACTATTGCCCTAGCAAATTTTATCAGAAAGCGGATTTTAGCCGGTTACCATTTGTGGCTTGGGTTTCTTCCCAAGCCTCAAAGGTTGACCTCAAATCTGTTTGCGCCGCCTTCAAGTCTCTGTATCACTCTTAGTGCAGGAGTGTTCTACTCAAGTCTCGTCGTTCTGCTGTGAAATCTAGGGGCTTTGCTGTCAAGACTCGACTTTTTTGCTTTGGAAGGATGACTAGTGTTGAATCGCTTGATTCCGCTTCTTCAAAGGCTCAGTTTCACGCACAGCTCTGTGCTGTAGGCTCACACAAGCCTACTCCCGCGGTTGAGAGAATGGCTAAAAGAATGAAAAGGGGCAAAAATTGAAGAATCGAATCGTTGCTGAGAGTGATGACCACCGCCGTGTTGTGGGAAGGTAGCACCACAATCTTCATCAGTAGAAATAAGCATATAATGTAAATGCAACCTATTTTAAACCGAAAAATTTTTTAAAAAGAAAATATGGTAAACCACAAGTAGTGCTATAAAATATAAACCAAGGTCTTAATACAACTTACAGTATGTGGAACCAAACCATACGCCAAGGTATATTGTGGTCTGGACGAAATGATTATTTTCTCGTAGAAAGGTTACCTTTATCGGAAAAATAATAAATACATGAAACAAAGTTTGAACACAATTTCAGTATTATAAATACACCCACACTCAATACACGCTCACACACGCACAAAACACACTCAGAGGTTTGGCCAATTGCAGATTTGGACTAAATTCGCTTTTGGAATAAACTTTAAGATCAGTCGCTACAACACATGATCATTTTTACAGTTTTACTAGAAAGCGTTCTCACTGTGTTGAGTGTGTACCGTACATAGTGTACGAAGAAACTCGTAGAAAAAATTAGAATAGAATATAAAACCCGTACATAGCGTACACAAATTAATCACTAATAAAAAAAATGTGATGCACTCAAAGCAAAATAAAAAGCAGCTTGGAGATTTTTTCCAGAAATTGTGACCGCCACTTCAATCTCATACGTAATCAACTCAAGGTGCAGTTTAGATAAATTGATCAAGGCTAAGAATTGTTTTGTTTTTTCGGCAATCTTGTCGGTGATTTTCGTATACGGCAGAGTCGCAGCGAGACGCAAGATTGTTTGCTAAGGCAAAAAAGCCCGGGAGCGCTGCTGGCTGAGGATGCTCAACAAGGGGGAACAGAGCTCGCGCTGACGTGGTGCGGTCTTCGGAAAGCCTGCAGTTTCAGAGATCATAAGGCGGCCCAATAGATGGGGCTCTTATGATTATTAATTGCCAATAAAATTCAGTACTTTCTGAGCTAATTTTCAGTATTCTTAGGTCTACGCGTCGAGTTCATGAGGTCGTTTCGATATTCTCAATCTGTCTTAGTTAGTCTGTACTGAACGGTTCTGATCGCGAGGATCACTAAGGAAATTCAAAAAAGGATAAAATTGATTATGAAACGAATTAATAGAATTCAGGGCTGAAATTTTCAGGTAAGCATTTGTTTTTCATTCTAATTTTGGACAAAAAAAATCATTAGTTATCAACTGCATAGAACAATTGCACACTTATCATCACAGCCACTGTGATGATAAGAGCTCTGTCTCAGCCGACTTTTTGAGCCTCAGTGTTCATAATTTATGTCGCCGTTATTTGCGATAAATATAATTGTATGCTCATTAAAAGTAGTTACATAGCTTGCCGATTTGATCTTTGTACTTGGAATCTCCCCTGAAAGGACTGTTTTACCTCATCATGCTCATATCAAAACGAAGCTTTGGTTTCAGAATGATGATCACTCAGGTTACGTTTCTATTTTTGCGCTACATTTTGCAATTTTCTATGTTTCGAGTGTGTTTTCGAGTGCATATGCAATTACACTGATGCTAACGAGTGTCATATATATATATCTAAAACACGTAGAGATGAACCAATAAGACAGATCTCAGGTTGGCAGTATTACCTATAAGGAGGATTTTGTAAATAATCCATTAAAATTTTTCCCTTTGAAAAAACAGACTCCGGCAAAATTCACCTACAGTGAAAATACCAGATGACTCCACTCAATAAGCAACCACACCCAGTATAGTAAGAAAAGCTACCACTTCGTCTTACAAAAGTTAAGGACAAACAGTTCAAGTATGTATTGATGGAAAATATCTGTATAGTAACGTCAATGAGCGACTTATTTACTCCGGAGTAAGAATAATGCAGAAATTACGAACACATTACATCCAGATGTGATGACCAATAGGTGTGTACTGACCAGAAGAATAGGTGTGACTGAAGAGTGTAAATTGGCAATGACTGCGAAACAAACCACCTTATGCTAACACAATCTCAATTCGTTGAGATTTTTGCTCTGTCCTTCAATAACATTTCCCCATTGATGATGGTATTTAAAAAGATCCAGTCATCTTGAAATCTTAAGAAATGCAAGATTAGGGAAATTCCAAAATAAATTATTTTCTAGGAATTAAATTTAAACTTCTTGCTAAGAAATATTGGGGTTATTGCTTTGCTGTCGAGCTGTTCCCACTCTGCAATAACAAATTAATGAGAAAGTGCTTAGTTATTAGAAGTAAAAGAAAGCTCCAGCCTGACTGTGACTGTGGAAAAACTGATGACCACATTTTAGAGAGTTCCAAGAAATCAGCAAGAGGATGTGTTTTCGTAACTGCATGAGGTTTGCCGGATGATTTAATTAGCTTGTTGGATGTTATACTTATTAATAACTAGATATGGGAAACGTGTTTGGATAACGGATTAGTGTGAAGATTTTGATGAAACAATTCGTCTTTTTAATGTATGATTAATGTCTTTATGGCTCTTACTGAAGCTCAGCCGTGTAGGTGTTTGGCATTTTCATTTTAACGTGTTGGCACTTATTTTTTGCTATTATTTTCTTTGAGTTTTAACTAATAAAATCGGGGTTTCGTTTGATATAATTTTTCGTAAGCGGGTATCACAGCACGGTGGATTACCAATCATTGTTTAATTCGACAATAAATGGAAATGAGTTAAACACCAGCGGCAGGTGCTATCTTTTGCCAGGAGAATTTTTAAATGTTTCAAGTTTCAATGTTTGTTAGATTTACATCCAATTATGTTTTGGGGTAAGTTCGGCCATAAATTAATGAGATATTTACCAAAGGTTCGTAGATTTTCCTGGTAAATTTATCTTCTGATATTAATTTCTGGAATACTATGTTACACAACATTTAGGAACTAAGAAGTAATGGTTTTAATCAAAATAAGACTTTTTGAAGAGAAATATATTGGCTTCTGCCAACAACGCCTTGGGAAACAACTGTGAGCATCTCCTTCCAGTAAAATCGCTAGGTAGAGGGTTAAAATTTTACGTCTTTTTGCTCAAATTGGTTTTATGAAACAATAGCAGAAATTGTGTTGTAACGTCGTTGACAGTTGTTGAAAGTCATTTATGCCTGTGGAGCCTGAATAAACTATTTTTTGCTGGATAATACGGTTATTTTTGCACAGCAATAATGTCCTCTTTCCGCCACATGACATGAATTAATTATAAGTGTATTAATCCGTTCATACTTTATTATAATGGAATATTGAAATATTTTTCCTTAGGTATTGAACTTTATTATTTATTCCTTTTGATTAACTACAATGAAGTATTCATGTACGGTCTAGACATTTACTTCTTCACACGACGCACTCCATCATGTAATTGAAGCAACGCTGAGAACAGGCATGAATAAGGCATTGGCAAACGAGTCTGAGGGCGCGGTAACTCCGGCGGATACTTTGCGCCGGAGAGGCCATCATTTAGCTGAAGTGTCATCAATAAATAAAGCCGGGACCTACAAATTAACTCAGCCTAAAATACGGCAAAACTTTAAGCGAAAAAAGTGGCCCTTCCCAGCGCCGTGAGATCGACGGACCTCTCCGCACAGCTGTCGTTCAGCCATCAGTGAAGGAGTAACACTATAACGATGAAACTGTGCAAACAGAATTGAATATCTGTTGACGAGTGGTAACTGTTGTTAAATTTTCATCGAAGTATCGAATAGACTTTTTAGTAAGTTTGGAGTCACTTTTGTAGTTGACGAAAAAGGAAGTTCATGGTACCTACTTTTTGCAATAAGAAGGGACAAAATATCAAAACTACAAATTATCGTCGTAAAATCATACGAAGCCTTTTATTTTTACTTGAAAGTATACAATGATCGACGTAGAAATAAAAATTCATTTTGCAAGTGTAAGTATTCCAAACAATCGCCTTTCTGGGCAACTTTACACATTCAAATCTGTGTCGCGTATCTCACGCTGCGGCACGAAGCAATTTCTAAGAAATATCATCCAATGCCTGGAGAAGTGCCGGCTTTTAATTTGAACGAGATGGTAAACTTTCAATTGTGCTGTAGATTCAAGTATTGGTCACACTGAGAAGTTCAAGGGATTGAGATCTGGCGAATAGGGAGAGGCTAGGAGACATTTCCTTTGATTAAAATGGTGGTAAACTTTCCCTGCGCCAGGCTTGAGTGATAGTAGCATTAGCAAATTATTTGGGCAAAAAATCCAACATAAGCTTCACAATGCCAATGATGTGTACATCTGCATTGATGTAGCTCTTTGATCTAAAAAAAATGAGAGGAGACTTCCTTTATGAGTAGTCTGTAGTTTGAACTATAAAAGAAGCTGGTTACATGTGATAAACACTCCTAATTCATGACTAGTTGCAGAAACATTCTTCTTGGTATTCTGCATATAATTTTAATACCAATACTTATAATGATAAGAAAAATAAGTTTATCGTTGAACCTGTTATGAGCCACTTCAGGTGCGAACAACTCCTCAGCAGACAGTTGAGGCAGACTTCAACTCCTGCCCCTTTTCTATGCGTTATAAAAAAATTTCTACATACATTCATTCTTGAATTTAAATCTTAGGGAGAATTTGCGTCTTTTGCACGACCGAGGAAGACGTTCCGAAATCATGGTTGGCAATCCTCCACATTGTTCTCGAACTGGTTCCACACTCTTCTGCCATTTTCCTCAAGGACCTCTTCGGGTTTCGCCTGTTCTGCTCTCGAACGGCCTTAACAGGAGATGTAGTTCGTGTTGATCGAGGTCTTCCAATTCAAGGCCGATCCTCGAAGTCTCTTCGCATTTTTAACCGTTTGACTGAGCACCAAACGGTTGATCTTGTGACCTGGAAAGTTGCCGATTTTGGAGTAGGAGGATTCTGCACGTTGTATTTCAATTATCGTTTCACTTTTCGATGACAATTTATAGTTATTGAATTTGAGGAGACCAAAATTCAATATTGATTGGAGATTTTTGTATGGAACCTCTCTATAAATAGTATAAAATAATCATTTAATCATTTATGAACAATACTGTCGATGACTACTGGCGTGTTCGTATTTTTGTGCCCCATTCTTTACTTTTTTATTATAGCTATGATTTTTTAATTATTTAATAGCGTTCAAACGAGTATAAGCTAACATTGCGCATGAGAATTCACTGCAACATTGACACTCTAGAAATCATTACCTTGTGGAATAATACACAGTTTATTAGTTTTTTCAAAACTGATAATTTAGATCAACAGACCGATTAAATCTAGAGTAACTTTCCGGTCTTTGGTATTGAATTATAGTAAGTGAAAAAAACTTTTAATGATGTTACAAATATTTTTCTCCTGAAAAGCTGTTTCACATCATTTTATTCAATAAGAACACTATTGGCTTTGTTCGGATGAAGAACGTTTGACGACGGTACATGCGACCTTCCCACGTATCTACTTTGTGTGATCAGTGTAACGCCATGCAGCATCTGGGCGCCACTCACCAACGAGTAAACGCTCTCATCTCTGCATTCAAGCATAAGACGACGTTAATCAGACGAATCAAATGCATAAGCCTTTATATTGAAACAAATTCAAACATTCAGGCCGTGTTTATCCAGTTTTGACGTTAATATTTTAGAATCCCTTTAAATCCCCCAGAAGCTGAAACCATCTCTCTACAGTGAAATGCTAGGTGCTTTTTCTCAAAAACTATTCAGATGGGAAATGCTCATTGTTAGGTTTATATTATATTTGAAGTTATAAACATCGTATCTTGCTGTCAAGTTTCAGCCATGTATTTCATTTATTGTTCGCATTTACACACAGATTTTTACTTTTAACATAAGTTGAAGCTCAAAATGTTCTTAATAAATGT
Organism: Morinoia aosen; assembly: GCA_030386875.1. Lineage (NCBI taxonomy): Eukaryota > Metazoa > Arthropoda > Malacostraca > Amphipoda > Talitridae > Morinoia > Morinoia aosen. Next base: position 27,592,745 of record CM059559.1, read on the forward strand.
TTTCGAAATACTTCTCAAATTAGTTCTCAAAAAAAGTTAGTCCAAATCTTTTGGTAAATCTGAAGGATATGACAGTTCTCGATTTTCCACTTTTCGGTGCCTATACCTAATGAATTGAATCATAATAAACAAGTTTTCTTTCATGCACTTTCCGTCTGAAGTGATTATATTACGAGTTATTTGGGTAGGTTTAGTTTCGTCTCTGATGACGAATGTGCTCGAATAAACAGCTACTCATCGATTGTTGGATTTTTGTTGCTTGAATCATGGTAACAACATCGAAATAAACAACTTTCCTTCCATACGTTTTTTTCGTCAAATGAGTATTTAACGAGGTATAGCGGTGGGTTTGATTTCGTCTTTGATGACGATCGCGCTGGACGCGGAGTGCATTGCAGTGTTGCTGTCCGACGCGCTCCTTGAATTACTTGCCGCTTCAAACACTGGAGTTGCGGTAAGTCATTTACCGCTATAACTAATAAAATACTCATTTCAGACGGAAAGTGTATAGAAGAAAACTTGTTTATTTCGATCTAATTAACTATGCTTAGGCATCGAAATTTACAAAATCCATAACTGTCATATCCTTCAGATTTACCGATCTTTTTCTCTTATATCATCCATGTAAATCCATATTAACGATAGCCGTCTTGTTTATATATATATATATATATATATATATATATATATATATATATATATATATACTAGTGTGACGGCCAATAATTTGGTCAATACTGAATCTAATGTTGTCAACGATTTCAATAATTTCGTTGCCGCAAATGGGTAATATGGTACAATTGGTGACGTTTTACGCGAATAACTTTGTGCTCGCAAATGCTTAGTTTTCGAGATATTTAACTTTGAAGTTATAGGAACATGCATTATAAAATTGAACAAACGGACATGTAAATAATCAGAAATAAGGTTTTGACGTAACGATAGGTGAGGTTAGGTTAGGTAAAGTTGGTTGTGTTGAATAAACTAACCTAAACAAACCTAAGTTAACCTAAAATAACTTAACTTAACTTAACCATACAGAGGTCGATGTCTCCCGCCAAGAAACTTCGCGTGTTCCAGTTCCGCGTCCGCGAAACGCAGGAAGGTTAATGCTATTCTTATCTGAACGTGATTTATGCTATATCTCAAAAACTGAGAATTTGCGAGCACAATATCATTGGTGTAAAACGTCCTAAAATGTCTCCAATTATCTAAATTTCGTAATGAAATTATGAAATTTGTTGACAACATTAAATTCAATATTGACCAATAATTTTAAGTGTCCTTGATTTGAATGCCCTAACCTATTCTAAATCAGCTTATGCTACATTAGCCTAACGTATTCTAATCAAACATTTTGCATGTTAACCTATCGTATTCTTACCTAATACATTGTATCTTAACCTAACCAGTCATAGCGTATAGCATATTCTACCTTCCACTTACCTATACTAATCTATCCTAATCTGAAGTATCTTAGCCTATTCTAAACTTAATTTTTAGACCGTAATCTAACTTATCCTACCATAAATATTCTAATGTAACCTATCGTATAACCTAACCAATATGATCATTGACCATCCAAAGCTAACCTGTGAAAGAACTCAAGGTTAAATCAACTTAGATAATCATCCTATTCCATCCTAATCTAATCCTATTTTACTCTAAATTATCATATATAACTAATCCAAAGCTAAACAAACTTATCCAAACCAAACTATGAATTTTTTATTTCCTAACACCAGTTGACCAGTTGAAGAGAGTGGTTTTAAATTAAAACGCAAAAATGAGATTGTCTTTATTTTCCGTACAGAAGCATCGGAAAATCAAAGTACACAAAACGTTTTAAGCCTCTTAATTATTAACACGTTATTCCCAAAATTAAACATGAGCGCAAGCGAAAACACTGAGACAAGTTGATGTTTTGTGAAAGAAACAAATACCTGAAAAATTTACATATTGATTGTAAATGACCAAAATTAGTTAGCGATTTAGTGGCTTTTCTTCATACGCATACGAAGGTGTATAGCAATGCCGGTAAATGTGCTAAGTTAAAACTTAGAAATTTTACTATAGTATTGAACTGCTTAGGTTGGAAAGTTTTGTTCATAGTTATTATTCATACTATTTCTCTGTTATGGATGCCTTCGGTTTCCAACAAACTCAGGTAAAATGGGAGGAAATAAGTTACCTGAAGACGAATGAAATTTGATTTCACCCGTTCTGTTTCAAAGAAGAAAAAAATCGTTATTGCAGGCATCGCATGGTACCGACCGTTGGCGACGGGAGAGCTATTTCCTGATTCGCTGCACGGCCGTGTTCCTGCACCAGCGAAATGAAGTGTTTCTTTGTTTGTGCACTTTGCATTATGAATATTATCAAGATAGAAATCAAGAGAGTCAAAATGAAAATTGGGTCAAAGTATCCGCGTTGAACTCTAAAAAGATAAAACTTCATGTGTTAACTATGGTTCTTTAGTGAGAGTATCAGTACACGTTCTGCGCAGTAAAATTGATGCTGTAGACACGACCAGAACGGTAAATGGACGGTCCAAGGACTTCTCTCACTTGATGACTTGGTACATCACCAGAGGACCAGAGGAAGAGTTCTATTACATTTTAGTCTATTTTAACCGTGAATTAGATAAAATATTCCAAATTGTCAGATAGTTATACAGTTTCGTACATGTTCTGAAATGTTCAGCACATTTACGACTGAAGGCTAAATGATCAATTTTAACACATCAATACCCCACATGAGTCCAAGTAACTGGCTTGGGACAAAGATGTGTCCAGGACGAGTTTCAGGGAGTGAATGTACAGTACCGTGGAGCGCAATGGAAGTGCCCACAAGACTGCACGAGACACGCATCAACTTTCAACCTGTTGCGCCCTGTGTCAGTTGACGTCAGAAATCTATTACAACTAGTACACGATGGTTTCTCTGATACAATGGCGTGATATAGATACATTTGACACCAACAAATGTGATAATGTGGTTGCGAGGACAAAACGAATCAGGTATGTCTTGAAAAAGTTTCCCTTTTTACTTTTTTACAGCTCTTTATAGCTCAATTTTTTTGAGGGCTCCAGATTTCGGTTAGATTTACTTCATGCCCTTCAGATTTGTTAAATACTATTGAATAAATACAGTAGTAACTATCTTTACCAGTTGAAATGTCTTCCGTAATATTTCTCATTTAACTAAAACTATGGGAACCTATCCTAACCCAACCATCATATTTTTAAATGAGGATAATTAACCAGAATGCTACGCAGAAGCTTAACTGTGTAAGGCATTGCGACTTGTACGAATAATGAAAGATGATACTAGGCGTGACGAATTGTGTAATTATCGTATTTATGACACTGATTTTCTCAAACGCCTGAAAAGATTTTCCCCGATTGAAATATTGAAAGCGTGGCACCTTAGATTATGTGCGGATCTATGGAGGTTCCTGCATGCACAAGCTGCACCCACATCAGCAAGAACGAGCATATACTTTACTTGACCCTTCACACGACAACATTTCTATCGTGAGACCATGTAAAAAATATTACACTAACTCCTTCCAATCTGAGAAAGTTGCGCTGAGTGGATCACTTTCATTTGTTGCTTGAGAATATATGTGCAGCTGCCACAAACGTTTGTTCAAACATATTTTTTTGAAAATTATAACGTCCTTAAACTACAGTTTGTCAAGTCTTCATCTCGTATTTCTTCCTTCATTGTAAATGCATGTCTGGAAAATGTAAAAACATACATGTTGCTAACCCAAAGTTTTAAAAAACTAGTACAGTAGTTGAAGTAAACGTATTCCGCTTCAAGTATTCAGCGAATTTATTTCTAGAAATTTGCGGAAAAGTTCATGTTCCGGAAATGGGAACGTTGGGGCTCTGTTCTTTCAATCCCAGAGTTACAACTGCAATATCTGCACATTACACAACACATTGCAACTGTAATACCTGAGAAATTATCGTCACCGCTGCTACGACGAATGGTACGTTCAAATTTATTGTTCAGACTTTATACTAAACGTGAATAAAAAATAAGTATGAATGAAGTCGTGAGAACACGGCATCACCTTCGAAAGAATCCTTATAACAGTAATTTATTGCAGTAAACATTGTGCGTGAGCTTTTGACTTATCATAGGAATATATCGAACCTTTTACTGCAAGAGGCTTAACAATTGCGCTACAATGATAAAAAAACTACCAAGTGCAGCATCAGCAAGTTGATGGAAACTATCATTGAGATTGTACAAGCTTTACTTTATAAAGTTTTATCGAAGGGATGGGGAAGAAAAATGTAAGTATATTTTTGTATACATGTAATTTTATACTGTCTAAGAAAACTATACGTAAGGTATTTTCATTAAAAAGAAATATTCTCTACCCAACATGAAATAATGGAAAGTAAATAACATATATAAAAATATCTATATCGTTTATAATCAGAATATAATGTTTTGAACCCCCTGCACCTGAGCATCAAGTCAGTCTTGAGTAGTAATAAGTGCATCCTAGCAGCAGTAAGCCACAGTAGCAAAAATGCGAATTTCACATTTAAATTTCAATCCCTTTAAAGGCCTAAAGATTTCAAAAAACCAGAGCTAATACGGTTGTACTTCATCTTGGAAGCTCCAGCCGCTGTAATACGCTGCAAGAAAGAAACCAAATGCATGCGTTAAGATTACAGTCGAGCAGTTCCGTGAGCGCAGCTCAGCACCTGAACGCCTCCTAAAACTTGTGTCCGCAGGTACGGAGAGGGAGAGACATGAGCACGAAATAAAGGAGAACACTCGTCTGACTCGATGCGATTATCAGAGAGGTTCCTCCAAACAAAGGCATGCAAGAATGCAGTTAGGAAATTACTCTGAGATTGAAAGCTGAGTTCTCGCACACGTACAAAGCCACACCATCGTGTCCGAGCTTATTCAGGTTTCAAATCGTCTGTGACGTGCCAATAATATTTTGCAAAAATCTGCAAAGTCTTAGCATCGTGTACAATGACCAGAAGAGACGATGATCGAATTATTTTGCAAAAAAGAACGAAGACGAGTGCTGCATATGATTACACGAATGCGATGCCACCAAAGAAATTAAAGCTTGTTCTGATGAGGCTCAACCTTCTAGTTTCTACAGATTCTGGAAAAATTCATCTCATTCATGGTTTAATGAACTATGCACTGCGTAGTTAAATTTTTCACGATGTTTTCGAATAGTTTGTGAAAGATATGAATTATTGAAAAAAAAACAGTATAATAATATCAGAATGGTTAAGATGTTTGGAAACAAGTGGAAGTTAATCCGTTGGTCTGATAGGAAAAAGCTCAAGCTCAAATGTGATGAAACTCAAGTTAGTCATCCGCCCTAAATCAAGTTAGAGAATTACGACAAAGAGTAACATTGAAAGACTTTAAGACAGAAACTAACGAAAACCCACTAATTTGAGAGTCTTCCACGAAGAGCATTTGGAGTTTTTGTGAAGAATTTTGCATGAAACCTTCCGCAAAAAATGTTGCAACAGTTCATCGTAGCTTCATTATAATGTATGAGTGATATTCATAATCGTACAGAATGTTTTTGAAGAGGGTAATGCTGTACGTACCACCAGCACAAGGTGCAGTGGCAGCAAAAGTAAGGTGAACATTTTCTACAATTTCAAAGCTAGAAAAACCCGAACACGACATTTTGTTATATAAATGAATATTCCATACCGTTATTCTTCCTAACTATAGACTTCACTGTGGGATTTGTGATGCTTCTCTGTTTATTGGTACATAATTCCTCGGTCAACCATTTTCATTTCGGTAACAAATTTTAGGAGCAGATTGAAATGTTTACTAAAACTTTTCTTTGTGATCTTGAGGGCGTACCTGTTCTCTGTTCTCTTATTCGCCTTCATTCTCCTTGTATTTAAGTGATTCTGAGTCTTCATTCTCACAGCAACTGAATTCTGCGAAATTTTTTACCTTAAAATATTCGGTTGTTTTGCGTGATTTGCCGCTCCCATGAATATTTGCAGCTGTATTATGCATCTTCCCTTTCAATGGCTCCAGTCAAAGCTACACGAACAGTCGATTACGATTGTATTAAACTCCTTGTGAAGCTGAACGACATTTAACTCGGATTAACTGACAGTTCTCTTTCCTCACTTATGCTTCAAAGCATTTTAACTCAGAATGCTGCCAAAACCTGACACAAATATTGAGTTCTCTGCGACTATAGAACCATCGCTCATCACTATAACTGACCTGAAGCAACTATTTTTGTCATCTTGTAAATAACTGATTTCAAATCATTATCATACTTAATTTTCCCTACGACGTGTTACGTTCTTCAATTACAGTTTTTTCCTCTTCTGGAACTAATTTTCCTACAAAAAACGAGCTTTCATAAATGAAGTTGATTGTTAGCGAACGGAATAAATTCAACGCGGTAGCAGTGAATAAATGTTGAGTAATGGAAAATTCTATGTTCTACCAACTACTTTCGAGTAACTTTGAGCGTGAGATAAGAATGGTGCTCAAATTCTCGTCTAGGAGGCCGTGACAGGGCATTGGTCTTTGGATCGCATTTCAAGCAGCACAGTACCTTAAAGTGAAATAGATCAAAATATGCCAAATCCTTCAGAGCATCAGACGAAGTATGATTTCAAAGTATGTATAGAATCCCTAGAATTGTTACTTTATTCAAAATAACTTATTATTAATAAGTTTTAGGATATTTTTGGGACCTTTACCAAATGTTCATGCATACCGTGAGTTAGAAAAACATTTATTTTGAAGTATTTATTATGGATACATCACCGCGAGAGCTACGCAAAGTATACGGTGGATACCAACTAACGTAATTAAGATCAAAAATGGAATATGTACTTTATACATGAAATGCATTTATGTCCCAGCAAAACATGTAATGATGAAAGTTCTCGGACGTTGAAGAAAATGTTTTTTTTTATTTAATTGCCACCCCTCCATTTGCAATAATAGCTTTTAGCGGTTCCTGGAAGTTATTACTAAATCCTTGCAAGATTTGAGTGGAATCTGAGCACATTCTTCCTTGTCATACGCCTTCAATTCATTCCTCATTGAGGTTTATAGGTTGTCATGTATGGATCTGACTTTTTGATTTTCCTCCATGATTTTCAACGGATTTAAATTCATTATTAACTAAACCATGTCAGAAACTTGATACTGTTGATTCACTAATTATCTTGGTCTTAATCTTTAAGTTTTTGTTTTGTTGAAACAACCATTCAAATTCGAGATTCAGTTTTTCAACAGATTTTAGAAGATTAGCTTTTAAAAGCCAATGACATTTAACTCTTCCCTCAGTTCCTGCAATTATTTTCTATTTTCCTTTACCATATGTGTGATGCAGAAAAACATACCAATATGCCCTCGCCACTTAATGTTCCGCATTCAAGGTGGTGTCTTCCGGTTGAAGACTGTTCCACTTTTTCTCCAAAAATGAATGACATCATTATGGCCATAAAGCTCTACCTTACTTGCAACAGACCAAAATTTTTTTTTAAGTTATTATCGCGCCTCAAATTTGCTTCTACAAGCTGAAATTCTGACTTTGAATTATACTTTTTCAGTGATCGGGTGTTGCAAGGAAATTATTGTCAGGCCGCACAGGGGTTGTCGAACCTTTTGTGTTAGTTACCCATAATCTCAAGTATTTTCTTTATGTGTCCAGCTCCCTGAACCCCGACTTGTCTGTTTCTCTGCGCTGATGTTGCGTCTGTGCATTTACTTTAGTTAGCCCTTAAATATCATTTGTCTTACATGTCGATATTCCAATGTTTCTTGTATTACCTAGCTAAATACGACTAATATTTTAAATGCAAATTTGAGTGTTGTACCTTGTTATGCAATAGCTCATGTCTGTACGCACTATTTTTGCAATAGAAAATAAATCACTGTCTTTGTTAAAATATATCAGTGTATGTAATAGGCACTTCAAAGAGATATAGCATTAAACAAGTGAAACCCTAAGGTTAAAAGAGTTTCCTTTCTCCTTGTTGAGACAGGCTTTAGTCTTATACGACACCTCGCCTAATGAGAGGTTTAAGGAGACCATCTCACTCTTTCAACTTTTTCCGTCCGATTCGTTTGAAAGTTGGCCAGTATATGTATTTTGTAAAAGTAAACCTTTTTTACTGATGTCATTTTTTCGATTTAGGCCTTATTTTTTTTTTTTGACGAAAAATGTGTTTTTGGTATATTTTTATTGAAATTTCAGATTATGACTCCTCCTTCAGTTTTGATGTTAGAACAAAAACAAAGACAGTTTTAGAACCCTTGGAACATTTCTAACAAACGCTCGTTCAGTTTTTTTCAAATTCAAATTTTTTCTTTTTTTTCAAAAATTTTTAAAATTTCAAAAATCAGCAACAATTTTTTGGGTTTAGAGCTATATATTTTTTCAAAGAATTCGAATTTGAAAAAAGCCGAACGAGCGTTTGTTAGAAATGTTTCAAGGATTCTAAAACTGTCTTTGGATTTGTTCTAGCATCAAAACTCGAGAACTAGTCCCAGGATGAATGTTGAAAATTCAAAGTGTTGGGTATAAGCAAAAAATAAAATTTTGTGTTGAAGTGTAATATAATGAACAATTGATGTAATTGAATGCAGTTTTAATTTTTATTTCGATACTTTCCATACATAACTTCATATTCAAACTGTGAATTGTGATTTCATAAAAAAAAAAATTATAAAAATTTTTACTTTTTTATCAAAAAAAAAATTTTTTTCTTTTTTCAGTCTGATTCTTATAAAATTTGACTATGATATGTAACTTTTGAAAAGAAACACAATTGATTCCATTCATTTTTTTGATTCAGGCCTTAGATTTTGCAAAAATTTGACATATTGGTTTTTAGGTATTGATATTTCACTAATATTGATATTTCAAAATGGGACTCCTCCTTCAGTTTTGATGCTAGAACAAAAACAAATGCAGTTTTAGAATCCTTGGAACATTTCTAACAAACGCTCGTTCGGCTTTTTTCCATTCCCTATTTGTTCTCTTTATATATGGGGTCAAAATCAGGAAAAAGTTAAAAAAATTTGGGTGCTTTTCATTGATATCGATATTTCAAAATGGGACTCCTCCTTCAGTTTTGAGGCTAGAACAAAAACAAATGCAGTTTTAGAATCCTTGGAACATTTCTAACAAACGCTCGTTCGGCTTTTTTCCATTTCCCATTTGTTCTCTTTTTATATGGGTCAAAATCGGGAAAATTGAAATATTTTGGTGCCTTCACCCCCCCCGGGAGGGGGGCGAATTATTGTCGTAGCACCATAAAATTTTAGGAACGAATAGTCTACCACCTAAGGGTCCTTCTACAACAAAAACATGCAAAATGACCATGACATCGACAGGATCTGGCAAGGGCCTAAGATGGTCGGAGCCACCTCGGAAGGACGAACTATTTCGCAAAGATTGTTGTAAGGAAGACGCTGTCGCAGTTCGGCACTAACAGAGTTCACTTCTGTTGCCCTAGCGGTCTCATACGGCGCAGACAGTTGCTCGTCTTCCTAACGGTACCACCGTAGCTCGGCACTAACAGAATTTACTTCTGTTGCCCTAGCGGACTTATTACGGCGTAGGTGGTACCCACACAAACCTCACTCTAACGGTACCACTGTAGTTCGGCACTAACAGAATTTACTTCTGTTACCCTAGCGGACTTATTACGGCGTAGGTGGTACCCACACAAACCTCCCCACACACACAACGGTACCGCCGTAGTTCGGCACTAACAGAATTTACTTGTGTTGCCCTAGCGGACTTGTTACGGCGTAGGCGGTACCCACACGAACCTCAGGAAGCGCAGCTGCGAAGAAAAGCTAGCCCCCCGGAAAAAGGTAGCTGCACCGAAGACAGCCCCCTTTTTCCACGAACCCTCACGTCGACCGCACGACGGTATCGACATATTCTGGCGCCCGAACAGGGACCCAGAAGCTTTGCGCGACTACCAACGTTGCCTGGGATTTCTGGGTTCTACACAACTACGCGGACACCACACCATTAAAACAAGATGAACCTCGTCGCTCAAGCTCGAGAATACGTCGAAGCCCTTGGCCTCACTCCCACCGATGCGGAGTACAGGGAAGAATTTACCAGCCGCCTGAGGCATCTGGAAGAAGCGCAACGAGAAGCCGCAGAACAAGCAGCGGAACGAGAAGCTGCGGAGCAAGAAGCCGCAGAACGAGCAGCAGAACGAGAAGCCGCAGAACGAGCAGCGGAACGGGAAGCTGAACCAGAAGCAGCACAACGAGACCACGAGCTCAGACTCAGACAACTCGATGCTCAAATCGCTCCTCAAAATGCTAGAGTAAAGATACCTCCACCGGCTCCATTCGATCCCACGAAAGAAAGGATGAACGAATTTTTGCAACGCTTCTGCACTCACACCACAGCGATGGGATTTACTGAAGTCGATGCTGTTGTCATGCTCCATAATTTGATCACACCGAAGGAACGTCGACTCATCGATACCCTGCCCGCAGCAGATCGCTTCAAGCGTCCTGAAATTAAATTGCTCCTACTAGATGCTCATAAAGTTACTCCGGCAAAACTACGTGCCAACTACTACGAATTGAAGCCAGAAGAAGGCGACAATATGTCACGTTACCTACGGCGACTCGAACAAACCTTTGACGCTTAGTTAAAAGGATACAACATCGAAGCCAGCTACGAGACTCTTCGTGACTTCCTTATTGTTGACCGAGCTTATTCAAGCTTGCCGCCCTTCCTCGCTACTCAATTGCGTGACAGGGGTGGTAACACAGTCGCAAGCCTAGGAGAGCAGGGTGATAGCTTCTTGCAAGCAAGACCTCATATATCGCTCCATCAGCTTTGTAAGGGTCGCACACTGACATCGACGACGGATGCGGGCCCTCCAGCACTCAAAGCATCATCAGCACCAGAGCGACGCTCGACATTTCCTGTCCGAGCCCCTATGCAGCACCCCAGCAAGATCAACCAACTCCAGCAACAACTCTCGAGGAACGCCACCAAGAACTTCTAACCCTCGTGATGTTCCCACCAGCTCAAGATTGATCAACACTCCGCAGCGCGAGGAACAACGAGGACCTTACACTGGATATTACTGCACTTTCCATGGCCCCAACCGATCACATTCCAGTGATGAGTGCCGCCAGTTACGGAGGAGGCAAGGTGATAGCCACAGTAGTGGAGCAGCAGCCCATGCAAGCCCACCTATCTCCAGTACTACAGCTCGAGTAAACAATCTAACAACGCATTAAGAAGCAGATGAATACGACGATATTCCCCCAGTCGCATGCAATCACATTGCCTCAAACAAACTGATCGAATTGGGACAACTGAAAACATGCTCCGGCACTGTGAACCAACAACCCGTCCAAGTATTACTCGATGGAGGAGCAACAGCGGTCTTCGTCAAGAAGGCTCTCGTCCCAGCTGACGCCATTTTGAAGAAAGAAATTACCGTTCGACTGGCCAACAATCATTCCTTCGAAGCGCCTCTTGCCCGGGTCACTCTCGTTTGCCCCTACTACCATGGAGAGGTGACACCCGTAGCCATGGAAGAACTCTCCCATGATGTCATCCTCGGCCGAGTTCCCGGAACCACCTCCTTCGAAGAACAGATGATCGACCATGAAGAGCAACCAGTTGCTGCAGAAGTCTCTCATGTTGTCACAAGGGCAGCAGCAAAATCGAGCGAAAATCCCCCTGCTGCACCAAGCACTGTCGATATGTTGCAGCACAACAAAGAAGATTTCGAAAAATTACAACGGGAGTGCAAAACATTGCAGTTTTTATTCAAGAAAGTTGACACTGGTAAAGAAGAAACGCACAAGGATGGCAGAGTCATTACCTATGAACTCCACGACGGCATTCTGCACCGGAAAACGTTACGAGACGGTCAGGAAACTCATCAACTTGTAGCACCTGCAAGCGTGTGCCCAAAAATCTTGGAAATGGCTCACGACAATCCACTTGCTGGCCATTACTCCCAAACGAAGACTCAGGCTCGACTAGAACGAGATTTCTACTGGCCGTCCCTGGCAAAGGATGTGGTCCATTACTGTCACTCTTGTCACACCTGCCAGACGCACGCTCCATCTCGACCAAGGAAGGCACCAATCTCAACCCCACCGATCACCACTCCATTCTCCGCGCTCAGTGTTGATTTGGTAGGCCCATTGCAACTAGCTTCGGCACGTGGCAACCGATACATTCTCACCGTGGTGGACCAAGCAACTCGGTACGCAGACGCAGCCCCGCTCAGACATATAGATGCCGAAACGGTCGCCCAGGAGCTACTCGAAATCTGCAGCAGAGTTGGTTTCCCTCATACGCTAACGAGCGACAACGGCACTCAGTTCACAGCCGCAACCTTCGAAGCTTTCCTGAAACTCGTCGGTATCCAGCACCGATTGACGCCATTATACCATGCCCAATCGAACGGCATAGTCGAACGCTTCATTGGTACGCTCAAAGTCATGTTGCGGAAATTAGCCGTAGAACAACCGCGAGACTGGGACCTGTATCTGCCTTCCCTTCTTATTGCATATCGAGACGCTCCTCAGGCCTCAACCGGGCATTCTCCTTTCGAACTCATCTACGGCCATCGCGTCCGTGGACCTTTAACCGTGCTCAAGGAATGCTGGACAGATGAAAGCTTGCAAGACGACACGAGCACTGCCCAGTATCTAATGGAAATGAAGCACCGATTGAAAGAAACATGCAAAATCGCTCGCAAGAATCTAAACAGGAGCCAAGAGAAAAGCGCCAAGTTCTTCAACAGACGTACCAAGATGCGAACTCTAAAACATGGAGATAAAGTCCTCGTATTTCTGCCCGATTCTCGAAAGAAGCTACTTATGACTTGGAAAGGTCCCTATACAGTAAAATCACGCCTGGGAACCTATTCCTAAACATTGGACGTGGATGGAATCAACAAAGTTTATCACATCAACCTCCTTCGCCAGTACCACGACCGGGAGCGGCAAAGTTCCGCCTCACCAAGCGAGAAAGATCGCGAGGAGGACGACGAGAAAGTAGAGGAAGCATTTGCAGCGGTTAGCCTCGCTCTGGAACCTACCTGCGAAGAAGAAGAACTCGACCGGAAAGAACCAGAGATACCGTCACCCGTCGGAGAAACCATTGAAGACTGTCTCATCTCCTCTACGTTGACTACAACACAACGCTCAGAACTCCAGGAACTACTTGGAGAATATCGCGATCTTTTCACAGATACTCCCGGAAGAACCAGCACGGCAGTTCATGAAATGAAATTAAAGGATCCTTCCAGTTTTCGACTTCAACATTCGTATCCACTTCCCTTAGTGCTGGAGCCTGAACTGCAGTCAAGTTTAGAGAAGTGGATGAAGATGGGAATTGTGACGCCATCCACATCACCTTACTATTCACCGCTCCTTGCCGTCCGGAAGAAAGACGGAACCCACCGATTTTGTTTGGACTGCAGGCACCTCAACAGCCAGACAGTATTCGATGCCGAGCCGATAGCAGACACCACTGCTATTTTCACCAATTTAGCTGGCAAAACTTCAGCAAAATGGATCTGACCAGTGGATATTGGCAGGTACCTCTACACCCTGAGTCCCACAAATACACCGCCTTCAAAACTAGGTCTGGCCTCTATGAATTCAACGTCATGCCTTTCGGCCTAGCAAATGCTCCAGCCCCTTTTTCCCGCCTTATACGTCAAGTCGCTGCAGGACTGCATGATACTGAGGTCTACATGGACGACATCTTAATCGCCTCAACTACCTGGGAAGAACATTGCGCAGCATTAGCTAAACAGTTTGAAGCTCTTTCTCGACATGGCCTTAAAGCGAAGCCATCCAAATGCGAATTCGGATTTGACAGCCTCCAGTATTTGGGTCATCAACTGAGCAGTAATCAGATCCAGCCTCTGGAGAACCGAGTCGAAGCCTTGAAATCGGCTCCCCTCCCAAAAACCAAACGGGAGCTCCGAAGTTTTCTCGGTACAGTTGGGTACTACCAACAGTACATTCCTAACTACTCTCAACTGACTTCTAAGCTCCATGATTTCCTAAAGAAGAATTCTCTGGAACAAATACCCTGGACCGATACAACAGAAGACCTGTTTCAAAGTTTGAAGACAGCGTTAGTCAAGAGACCGGTCTTACAGTTACCAGACCCCAGATGTCCTTTCATTCTGAGAACAGACGCCTCCCAAACTGGACTTGGAGCAGCTCTCCTCCAGCCAAGCAAACGAGACTTCCGTCACTACGCACCCGTAGCATATGCTTCACGTCAACTGAGAGGAGCAGAAATAAACTATTCTACCATCGAAAAGGAAGCATTAAGCATCTACTAGGCTCTACAGAAGTCTGAGGTCTACCTGTATGGACGAGAATTTGTGTTACAGACCGACCATCGACCGCTCCTTTATTTGCAACAGGCAGACAAGTTGAACCCCCGATTGAAACGCTGGGCTTTGTATTTCAGCCTTTTCAGGTTCCGAGCAGAACACCTTCCGGGAGTCGACAACCACCTTGCAGATTTCCTGTCTCGGCTATCGTAGCACAGACACCCTCCCCCGGGCGTGTCAGGCCGCACAGGGGTTGTCGAACCTTTTGTGTTAGTTACCCATAATCTCAAGTATTTTCTTTATGTGTCCAGCTCCCTGAACCCCGACTTGTTTGTTTCTCGGCGCTGATGTTGCGTCTGTGCATTTACTTTAGTTAGCCCTTAAATATCATTTGTCTCACATGTCGATATTCCAATGTTTCTAGTATTACCTAGCTAAATACGACTAATATTTTAAATGCAATTTTGAGTGTTGTACCCTGTTATGCAATAGCTCATGTCTGTACGCACTATTTTTGCAATAGAAAATAAATCACTGTTTTTGTTAAAATATATCAGTGTATGTAATAGGGACTTCAAAGAGATTCAGCATTAAAGAAGTCACACCTTGAGGTAAAAAGAGTTTTATTTCTCCTTGTTGACAAAGGCTTTAGTCTAATACGAGACCGTGCCTAATATGGGGTTTAAGGAGCCACCTCGGAGGGACGAACTATTTCGCATAGTTTGTCGTAAGGAAGACGCTGTCGCAGTTCGGCACTGATAGAGTTCACTTCTGTTGCCCTAGCGGTCTCATACGGCGCAGACAGTTGCTGGTCTTCCCAACGGTACCACCGTAATTCAGCAGTAACAGAATTCACTTCTGTTGCCCTAGCGGACTTATTACAGCGTAGGTGGTACCCACACAAACCTCACTCTAACGGTACCACCGTAGTTCGGCACTAACAGAATTTACTTCTGTTACCCTAGCGGACTTATTACGGCGTAGGTGGTACCCACACAAACCTCACTCTAACGGTACCGCCGTAGTTCGGTACTAACAGAATTTACTTCTGTTGCCCTAGCGGACTTGTTACGGCGTAGGCGGTACCCACACGAACCTCAGGAAGCGCAGCTGCGAAGAAAAGCTAGCCCCCCGGAAAAAGGTAGCTGCACCGAAGACAGCCCCCTTTTTCCACGAATCCTCACGTCGACCGCACGACGGTATCGACAATTATAATTTAAGTTTTTTTCGTCGGCGCTCCGTGACAAGCTTCTAACAAAAAACTCCTGCTCGAATCTTCTCACAAGCTTTCAAAATCTACAATTTCCCTTTTCACAGAAATTTCTCATGAAAGATCAAGAAATTACATATTTAAATCTTGCTTCAGAAAAAGACAAAATCCTTTTTTCACTTTTCAATTCTTGAACTATTCATTACTTGGTTATTTAAAGAAATATATTTTTGATGCTCAGCGACGCAAGTCGTTAATGTTTGCTTTTAGTTTTCTGTGTAGGATGCACGGTTCAATTTATTTTGAACTTGTAATTAAATGAATTTTTTCAACTGTCTATAAACTTTTTTCACCTTACTAGCTGTATATAACCACACACGTAGGCGCCGGAGTTTAGTACACTCGAAGGCATCTTCTCGAACCCCGCATAGGACGGGTGCTCCATAAAATAAGCTTTATGATAAGGACGCTTATAAACATCGGAGTCCGCTTGGTGGAGCCATTTTCACAGAATGGCATTAGGTAATGACACTGATCCCATGTAAAGCACCAGTATCGGCAAAACTTGTCAGATCGCAGCGCCTGCCCTCAGTACCGAAGCAACCACGTCAACAGAGCCGGTGTTGGCGGTGCCGGTAAGCTTGCTGTGGCGTTACACAAGACCGACAGGAGCTTGGACGGGTTCCAGGCGTGACGCAAGCCAGGGAGGGGCGCTCGAGCAGCACCTTTAAAGGGCGAAGCTCTTCACTGCCGAGGTGAGGAGGGGCTGTAGGCGCGGGAGGTACTCCGAAGCTCTGCAGGTGAGCTCGTAGTAAGAAGTTGTAAGAACTACTGGAAATGCTCGCCACCGCAGATAAAGCAAATGCCGTGCGGCCGAGTTATGGACAGTTGGGGTTAGCTAAGATAGGAGAGTCTTGAGAGGCGCTGCTGAAGCACCACGGTACGATTACTGCGCGTCCTCCATTGCGTAGTTCAAGTTACTGCGATGGTTGAGACAGCAGCATGCAAGGTGTACGAAATAAATAGGACTTCTTGGAGATCCACATACGTATGGAATGATTAACAAACGAATGAACTGTCGCGTCATTGATTGACGCTATGAACATAAGGGGGAACACATACTCTGCAAATCAGAAACAATTGCGAATCTCATCAGTAGTAATTTCAATAAAAAGCATTGCATGTTACGAGCACCCAAAAGCGGTTTCACAAACATAAGTACGAGTATGTATTGACTAGAAGAAAATGTATTTTCTTCTTCGGTAGCTATTATTCAGGACCAGAAATTGCAATTCACGTTAAAATTCATCTTTTTCTGTAGAAAACAGCGGATTGACGTATTCTTCTGTCGTGTCAAGCCTAAACTCTTGGGCAATCTATTTTTATTTCATTAATTATAAATAATGATCCGAGCTGGTCGAATCTACTTGAAAATGTGTCGCGTATAAATTACGACGATAATTAAATTACAACTCTAAGAACTTTTTCCTTAGTTTAATAAATTCACTACCCAAGTTAATTTAGGTATTCTCGACCGCAGTATATCCCCCTTAAGGTCAGGTGGGATTTTTTATATTGAAGCAAAAAATTTTCTAGCATTAGGATATCATAAATTAAGTTTCCTATTTTTAACAGATTCATTTTCTCAATTACCATGGTAAATGAGTTACTTCAGCCAAACATGGCTGATAAAAACAGGCACACTTGCTGCTCTTTGTATTTTCACACAATGCTAGAGTGCGAAATTGTTGAACCGACAGACAACATAACAATGGTTGTAGCAAACGGTGTCGAGTATTCTAGTTCAAGCTAAATTTGAGTCACTCAATTTAGAAAAAAAATTGCACATTGGGGTAGTACAAGGGTACACAAGGGGTAGTACAAGAGTAGTAAAAGGGAGTAGAAGGCGAGTATAGTATCATAAAAAAATGGACATTCTTTTATGACAGGAAAAAATGATTAGTAATATTGGGATGACCATCTTATTTTACACACCATGTTGGCGGTACTATCCGATGAATCATAATAGTGGAGTCATATATCTATCGCAAAACGGAACGCGATTTTTTACTTTTCATGATGCTTACTCAATTACGAATAGAGTTTTTTTCCTTTCGAACTTCGCTATCATTCCGGTTAACCCCTGAACTTTAGAAAACGAAGAATGTCAATTCAAGAATGATCAAGAGGATTTTTGAACGTATTCGCCGTGCCAGCAGCACAACATTTTTTGGGAGCTGGTTTCCGATTCTGATACTGCTGAATGGAAACAAATTTACAGCCTAAGCTACCTTGAAATTCATTCCTACTAATTTCGACCGTTATTTCTGGTTCGATCATTATTTTCAGTATCGCAAAGCCCTTTGCGAGTATCATCATTAAACCCGTTAAGATATTTTCAGGTCTCTGTTATTTGACCTCCAAATCTTCTTTGCTCGAGGAAAATGAGCTTTGTGCTGTTGGAGACGTCGCTAGTAGCGGAGGTTGCTGAGTTCAGGAATTATTTTGGTTGCTTAACATTGAATTCTCTCTCTTTTATTGATATCTCGACTTAGGGCTGGGGACCAGAGTTGCACTGCGTATTTTAGAAATTGTGGAACCAGTGCCATTTAGTAATGTTATTAGACTTTTATTGTAAATTTATTGCCATGTAGCGTAGAATTCAGCTGACATTTTTAACGCTTTTTCTGTTTGTTTAGCATGTTTGAGATGTTAGTTAGTGGTAATGCCGAGGTATCTTTGTTGGACAACTGCTTCAATTAGAGTATCATTCATGATGTGTAGGAAGTACCGAATATTACTTTTGATATGAATTACTGCTCCTTTTCTGATGCTAAAATTTGGCTGTCATGTTTCGGCAAATTGGAGAAGACGATCAAGGCCTGTTTTAAAAGCTATTCCTATCTCGTTTTGATAGTTATTGGTCTAGGAAAGTCATCTAACTACTACTCGCAACCACTAATCCATAGTAAAAGCTAATGGTCTCCGCAAAGTGGAATGTGGAGGGGGTTATTCATTACTCATTTATATTATAATCAAATAATGGTAACAGGAACGTTGGCTCGCTAAGAATTATAAATTGAACGTTTACATCAAAACTTGAAAAAGGAATAACCCAGGCTTGAGAATAAAGATTACCCAAATATTTACTTGAATGCACATCCTAGCATTTCTGGAGCTGCTGTCTGAAAGAAGCTAAGCCTGGAGTATGCGATATGGTAAATCGTCCCAACCCTTCCACATGTTTTCTACCAAAACACTTTAGAAATTTATGCTTTTATTTGCGTTAGATTTCAAATTAAAAACAAGTAATTAAAACACTCGGTAAGTGAATCATAGTAAAAAATATTAAATGCGAATAATACGGAAGAAAAACGTTGAATAAAGGTAGACTTAATAAGTAATTTATTATTAAGAAACAGTTTTTAAATAATTGTGAAAATTTTTTCATCGAATTCTTCAAGTACGTATTTCATGTGTGACATCCTAACCCTCGTGGAGCGCATTTGAAGTTTGACCACAGTGCATTCGAGGCTCAACTTCTCCTTGCTGAGTATCCGAGCATCGTTCTGGAAGACATGTTTGTTTGGTATAAAGATACGCCTAGCTTACTGATATGATCTTCCAAATAGGTGTCAAGACCGAGTGGAACACGCAATTAATGTGCAATGAGAAGGAGATTCTCTCTTTGGCTCTGTGTTTTAAAGCTCATTTCGCCGACATGCAGAAACTTGGATGCCAAGTCTTCGAGCGCGCGTGGATCCAATGCTTAGAGGGAAAAGGGCTAATAATTCGGTACGATTTTGAATGCTTTCTGCTGGCCCTCCACAGCCTATTTTATAGCGTATGATAATTCCTAAAGTGATTTCATGTATTTGAGTGGTTTTAATATCCTTAATTGAATGAGTTTATTAACGCACATAATTTGTGAAACTTAAGTGAATGGTTAAAATTTGTTTTTAATGCTAAATGTTAAATACTAGTATAACATTGTTAGAGAAACCGCTCGGGTAACAACCGCTCGTTTTCGTACTACCCTTTACGCACCCAAAAAAGCACGAAGTTTTTTGCACTCGTGAAGATGCCTTCGCAAATCTGCTTGTTTTCGTTTTAAAACGTAAATGGAGACACTAACAGTGTCACAAAAATACAACAATGAAGATGAATTTTCTTACAGGATATAGAGATCCTACGTGAGGTTTTAGAAAATTGTTACTCACTGGAAATGAAATGAAGTATAGGCTTTATAGGTGTTATAGCCGCGATGAAATATCTGAAATAACTTTCACCAATATGTTCAGGCCAACAATGTCAGTAAAAGTGTTGGTTAACTGCAACACACAGCGGTAGTTTCCATTAGATGAGCTAATAGCGTTAATTGATTGTCGCGATAAGTTAAGAGTAACACAAAGACCACAAGTGACGGTCAGAGTTAATTAACTGGAACACAACAGCCGTACTTTAGTTCAGCAAGACTCATGCAGCCGTGGCTGAGTTTCGTTATTACCCAGCCCTAATTGTATATTCCAAAGCAACTGTTATTTTCGACTTAATCGTGTTGCCCGTTTCGCAGGTGGAGTAGCTGCAACGAAATGACGTTCTCTAGATATAGTTTATTTATCATAGTTTATTTATCAATCCTCTAGGGTGCGAATTCAGTCATGGTTAAATGGGGCACGAAATCAAAATTCATTATCGCGTGATCCGAACGATTTTTCCCAACGGTCTGAGAATGGACCGATCCTAGAGAAAAAGACTAGTCGACTTTTTTTCAGTCTATGAATCTCCTTCGTTAAAATCTATTTTGAAGCTTCAGACTCACGTTCATTACGCCTCGTGATTATTAATTACTGAAAGCATCCATTTTAACCACATAGATGCCCTATTTTCAGCTAACTTCAACGCCGAAATAAGAAAGCCGCCCCGAGGAAATGGAGGGCCGGCAAATTAATTTAGCAGAGAAGCAGTTTATGCTCCGAGGCATCGATTACAGAAGCAGAGCTCGCCGAGCGGCCGCTTCGACTGCGTGCGAGCGGCGGCCGCAAGACTGACGGAGACAAAGAGTATTGAATTTCCACCAAATGCAACGAATTAGAAAGAGATTGAAGGAAAATTAGCTTCTTATAGAAAACAATTTTTCCCTCGTGGTTGGAATTCAAATTCGGCTACGTTTTCCTAGTACACCGTACAATTTGATGATTGTATATGAAAATTATCGTGGAAACGTTTCCTACACCTCGTGCATACTAAGCAATCCTGACTAGCGAAAGAGGCTGAATGTAGGAATTATTGAAATGTAGAAATTCAGTTTAAAAAGTGTGAAATCGGTACATTAACAATTGTTCACTAATTTAGCTTGGTTTTCATTTCTCCTACTAGAATTAACACATTAATTCTGTTTATCAAAAAACGTAGGAGATAATTGTTTAGAGCGCCCGAACGTTTCAGTATACTCTAAAACTTTTGCTCGCTGGGTAGTATGTCCGGGATTGACCTTGGATCTCGATAGAACATTATAGACAAAAACTGTAGAAAGTTATTCATTTAATTAATTCAACTTATACGTACATCTTTGAGAGTCATGTCGATACAGAATTCCTGAAATCACTGTTAATTCGACATCCGTTCTAATTTTAACTCTCCATATCCGTGGTATGTCTGAAGCAATTGTTGTCTATGACTGAAGAAAATGTAACAACATACACACCCGAGTCAAATTTGGCAAGAAGAGGAATGAGCTAATTTGAGCGTAACAGAAAAAAAAATCAAAATAGTGCATCATTTTCGACAAACTGTGGTGCAATGGAACTACTTAGCTAATGGAATCCAACTTTGTTCTAATAGGTAATAAATGCACACAACTAAGAGGCTTTCGGTTTTTCAGGAAACTTTCCGTACCTTTTTTTGAGGAGGTGAAGTTGCAGCCTAACTTTGGGTAAAAATTGGACTTATTTTCGATTTGAAAGGTTGATAAAGTAAGTACCAAAGCTAATAATGGTATTCTTCACAGTGAGTGATAACTGAACATCAAATAAAGTAAAAAGAAATTAAAAAGAATGGATATGGGTGGCGGAGTAAAAATTTATCTTTTCGCATTCGCAAAAATGTCCACTAGCGTTAACAATGTCCGCTGAGCCTTTTGAATGCGCCGCAAAACTGAGGGCGATATTCTCTCTCGTTCGAACTATTGTCATCTAAACAAATGCGTCAACCGATGACTAGTGCAGCTTTAGGCGCACAGCCACTGCTTTAGGCACCCTGCATTTAACTTTCATGATGTCAGCCTACCTATATTTGGCCAGAGCGCTATGTGCTTATTTGGTGGCAGGAAATTGCGCTCTAACACTAAGCTGTTGACGGCCCTGCCATTTGAGCTGTTGCGAGGGTATGCGAGCGAGACTTTGCTGAGATGTGTGTCGTAATGTGACATGCACTTGTCTCACTCAACAACGATAAACTCTGGCCGACAGACATATACGTTTGTGTCGCATTAGCAGCGCTGAAATATGGCAAAGGAAATTATTCATCATCATCTGTATTTGTCCGACAGCCGATTGCTGCTGTGAAAGTGTGATGTAAGAAACATGTATAGTCACTCTCGCATTTCTCAGTTCATACAATGAGGAAGATCGGTTGTAAAATATACATATTTTTCTGTGTCAATTTCAATGTTGACAGACTACAACGGAGAAAATATCTGCGCTTTCTGTTTGTCTCTTTACCTTTCGTGTTGGAGTTCAACGAATGCACAGGTTATTGTTATTTCACCTCTGTGAGATCGTGCAAAGAGAAACATTTTCTACTGCACACAGTAAGTGTATGCATTATTGCAGGCACAACCCTATGGAAACGGAAACACCGAGTTTCAATAATGTAGGAGGCGTAGTATATTGTATTAAGTGAGAATGTGAACCACTCTTACAGCTGTGAGACAGTCCAGAAGGCTACATCACCTGTTGCAAGGTTTGATGCATTTAACGTAGAAAATATGATTTTGCTTAGCCTGATACGGTGAATAAACCGCTTTCCAGAGTGACTCATAGTCTTAGAAACTTAATGAAGAGAAGGATAATATTGGCACAGGGTAATTTATCCTCCAAATGTCAACTGTTGTGCGAGCAAGCAGAGCGTGAATGTCAGCTCTGGGGCCTGTAAGACGAGCATTTACCGCTGTCAGCTTTAGCTGCGAGGGCTGCAGGGAGCTCAGCTCGCCAGGGTATTAAAAATTTTAATAACGTCGCCGCCAAATCAAGGATGCAAAAAGTACATCCAGTTTGATTATTATAGAACGATTAACGTAAAGACTCGCGCTTGAAGTTGAAAAAAAATTTTCTCTCACTATTTGGAGGCTGAAACTTGACTTATGCAATTAGAGGAGCTGATAGTCTGTTCTAAAACAAGGTACTCTGAGATAGAGAAATAATCCAATTCGATATGTAGGAAAAGACCTAAAAATTGAGTACACAGTCTGAACTTACGGGTGTATTCAAGGAGAGAAAATGAATTGAAATCTCAAGCTGGGTCCGATCCCATGTTCACCACATAGATATAGATGTATTCCTTGTATTTGCGAATAACGAGACAGTACAGAGTATAGAATTTCAAGCCTAAGGCAAACTCAAGACCTTACATGGACGAGCCAAGAGCATTTTAGTACACAACACAATCATACACTATAGACCAGAACTCGAATAAGTTATAGTCCAACAAGTATAGCGTATTACACAACTATAGACTAGTTACTTAGTGGAGTAACTAGTCTGAAACGATGATTGCTTCTGAAGTGAGGGAGCTGCTCAATAAAACTGATTTATAAGGCCTGCCGTGTCAATTATGTACGAGATAAGAATGTACCTAAACCGTGATATTTGGCAGCAACTATCTAAAATTGGCATTTGCCCTCACTGCTTCGTGAAATATTGCAATGAGCGCCATAGTTCAGAACTACACAAGACTCGTAGCGAACTCCGACCTTCCACAGAACAGGTCAGACGACACTATAGCCCTCTTGCCGTGCCTTTCAGCCGCTGCTGTACCCAACTGTTATTCGTAGTTTGGTTTCTTATAGCAAAATTACTAGTATGTGAGCATAATGAAACTTATATAGTAAAGCAAATAAGTTTCCTGTACGAGAAAGATGTAGATGAACGGTCGCACTGAAGAAGTAGAATAAAAATTCAATACGAAGTGATCGCTAGCTTAACAATCCCTCAAATGGCTGTATAGTCCTGGAAGTGTGATAGACCCGCTTCCTCAGTGAATTCTAGCGGAACATCATCACCTGCGATCAACGTACATCTGAAGTTAGGTACGAGAGACGTACTGCGTTGAGATGAGATCGAGTAGAGTTAGTCATTAAGCTGAGAATCCTTCGTCCTTAAAATTCTTTTGCGTTAGTCCTTGGGATGAACACACTTTTCAATTCAGGAGACATGTTTAAGTGTTCAAGCGTAATTATTATCAGAGAGCGAATTATATCCTAGAGCATCTCTCAAGATGCAGCATTTGGTAACATTGTTCACATATGTGGCATTCAGTCAGAAAGTTCAACATATCGTACACATATAAAAAATTCAGCAAATATAAGGGAAATTAATTCAAGATAAGTATCTTTCAGTACACTGTGATAATATAATCGTTGCTTGTGCACTTAATCGCAAATATATTTGGAACCTAATGTAAAATACGCGGTTTGAAATATTTACTCATAATTCCATTTTGAAAAAATTCATAAATTTTTCCAAATTTTATAGCATACTTATCTTTGAACGAGTTGAATACCTGTACTCATGCAGCATGCAGAGACATGCACTGAAAATGATTCCATTCACAAAACAGTTGTCGTGAACACGTACGTCGAGTGTAACGTCCACCGCTTCACCACTTACGCATGTAATACTTTGAGGTTTAAGTCGCACTCCTCGTGAAATGATACAGAAATGTCGAGAAGTTCTATCATAAACTAAAGTACATGAGTTTTTGGGACGATACTCAGCCCTCGGCCCCTAAGCACACGCAAGTTAGCTATGTTGTACGCACGCTAGTTAGAGGTTGTTCGGTCCACTAAAACCTGCATATCTTGACTACGCTAGGAGACTTTAGGTCTTACATATATAATACACGAGTAAGTTTAGGTTATGAGCAGATACTTCAACAAACATGCTTTACAAATGCGCGACCAAAAGTTCTTTCTAAATCTAAAACTAAAAGTCCTTTTAACAAATCTCATCAATTGCAGTTCTTATATTGCGTTTTACTTATCGTCTTACTTTTGCTATTAATTTCGATTTTAGGATTTTTGACTTAATCGTTTTTTCGACGCAGTTACCCCAAAATTAGGCCAGAACGCTGTGTCTCTATACACCTTGGTCTTGCTCGATATGGGCCCGCAATGACAAGCAGTACAATACCTCTAAGCAACGGCGACCTTCATCATCCGCTGAGGATCGTTTTGATGCAGTTGCTGCTGTCCAGCGCAGAGCAAACGAGGTCTTTAAGGGTGGCTTATTGCTTGCGAGATGTTATTTCCATTGAGATAGAGCCTCGTATATGAACTCGAAACAATACCAAATTCAGCTGCCGGTAGAGAATGCTTCCTCAAGTGTTTTTGTTATAGGAGTTACTATTAAAATACGCTCTAAATATCTGCATCAGTCACATAATAAGGAAGGATAGCTGTTTTTCAAAAATGAAAGTATGTGAGCAAATAGTGAGGCTCCAAAATTCTGCTTCAGTTCCGCCGAAGTACCTTAATTAACGACTCTTGTATTTGAGAAGATGCTTTAGTGAGCTGTACTGTGCTGATCTCTCGCCCGAGCTCGATGTGTCGGTAATACAATGCTATCGCAGCTACTGAGCCGACAAGGATTGTGCATCAAGAGAGTGATAGTGACAACTGATGATAAATCATAATTTGTGTGCCTAAGAATAGAACAAAAAAGTGTATTGCTTACAGTAGCTTCATTGCGTTGTAAAAAGAGGTTGTCATTACTTTCGCATTTTATTTTTTGAGACATGTGCCGTAGGGGTACTGTATTTCAAGCGTAAGCATGCAGAATTTAGATTTATTTGTATTGATACTTTTTTTATATACCTGAAAGTCAACGCGCTATTGATAACATAAGGATGGTGGTAAACACCTTCTTATTTACCACATATACAGTATAAGTTTGAAGTAGTTGAAGTCGAGTCCAATTTTTCTCGCCGACCGCTTTATCTCGCAGCTGTTGGGTAATTAACCACGCTGGTAAACTGGGCTGGCCAGGTTGTGGTTGGTCTACTGTACTTCTACCTTCTTCCTCATCACACAGGAGACAACTCTCTACTGTATGCAATACCACCGTTCCTTCAACTATTCATGGACTCAATCTCGCTCTTTCGCATTATATGCTGGTTGTCAGTAAACGCCCATCTAATTTTGCTGATGCTCCGTCTTTATCTTAATTCTTTATTATTAAACCTATAATTCAACCATATGAATATCACGCTTGCCTTGCGTCGTTTACCCTCTTATTAAATCATTTTCAATCCAACAAGATATCGTTCATTCAGTTTCCACATTTGCCCAAACTCCCTCAACGCTACAATTTACTCTCTCTCTCTAGCAACCTGCCAAGCCCTTTTTGTGCATTGCTTCGATCACCGCTTAAACAAATAATAATGAGCGAATTGCTAGAATACTTTTTACTACTGACGCATTCAAGTTAAGCTCTCGGTCTCGGATACCATTTGTTCATTACTTTCCAACCTACCATCCTCTCCTAGGAATATCCAGTGAAGATTACTAAATGTATAATTTATAAAATACTCAATCAGTCAATAAAATAAAACACATTATGATCAAATGAAGTATGACGAATTAAATTTTACAAATTTCAGCACCATGAGATACGTGGTATAGCTAAAGATAACTTTATACCTCACAGTACACATCAGAATCACTTCACGTGTTGAAAACGAATAGCTCCTTGTTGGCCAGACTTTGCCGTTGCTGAATGCGTCACATTCAGAAATTCAAAACATCTAAATATACAGTCTAATTCGCAACATACTTTGTAGTTGCATATATCATCACCCATTTTAACACATTGTCATTATATATTTTTCAGTTGTATTATGCTCCAACAGAAAAAAGAACGCAACAGAAAATATCATTTATTGAGTAGACTCTGAAGGATTCTACACAAGATATTGATAAATTCTCCAAAGTTTTGGTACTTGGATAAAAAAATGGCCAATTATAGAATAATGTTTCACGAGCTGAGTGATAAGCAATTTCTTCTCCTCAAAGCGAAACTGAACTGAGATATTATTCGGTAGCAGTTTGATATTATTTTAAAACGTTATGTTTTTATTGCTTGTACTCTGACGCTAGTACTCAATATCTTGTCTACAGTCGTTCTGTACCCTAACAGGGCCTTATGTTGCAAGCGTAAGTTCAAATGTTATATTACTTTAAAACATTATATTATGATACGTCCTGCTCCCACAGATCTAAGACTTGAAAGACAAATAATTATATAACCAGGTAAAATTCCATAGAGTATGAAATTCTTTAGCAGACTGAATTGTTCACGTCCCCTGTACGAACTCAAATCCGTTCGAGAAAATACAGCGATAACTTCCTCAGTACCAAGCGAGTGGAAGGCAGCATACAAAGTCGCTGTCAAACCGTCTTCCAGCCCACACTCTTTGTAAACACCGACGAGGTGTTCTCGAAAAATTCAATGACCCGCTTTGTTGCAATTCACGCATACATGATAGGGACACGAGCTTGCAAGCGGGTCGACAAGACATGGCAAGGCATTGATTGGCTGATGTGGGGTCGCGGTGTTCCTGGAAGCATCTGCGTCACTTGCACTTACACATTCTCAATTTCGCGTCGACCACTAAGCGCAAATATCGTCAGTGCCTCCAGACTCAAAGAAAGTAGGGCACAACTTTCTTAAAAACTTCACTAGATGCACAAAATGACAAAATGAGCCGAATGAAAAGTCATGAAATTCAGGTTGTCTATTTTTATGAAACGTTGAAGTTTTAAGACGGCTGTAATGTTACACAGCATCGAGATCTTACGTAACCCATGGCATTAAATTGACTCTAATTGCCTTGAATATACTAGGAACCTTAGTAGCATGATCCCCCCAGATATCACAAGGTGAACTCTCCTGATACTCCAACAGAGCTAACCTCCAGTTTTATGACCTCTGAGCTGGAGTTTAATTTCGAATTCTACGAGAATCTCCTTCACCAAGCAGAGAATGACTTAACGACCATCTAACAAAACCCACAACTTCTCCTTTACTACTGGATGAAGTTGTAGCCAAAAAGTCGCCCGTTTTTTGAGCAAGAGATCCACTGCGGACCCGTGGTCGAGGTGAAAGACACTTGAAGAGTGTTTTTAGCAGAAACGTCTTATGATGGCAGTTACATGACAATTGTGCAAAGAGTATCGTTTGAACTTGAAGAAAATGGCTAACAGTTTTACTTTTTCAGTCTCTTTGCCTTCTGGCACATTATAAAGTGCACTTTTAATTCATAGATAAGTTTTTACCTTTTCCTGTAGGAACACTCAGCTGCAAGATTCACATGAGCTCAACTTCACTGTTGCTTCCAGATTTATCGTTATAATTTTTCATTGCTGGCAAAGCATAGAAAGACAGCATATCAAAACTGGAATGAAAATATAACTCGGTACATTGAAGAATATTGCACGCTATGATTCATAGATTTATTTAAAGCTCTGGTGCTAACGCATGACGAGTTCGTGCAGGTGAAGGTTTGCCGGACTTCCTGCCGGTGCCGATGTCAAATTTTTGAGTCAGCCCATGTTTACACTGATGCAGCGTTTCTTTTTTGGGGCCACTCAGTTAGCGACAGAGCGTCCAGCAAACACACGTGGAATGGCAACACTATGAATCCAAATCCTAGACGGACGGACTTAATTAAAAACAAAAAACAAGAAATTTTGTGTGAAAATTAAATGTTGGATACACAATAAATTCGCGTCTTAAGTTTGAAAATTTCTGAGAAGCAAAACACTTAGAGTTTACCATGTTTAAATAGTTAGGACGTTGTCCCTTTGAGTTTTTTGTTTCTCATTTCTTTTTTATTCACAGTGCCAATCAAGAACAACACTTTTCAACCGAATTCAAGTAATTCAGAATGTTCTTCACGTAATTTGAAATAGAAATTAACACAAATAAAACTGGAACATTTGACCTGAATATACTAGAGAATTTTTTTTTTCTCCCTCAATCCTTTAATTTCAGCTCATTCATTAAAAATCATTTTGATGATAAAATATGATAAAAATATTTTCCTAACCCCTAAAAATCGATTCTAAAAACGTTAGAACTTCCCCCAGGAATGTGGATCCGTAAGAGGAGATAACAGTGTCCATAAATGTTCATTAAAGCGCTAACATTATTTCCCTTCGAACTCATAACCTCCTAGAGCGGACGTAGCCTCTCATCGTATATTGTGAAACGGTGGGGAAAAGGTTCAAAACTGCTTCCGAGCGCTCATTTCATGAATTGATATCCACAGTTTGGAGTATTAAAGGCATTACGACTTCTGCAGCAGCGTAACAATGAACTGCAATGACGTTCGTTGTCTGAGTGAAATTAGACGCGTTACTGACTTTCAATACTGAGGTGATTTTCTACACCCTAGAGACTTCCGTTGGTATAGGGATTTTCGATACCCAGGTGACATTGGATGAAAGCTTTGAGGACTTCATATCAGCAGGGTGAAATGAGATGGTTTTAATACTGTTACACTTGCAAGAAAAAGTGTAAGAAAATACTCTCTCTCTCAACAGTATTCTTGTGAGAAGCGTAGCAACTCGCATTACTGTCTCGAAAACCCAGCAAGAAACACAAATCGGATGAAATTTGACCGATATCAAGTTTCCAAGGGATTGAGAGGGCAACAAATGTATATCTGTGATTGAATACATATATAAATGTAGAGAAGTATTTCAGTTTGAACTTGAACAAATAAAGAAATATCTAGGAGTAGATACATGCTCAAGCGTCTAAGATCAGAGGCACTCAAGTACGCAAATATCGATGTAAAATCGTAAAATGAATAGATTGACATATATAATTGCATTGAGCTAAGCAGGTCATAGACCCTTGAGCTTTCCTTGTGTCTAAGAAGTAGCTTTGTCATGCGGGGTGTGATTCTTACTACAAATTAAAACCTTATCCAAACCTTATCCAACGGATAGTGCACAGTCTGCATGTTTATCGAAAATATATTTCTTTTTAAATAAGACGATAAGAGTGTCCATATCAAAATACAAGCAGAAAATAAAAACGTACAAATATCCGTCAGCAGATTAACCGTTGAAAGATTATACAATATTGCTTTTAGATGAGAAACTTCTCACAAGAAGATTGGCGTTGCACGCCTTCAGATGTGAATACGTGGAAAGAATCAGTCGCACAGTCTCTAGGTTTCAAAAGTCCTGTCTGTGCCTCATCTGGCAGCGTCAATATTAGCTTCACCAATTTTGACCCTAAGAAATAATGCACTTGAATATAAGCCTACTACATTAACGCTGATGAAAAGATTTGCATCGTCACTTACCACGCTCTCCGACAGGAATTAGGCGCTGCAATCTTCCTCGTTCCCGAAACCATGTTTTATAGGATTCATTTTTTCGTTGGTTTTTGAGATTGCGTAGAACTAAAACTGTTGCAACTTTATGTTATTTTATTTTACATATAATTTTCATAAAAGACGTTTATGATGAGAATATTTTTGTTAAGACTAAATTGCTGAGTATTATGACATATTCCACTGAAAAACAACGCAATACCGTCCAATTTTTCCGACGGAAGGAGGCATCAGATTAGCTACTATTTTTGTTTTATTTTCCGCTTTCCACGATCGAAAATTCGAAGCTCATATTCAAGTTACATCTACTTTTTTCTATCACTAAAGCATAAATTATTCATAACAATACAATAATATATTTCTGATAAAATTTCGGCTACCGTTGGTGCCAGTAGGTCCCCCTCTTAAAAGCCATCTATTTGCTGATAAATAATGCTGCTGAACTGGAAATAAACTTGAGATACCGATAACATTATAATTTTTTAAACATTATCTCATTTATACCGTCAAACCATTCAAATTGTAACCAATTTTGTGTTGTTCAGAGACTATAGTTTTAGAACCATATCAGCACTTATTGTCACTCATATACGATATCATACCGATGATTTCATCGTTTTAATTTCAAGATGTGCAAATAATTCTTAACGCTGTCGGTCCTGGAACCTACTTCTTTTGAAATAACATTATTTACCAAAATATTTCTAAATTGACTGCACATTAACTAGAGGTTCAACTGCCCAAAAAAAAAGTTTTCAGAAGAAATCATGAAAACGTCATGTTCATAACGTTTTAACAACTATTGTAAGCTTTGCGTAACATACGGCTGCATGCCCAAATTTTCGAAGAATGCTTGAGCCTGTTAAATAACAAGAGCTCATACGGATCAGTCCCTGTAATTCCTACAACTGTTCAAAATGTAGAATACCAAAAAACACATCGCCGATAATGTTGAACATTTTTGAAGTCCAGCCGAAGCAGTTCCAGCCTCGACAAAACCTTCTCTAGTTTTTGAAGTAGAGATCGTCTGTTTAGCTCGTTAGCAACAATACAACCGTCCAATTTGAAAGGACTCGGCGATTTGCCCAATATATTATTTCAATGGCCTATGCCTTGACTTCAAAAAAGATCAGGAGTAAATATATCTCTTTGCATTTAATCTAGCTTTTCCAGCTACTAAGCTCTCCCCTTTGATGTTATGCTGTGCGAACCAAAATAAAGCGCCCTCACAACGTTTATATTCAAGGGGCGTTTAGCCGCAAAACAATGGCGGTGTAAGAGTTTTTGATCTTAAGGCTGTGGTTGTAAATTCCCGTGTAAACATAGCGCATTATGCGCAAACCTTTGCGTCGTTAGGAATAACTTCCCTCATATAGATGATGCACCGTGAGCCAGTCGTTTCATTTTACGATCGCTGCTGTAGTCTGATAAAATAAAAAAGATATTTCGGGCGCAATTCCAGAGCAGCTTTGTGAGGCAGGTGAGCCGGGTGCGGCGCACAACGAAGCAATAATGGACGTTTGGCTCGGTGTGATATTCCTTGTGAGCTGTTAATGGCTCCAATAAACGTACTTCTTAATTGATACTATTTCCAAATTTAAAAATTTTAATTCTAATTAAATAGGTTTAATAGTCTAAAATTACTTAATAAATGACGGTAGAGGTACACGTGTTATGAAGCATATGACGTTAGTTTATAAGAATTAACCACTAAATAAGTAACGTGGAACATTCATTCAAGAAAACGATTCTTTCGCAATCTTCCAAAATGGCAACCAGAACATTACTTTCGCTCAGGTTTTTATTTCAACGTCTCGAAAAAGTACTTCATTTATGAGGTTTTCCGTTCGCGAGTGCAATTTGCAGCCAATGTAATCCAACCTCCGCGAATATAAACGTTCATTGTACTCGTAAGTGAAGAAAAATATTTTATTTTCCTTCCATATGTTCTAATAAAAAACGACTAGGTTGACAAAAAGAGTTTAACTTACAAATTGTGCTGTTACTAAATTAGAAGAACGTACAAAATAAAAATATTCCAGAAACTCAAACAAAGCTAGAAACCATAGAAAATAATTAATGGAATACTTAATTATTAACAAAAGCAATAGGATAAATTCACACATTATTCTAAATTAGAACGCGCAAAAATGCATCGTCTCAAACACAGATGAAGTCTAAATTGCTTCTAGCTTGTGTTGCATGAGTGGTAGAAGGTATGAGAGCAGCCTCGTAATCGTGCCTTAGCACAACCCACTCGTTTGAGAACACGGCGCTCCCTGGTTGTTTTGCTTATGCAGGACTGTTTTGCCTCTCTTTTACAAGGCTAGTTTTCTCCCCAGGCAAATCCTTTAGTCTCCGCGAAGAAGTTGTTGCCGGTCGTTTGTTAGACATTTTTTCAGGCCCTCCCGAACTCGGTCGTGCCTCAATTCGCCAGCTGTTTTGGTTGTTTTGCATCGGTACGTTTTACACCGCTCCATTTTTGGGTGTCGTTAAACGGCTTTTTTAAACAAACTGATGTTTCTAGCCAAATTGCCTTACGTTCTATGAGTTTCGATGTTGCGTCGTTCCATGAAAGAAGGAAAACAAAAAATTCATCAAATAACTGAGTTTTGCCAAGATTTCAATCATCCGTATCACTAAAACACCCTCTACGTACCACTCAAACTGGCAAACTTCATCAAACATCATCTCACAGTAAGGTATCATTTTATTAACGAACAAACCTGCTTATGTAAAATGACTATTTTAAAGCGACAT
Source organism: Morinoia aosen (assembly GCA_030386875.1). Taxonomy (NCBI): domain Eukaryota; kingdom Metazoa; phylum Arthropoda; class Malacostraca; order Amphipoda; family Talitridae; genus Morinoia; species Morinoia aosen. Next base: position 27,625,706 of record CM059559.1, read on the forward strand.
AAGGGTACATCCCATTGAGGCCTACGGTCCTACTTATAATGTAATCGAGAGTATCTACGTGGATGATTGCACTAGAGAAGATTTGAATGCATCACTTGACGTTCGATGGCGCAGGCATTTCTGAAGCCCAACTCAAAACTCGGAGCCAAGTTTGCCAATAAGGCTCGCGCCGGCCTAATGCCGAGCAAAGTTGGTCGCTGCAGCGCCTCGTCTGCAGCTCCACCGAGCTCCAAGTCTCCCAGTTTTTAAGTCTGATGATCTCTGGAATAAATGACCTGATCACTCTCTCTCAGGAAAAATATCGATCTTATACGGTAATCAACAATGCCGTTAATTTCTGACAAGTGGCTCAAAAGCACAATTCTTCAACTTGATGACGAGGATCAGGAAAGACTGCATGCAAATTAATTAATTAAATCCTTCCTCGTTGCAACAATAATTAATTTGTCAAATTGAATGTGAGGCAGTGTTAACTCTTCTCAAATACTTGTACTTCACTCATGAGACAAATAATATTGAAATTAGAATCTTATTGCGGACAAATTTCGGCGCAGACATTATATTAGAACGGGTTCATTCGTTCATAACCGACAACAATACGTGTTCAGAATTCAATGATTTCAAAAATTGAAGCAAACAACAGTATAATGGAGAGGAGCATCTAATATTAATTAATAGCATTATTTTTTATTGATTCTCGTTTTACTGTAAAGCGAATTATGGACTTGTATGTAAAGTGAACATTCCTGTACATTTATATGATTTATCGTACTCGAATTTAGAATCCTAGTGAAGGGTTTAATGAGAGATGATCGTGATGAAGTAAGGGGCTGTAAAACACAAATGCTTAATTAGGAATATTTTTGGATCAGATTATTATCAGAAATCGTCAGACAGTATGTCAGCCAATACTTCGTATATGTATTTGTGCAAAAATTAATACAAAAATTAATTACCACAAATAAAATAAAACCAATAATTAGTAATGAATTAACCATTTAAACAAGTATCCAATGTAGTATTGTGTTACCAACTTCGTACTCGTATGAACTGCCCAAGAATAGTGTAGCGTCGAACTCGCACACGTAAAAGCATTTTTTTTGCAAAAATTCGCAACTGAATCGATATTATTCGCTTTAAACGTGCCATAAGATTTCAACTTAATGCCCTAGAAGTCATTGAACTTAGATGGGCTCACACGATAGATATATCTCAACCACAAGATAGTAATATCATTGCAATAGCTCGCTCTGAGTTATGATTCTCCTGATGTATTGTTTGTGGAAAGGAATTGTTTAAATATTTTACGTCGTTCCAATGCCTTGGCAGCTATCAGTGTACTGTGCTTCCATAAGCTGTGTGGTGGGCAGTATTTCATCACTGCAGCTCTGGAGCTTGACATATTACACCTCGGAATCCTCTTCAAGGGGAGCAGTCAGATCGAGGACGCAGGTTTATTGCGAGTAATTAAGACGGTCCATTGTCATGACAGGTGCATCTGCTGCCCCAGGTCTTGTACGAGCTCATAATAGCACTATCCATTCAGTGCCGAACAAAGCTCATGAAGTTGTTGCAGCGCCCGAAGAACTTACAATTTTGAAAGTTTCGACGCAGTTCCCCCAATGTAATTGCGTGTAGGTACAACGTAAAAAATAAACCAAGTAGATTAAAAACATTCTTGACTAAAGTACTTAAAGTTATAACTGATATGATAGCACCGTTCATGTCCAATATTATTAACCAGTCGCTTTTCCAATGCATTTTATTGTACTCTGTCAAAATTACCATAGTGCCTCCTATTTTTAAAAGTGGTGAAAAAACTTGCGTTAAAAATTATAGACCTGTATTTTACCACCAATTACTAGCAAAATTTCCGAAAAAATTGTATTTAAATTGTGTGTTCTTATTTTGAACAAAAGTCATTTCTCAACGATAAACCTTAAAGTTTTCGTCCTGAAAATCAACAACTCAGGCCGAATTAAATTTTCTACAATACTTTCATTCCAAAACATAGATGAAGGAAAGCTTGTTTTCTCCGTGTTTCTTGACTTTCGGAAAGCATTCGATTTCGAGGACAATAACATTTTACAATCCAAACTCCACTATTATTGCATTAAAAGAGTTGCTCACGATTGGTTCAAATCATACCTAACAAATGGGAAGTCATTGGAGATGTACAATCGGAACTTCTGACAATCAGCTATGGAGTACCACAAGGATCTGTCCTTGGGCCTCTCCTCTTTTGATCTTTATCAACGATAAATCATGCTTAAATCTACTGTATTTTTCAAACACATTCTTTTTGCCGACGGCAGCTCGCTTTTTCGGCTCTTCCTAATGAAAATCTAATTTTAACTTACGAAAGCACAAATAATGGTTGGTAAAGGTGAAATTGAAGCTACCAACTCCTGTAAGTTCGTGCGCATTTTATTAGATAAACATCTGGCATTCGAAGTGCATATTGCACATATCAGTACTACATTATCAAAATCCGTTGGAGTCCGCAATAAAGTAAAAATGTATAGCCTGAAGAAACTTTAAACATATTTTATCGACCGCTCATTTAATTAAATTTACAATGCGGAATAGAAACTTGGCACGTAACTGATAAAAATAAAATCAATTTGCTCTCTGGGCTACAAAAAAGACCCGTTTGAATAGTAAAAAAAATAGAATTTAATGCTCACAGAAATGATTCATTCAAAAGTTTAGAAATGCTTAAGCTTTTGGATCTCTACAAGCTCTCCATAGGTAATTTCATGTATGAAACACTGGGTGATGATGGCGACAGAGACCTCAAACAATCATTAACTGTATATACTGGCCATCATGATCATTTGATCCGAAATAGAAGTACTGTAAGCTCATACTTTCCTATTATTTAAAATCTCGGTCACAACACAGTACCCTCTTCATTTCTTCATTGGAACTAGACTTGGAATTCGATCTCTGCGGAGATCCGCGAGAAAGTTCTTAGAAAGCTTACAAAACGAATATTGAATCCCTCTACCTATCGGAATATTGATTACCTGAAGCTGTCAAGTCAAATCTTTTTTGCTATATGACTCATCTAGATTGTGTTTAAACAATTTAAACAATTTAAACAATTTATTTACCACAGGTGATACAGAGGTAGAATGTTTCTTAAGTCTAGTACAATAGTTAAATTTGAGTATAGCTACCTGTGGGCCCGAACAAGTTCAGCGACTTCTAGGGCATCCTATCATCACGTTATTCTAAGGTGTACAATAATGTTTAACCTAGTTTACTTAACCTAGTTTCGCATTAGACTGATCATTTAGATAATTTACTCGATATTTTATGCTGTATTTCATAATATAGGTCAAATCGGCTATATTTAACAGTATGTTCGATAAAACGATTCAAGAGCAGACTGAAGATCGGTTATGTTACCCAAAGCAAGTTACATTATTACATTATCATTAGTTACATGTAGGAGGCAAGATTTGACATGGTGATCTTACACGACTAGTATTCTGATAGGAAGTGAGACTCAAGATGTCTTTTGAATACTTTGTACGAATTACATTTACGGATCTCCGCAGGTATAGAGTTCCAAGTTTTGGTTCCAACGAAGAGGATACTGTGTTGCGACCGGGCCTTCGAATAATAAGGAAGCATGAATTCACTTCTATGTCGGGTTAAATGGTCGTGATGACCAGTTTGCGCAGTCAATAATTGTCTTAGGCTATTGTGCCATCATTTCTTAATGTTTTGTAAATAAAATTACAGATGGAGATTTTTTAGAGATCCGAAAGTTTAAGTATTTGTAAATTTTTGAAAGAATCATTTGTGTGAGCATTATATTCTAGGTTCTTTACTGCTCTGACAGCTCTTTTCTGCAGAGTAAAAATTTTGTTGGTTTTATTTCTATCAGTTTCGTGCCATGCTTCTATTCCGTATTGCAAGTATGGAGAAATGAGCGTTCGGTAAAGCATTTGTAAAGCTGTTTCAGGGAGAAAATTTTCAACTTTATTTAGGATTCCGATGGATTTTGATAATTTAGATCTGATATGAGTGATGTGCTCTTTGAAAGTCAGATGTTTATCTATTATGATGCCCAGAAACTTACATGAGTTGGTTTCTTCAATTTCACCTTCGCCAATTTTAATGTATGGGAGAGATACATCTTTCTTGTATGAGAATGTAATATAATTTATTTTATCAATTTTAAGGCTTATTTTATTAGGTTTGAGCCACGATGAAACCTTATGAAGTTCATTATTTATACTCTCCACAATCATAGCGGGATTTTGGTTCGGAAGGACCGCAGAAAGCGTACTGTCATCGGCAAAAAGTATGAATTTGAAGAATGATGTAGATCTTACAATAACATTGATAAAAATCAGAAACAGGAGAGGCCCAAGAACAGATCCTTGTGGAACTCCATGGCTAATTGTCTGTGGGTCTGATTTTGCGTCGTCAATGACAACGTATTGCTTCCGATTTGTTAGGTATGATCTGAACCAATCATGGGCAACCCCTCGAATGCCATAACAGTGTAGTTTCGAGAGTAGTATTTTATGATCCACACAATCGAATGCTTTTCGAAAGTCAAGAAATACAGAGAAGACAGGCTTTCCTTCATCTATATTTCCTTCATCTATAATTTGCCATGATTAATAATTTAAATCTTAAGTCTGATCCTAATGTTTTCTAGAATTTACTTTTCCCATCTAGCCCATATAAACTATTTTTTAAATTAAGCATCGAACCTTGAGGGAACCAGTTCATTGATCAGTCTAATGAGTGAATTAGTTCAAACATAATTGCACATCTTAAAATAGCGTTGATTATAGGGTGCCATAGAATTTACGAACTTATTCGGGTCCACAAGTTGCTATACTCCAATGTTTCTATTGTACTAGACTTAAGAAACGATCTACTACTTTAACATTTGTGGTAAATAAATTGTTTAAAGTTTTGAATAGTTTCTTTTGCGCTGACTCGCAGTGCCTCCTGGAGAGGATAGTCTTCCACTCAGTAATGTGCACATTTGGAGTAAAGAATGCGGATTTCATTCATTAGACTGCTGACTCCCGAATTTCAAATCAAAATCCAGTTATAAGTTCAATGCAATTCAGGGACCATGTCCTGCACTCTGAACACAGCATCAAAATCGCTCGGTTGCCATGGTTACCACCTCACAACGCTTTGATGTAGATGCTGTGAGGCCTCGCTGTGGATGTTATCGAGCAGACATTCAGCGATGATCGGCAGTTTGATACCATTCATACTTCAAGCGGAGCTGTCGTCCTGTTTGATCGAAACAGGAGTGTTCTGAAGCCCTGTCGATGGAGGACTCCTCATGGTTTCGTCGTTTAAATATCACACACTTTCAATTCTTGCTTTAATTGCGCACGCTTCCCATCTAACATTTTTCTAAAAATGTTTCTAGTGCAATATAATGTTATATAATATTAATGCTTCTAATATGTCCAACAGTTACGATTCGCATTTCATTTGAAAGCAGAGCGCTCATCGTTCAAGTGAACTAGGCTTAGAAAAATTACACACAATCACTAATTTCCAGTAGCGAAGAGGTTACACAGAATTTCCCCAAATCTAGGTATCATCATTCAACGGAGAAACACTTCGGACTTGGTTAGTGATCGAATGAAAGCCATTTATGCAAATGAAATGAGAGTTATATACAATGTTTTATCCACACTTACTCTGCATGCAGTTCTTTTCAATACAAACTTAGTTTGCATGCAGTTCATAATGAGAACTCACTCTGTACGCAGTAGTTTCTTGCGCAAACTTACTCTGCAAACAGTTTTCTTCAATAAATATCATTGTGCGTGCAGTTCTTTGAAAGCGAAACAATTGAAATCCGTTCTTAGGTAAACAAAATCCATAACTTCTTTTGGTTATTTGTCTGTGCTTGAGGCCAAGTCTTGTGAAAGATAATAAGTAAGCGCTCAGAACATGATCGCTCGCTGGATAGAGAGCCAAATCCCCACTATTGACGCAGGAAATTCTATTATTTTTTTCCAGCGCATCGGAATCTTTCTTTCTGAAGCGCAAAAAAATTGTCGAGCAAAACTAAATCAGATTCATTTTTACCAGCCTGAGGCATTATGCTGCATTGGCCGCCACGAGAAGAAAACCCAATAGTTGTGCTGGCCATGCGAGAAAATTTACGTGAGAAAATTGACTTTGATTTATCGACGCTGTAATGCAACATAGATAACAGAATTCCTTTTTTGTTTCTTATGTTGTGATTGAGAATATAATGAAAAATTATTCAATATAAAATGGCAATGGTAATCCTTATTTTGGGTATTAATATAAATTTATACGTTTTGGTAGGTTTCAAGAACCTTATTAAGTAAAACCAATCGATACACCGACCCAACCCCCACAAAAAGTGGAAAGAAATTACAAGAAAGCAAGTCAAAGGATGGAATACTGCGCCAAATCGACACAGTAAGAATGTCAGCGACGCCTGGTGTCCCGAAGTCCCCGAGGATGGACAGAATAAACACAACTGACACTTAAAAAATCCAGAGGACCTTAAGATGCTAAAATTAATGCACACACAGCAAGTTTCCCCATGAGAAATTTTAGCGCTCAACTCTCAGGGAATTTATTTTTTCCTTGTGACGTTTAATCCGTCTTTTCACTTATGTAAACTCAATTACTACTTAAATTAGATTCATAGGATAAAAATCCGTATCAAAGGAAAATTATATTTACATTTCAGTCCTAAATTTGATAAAATTGCATTGTAGTAGGTGTTAAAAATTGCATTAATAATTATAGACCTACCTCTTTACTGCCAATTTTTAGCAAAATATTCGAAAAAAATTGTGTATGAAAAAGTGTATTCGTATTTTGAACAAAAATCTTTTCTCTACGACAAACAATACGGTTTTCGTTCTAAAAAATCAACGACATAAGCTGTATTAAATCATTTACAGTACCTTTACTCTAGTACAGATGAAGGAAAACGTGTTTTCTCCGTATTTCTTGACTTTCGAAATGCATCCGATTGTGAGGACCATAACATATTACTCTCAAAACTACACTGCTATGGCATTCGAGGAGTTGCCCATGATTGGTTCAAACCATACCTAACAAATCGGAAGCAATACGTTGTTATTGACGGCGCAAAATCAGACCCACAGACAATTAGCCATGGAGTTCCATGGAATTCAAGAATCTGTCCTTGGGCCTCTCCTATTTCTGATATTTATAAATGATATCAAATCTACATCATTTTTCAAATTCATACTCTTTGCCGATGACAGCATGCTTTCTGCGGTCCTTCCGAACCAAAATCCAGCTATGATTGCGGAGAGTATAAATAATGAACTCCATAAGGTTTCAATGTGGCTTAAAGCTAATAAAATAAGCCTCAATGTCGATATAACAAAATATATTACATTCTCATACAAGAAAAATATATCTCCCCACGCATAAAAATTGGCGAAGGTGAAATCGAAGAAACCAACTCATGCAAGTTTCTGGGCATCATAATAGATGAACATCTGACCTTTAAAGAGCACATCGCTCACATTAGTTCTAAATTATCAAAACCCATCGGAATCTTGAATAAAGTTAAAAATTACCTGCCTGAAACAGCTTTACAAATGCTCTACCGAACGCTCATTTCACCCATACTTGCAATACGGAATAGAAGTATGACATGGAAGTGATAAAAATAAAACCAATATAATTTTTACTCTGCAAAAAAACATCAGAGCGGTAAAGAATCTAGAATATAATGCTCACACAAATGATTCATTCAAAAATTTACAAATACTTAGATAGTTAGATAGGCCTCAAGCACAGACAAATAACCAAAAGAAGGTATGGATTTTGTTTACCTAAGAACGGCTTTCAATTGTTTCGCTTTCAAAGAACTGCACGCACAATAATATTAACTTTCGGATCTTTACAAAATCTCCATTTGGAATTTCACTTACAAAACATTAACAAATGATGGCGACAATAGCCTAAAACAATTATTAATTGCGAAAACTGGTCATCACGACTATTTAACCCGAAATAGAAGTAAATTCATGCTTCCTTATTATTCAAAGGCCCGGTCGCAACACAGTATCCTCTTCGATGGAACTAAAACTTGGAACTCAATACCTGCGGAGATCCGTGAAAGTAATTCTTACAAGGTATTCAAAAGAAATCTTGAGTCTCACTTCCAATCGGAATACTAGTCATGTAAGATCACCACGTTAAATCTTGTCTCCTACATGACTGTTTCCAATGATGTAATTTGCCATGGGTTATATAGCCGATCTTCAGTCTGTCTGCTATTAAATCGTTTATCGAATATGCTGTTAAATAAAGTCCATATAACTTATATTGTAAAGTGAAACATCTGATATCGAGTAAATTTTCTCACTGATCAGTCTAATACGAAACTAGGTTAAGTGATTTAGGATAAATATTATTGTACACCTTAGAATAATGTTGATGGTAGGATGCCCCAGAAGCCGCTGAACTTATTCGGGCCCACAGGTAGCTATATTCAAATTTGACCATGGTACTAGACTTAAAAGAAACATTCTACCTCTGTATCTCCTGTGGTAAATAAATTGTTAAATTGTTAAATTTTAGATCAAAGGTCACTTGTTTTCCACGCCACGCTGACGCTACTATCTGACAAGGCACTACCAATGAAATCGCCATTATATCGCAAGAAGAAATGCAGTTTCCGTATATACCTCCTGAAGTACGCTTACGGTTTTTCTTTCTACATCAACCTGGAATTCCGGTTGACCCTCGTACTTGAGAATACTGGAAAGTAGTCAAACCGGTCAATAAGGTTTTTTTAAAAATTCATTTAGGTTAAGACAGTTCTGCTCTGTAAGCCTGGTGGCCTCATGGCACCTTTCAATGTGATAACAGACAACATTGCAGCGCCAGCGTGAACACGATCTGACCCACAAGGTTCAGTTCCGTGTTCGTTGCATTTGACTCAAAATTGCTCTGAAAGAAATATTCTTAACCTCTTACTCGTGCACAATTAAAGGGTAAAAACTAGGAAGTGGTCTACCAGTAATCTTTCCAAATCGTATTTTTGTGTGCTTATGACTGATGAAATTTCTATGATGGCAAACCGTGAATGGCAAACATTTTTCATTTACATTACGACCTGGAAATAACTTTTAACTTCAGTTGTTGAGTAGATGTGAACGCCTGAATTATAATGGATGATATCACAATTGGATTCATGTAGTTTACTAATGCATTCCTATTTTTTATTCATAGAAAGTCTCTTGGTTGCTTCACATTACAGTAATATTTTTTTAATTATGCCAAAAGAACACGATTCAGGAACTGTCCCATTTAAGCTTAAGTTTCATTTCTGGAAGTGGATCACTTATGTGACACCAACGTAGATTTTAAAATATTTCAAGGCAGTAACATTACTTTCTGAATTAAATTTCGGGAATTATTTCTAGATAACATTCTTATTCTCGATTATTTTACTCCTAAAACCTGAAGGAATTCAAAATGTACGAAATTTTTACGTTAGGGAGAGAGCGAATAATCCAATTTTTTAATCTATTGATTACGTTTACGAAAAAGAGTTCACACTATACTTGAAAACACTATTGGAACATTTTATCATTCTCGGCCAGTGCTCAGATGAAAACAAACTCGTAAGACAAAGAAAAACAAACTCCAAAATAAACGAAGACGAGAAAAAAATTATTTAGGAATGTTGCTGCTGAGCAGGGACAGAACTGTTCTGCAATTTATGTGTCACATGCAGAAGTATATTGCTCGGTGCGAGCGCCACAGCTCTGCAGAACGCCGATAAGAGCGAGGGGCGCTGAGAGCGACACGTTACGACTGTCCAGCGTCGCGGTCATTCCGCCCACCCAAACTCTGCGGCAACCCAAGCGCGGTGGGTGCGTAAATTTCTTTCTTTCGTCTACACTTGTACATTTTCAACTCGTGCAGATTTTTATATAATTTTTAAAGTTACCTCTGCCTAGTTGGTACTTGAATTGAATCGTATCAGACTATCAGAATCGTAAGAGAATAGAATGGAATAAAATGGTGTAAAGAAATATTCAATTTGAAGAATTTAATGAATCAAGTACTAGATGGTGTTTTCTTATGACTAAGTTGTGTTATGCCAAATTGTGTTTTGCTTCGTGTTTTGCTTTTTTTATTACAAGGTTGCAATGGTGTTTGTAGCACTTTATTAAGATTCGTTCGTTGAAATTTTAGCACGCATAGAAAATTACGTATTCCAACAGTACGGGCTTGTTGCTTCAACATTTTGTATGCCTTGTAAGTTCTAGTGTTTGTGTCTGACATGTGTTTTATGTGTGTTGTGCGAAGGTTGTTGTTGTGTGTCAGCGATTTAGAATAGGCCTGGGCAAGTAGAGAGGGTGTCGTGGGTAGACGTCGGCCTGAGGCAAGAAGGCAAAAATTAATGATCAACCCTTGAACCGAAGGAACGTGAAAGCCGATGGTCAACCACAAGAGAGTGACATGTGGCACGACACTTGAGCTTGAGTGTATGCGAACAGCCTGGCGAGCTAACGGTCTCCGTTTCCTCCGTGACAGGATGTCAGGCCGGTGGGGAGTTCAAAACACGTAGCATTAGAAAATACACAAAAAAATAGTTGAGTAGTGTCATGTTTCAAAAACATGACTGCAAAAGAAGCGACGTTAATAATTTGACGAAGCTACTGGCCAACGCTCTTGTTCAATAAAAGTTCTAAAAGAACCACATAAGTCTGAGAATCAACGAGGAAGCGTCATATCGTCTATACTTTCTAGAAGAAACTTCGATCGGACGCCGATGAAACAAGGAACGCCAACAGAAAATGCCACGAACTTCAACATATAAATTAGCATAATGTTTTCTTAATATTAATAGTGTTTTATGGGGAAATTTAGTATAAATATATTAGCAAAAGTAAGTACCAATGTATTTAAATTGTTTTAGGTAATATCTTATGTTCATATGTCCATCGTGCGATATCATAATAGCGAATCGGCATCTCGAGAAGCAGCGATAGCGTAAACCGAGGCGGGTCCCTTCGGGAGAGTAGGTAGTTACGCACGAGAGGGCATAAGACATTGACGTGGTCAGCGCGAGCGTTAGATACCTCAGTCCAGTTGGACTGGGGCCTTGCCTCTTATAAAGTATTGCAACTAATCATCCATATCCTTCTGGATGCTAATGAAAACCTCCGTGCCTTCATTCTATTGTGAATCAACTAACACTTAACATAGCCTCTGCTGGATATGGTCAACCGTAACTTTTGATTTCAAAGCTCCAACATGGCGGCTCGACCGCGAGAACCCGGCCTGTCAACAAAAGCCGGCGAATTCAAGATAAGTGTTCTATCAAATCTATTCATGTCCATATGTTTCCCCCTTCAAAACTTCTAAGTATGTAGGATTCAGCGGCGTGCGAATACAATATGTAATCAATTAACAATTTATCTTGATTTCTTTTATTTGTCAATAGTGAAATGTAATAATCTTTCGTGTATTTAATTTCCTTTATAATTCGGAAGAGATGGCGAGATGATGAGAAAAGAGGATAAATAATGCACCTACGTAAACAATAAAAGCCTTCCGCTCTGAGACCAAAAACGCTAACCGAAGATCTTGAAATTATGTCTTATAAAATACACATTGTTTGTCCGAGTATCGGACTGGTGGCAGCTACCTTGATTTATAAAGACTAGAAAATAAAAGAAAGTGACGAATAAATGATTACGAATGTCACGAAAATAACATCACTAATAAATATCGGCAGAGACGACGGGAAATCGTAACAGTAGTTTCAAAAGGGTCTCTGCATCAAAAGAAGAGGGGAATTTAAGACCGCCAATGAACAGTAAAAGCGACACATAGGAGGGGCTTAGACGATTATTTCTGAAGTTTCTGAGAACACCATTGGTCGCATAAGAAATAGAGGGCAGCCCTCATGAACACTTTAGGTATAGCTGATGGAAAAGGGCAGTTGTGCACCGAGAACCGTCAGAGAAAGTGCGTGCGTAATAAATAGGAGGTTGTGGATGTAACATTGTGCTGAAAAATAATACGTACAATATAGCGTGCGTCGAAATATATTTACAGGTTAAACAACTTAAAATAAGTTGTAATTGAAGTTTCTCTATCTATTTGCAGAAGAAATAGGAATTTTGTACAAGACCGTAGTGATAGAAGAGAAAAGAGATCAAATATCGTCGGGAGGGTGAGAAATTGTTTTCTTTAGAAGGTATGCTGTTCGAAATATACAGCGTGTCCGACACTTTTGTTGCCAAACTTTAACATAAGGTAGCAATCGTCAAAATGAACACTTTTTATTCTATTAAGGTATGGTCTAAAATGCTTAGTTAAAGAGTTACAAGGACTTGAAGTTGGACAGTTATTAAAAATAATTCGCACACTCTCTTACGGAGACGGATCCAAGGCGGTAAACTGCGGCACATCAATGGCAAGGATACGAAATGAGAAGTTAGGCAAGTATGTGAAACATTTATTATTATTAATTAACATTAACTTTTTAATGTTGTGATAAGGAAAAAGCATTTTCGACAGTAATTATTATGAGCACAACAAACGAAATCGTAAACTAGGTTACATGTTGACAAAAATTGTTCAAAATGCCGCCCATTTGTTTCGATGCAGGCGTTCAAACGCCTCTCCAATGATTGGCGGACGCGAGCAAAGACACAAGGAGTTTCACGAATCCTTTTCGAGGCTTCAACAATCCTACCCATCAGGTCCTCTTCGGATTGAATCGGTGTTTCATACACTAAACGTTTCATATGCCACCGGAAAAAGTAATCTAGGGGCGTAATATCAGGAGATCTTGCTGGCCACGCGAAGGGATCGCCCCGGCCTATCCAGCGATTGGGATATCGGGCATCCAATAATTGCCTAACAGCAACCGCAAAGTGTGCAGGAGCACCATCATGTTGAAAATACATTCCTCTGATGTCAGCTAAAGGTAAATTTTCCTGTAGTTCTGGCAATACTTCATTAAAAAAAATGTAATAGGTACGTCCATTTAGTCTCTCTGGTAAGATGTATGGCCCAATCAAGTGGTCACCAAGAATTCCTGCCCAAACATTTACGGCGAATCTAACCTGATGTCGACATTGTCTTGTAACATGTGGATTGTTGCCAGACCACATGTGCAGGTTATGGAGATTAAGTATTCCTTCTCGAGTAAATGACGCTTCGTCTGTGAATAAAACTCTTGATGGGAAACGAGGTTGTTGATCTGTTTTCTGTTGAAACCACCTCGCAAATTCAACACGACGTTCGAAATCTTCACCGTGCAATTCCTGCACACGCTGAAAGTGAAATGGATGTTGACCACTGTTATGTAGTGCTTGCCACACAGTAGTTTTGCTGAAATGTAAAGCACGTGCACAAGAACGAGTGCTTGAGAAGGATTGTTTCGAAAATATTCCAAGACATCTTCCACATTGTGTGGATCTGCTACTCTCCTTTGCCGTCTTCCTTCAGGTCGTGGTCTGTGAAATGATCCGTATTCACGTAATCTCCGGTGTATGGCTGTGAATGTTTGACGCGATGGAACATGTCTGTTAGGATGCCTTTCTGCGTAAATTCGAACAGCCTCCCTAGAATTTCCATTTGCTGCATCATACACTAGGTGCATATCCGCTAATTCAGTATTGGATGCTCCCTCCATTGCCGGTGATACATTTGCAGCCGAAGAAGTACTAACAGTAAACAAACTAATCTTTGTCGTTGATGTCGAGGAGCACTCAGAATATCGGATGAAAAGTAACTTCACGTATTTTTAACTTTTTAACTAAGCATTTTAGACCATACCCTAATAGAATAAAAAGTGTTCATCTCGACGATCGCTACCTTATGTTAAAGTTTGGCAACAAAAGTGTCGGACACCCTGCATATAAATATAAGTGATGAATTAAAGCTAAAATGTCTAAATGAGCACGATTTTGCAATTAAAAATTAAAAGTAATGGGGGTTAATCATTCAATTGTGCAGGTTGGGGTGGCGAAATAGAAATGTTGACGTGTGGAGATTAAGAGGCGTGATGTTCTGAGCACAGTCGTCAAAAGCACACTTCCTGGACTGATGATGTCCAGAGAATATGAGCTGATGCCAGTGTGAATGTATTTGCAACCTGGAGGCATGACCGTGCCCTGTGCTGTTTGAAACGTAATATAAGAGAAGTTGGATTATTTCATGTATTCTGTGTGTAGTTAACTTGTAGAGGGATTGTTGGCCGGCCAACCATTAGGATAGAGTTGTCATGAGGGCTTCTACGCTCGAATAATTCACAATTCTATTATTCGCGTTAATGTGCTTGTAATAGAGGGTAGTGCGTTTGAGGTCGACGTAGGTGCACTAACCTTTATGCTAGGTTGTTGTATGCTAGCCTCATAAACATGTGATAGGATGTTCTGCCGTAATCATACAAATTTGCAACGTAATCTGGAGTATTAAAACCTGACGGCACAAACAGTCTTTCATCGAGGCAGATGCGCACACAAAAACGTGCTGTTGTAAGTAGGTCTCTTCATTCCGGTGGGTACCTCAACTTATTGTGTTTTTTTGTAATAAATTGTAACTACTTTGGTGTGTGAATTTCCCTATGTCATTTGCATTTCATGGAGGTATGCCAATTCCTCCATTCCGAGAATCCGGTCTCTTTATTAATTTAAATTAATGAGGGACATCCGGCTTTGTCTCGTGACAATGGGACGGTATAGCATAGAATGGAATACAATGGAATACAACGAAATACAATGAAATATAATGGAATAGAATGGAATAAAAAGTAATGGAATGGAATGGAAAGACCTGGAATGGAACTGAGCGGAATAGCGCAGAGCGAAGCCGATCGGAGCCAAGTAGAGCCGAGCGGAGCTGAAACGAGCAGGGCCGAGCCGAGTCGAGCTGTGTCGAGCGGAACCAAGCAGAACGGAAATAAATAGCATGTCTTCTCGAGAGATAAGTCTGGGAAATTCTTAAATTTGTGAAGCATAGGTTAGTACATTGGCAAACATTTTGTTATACCATGAAAGTAATAGCAAAGAAGAATTGTGAAATTATTTTAATGAAAGGTTTCAAGCCTGGGCTCATCATCAGTCATAATCTGCCAAACAAGAGCATATCCATGCATTGAATAAAAAAGGGACAAATTCACAAAGCTCCTCTCTAAACATTCAAATTAGGGTAAAATAAAATAATGATGTGGCGTAAAAATACTAAAATATCTAAATATTAGTAACTTCGCTGCCCAGTATGGTGAATGCATGTTAAAGCGGAAAATAAAAATAAGGGAGAACTATTAAATTGCATGATGGTCATAGGGACAGATTACTAACTAAAATAAAATCTTGTCTAAGTGAGAGAAAGGGAAATTAGCAAGAGAAAAAAAGGGAAAGAAAAAGAAGGGGAGAGAGAGAGAAAAAAGAAAAGGGGAAAATGGAAAAAAGAGTGTTACCTGCAACACATTTACCCAGAGACTGTATAAGAATGTATTACATTGTACTTATAAGACTTATGCGATAATAATTGTTATTGCTGCATTATAAGTATAATTTAAGTATAATTTTTGAAGCGTAAGCTCCTTGCATATTTTTCAGGACTGGTTTCAATAATGTGCATGTACAGTGACTCTAATATGCGCAACTCGCAATACTCTTTTTTCCCTCTTTTTCCCCTTTCTTTCTCTCCTTCCCTCCTCTCTTTCTCACCCTTTTTCTAACTCATTTCCGTCTCTCTCTCCTTTTCTTAGACAAGATTTTATTTTAGTCAGTAATCTGCACATATGACCGTTCCGCATTTTAGGCGTGGTCCAAGATTTTTATTTTTATCGCTTTAAATCGCATTCACCATCCTGGGTAGTGAAGTTGCTGATATGTTGATTTTTTATGTTTTTTACGCCACGCGTACGGCAGTGCTTTATTTAGACCCAAATTTGAATTCTTGTAGAGCAACTATGATTTTATCCCATTTTTATTCAATGCATTGTATTAATGATGATGAGCTGAGGCTTGAAACGTTTCTTTAAAATAATTTTAAAATTCTACGTTGCTATTACTTTCATAGTTGAACCGCTTAGCAGAAATGACATTCCTAACACTGTGTTATATCGCTACACGAGCTCTTCTTCGCCATTGATCACCAGCAGCTGTGTGAACAAATTCAGCTGCAGCTGCCAAACCCAGCTGATGGAAACCTAAGCACAAAAAAGTTTGTAATTTTTCATATTCTTCATCACTTTTTATCACTTGAAAAGGTCCACAAAAGTTTGCCAAGACAGTCCGTCCTGACGGACACAACTGACGGAAATACAAACGTCTTTTGAAGTAAAATCTGCTCTACTGAAAATTAATATTTGTCTTAATTAAATTTGCAAATATTATACTGTGTAATTTCTACGAACGTGTTTCCAATTTTATTGAGCTAGTATGGCAAATTTTGAGGGTTATAAATGGACAAAACACCTTAAGTTAATCAGCTACGTGGAAAGATTATTGCTAAAATCACCGTGTGAACAAAACTAATCATATATGAGGATCCCTGCTAAAGCATTAAACTAAAAGGCTTATTTCTGAGTTTCTTAATCATGAAGCCGGCATTTCAAGATATTTGCATGAAATCAGTTTTATGACTTGTTAAAAATTACTACGAAATATCATCAATATTTAAAAAAATAAACCTCATTATTAGCAGCATTCAACAATTCACACAGTAGAAGCAAACATCCGCTCTGAAAATCATACAATATAAGTTTCATTTTAAATAATAAATGATGGAAATTACTACCATCGCGTACCAGTATGGTTTGAAACAAGTACTTTCGATAAGAAATTAGGGAACGACCTTCTAATAAATGAGCAATACAGGGTAGTGCGACATGAAGGGATGAATCCTTGAAGTGACTCACTCATTGCCAAAACATATTTTCATAAAGTCCTGCGCAGAGAAAATTTACTAGCTTCTTTCTAAATTGGACAAAACTGGTAGAGCAGAGCCAAAAGTGGAGAAGAGAATAGAATGGAATAGAATGGGACGGTATGGCATAGAATGGAATAAAATGAAATACAATGGAATAGAATGGAATAAAAAGTAATGGAATGGAATGGATAGGCCTGGAATGGAACTGAACGGAATAGTTCGGAGCGAAACCGACCGGAGCCGAGTAGAGCCGAGCGGAGCTGAAACGAGCAGGGCCGAGCCGAGTCGAGCTGTGTCGAGCGGAGCTAAGCGGAACGGAGCGGAGCGGAAAGGATCGGAACGGCGCGGAATAGAATGGAATAGAATATTATAGAACAACGCAACAGAGACGATCTGAGAGGCCCATTCTCGAGTTCCCATCAAGGGAGCAATCACGCACAGGCATCAGAGTAGGTATAAAAAAGATGTGATACCAATCACATTTAAAAAAAATCATATAAGTAAAAGCGCACTCGTTTTAACACAATGTCTCAGCATTCGGCTGTTTCAAAAAAGTGAGGCCAAATAATTTTACGTTTTTTGCATAATGAATATGTGGAATATTTGAGCCGTTACAGAGCTGTTTATTGTCACGCTGTATTTACGTTGCTATCGGATGATACATTTCCATTGGTGTTGTAAATAAATCACACAAGCCCGCGTAGTTTGATAATGCCAAATAGATCCTCATATTTTATTTTTTAAGTGTATCTTTCCGTAATTCAGGCCAACCCTCGTGCTTTAAGAAACTAAGAAATTTCTTAACTACTATTTTTGTGAGAGTAACCTGATGTGACCGTTGCCATACACCAATTCAGAATTTATTTTCATTTTGATTTAATGCTCACTAATTGAGTTCTAGTATAGATTCCAAAGTTTGAAAAATTTAGGCGCTTATTCATGTCGAAATTTCGAAAAGCCAGTCCCGTATTCGCTGCGCCAGTAGAAAAATATTTTCTGGCACCAGGTTCCAGATTCTGATAATTTTAACATGAAATACGTTTATGGCTTGAGCGTCCTGGAATTTTTTCTTATTAATGCCTGACTGATATGTATTTGTGGTTCAAGCGTTGTCTTCAGGGTCGAAAATCCCTTCTCGACTAACATCGGTGCACCCATCGAGGGATTTGCGGGTGTCGATAAATAAATTTCTATTTCGTTTACGCGAAATGAGTTCAGACCGCTGGAGAGACTATTCGTGTCTAATACAACGTATTTATGTTATTATTTTTGTTGTGTTATGCTGAATTCCATTCATTTTTTTCATATCTCCTCGCAAGGTAGGGGACCAGAGTTGCACTATACGTGTTCTAGATGTGGTTGGACAAGTACAATATTATAGGTCGGTTGTATTATATTCGACTTTCAGTCAAAGTTTCTCGTCAGAAAACGGAAAATATTGATCACCTCCTTTAAACTTAAGCTTTTTCTACTTGTTAGTTATGCTTGAGATCTATGGTAATAATGATATTAACTATTTGTGATCTAGTGTTTTAATGTGAGTATAATTCAACTTTGGAAGTGCCGACATTAACTTGTCAAGTGTATTATTGGGCATTTTTCGATGTTGAAACCCTTTTGTCAAGTTTGAAGTGTGTTTTAGTCTGCTTCAATAGTAACTTAGTTTCGCTCGGTGAGCGTCCTATGATGGAGTTTCGTGTTATCAGCGAACTTGTTCATTTTACTGATGTTGATTTCACTCAATATCATTGATAAATATGATGAAGAATGGCAAGGTGAAGACGTTCCTCTAAGGAACCTCCGATTCTATTTGCGTAGTCACTAAATCTCTCTCGCATTGTTGTACTTACAGTGAGATCAGTGAGCTAGTTACGCACTCAGCGAGGGTAATCTCTTTAGCATGCGAGTTATGCCAAGTACGCGGAATGCCTAGTGTGCAAGAGAGCTCACTGTTTTAGGAACATGATACAAAACTTCTTGCACCCAAATTAATATAAGGAAAGCCTTCATTACATGATCAAAATAAAGCTCCCTAATTATTTTTGATATGTTGTCAATGATGACAGAATAGTTTTCGTCCACTAATTGTCACAATAATTCAACCTAAACCGAAGTGCGTTATCCCGGAATGAGAAAAAATTGCGATGACTTTCATCTAGAATCAAAATTTGCTTATTCGAATGAATCTAAAATACCTCAGCTTTTCTACAGTCCACAACACGTGTTGTGGACTGTTGCAGAAATGAGATTGAAAATGATAATGAATGTCAAAGAATATGTTTATACAATTAGTATAATTTATGGCTGGCGATGGTATGAGGTGTGGAAAAAATGAAAATGCAAAAGATAATGTTTTAGTCTTCAATTTTTAGATACGAGTGAAAGCATATGCGAGAGTGGAGTCATTTCTGATTTTGTACGGTTAGCATGCCGAAGATTTGAGTGAAAGTAGAAATAAGTTGAGTGTTTGCTATTTGTATATATGTGAGAAGTTGTTTTCAATAGTTAACTAAAATGTCAGGTACATAAATGAATGCATGAATATTTTGTATTTTTCTGTATGTGGTTATTTGTAACGACGGAACTCTGACGCATCTGTGATATTCTCGAATATACGAATCAAATATATTATCTCTGTTCTGGTATCAAAATAGAATTTTTTGATTTCAGATGGTATCAACATTTTATATTTGTGCTCTCTTTATTCAAAAGTTATAGCACTTACAAAAGGAAGATGAGCAAAGATTCTTTTCGCTCAATAAAAAGGAATATTTTAGCACTTGGCAAAATGAATGCATGAATATTTTGTATTTTTCTGTATGTGGTTATTTGTAACGACGGAACTCTGACGCATCTGTGATATTCTCGAATATAAGAATCAAATATATTATCTTATTATCTCTGTTCTGGTATCAAAATAGAATTTTTTGATTTCAGATGGTATCAACATTTTATATTTGTGCTCTCTATATTCAAAAGTTATAGCACTAACAAAAGGAAGATGAGCAAAGATTCTTTTCGCTCAATAAAAAGGAATATTTTAGCACTTGGCTTATTTGATTCTGTAAATTTTTTTCAATTCCATCATGATTTTTTTTCAAGTATTTTTAGTATTTTTTTGCGGAGTTCTTTGTGTAATTCTCAACGTGAAAAAAAGTTTATTATTTAGCTCTGCTACAAATTCTCTTTCTGGAGATTTACATGCCCATTATACCCAGTATTTTTCCTAATATTCTCTCAAAAATCCAGTATAAATAGAAATATTGCATCTTTAATATGCGAAAACATCCCATTTTTAGATATATTTTAATTATTACCACCGTTTTAGTTACTTTATTGCATGAGAAAGCGTTTCTGTTATGTTTGATTTCATTTCATACATTTTTTGCAACGGACTTTTTTCCTACCCCTAAAATTAATAACTCCTACTCATCTTTAATTTCAGCAACCTATGGCATCTTGAGAGCTAGTAAATTTTTTACTACTAGGTTACCCCAAAACTTCTGTTACCGAAAAAAGTATAAGATATTCATATGAATAACTTCTACATTTTAGCACTCTGCTTAACTTATGAAATACTAAAATACTCATACGAACGTCAGTTAAAAGTTTTCCTTGTACCAGAATTTAAGAGGCAGCCTAATACTAGGACTGCAGCATATCAACAGATAAAAAATTGTATATAAATACTTCTGTCGGAAAGTTAGTAGATCATTACTTAGAAATTATTAACTCATAGATCGAGTGGTTTCACCAGAGTTCCGTGCTCTTGTGAAATAGCTATACGGTCATGAATTTATAAAAACTAAGAATTCTCTATGGTCACCTAAATCTTCTTTTTCTGGAATGCAAGAAATACAAAATAGACCTCAGATGGCCGTTCGGCTGCTTATATCAAATAGAACGTTAACGATTAAAAAGAAGATTGGAGAGGAGCAAATTGCTTTTTCATGGAAGAAGGAATCGTAGCATATGAATGCGTTGTTTGGTGCCAGCGCCGTCCTTGTATTTAGTATAAAACACTTAACTTCACGATGACTAGAATCTGGCTTTAATTATGTTTTTTGTGCATTCAATGGCTATCACAACATTAGCAATTAGATGAGAATCTGTAACTTGAAATTTAACCCAAGAGAAAGTTGTTCATGACCATGCTAAAGAGAATTAAGTGGCCCCGAAAGGGCATTAGTTTTCAACAAGATGTGTGGATATACGAGTGTAAATTCCTTACCAGAATAAGTCAAACTTTTTTGAGCTCAAAGGAAAAAATTGATTTCAAGAACTTCTAATATTGTCTTGTATAATCAGCCTGGAGGTATGTTTATGAATAATTTATTTATAAATATATCTCTAAAACACGCAACAACGAGCGGTGAAGGCTGCCGTGATACCCTTTAATACTGATATGCTATTATATGGAATTTACTACTGTTAAAGATATTTCTGTCATTTAAATTGAGTCCGTAATCTTACTGAAAAAAGTGTAAACAAAATATGGCATCTTAGGGGGACGTGTTTTGCTGTTTCAAGCAGCTTCCACGGCATACAGAACGAAGCCAGTCACAAGTACAAAGAAGCATACAGGTTCCCATGCAAAATTGATTGCATAGTAGATATCAAAAGTTTACTGACTATTTCCTTAATAAGTGCATATCGATACCGTCGTACGGTCGACGTGAGGGTTCGTGAAAAAGGGGCTGTTTCCTGTGCAGCTACCTTTTTCCGGGGCGCTAGCTTTTCCGCGTAGCTGCCCTTCCTGTGGTTCGTGTGGGTACCGCCTACGCCGTAATTAGTCCGCTAGGGCAACAGAAGTAGTTTCCGTGTGTGCCGAACTACGGCGGTACCGTTAGGGTGAGTTTTGTGTGGGTACCGCCCACGCCGTAATTAGTCCGCTAGGGCAACAGGAGTAGTTTCTGTTTTGTGCCGAATTACGGCGGTACTGTTAGGGAGACGAGCAACTGTCTACGCCGTAATCGGTCCGTTAGGGCTCCTCAGGAATATTTCCTAATTCGCCGAGCTGCGACAGTGTCTTCCTTTACGACAAACTATGCGGGATAATTAGTCTTTCCGAGGCGGTTCCTTTTTAGACGAGGTGTCGTATTAGATTAAAGCCTATTTCAAAATTGAAGAAAGGAAATTTTTTTCACCTCAGGATGTGAATTGTTTCTTTCAGAATCTGTTTGCAGTGCCTCTTAAATACACAGATACATTTTAACAAAGACAGTAATTTATTTTCTTTTGCAAAAATAGTGTTACAGACATGAGCTACTGCATAACATGGTACAATACGCAAAATTCATTTAAAATATTAGCCCTATTCAGCTAGTTAATCAACTAATGCTAGAATATTGAAATACAATACAAATGATACTTAAGGGCTAACTACAGTAAATGCACCGACGCATCATCAGCGCAGTGAAACAGACCTTGGGGGGTACAGGGAGCTGAACACATTAAGAAAATACTTAAGATTAAGGGTAACTGTAACAAAATACTCGACGACACTTGCGCGGCCTGACAGTGCACTTTGTGACAGCCCCTCCTTAAAAAAGGTTTCAACATTTCCCTCGAAATAGTGGGTAATGAGAGATTTATCGCGGAATTGTAAATCTTCTGCTTCACCATTATAGCAATAAATGCAAATTGAGTGGGTATGTATTCACTGGTTTCAGCACAACTATATAGGTCTCTGAATATTAATTTACAATTGACATTTTCAGATGATGCTGTGTATGGACATCATGTCAGTGTGAAGTGCGTCTGATGTTTTGCATGGCATCATATCGGACTATCAAATTTTTCTGCTCACAGAGTGGACATCTATGCAGTTCAATTCATTGAATCAACAGTGCCATGACTCTGCATGCGCTACTTCTGCATGATTTGCTCAGGTGAGTTGATACTATTAAGGCTTTTGCATTTTCATTTATGTTGCCATCTATTTATATGACATTAAAACTTCTGTTCTGTTCCGCTATACCAGTCATTTTGGACGATAATTCACTGGAGTTAGAGTACTTAAAGAAAACGCAAAGCCTAATTTCAGTCTTAGTTTCATATTTTAGAATTTTTCTCACACTCAGATTGTAGGAATGGGGCGGAAAAACAAATTTCATCGTCGAAGAGCTCCAGAGAAGACTGTCAAATGCAATAGCGATCATCATCACGAATAAAGAGGGAAAAATTAATTAAGAATGGTCGTACAGATCATCTGTTGCTCCAAGTTACTGGCCCCCGAACATATTAAGTAGAAGCCTTTATTGTGACTAGTCGGAAGATTGTGTAACTTCTGAGAGTGTGGGCAAAACCTGACTTAGACAGGGACATGTTGGGTAAAACAGACAGGGAATATATATGTGGGGTTAAAAAGACGGGATATGTGTCGTAAAACAAACGGAATATATGAGGTAAAAATTACAGGAAATGTGAAATTAAACACACAGGACATAGAGTATTGAGGTAAAATAAACTGGGGATATGTGGGGTAAAACAGACGGGGGCATATATGGGCACAAAATATATAGTAGGCATGTGAGAAAAACACAAGGAGGACATGTGGGTAAAACACATGGAGGACATGTGGGCAAAAAAAATGGGGAACATACGGGAAAAACACATAGAGAGCATACAGGCAAAACACATGGAGGCATGTGGGCAAAACACGTTGGGAACATTTGGGCAAAACCTGGATTACCCAGTGGTTTGCCCAGAAAATACCCATGTAAAGCCCACCTGGGCATTTTTTCAAAAAACCACATAGGCCCCACATGGGCAAACCATATGGGCCCCAGTGGGCAAACCACATTGGCCCCACATGGGGCCCAGGACAGATTCTACTTGGGACAGAGCAAAGAGGTAAGATCAAGTATAGGCTTTTGCTCATGCTAAAATTGTCCCTTATTGAGTGAAAAAGTGTCGTCGTTCGTAGTTTATTAATGATGATACTTGCAGATCTTCCTGGAGTAGCATTTCCATTTTCAGAAACACTTTAAATTCGTACCAGATATTTCTTGCATATCAATCGACAGTAATATTGTTTTACAGTTTTACACAGCTTTCAAGTCATCAAAGAGAAAAGAGCGAGAGCTTCCTCTGTTAAAGACACGAATAAGGTCTCCTTCAGCTAGTGTGGCTTTACGATCTGCAAGCCTTGATCGCCACACGCTTTGCAGCAATGTTTGGCAAGTAGGGTTGGGGATTTTATCACACTTGAGCAAGCATTAAGTGACGATAGGAAAGTCAGATACAAGCGACCATCAGGAGAAACTAGTCTTCATCAATACATCGGAAAACATCA
Organism: Morinoia aosen; assembly: GCA_030386875.1. Taxonomy (NCBI): domain Eukaryota; kingdom Metazoa; phylum Arthropoda; class Malacostraca; order Amphipoda; family Talitridae; genus Morinoia; species Morinoia aosen. The sequence goes on from CM059559.1 coordinate 27,649,944, forward strand.
ATTTTAGTCAATTAAGATTAGGTTAATCGACCAGAAGAAGAGAAACGAAGGGACAAATGGAATTATTCGTCTACATTCGTATCCACCAGTTTATATTGAGATCTAATCTGTACATTTAGCTCGAAATTGAACCCAAAGCGCTACCTCAACTAATTGATCTCTGAAAAACTCAATGAGAGAAACCGTATATTTTTTAACCATTCGTCACGGCAATGCTAGAGTAGTTAGGTCATTTTTATCTCCATTAAAGCCACCTTATTCTTTATTTAAATCTCTAAATTGAAGCCTATTTTGCATTTGATATGCTCATGTTTTTCTAATTGATTTTTCTCTAAAGGCAGGAACTAATGCGCGAGCAGCAGAACTTCATTGTTTCATTTCTTTTAAAGACTGCAAACCAAGTTCATATTGGGCTTGTTGTAGAAATTGTTTGGGGCTGCAAAATTATTGTTGATGTATTATTTATTCCTGAAAATAAACTATTACATCACTTAATTAAGACTTCGTCCTAAGCACTGAACAAGAATTGTTTAATAATCCCCCTTAACACGAATCACAAGGATAAATAAACCCTGGAAACACCATACTGTATTACGAAGCACGGACTCCAGGAATTTTTTCGCACCATTGCGTGAACAAGGGCTTCCCCATCAGTTGTTATATGAAAGGAAAAAATGCTTCAGACTCAAGTTTAGACCAAACCTAGAAAAATCGGTACGTTGGGAACAGACGATGAGAAAAGCAGCATTTTTTCGCAAAAATCCTTAGAAATTATTTCAAGTTTAACGAATGAAAGGGTGCACTGTCCTGTTAAGAGTAACCGGCTTCTTTTTGAGATGCTAGTAGTTTGCTTTCGCACAGAAGTTTTTAAGTTGTTTGGTGTACGAATTTCCATTACTTTCGTATTTTTTACAAAATGAGAACTCTATAAGTTTTAAAGCAGCTCAGACCATGGAAGCGGAATTAGTTTTTTGACGTCTGAACACTGTTCTATTGCATAACTTGATGTCTGTAACGAACTTCCCAACATTCGTTTACTCTCGCAGTTGTACTTTAACAGCAAACAGATTCTCATTTAAAAACTCTGTGTGATCTATGAACGTTCCCTCGTTGAACTTCCTTAGAAAAACATTTACCCGTTTGAAGATTTGTGAATTGATAACACATCTGTCTTTTGAATACCGAGGAATGAAAGTCGTATATCATATTGTATCAAATGAGCATTTCACTGTTATCCATTTCTTCGGAAAACTTCTGCAAAAACTACTTTGGGTTTTGTCGAACTGTTAAATATTGAAGATACCAAAAGTTCATAAGCGACTTCGAGGACGGTTTTCTGTAGTTTCGAATTGCGTTGCCGTCGACAGCTCGACAAACAAAAACAATTGTTTTTGCAATGCCAGTCTGCGTCAGATGAGCAATGGTTGAACGTTTATCACTCATTTCGTTAATTTAAAAAGCCAATAGTAAATCACTAATTGTAAATTTAATAGTAAGAATATAAAAAATTACACAGCATTACTTGAATTTTTTGTTTCTTATCGTGAATAAAAAATATTTCAACAGTAATGTACTCGACATCCAGAATCAGTCCAAAAACTAAGACCACACCCTGTACAAGCTCCCCTCCCAATGCAGCGATATCGATCCACTGCTTTATGGAATGTTCAAGAACCGAATTCTGCCCCCTGGTGTACGCTTGACTTGTGGAAAAGTAGAACTCGCTGAATAATTCGCAAAAAAACCTACATTTTCCATAATATGATTTATATGATCAAAATTTGGAAGTGATTTTCTTTAAAAGTGAACTCAATAAATTGTCCAAAGTGCATGATTTTAACCGTTGCTACACAATGTCAGCACAGTATTTTGTTAGCTTCAATTCTAGAGGCCCCCCATGAATGTAGCAATTACGACTACCATGAAAAATAAATCATTCAACGAAAGGATCGTATTAGAAAATTAAATTTTTGCCCTTGAAGCACATAATACTAAATGAACAAAAGACGAAGATAGTATTAAACTGTGAAAACCTTTTAAAATTTGTGAAATCAAATTTTTACCGAACCTTTAAATATTGAAAGGACAGTGCTCTGGCTACTTACCAGCATCTCAACTAAAGATCATTTCGTGGAAACAAGCACGAGGTGGAGCACCTATCAGGCAATCTCAGCGCAGTAGCGTCACAGTAATATATGAGGCCGTGCTGCAAACCAGTGGTAGAGCCGGAACTTGATAATAAACATCGCTTGATATGCGCGGGTGTTTGGAACTGAAGTATTTGTAGAGTGCGCCAGATGCCTATAGTGAGTCTATAGTATAGTAATGTATTTTCGATGATAGTTTTGAAAATGTATGATGTACGGTTTACGGAGGATTGCTTCGTGTAGGACGATTTTGAGGTTACGTAAAATAATGATGGACCAATTTTTTTCTAATGCTTTAAAAATATTATTCAAATAGTTAATTTTGTGAAACGCAGTGGCCCTTGGACAGTCTCAAAGTTAATTTACAACAAATCGTCGCGTAGCACAAAACGTTCCTTTCGCGGATGATTTTATTTAAAGTTGCTAAAAAAAGTAATTCCTAAGGATGAAAACGCACGAGAAACCACACTGTACAGTCCACTAGCTTAAGAAACACAAAAAATTTCTAGTATATTAATTGTATCGAACATGTAACAAAAAGTTTCAAAGAAGCACCTAAATTTCTTCAGTAAGTTAATATTTTTACTGCGACTTCAAATCAGGAAATTTAAACGGGAGCCACGCCAACATTTCGAAGATTTTCACTATAAATTCAGTACTCTTATTACTCTGACTTTGAAACTATTTACGAAGCGTTAACTGCGTAACTTCTACCCTAAATATTTTAACAGGATCTCCGAGGCACATGACGTCATGACGATTGAAGAGCTTTTGAGTGTGGGCTGAGCAAACACGCAGCCAAGGCCACCATTGTAACTGCCGAAAAGTGTTGTGGCAAACTTGGTTCAGAGCCTCACTGTACTCTATTGGGCGACCGGATCTGTTGCTAGTGCTTCAGTTGGGCGCTGCAAAATCAGGAAATGAGCTCAGATATGATGGCAGTGGCCTGCGTTTTATCAAAAGACTCACTTTCGAACCATATCTAAAAAATCTCCTCACAGTATGAGAGTGGAGCCAGTATTGGCGAGGCACACATTTTCACTCGCCCCAGCCGTATCGGAGACGACAGAAGGCGTATCTCGTGTCACCAAATATCGGCAGGACTTTTCTGCGCCAATAGACGATACGCTACACACAACCTTCTTTAATATTTCCAAAGAAAAACACAAGCCAGTTTCCACATTCATTCTCGTTACTCACTCCACAAAACTAAGCAATATTTTCAACAAGAAATTCAAGTCACGGTTCTGAACAATAAAGAAAAATGCAATTTTTTCCATTTGTAATTTCTCTGGTAAAGATAAAAGATAATATCAGATATGAAGAAAATGTTATTTAAAATCACATATTCAATTAATGCATAGTTAGTATTTTTCTCTAATTGTACATTACGACCGAATATCAAGAACTTGTAAATTTTTCAGTAATGGTTATTAATACAAGTCTTATTAATTTTGACATTTAAAAAGGCTATTCAAATCAGCGAGTTCATTTCTTCCATCAATCACATTCTTGAATGAAAATGTTTATAAGCAATTAAATTATTGGCTAAAATTATAAATAAATCTTCTATCGTCGCGGGTTTTTTTTCAAGTTCCGTAAGTTTGCTGGTATTAACCGCAAATTTTTTCGATATAATTAGGAGCAATGAGCCAACCTCTAAAATATCATTACATAATTTCAGTTAGAAATTTATATATTTTCAGTGTGTACTTCTACGAAATACTTTCCGAGGTCCGCCACTTCCATCACGGACTCCTTTCTTCTTCATTGAGGTTTAGATTGAACTATCTTTCATCTAACAGTACTCTAGGCTGTGAACATACTCAGTACTGTACGCTGGAGGTCACAAAGGAACACAATACTGTAGGCAAGAGGTACAAAAAAATTCTTATGTTGACCTTTTTTCTACATTTAATACATTAGTCTTTCTTCTGAACGCGAAATGATCCACTGGAGTCAACGGGATATGAATATACAGTTTATGTATAAGAGGACTAAACAGTGATGTTAAAGTGGGGCATTTCAGCTTTAAGCGAAGGCACCGGTATAGCTTTTATTTTTCTTTCATCATAAAATAAAACACGAATTTGAGGCTGTATCGCAATTTGAGGCTGTACCTGAAAGCTATTATTATTACTTTCCAGATTCTATCATTCCATGGGAAAGTGACAATTAGGTGAAGTTTGGAGATACGTGGAATACCATCAGCAATAGAGATAGAATATCCATGGCTGAAAATATGTAAATTTTTCGTACAGTAAAGTACCTCGAGAAGTAAAATAGTTCTTCACAATTTAGTTTCCCTTACCGTCATTGAAATGATGAGCAGTTTGTCACAAACTGTGCTTGTTCAATCGAGCTAAATCAGTTTATAAGTTACCCGCCTTGAGCGTAAATTCTCTCGAGGTCATCCGTCTGACTTTGACTCTGGACGTCTTCATTACGCTGCGGTCAAGTGAAGGAAACACGATTATTCTAAGGCAAGGTGCAGTTGAAACTCAATATGCTCCCGTGTAAGAGAAGCTGGCAACATTTTAACTGTTCTTATTTTTTTTTTGTCTTTTAAATTTTGGATATGTACATCAAACGAAATACGTTGGCGAAAAAAGGTTAGGCTCACAAAATTGCACTTACCGTCCTGCTCAAAATGAGAAAAGTCAACCACTCAACGATAGAAAATATGTATAGAAATATCAATGAACTTTATTGACGTCAAACAGGTACACTTTCTGTCGAAAGTAAAACATTTCTTATTTCCGACCAAAGTCAATGTTGGGTAAGTGTTTAAAAATTGTACATTACATGAAATATTTGTGTGGTAAAAAACTCAGCAATGCAAAATTGAAAATTGAAGATTCACAACGTAGAACGCAATGTTTTTTTCCGTATTTATGTACAGAGCGACCAAAAAATGTAATCCTGCGACTGAAGGTTACTCACTTTTTTTGTTTGAGGTGCAACCAAGTCTTCTTTTATGGTATTTACTTCTCCTAAATTTGATGTCCTCTTATATTTCACTAATTAGCCTTGTATCTATGTCAATAAACACCTGTATCAAAATGTAGTTGAATACTTGAGAAAAGGGCAGTCAAAGAGTAGGTACATGCTTTAGGAACACTCCGTATTATACGGCAGTTTTATAGCTTTGTTTAATCGATCACTCCTTCAGCTCCAATGAAGCAAACAGCAAGCACGGTGAATATCAGCTTAATAATATAGCTCTGTTATTAGAAGAACTGAAGTACAGTACACGTCAGCTGTGCAGCATAAGTTACTGGTGAAACTGATAAAAAGTTACTGGAACTGTCTTGACCTTTTAAAGTACAAAGATATCGAGCAAAGGAGTAATTTTAAATTTGTGGTCGAACAGTTCCACCAGTCACGTCTCTGTTCGGAACGGATGGGGAATGTTCATACATATGATTTCGAAATTCGACATCTAAAACATGTTAAGTTATTTATAAACCAATATTCTACGCTATCGATTACAAAGGAACCTAAATACGGTCATTTGCAAGCAGTGTGAATTGCATTCAACATCGCATTAGTCACACTGTCAAGAAGGCCATTTCTGAGCTAATTATCGCACCAATTTTAGCCAAGTTTTTACAGTAAGTCGTGAGTTTTTTCAGCAATATTTGGCTTTTCCATTTGAAGCTTAATTTTCTTGTCATATTACTTCACGAAGAAAGTGTAAAATAAAATCTGCGTTAGAAGCCAGGGTTAATCAGAGCTTAAAAAAAAACATCCGTATGTTGGTGAAATCATTCCTTCATTAAAAAAGTGTTCAGATTTCGTTCTCTGAAATTCCAACTGAAAATCAGATCTTAATCAGTCGTCATACTTGAAGCCTACTTGCTTCATTTAGAACACTACTTCCTGCTTTCGTTTCATTTAGAACACTTTCTAGCTGATTGAAAGTTGCTGATTTAGATAACAAATCCAATTAACATTTATGCGAATCAAACCTGTCTGTGAGTTTATGTACGTCAACAGAATCTATTAAGTGCTGATGAAATTTCCCGTAATTAACGATTCTATCATTTATCCGACAATATTTTAGTAAAGCCCACAGCTGGACACTTAAAGACCTTCAAAATCAAATTACCGGCAGATAAAGGGATTTGCATGTGAAAAATTGCTTGCATCGTAGACTTGCATTGAAGTATGTGTGTTACCTGTTCAAACACAGCATTTGGATGGGACCGGCGCTTCAAATAAATACAGTCAGAAAATTTATGTTGTTAACCGGGAAAATAAAATAAGTGAAATAGAAATCTTCGAAAAGGAAAAGAAATGGTACAAGCTAATAAAAAACAACTGTGAATGTAACGTATTTCCCAGAGCAATGAAAGTACGGGTTCATATGAACACAAATGGCGTTCTCAGTAAACGGTTGGGTTAGATCGATTTTTATAGTTAGAACCTCAATTGTTAATCCTGCGCACGGACGAGAACAATATTTACAAACACACATTTGAGGTCGCGAAACGAGATGGTATCCGATTCATAAGTCATTCGCAAATATATATACATATAGATTCGTATTGTTGTATGGAAATATTGCATTGATATTACACAAATTGAATTGCAGAAATTAAAGTAAATAACAGTGAGGAGAGAGCCCAGCTTCCGACAAGCCAGGGAAGCTAACATTGCTAAAAACTGCTGATGTAAGTTCGAGTAAAATGAATGGAAATTAAACTCACCGAGAAGAAATATGCTTATCTTGTTGTGGACAGACAAAGATTCCTGCGATGTTGTGCAAATAGAGGTAAAAACGTTTGAATGAGCTATAGAGGGAATGAAATAAGGTAAGAGAATTTTCTTCATTATCACGCTTTTTAATCCTATGCTGATATTTGCTTTTTAAAATATATTCATTTGACAGTGAAGTATTCTAAACACGAAGAAAAATCATTCTCTCGAGAAGTTCAAGTGAGGCTAAGTTAGGTATCGTAAAGGTTGATTATCACGGTTTATTTTCTGTTTAAGATTTCCTCATTGTCAAAATTCCAAGGGTTAAATTCACGATCCATTTTTAGTTTTTGGACATTGTTGGATCTAAGCCTCTTCAAAATAATTCGTAAAGTACTTTCCCTCTAACGACTCTTGCCTGACTTATTGTTGTCCTTTTATAAATTTTTAGGTAAATTTTTAACGTGAGTCTTCACGTGTATTACTTGAAACATTTTGCCCTAGTTCTTTTCTTAACAAAATTTATAGATGAAAATGGCTATATCCCCAAAACATCTTGTTCATGCAGCATTTTTTTAAGATTGGTTACTCATGCTATTCTTTTCGTAATATAATAGAAATTGTACATGTATTTTAAACGAAAATAATTTAAAATTAAAGCCAGTGTTGATGTCATACTAAAGCGACTGGACATGATGGCATAAGCCTCCAACATATAAAAGGCAGCTTCCCTGTCACAGCACCCCTTATTCGCTTGATAATAAATACATCTATAGCCACAAACAAGTTTCCCGATCAATGGAAACTATCCATTATTAAGCCATTACATAAATCTAATGATATCGACATGGCGTCAAACTACAGACCAATCAGTCTCCTGCCTGTTATGTCCAAAATATTAGAAAAAGTAATAACAAACCAGCTCTCGCCCTACATAGACGAGTCACATCTACTGCATCGCAATCAATATGCTTACAGAAGGAATACCAGTGCTCAGGACGCCCTGTTAAACATAACAGAAAAAATTTACAATGATATTGACCAAAAAAAAATAACTCTCTTACTATTGCTTGATCTTTCCAAAGCTTTCGACAGTGTTGAGCATAAGAAACTTCTACAAAAAATTTCAAACCTCAGAATAGACACTCAGTGGTTTGAAAGCTACCTACTAAACCGCTCTCATGCAGTGTGCTTGAATAACAAAATGTCATCATTCCTACCAAATAATTTTGGCGTTCCTCAAGGTTCAATCATCGGCCCACTCCTATTTTCAATTTTCATCAATGATTTCCCCACCATGCCGGCAAACACAAAAATCTCAATGTATGCTGATGACGTACAAATTTCCATGACAAGCTCAACAGCGGATTTAAAAGAAACACAAGCCAACGCTGAAAACCTTCTGAGAAATCTGAAATTGTGGTATAACCATAATGGTCTCAAACTTAATGCAAGTAAAACGCAATGCATTATTTTTGGATCACAGAATGCGACTGAAAATTTACCACCATTCAAGCTAACATTTGGAGACGATACAATTGAACCAGTAGATAAGGTTAAAAATCTGGGTGTTTGGTTGGACAAAAATATGACTTTCAATTCACATGTTGAAACAATGTGCAGCAAAATTGACGGAACCTTAATGTTCTTTTGTCGCATTAAAAACACACTTGACGAAAGATCTAGATTATTAGTGATTCAGTCTTTAGTTTTATCGCAACTGGACTACTGCAGTCTTGTGTGGGGAGATTTACCTCAATGTCGTCAGGAAGAGTTGCAAAAATGTATAAACTTCGCCGCCAAAGTGGTATGCAAAGGAAATTTCAATAAATACGATCATGTCACCCCTCTTTTAAGAAAACTCGACTGGATCCCGAATACCGAACAGATTCATGATCCAAAAAGCTCGACGAGTATTCTCCTCTCTGTACCTCCCCCAAAGTAATGCAGAGGTGGTAAAATTTTTTCCATCTAATATCCAAAACAAAAGACCAAATCGGAGGAACGATGTTTTGGTCAGTTACCGTTCATCTAACGTGGGACAAAGCGCTCTCTCAGTTTCTGGAGCTTTTTTGTGGAACAAGCTTCCCCAGCATATCAAAAACTCTAAAACTGTAAAAGAATTGAGAGTAAATGTGTCACGACATTTTTCTTCTCGGTCATAGGGCCTTCAGCATTTCAATGTGAACTTCCCATCTATCAGAAATTTTAATTTTCCTGAAATTTCTGTTAGAAAATTAGAAACTATTTCATTTTACGTTTGCTAAGCCATTTGTATATTCATCTTACTTATTTCTGTCGACAACAGTGAGCACCACAGCCGACAGTTCAATGCACCAGAACGAACGTTCTTTCCATAATTAGGAGTATTTCCTCATCTTTATTTTGTTATTTCTTTCTCTTTTCTGTATTAATATTTAACGTCCGTATGACAAATATACCATGAAATACATTTGTGTGTACACCAATAAACAGGTTTATAGATGTGAGGGTTGTGCAAAGTTTTTAATGAATTAAATTTTGGCTAACGTTGTCTCGCTATTTCAAAATCATTCACGAAGATGTTTTCAATCGATTTTCGGCTGAGCTGGAGGGAGGGGGTAATTTAAGCATTTCATTTAGTCTTTTTATTTTTTCCATGCGTTCAGTGCACACTAGCACTGAACTTTCAAATCGGAAAAAACTCTAAATTTCTGTAATTAAAATTATCACTTTGGATCATTGCCTAATCTACCTATATGTGCCAAATTTTGTGAATATTCTCCACTCAGATGTGATATCCGGCCACAATGTTACTCCGTTTTATCCCATGTACACATGTCCGTATAATGCTGAAGAGTTGTGTTGTTTCTTGACTGTAACCTGAGTTTTCTTAAAAATTTCTATGAAGAAATTAAAAACCAGTTCATTTTTATATTTTTCGAAGTCGTCTTTTCCTTTTAGGTATTTTTTTGCGAAAAATTTCTTAGGATTACAGTGAGCTTAACTGTCATTTTCTTTGTAGTAGATGGTAGGTTGTTTTTATCTTTTTATTTCATACATGTATTTTTTTTAATATTTCATTTTCAATAAGTATATATGTCAATATGTGTGTGTACGTGTGTAGGTATATATATGTATCTACATAAATAGCCATACATGTTTTTATTTCATTTCTTTACGCAAAAACCATCCGGTTAATAAATTTTATTGCACCAGCGGAATGATTCAAAAATAGATCTATCACTTCCCCAGAGGGCGTTTCTGTGAATCGGATTAATGACAAATATAATTATTGAAATAAAGTGCAATTTGAGCATATGAATCGTGGTAAAATTATCTTTCTGTCCGTATGTTGTACAAGCTATGAATTTTGATTTTGAGTATATGTTTGTTTACCCATTTCTGCCAATATTTTGTAGATATTTGTCAATCATGAGTGGTAACCGGCTTACACTGTATCTCCATTTTATCCCATGTACCCATGTCCGCATGATGTTGTGATGAATATCGAGAAGATATGAAATATGTTCTTGATGGTGATAGGGCTTTGCATATTTTTAGGGCATATTTTTCATTTCTCATTCAACTACCCTTGACAGAGATAGACTATTGGCACGCCACGTATGGTTTGTCTATTAGTACGCCTCGTATATTTTGTCTATTAATATGCCTCGTATGGTCAATCTATTTGTACACCTCTGATAGCTTGTCTATTAGTACACCTCGTATAGTTTGCCTATTATTATGCCTCGAATGGCTTATCTATTTGTACACCTCGGATGGTTTGCCAATTAGTACTCCTAGTATAGAACTTTTGTTAGACTATTAGCACACCACGAATGGTTTGTCTATTAGTACGCCTCGTATATTTTGTCAATTAATATGCCTCGTATGGTCTATCTATTTGTACACCTCTGATAGTTTGTCTATTAGTACACCTCGAATAGTTTGTCTATTATTATGCCTCGTATGGCCTATCTACTTGTACACCTCGGATGGTTTGTCAATTAGTACTTGTTGGCTTACCTTGAAGTTTTGCTCGGTGCCTTCACCGCCAGCAAAACCGCCACCCAGCTGTCGTAGCTGGTTGGCCTTCCTCGATTGCCCAGAGGAACGAAAGCAAGGCACCCGCCTTGCTTCACACAGGTTACGAACAAACGCGCCGGGGATGATGCGAACCGAAGAGCGAAAACACACGCGCGTCTGCTCTCCACCACTGTCATATCAACACTCCCGACCGGGCAGCTCCGATCCCTGGCGGTTGCATCATGGTACGACAATTGTCGCATCGTACGTCAATCCCACATCTCCCCCAGTTTCTCGGGAAACTAGTGTGGCGGGGTGCCTAGCACTCGTACTCGCTTAGGTACGAGGGACGCCGTCGCTCACGGCGTGACCGCCTCAATTGCGCCGGCTCCCCCTGGGGCTGCTCCGCCTCACCGTCGATAGCGACAGGCTCCTCGCCTTCCTCAGGGGAGTCTTCACTCGACGCGCTATCTGCCGCCGGCACCACTGGCGCCGCGTTTAGTGCGTCAACAACCACCCTCTCGGGCAACGCCAGAGGAGCTGCACCGCCGCCGCCACCTCCACCGAAGCTAACTGCTTCAGGCTCCGCAGCGCCATCAGCGCCCCTATGATTCTCGGGAACACGGCCCCGGTCACCGCCAATACGCCGTCTCCTGACGTCGCGCACATGCCTGGGCATGCCGTCTACGCAGACTACGTACTTTGACACGACGCTGGTGACCTCACCTGACGTCCACTGCTTCGTGCATGAAGGCAGTGGGGGCTTCACCCACACCTCATCACCGACAGCAAAGCTGTTGTTCACGCAGCCATCACTCACCCGAAGATTGACGTCGAACGGCACTCGCCAGCGATACCGAAAAATACCGCTCGAAGGGACTGAGCCCGCCTCAGTGTCCTTCCGGGGCGTCACATTATACCAAAATGTAGCCTCCTCAGGAGTGATACCTCCCCTGGCGGCGATCCTTTTGATCGTCCGATGATTTCTCTCCACGATCCCGTTGCCGCTCGGGGCGTAGGTGGCACGGAATCGCAGCGAAATCCCCCACGCATCAGCGAACTGTTCCACAGTCGCTGATCGAAACGCCGTCGAATTGTCCAGTAGCAACTCGTCACACGGCCCTCGCTCAATTACGACCTCACGCAAGTGAGCAACAATGCTCGCTGCTGACTCATTCAGCAGCCGTCGCCAGATGGCGAACCGCGAGGGACCGCAGTCAACCAATGACAGGTAGAGCTTATTGCCATAATGGGTTACGTCAATCGCAACCCGGCGCCAACTCTCCTCCACAGACAGATCCCCTCGCTCTACGAGATTTTCCCCCCGCAGCGCAGGATCGATCCGCTGGCAGGCCTCGCATCCAGCCAGCTCACGCTTCACCTGTTCGCGCGACAGATCACCACGGATCTGACGCGCCAAGTAGAGCGTCCGATCGATGCCCAAATGATGCGGCAGATGAGCCGCCCAAATAGCATCCTCGAGACTCTCCCCGGTGGCAAGCACGGCAGACACCTCTGCGACGGCTTCACCACCATCGCGGTAACTAAGCCACCTCTTAGGTACCCTGGTCAGCTGGTCGGCCTTGTTCTCGATCGTCGAGACGAAGCGAACAGACACGACCAGACCATGCTCAGCGATCGTCTCACGGATCACCCCAAGACGTCGCTTCACGAGCATCTCCGCCGCACCCTTCGTGCGAACACGACTGCGACCATCGACAGTGTTGTCCATCCATGTGACGACTGTCCGGGAATCGCTGGCGACCGTGAAGGTCTCGAAACCCCACACAATCGCCAAATTGATACCCCGCGCCACCGCTTCCAACTCGGCCACATTGATATGAAGGTGGTCCGACTCTTTTCGGAGCCAAGACGCATCCTCCACAATGCGGCCATCGACCTCAAGGGCCACACCAACTCCGAGGGAGCTGGCGTCGGCCCACACGGTAACCGTACCATGCGAGTCGACACCCCACACGCCCCCAACAGGGTCGTCCCGACGAGCCCGCGCCAACAGCTCCGCAGCCAACGAGCTGACAGAACCGTCAACCGGGTCGTCCCAAGAGCCGCTGCACCCCAGCCGTTTCAAAAAACTGCAACAAGGACGCAGCCACCCCGCCACGGTGTAATGGCCGACTAACCGACCGCACAAGGAAAACAGCCCTCTCTTCGTTAGGCCGACATTCACCGAGCCAAACTCGGAGAGAGCAGTCCCCCGCGACATTCAAAGATGTCCGTTGGCATCTTTCCGCAAAGAAATTCCCAACAGCCGGCCTCCATCCAGGCACTCAGGCTCCTTCGACACAAGTCCGTACCGTGCCAAATGCTCCCGGAGCTCCTGCGCGCTGAGAATGGACTCACAAACCACTACATCATCGATATAGTGGTCCGTCCCTCGACGAACGCGATCGGTCAACGACAGAACCTTGCCGAGAATCACCGTCATGATTCGAGGCGAACACGAGAGGCCGAAGCCTAATCGCGTCAAAGCGTAAGGCACACCCTTAAACTTCAAGATCTGGTACCGCCACAGATCCTCGGAAACGTGGATCTGCAGGTACGCGGACTTAAGGTCGACGACCTTAAGCTCGCCCCGCAGCTGCCGCCACTTCCGAATCTTGTCGCCACACACAGCGACCATGTCATCACCAGTATGACATTCGACAAAGCCGTTCAATTCACGATAATCCATGACCGAACGGACTTTGTCCTTCGTTGGTTGCACGACGGTCAGCAACGGAATGACGCCCGGGATGGGGCCATGCCATCGCCTCAACCAACCCTATGAGATCCAACTCTGAATCTCCGCCTCATAGCGCTCCCGCACGTGAGGCGCCTGAGTACATCCGTACTCCGCGACCCGAGTCTGCAACCCCTCGGGCGGCTTCTCAGACCACCGCCAACTGACGGTCCACCGCCCGTCAGCGAACCTAGCAACAAAGTCAGGGTCGACGATCTCGATCGGTGCTGGCGCACCTCTCGACTCCACCGACCCCGCCCCTGTCACCAGGCCGGCTCCCAGCTTGGCACAGGCGAGCCCATTGCTGGACCCCCTACAGCATCCAGCTGACCGGGATCTCCCCCAGTTAACTGCATACTTCGAGTCAGGACCTCTTCTAACGGTGACGCCCCCCATGTGATCAATAACATCACTCCCGAGGAGACAGTCCACGCCAAGATTTCCCAACTCCGGCATGACGAGCGCAGTGACACCAAAGCAATGCCCCTGCAACCCGACTACCACACGACAGTGCTTCCCCACATGGGAAGTTCTGCCGTCCGCCGTTAGCAATGGCCGCCCCGGCCGGGGGCATTGGCCCACCACCACCCGCGGACAAACCACCGTCCGCTCGCTCCCGGAGTCTACCAGACACCAAGAACAATGCCCATTCAAGATGGCACGAACGACTGGCAACCGACGCCCTGTCGTAACGCCAGTCGCTCCGAGCGATTCTAGATCACCCCGACCCAGCGACACACCCGTGCCGCTCAAGGTCCCTCTCTCCGAGGGGGCGCCGTCACCTCCCTCGGGGGGAGGAGACCTCCGGTAAGCTTGGCTTACACGGATTCCATTGAGGAGGACGCGTCGCCCCGACTGGCGTCCTCCGCAGAGAAACCCGACCCACCAACCGCAGGCCTACTTACCGCCGGGCAGTCGCAAGCAAAATGCCCGACCTCCCCACATGCAAAGCATGCAAACTTCCTTTTGGCGGGAGCCTTCATGGCCCCCCTACCAGCAGGCGCCGCCGCGCCTTGCTTCTGCGGGCAAGCCCGCACGCGGTGTGCACCGCCACAGCGGTAACAAGCACCCTTGCCACCACTGCCCTGCTTCCCCGAAGCAGCAAGGTCTGCGCCGCGCCTGGCCTCCTGGCCTCGCCCGGCTGCAGCCCTCTGTGCGGCCATTCTCTCCCGCACTTTCGACACCACAGCATCGAACGGCGCAGTATACGCGTCCTCACGCAAAACTGCCCAAGTATACAGAGTAGTGGGGAGACCCTCGTAGAACTTGACCCTAAAAATCAAGTCCTTCTTGGTCGACCCCACTCTCCCACCCAGACGCGCCAAGTCATCCAGGTACACGTCCACCGACTCCCCGGCTGCAAGCCGACGGTCGGTGAACCGCCTATACGCTTCCTGCATAGGCAACGCAAATTGCAAGACCAGCGCAGACCGAACTACCGACCACTGGGCAGCATCACCGACAGTCATCGAGCGAAACACCCGAGCGGCGTTGCCGTCGAGCATGAACCCGATGACGTCGGTCGGAGCTACTCGCTCCAGCTGGCAGAGCCTCTCCAGGTTCTCCAGCCACTCCAGCGCGTCGACCGACCCATCGCCAGTCAACTTAGGCAACTGCCTAGACAACCGGTCGAGGATCGGTCCACGCGCCTGAGTCAGAATGTTAGCCAACAGGCTAACATCCACAAGCACACCCGACGTGCTCCCCGCCGGCGGCACTGGCGATGCCGCATCGCCAGCTCCGGCTGCCGCAGCCTTCTCAGCTGCGTCAGCTACCTCAGCTGCCGCAGCCTTTCCAGCCGCCGCCATCTTGATGCCCACAAGAAGGCTACCACCGCCAAAAGCCTAGATAGCTTGTTGGCTTACCTTTAAGTTTTGCTCGGTGCCTTCACCGCCAGCAAAACCGCCACCCAGCTGTCGTAGCTGGTTGGCCTTCCTCGATTGCCCAGAGGAACGAAAGCAAGGCACCCGCCTTGCTTCACACAGGTTACGAACAAACGCGCCGGGGATGATGCGAACCGAAGAGCGAAAACACACGCGCGCCTGCTCTCCACCACTGTCATATCAACACTCCCGACCGGGCAGCTCCGATCCCTGGCGGTTGCATCATGGTACGACAATTGTCGCATCGTACGTCAATCCCACAGTACTCCTCGTATGGAACCTTTGTTTTAGGATGTCCTATATTAAGAAACTTTTAAAAGCTAATATGTTGGCATGTATCTCATGTGGCAACTTGAAAATAAGCATTTTTTTCTTTTTTTTTTCTTTTCATGGCTAAGTTTAGGGCAGATCTAATTTTAGGCTAGGATAAGCATGTGTAAATATCAATTCTGGGAGCATGATTTCCGACGTGTTTCGGTAAGGCTTGGCTGCTTTACGGTCTTTATAACGAGGCAACAACGCGGAAACTGAAACTTTTCTAAAAAATTGTACGGGTTTGCTAATGGCGCAATGAGAAATAATTTAAATGCATAATTTAAGGATAATCAGCGAGAAAGAGTAGCTAAAGATGAAACCTTTTGATCCCGTTGGCGAGGTTCACAATCACTTTTATGAAATTGGCCCCGTCTGGAAGATCAGTAATCCCTCACAGGTAAGGTTACTGGCAGAAGATTGAGAGTCCTCCAGTGGTAAGGCGACGACTTAGGGAACGGAATTCTTCCCATATAAGGCAACGGCCAGAAGGCCGGGGATGCGTCAAAGGTAAGGCAACAGCTGAAGAATCGGGGATCTTGGACAAGTAAGGAACAGCCAGAGCTTTCGGGATGCATCAAATGTAAGGCAACAGCTTCAGGGTCGGGGGATGCATCACAAAAACGGCAACGGCCAGAGGATCGAGGAAGCATCTATGTTTAAGGCCATAGCGAGAAGATTAGTGATGCTTCACAGGTTAGTGAACGATCAGAGAACCGGGGATCTTCCCAAGCAAAGTGATAGCCAGAGGCTTGGTGATCGTTCACAGACATGAAAACAGAAAAGTATCGGGGATCCTTCACACTTAAAGTGGAATCACGAGGCCTTGCAACAAGGAAAATAAGGAAAAACAAGGAAATGCGTCAACATAAACTGGTAAATCCGTGGATACCTTCAGGTACCAAGCCCACACTCTCACCTTGCAGGAGCACTCTCACAAACAGCGCGGGAAGGATTGGTTACGTTACTCTATAAAAGTATCCATAGAGAGTTTCCATCGAGCTCCCGCTAAAAAATGTAACGTCACGCATAAGTGTACACCAATAAGTCTCCCCAGTTTCCCCTACAATATGGTTCTGTTGTATTGATACTAAAGTAAAAAATTAACAGCTTTTGAAAAAACTTGAAAATTGACCCGATAATCCTGGACTGACGATTTTAAATATAATCATTATTTTCTAGGTTACAGTCAACCTGTGTAGCAATTTAACATTAATTGGCTTAATTTTGCTCTCATTTTTAACCATTATATAAATAAATATTTAATACCCCCGTAATACGTACCAATAGCAATTTCACACGTAAAAGAAAAGTTGCATGCCTTCCCCCTACCTACAGGTGCTCTCAAGAACAGAAATTCGTCTGCTTGCGCCACAGAGCGGCTTGGCTAGCGTGACCTTGCTAAGGGACTGCACTTTGGACATCCTTCAAAACTCACTTAGCGTGAAAAATGGTTCTAACTCAATTCTTTATTATAGTTCATCGCAAAGCTTGGTAATTAAGAATAGAAGCTAATTGTTAAAAAATAGTTAAACTAACATACTAAATACACGGATTTAAAAAGCGCTCGTAAGAGATTCACTCCAACCATTTATGCACGTATACGTACCTCTTAGAGTTGAGGAGGTCATGAGTTGAGAAAAGCCGCAAATATAGAAAGATAAGCGTCATATTTTGAAATTTGAGCATCGGAACCTTTGACCCTTTGGCTCCTCACAATGTCCTGGCGGCGTGTGTACACACAACATAGACGGTCATAGCATTTTAAATGATTTGACAAATGGGGCAAAATACTAGGATAAGCAGAACAATTTAGCTTAATTATTCATACTGCAATAATTAAAGCGACAAATACTGCGACACTTTTTTAACTAAAATTTATTTATAACTCCATCCAATTTTGCCCCGTATAATTTCGGACAAAAAAAATTACATTTTATTTCGTCCAACTCTAAATGGGTCTTTCTTGTTCTTTTCATAATTTTATGTACCGATTAGTGAAGAATAAATCTTGACTCGCGAAATAAAAACGTTTATTTTCTACGTCTGGAAGTTATTCGGAAGTTATTTTCTCTTTCCCTAACGTCTTTGCACAGCTTCAAATTTCTTATATAAAAATGAACAACTATCTGCACTTGCAGGTAATCATCCACGTTAGGGTAATGACAAATACAGACTAGGTATTTCAGGGTAGTAATAACTCTACTTTTTTATCGCTTATTTTTGCAGTAACTAAATTCCCGCCACGAAAGGGTCCAGAAAGAATAATAATTTTCAGCAAAATTGGCAATACGTTGCTTGATTATTTCTATTCAATTTCTTCTAGTTAACTTCACTTCTCATGATTAATTTTCATCATGATCATGTAAACTATATTGTCTGTATTTTCCAAGTAAAATGAACCATTAATTGAACTTAAGAAATTCTCGCTGCAAATAATTATAAATATGTGTATTTTTTTACCCATAGACGTACCATCGGCAAACACTTATCATCGGGTGAATAAACCTATCAAAACTATAGTACCTCTGTCATGCATGAATTCTTTTTACAAAATCCCTCAAACGGCGGGAATGAAAGCTAACTCACTAAAAAATTCTATCCTATTAAACACATACGATATCACTTGACGTGGTTCCTAATGGCGGGAATGAGAGTACTGTAATAATCTTTGAACCAACGTAATGAAACATCCTTTCGAGCGTTTGGACAAATGCGACATTCAATTAACAGATTTAACTTAGGTTGACGTGATAGTCGATCACACGAGCAAAAATTTAGCTGTAACTCGCGGTTGCCTGGAATATTAGCAATTAGCCATACTTTAGACGAAAAGTTTCACAAATTACAAGCGCAAGCGCAGCCGCCTCATGTCTTAACGGGTCATTGCCAGGACTTATTGCGACGGAGGCTGTGAGCTCAGCGTGAGCTAGAGATAGCGCTGCTGATTTCATGCTCGAGGGGTGACCCTGGAACTTATTAGAGCACTCTGCACTTTCCCTGGCCAAGATACTTTATCTCGTCGGATGGCGTTGCGTGGTCGCCAGATTGGGTCGATGGCCGGAGTGGCGAAGATTAAAGTGAGCACGTTTTCTGTGCTAAAGTGAAGTTTTACTTTTTAGTTAGCTTGATAAACCCGTAAGGGAAAAAATGTGGTTTCTGACATTAAGTTATTTCTGATGAATTTATTGCGTTATAGGAAACTTAGTAAAACATTTTTCATCTTCTTGATCTATCTGTCATGCTCTGAGTATGAACTCAATGATTTTGACGTCAACTGCAGGACTCGCTTAACAACTGGGGCCACATCTTCAAAAAATTTAAAGCGATTTGATTAATGCTAATTTTTTATATTTAATTTGCCTTTGTTCTATATCATTGTAACGCAGTTCTGAACGTATTTAGAACATCAAAAATTTAAAAAATCAAGAAATACATTTAGGTAGGCTCAATATTAGCACCAAACTTACAATAGCCTCTCCTCTTCCAGTAAAGTTTTTCATGTCTCTGTCATAAAATAAGCTTAGTTTTGATTAGAGAAAAAAGAGGTAACTTCATTCCAACCTTTTCTCCTGAGGTAAGTTTTATGCCAGGAAAGTGCGTGCGACAACGGCTGAAAAATCATAATCTGATGAAGTAAAGTCGGGAAAATATACTGGATCAGAATTTATTTCCAGGCCAAGCTCTTCTTGTTTTGGAATTACTCATGCAGCCTGAGTTTCGCAGTTACCATGGTGCATCTTTATTTCTTTCACGTTCATCATTGAAAGCCAGTTTTCTGCAATGCTTCTCTTAAACATCTTTATGTGATACTTCTGGTTGTTATGATCTTACCTAACAGCTCACATGCACTCAACGTAACTGTCAATAGGTGAGGTCATATCTAGGTTGCTGGATATGGTTAGCTTTACGGTTCAGTCACTGTTTTTCACGCAGGAAATATACGAATTGATGAGAAAGTAATGAGACATCATTCTATTTGTTGTTTGAGATTTTCTTCAATATTACGTTGTGCGCATTTTTTACCCTTCGAGATCTTACCAAGCATTCTCATATCACTTTGGGCAGTATATGACTGACATAAGTTCTTTGTTCTGTCCCACAGAGGTAATGTTAACATTTTCAGCAACACCAGCTTGCTATTCCTCACAAAAACTGCCTTTCAAGATTTTCATATCTCATCCTTCAGACTGACTTCATCCCTTTCAAAACAAGACAACAGTCTTCAACGCGAGGCTTTACTCGTTGCATCATTTATATATATATATATGCTTTATTGGGGGATCTTACTGTTGAACTTTCTGTGTTTTCCTTTGAAATTCAGTGGGAAACGTATATCGTATACGTTATATACCTGGAGTATACACTTTGAGATTATAAGTTGATTTTAAAAAATAATTGGTGTAGATTCTGAAGGAATGAAAAGTTTTCATTAATTGTGATGACAACACAACAAAACATTAAAAATAGCAACAATTGAATCATGCATGCATGTTTCAAAAATGTTTTTTACAAACGCTCAAAACCTGATATAACCAAGGAAATGGCGTAAAAAGAACTGCCTCGAGCTCACGAGTATTTAATGACTTCCCCTGGCTCTCGTTGTACTCAATGCTAATTTGCATGATTTCTCGAGAGTTCCATTGTCATCGACACGCATCGCTGTAAGTATGCGCGATGCTCAACCTAACAGGGTTAAGGAGTGAAAAATTTTGTAGTATGCGTGTGAAAGCTCCTGGTAACCTTACAAGAAGCATTCAAATGGTGAGAAAAAGCTATTCAATTCTAAACTCAAGCTTCACGTTTGTGCTTACTGATTAATTCTTTCTGTTTTTTCGACCCAAGTACAGTATTCATAATTTTTTGCTTGGAGATTGTAGGCCTTCATTTAATGAAAGCCTTTGCTTGTTGGGCGCATCGTGATCATCAAAAAGCCTTTTTCACATTATATGCGTAGTAAATTGCCCTCATCCGTATCCTAATGCAGCTTCTTAACCAAAATTAATTATTGCCCTGCAGTTCAACTCAACCAAGAGCGAGATATTCGACCTCGTCAGGTGATCGTATACGTCTTGACTGCAGTAAGGATAGAGTTAAATCTGGTAAAAAGAATCGCACAAGCTGAAAAATCGGGTAAAGACGCCACTACAGGTTAGGGTCTGAATTTCTTTCATTCGAATATTTTACGCTAGTAGTCTATTGTAACATTCGCTCGACTGCCGACAGCCTAAGCCAGTATAAGTTTTAGCCCGCGTTAAAAATTATTGAATTCCGAATAGCAACCTTTATTTTTTGCACAAGAACATTGTTAACAGTATTTGAATACAACATCGATTAAATATATCATATTATGGATTACCATCTCGTGAGGCATGTTGCTAAAATGATGCAACTCTTTGCAGCGTGAGATGCTGAAGAATTCTGCCACTAGGCATCCTATCAGGCAGGAATCACTTCATTCTGCGAATTAACACCCCTGAACCGATCTCATTGAGGCATGTTAGGCGTCAGTTGAATATTTTGTGTCAATAACTGAGGAAAATAAAAATCTCGTAAATTGTAACATCCGAACGAAAACTTTCTCATCTAATGAGATGCATATAAAATTTGAGGAATTTTGGCCGGAAATCTCAGTACAAGTTTTTAAAATCTACGGCTTTTGCTTCATAAATTTAACTTACTTTAGTAAGATTTCAAATTTGTATGTTAATAACGCAGTCACTTACCCTAGTCAAAGAGAGAAAGAGCTGCACTGAAATCAGTGCACATAAAAAAATTTCTTAGGAGGAAAAACAATTGGATTCTGAGAACTCATCACCTATTCCAATAAAACTGCAATTATAGTCGCGCAAAATCTTTGTACACTTGCTGCATATAAACTTTTTTACTCAATTCATTGATGTTGCTGGAGAACTTGATTAATGAAGTTAACGGGACCTTTGGTAGATATTCTAAAGCTTGGAGTACTCTTGGAAAAAAACATTACTTTATTTCGGTTATTCGGTTACACTTTTTTGCTGGCAGCCAAATGAGTTTAGCAAGTCAATAAAGTGCGTTGACTGTCAAGTATTGTGAAAATTGTAAACTAATTTGATGAACATGCTATTAGATAAACGAGGGGAAATTGTGCAACAGTCTTGAATAGATGTCTACCACATTAGTTTCCCTTGATTAGTACATTTTGCATCTTTCGTATTTTGGAGAACACATCAAGCGATGTCCCCGTAGTCGCCTTTTAAAACTTTTATGCCCCTAAAACTATTTCGAGCGATGAATGTTCACTTTGCTCACAGTCAAATGTTTCAATTATCCATAGATACAAGATTAACCGTCGACCATCACAAACTTCGAGTTCTTTGCCGTTCTCTAAACTGATGATGGATCATACTCAAATGAATTATATTTTAAGTTGATGAATGATTCTTTATTAGCAACGTCTCAAATTTTATGCTCTTAGCTGTTTTCTATTTTTAAAAATAACGCTCTTATTTCGTGTTCTACGTCATTGACGTTCTTCAGAAAAACGAGATGTATTTTGAGCTCCATGTTCTTGATTTTCGATAACTATACGCATCGTATTTTAGGCTACCTACCATTGATTTTTTTTGAGTGCATAGTATTTTTTAATTTTTTACAAAGATTACCTCTACAAGTAATGTACCATAATGTGTAGTCTCTGCCGTTAATAGTTTTAGAAACACTATCGTACTTCGCACTCCGCGCCGTAGCGTAGAGTAGAGGACCCTCCTGTCGAAGTTGCATCGATAAACAGCTCAATTACCTCAATCTTCATGTTCACCTTATCGCAATTCACCTTCAAGTACAGTAAAAATGTTTACAAATGACGATACGTTACACAAGGTAGTAGAAATGCTTTACATTTCTGCTCATTTTTGGTAGGTATTCATACCTGGTAATTGTCTTGAAAAATTTCTGAAGTTTATCACTCACTGTTAAAAGATATTGATAAGATATTTTAATGGAACATTACTAATGTCTTTTCAATATTTTCACGTGACTCAATAATGAAAAATATTACTACCTCGAACAAACATTGAAAAGCTGATAGCTGTTTTTCTCACTTTTCCGACCAATCTTATTGTACAAATGGGATGCAGTGCAATTATAGCAATCAAATCTACAATCTCATTGAGGTTTAAGGAGCTTTAGGTAACTAGATGTGGACTGAGTACCTACGAATAAAAAACATTATTTTTACCGTAGGTCACATTTAAGTACTCACTTTCCAATGATCTCATGGACGTCGTAGACTTCATCAAAGAGGACCTCATCGTCGGCCATGCTGGCACTGCCCTCGTCACTGCTCCAGTCCTCCAGAGCCCCGCACTCGCACTCCACTCCACTCTCCTGACCGCCGCTCAGCTGCTTGATGAGCAGAGCACTTAGCTTTTCGCTCAGCTGTTCGCTCAGCCCATCGGGCCTTTCACAGTGCTCTACTTCGGTCGAGGAGCGCAGATCTTTGCAGTTTTCACCTTGATCGTCGTAGTCGGACTGATCTTGATAACCTTGCTGGTCAGGGCTCTCTAGATCGCCAGGCATGGGCTGGTGGAACGAAGGGTCGCTAGTCACTGTGACCGATGGGATGTTCTTGGGTGGAAGAGGTGGAGGAGGCCCCTTGTTTTCAAAGTTTCGATGGTCGGCAGGCATTCCTCGGCGGCGATCAGCCGAGTCCTTTCCTTTATGCATTGACAGGGATTACGAGTGGCACAATCCAACACCAGGTGACACTTCCCCACACGTGCCCTTCTGCCCCTCAGTTAGGGGGAGCGCCACCCCACAACTCCCTCGGCGCCTCCCCCCCACTGCACACTTGAATTAGACGATCCTGTTGAATCAAAGCAAGGCCGACTACGTGAGCTAAACATCAAATTGCAGAGAATAATGGCAACGCATACCCAATTCAGAGACCAGTTAGACACGGCCACAGTGGACCAAAAGGAGCGCAGTTTGGGTCGTTGCTTCCAGCACCTGTTCTCAGTCCAAACTGCCTGCCCATTGATCGTTGCTGGATCTCACGGCTCATGCGCTACTACCTTCCCTGCCCACCCTCCATAACAACTATAGCTTATGCGCCCTCCGCCGCTCTCTCTTTCTCCCAACTTCTCTCTTCCTCCCGCTCACACAGTTCCGCCACAACAGTCGCTTACGAGCGTACGGCTGGCGTATCAAAGAGAGCAGCTTCTACGACGCTCAGAAAAGAGTAGGGGTGTCTGCATACGTTTTAAAGTTAGACTGGCGTACGAATAATGGCTTCAAAATTTGCGTACACACAGTTAAAGAATCTTAAGATACCGTATAATATACTGTATTAAGTTTGCGAGTGCTGAAGGGGTTATTGGGATCGTCGTGTTCCAATTCAAGGCCAGAATATTTTGCTTCATCGGAGCGTGGCACTGTTGTGAAGCTGTAGCGTCTGAAAACAGATATGTTTTTCGAGAGAGAAATCTGGTGTCGATGGGTGAGAACTATTTACACTAACTCATATAACTTACTAATACAAAGAAACTTGTAATAGTCTTAAAAATGTGACTCACGAATGGCACATAACTCATAAGTGAAAGTTCAGAAGGACGTGATAAAGATTTAATATTTTCCTTTCAATATTTAAAGAACGGACTGAAGGTTTCCAGATCATTCAGTTTTCAATCACAATTCCTCTAAAATTCAAATATACTAGCTGTATCAAGATTATCGCAACGATGTTGAAAAAATATATTTTTAAGAATCTTGCGAAAATTCGAGTTGAATTTTTCTTTAGTTTTAATAGTCCAGTAGTGAGCGACTCAGTCTGCCACCAGCGCAGAGACTTCGAAGCCAGTTCGCTCGAAGTTTTTCCTCTAAGTTGCATTTTAGCGCTCATTTCTACGTAATTATCTGCTAGACCTGATAAAAATGAAGAGCCTGGGAAGCTTCTTCACGAGTAATTAAATCACTATTTCCGATAACCCGTGTCCCTCATGATTTTAGGGGGAAAATTGGGTTGAATTATTATTCTGAACTTCAGCAACAAATTGCAATGTTGGCTAAATAAAAAAAAATACGCATCAATCAAGAATAAAATTTAGATCCACATTTATCAGTGATAACATTGCGTGTGTGGTAGTCTCTGCTAGAATGAAAATTAAATTGCTCAGGGCGCTCTGTTCTCCTCCACTGTTAAAAAACTAAGCCCTAGGTCATCCAAACTTTATTTATCAACGGCACAACTAAAGTCATCAGGGTTTCGCGCTCACAGAAGCTTCACCTAAATGTTAAGTGGAGGCGCGCGTGTGGGTGGCGCATGCCTCAGGTAGCCTTATTAAAACGCCAAAACGCATGAGTCGAAGCATCTTGTTGCACAAAGAATGATTAACGGCCTATACTATGTTGATGCTGTTTTCTCGTAAGATTTCCAAGAAAGTCGGCATCACTTTACAAGCATATTTAAATTTGATTAAATGTAAACAAACCAATTACACTAGTGATAGGAGCTTCAAACCAAGAAACATTCCCAGTTTCGGTTAATGGGCAAAACAAGATAAATTTATTTTGCATTGATAACTGAACAGTTCCTTCAATGAGCAATAAAAAACGAACAGTAACATAGGCATGACTTGAGTTTCTTATTAACAGTAGAATTTTCATAAGGCAGACGCAACAAACGTTTTTCAACAAGAAATGGTTTAAATTTGTAAAAGCACTCTCATTTCAAAATCAGAAGATCGAAATCAACTGATCATGGATATAAAATCTAAAGTTTTTCGTCACTGTTAGTTGGTAAAAGAAGCCCTTTGCCTCTAGTTGTGCCAAATGAGTGCATTTTACTAGGCCATTTACTCATTCGATAATGAGATTGGGCGTATGTCTGGAATGTAAAGAGAAATTATTTTGAAAACCGCCATTCTAAGTCACCTTATGAATTAACATAGGTAGAAATTTTATTTAAGTTTGAAGAAATTTAACCTCATTCATAGATGCAGTAATGCATGACGCTCTAATGTATCTACCAAGAAAAAAAACTGAATTACATTTTTCTGTTTGAGTGCAAAAAACTTAGAGCAAAAACAAAATTACTAACGTTTCAAGCTCTAGAAAGTTTCTCCGCAGCGGAGGGAGGCGCTAAGGTGGGGCGCGTCCTGAACAGGTAAACAGCTAAAGAAATAGATGAAGGTTGACGCGTCTTCTCGCGTCCCCGCTACCGGTACGAGCGGTACGCATGGTGTCTCTCTCTTCAACCAATACAGTCATTTTTGTGTCTCTGGATCGTAAGAAATTTCCTTGTTTGCTTTTGTAGAAAATTGAAAATTTCATTTTTTTAGAAACGCAAATTTAACTTTCTTTATGTATTCCTCGATCATAACTACACCTCTGAGTTACAGTATTGAAAAACTACTATAAATTTTACGTTATTTTGGGCCCCAGTTTATTTTCCGACACGCTACATTAATATGAACAAATATTTTCTCACAATGTGAACACTAACAGTTAAACGCTTTCAGAAGTTTGCTAACTGTTTAAAATTCACTGAGTAGTTCCAGTCTCTTCATTGATATATTTTTTGAATTTTAAGCCCCATGAAATGTTCTGGCCATTTCTTTGTGCAGTAATATTTTGATGTACAGATTCATGCATTCAAGCCATACATTATCATCTCTAAGCTTAATTAGAAGTCTGGGATGTGATTTTCGAGAATGCGGCCGAGCTTATGTACGATCCATCAGATCTATCCAAATTCACAAACAACGTCCGATGCAAGGACAAATTACTTTTTGAGAAGTGCAAACTAAATAAATAACGTTTTAAGCATGATGAAGACCCTTAGTTTACTCTGCTAGTGAACGACTTTATAATTCTAATCTATTTTTATGTAATTTTCGAATTGCTTAAAATGCTCAAGCCTGACTTTTCATATTCTTTTTTTAGCTTTGAATCATTTATTTGCCACCTACAACTGAGAACCCCCTAAAACCAATGAATGTATTGTTTATTTTTTTTTGTCGTATCGTAGGTAACCACAAGTAATTCTGTTGATTTTCCAAAGCATGTAATCAGAGAAAACTGTTAAGGGCACTTACTAAAAATTTCTCTCTCGTACTTGAAATCCATTTACAGTGAAATGAAACGCGTTTGTGGACAAAAACTCTTGTTTTGAAGCATTTATTGACGACACAACTCCACCAATTCCACGATTAACACCAACAAACACAACTGCGGGACAAAAATAGTATAATTGGGGAGCATTCATATTTAATAGGAAATTCAACAAAATATGCAGTGCAAGAAATATCTAGTCAAGTTAAAACAGCCAGTTTAATATCTTTTTGATGCAGACGCACTTGCTATATTACCTCTTAGTAGGTGTCTATATGCTTACGATATTCCTCTTTGTCCATATTTCCTTTACCTGCTTCAACTTATCATGTATTATTAATCTTTTAAAGTCATAATTTTGTACTCATATTACCGCCATCACAAGTACATACTATCATTTAACTGGCAGCGGCATCAAGTAGTTACCGATATCAGGATGAAGAAGGAACTGCCACTCGACATTAACTTCGAAGAACACATTAGGAAACAAATTTCACAAGGAATAAAATATATTAGAGTTGTTTATGAAAGTAGATTTTGAAATCCACTTTGAAGGTAAAGGGTTAAATGCAATGCAACCGTGTATCATTATGCCCCAGCCTTCATCTTTCACCGTCGCTATGGTGTTCTTATGAGAGTAGGCTGTTCTATCTTTTCGTTAAGCGGGCCATCATTACTTATCACTCATTATTTATTATCAGTGCCATCATGGATTAAAGCACCATCTTTCTGGCATTAAATCATAAAAATTATTCGAAAAATCATCATCAATATCCAAATTTGCTTTTCTGAAAACTGCAATCTTGATTTTAAATATCATTTTCATCAGAAATGGAGTCTTGCGTGAATATCTTGTTTTGAGTTCTTATCACTGAGGCTCACTACTAATTATTCACTTACAGACATGTGTTCCAGCAGTAGTGAGGCTTTTTTAAAGTTCATCTCTTACTACAAATGGATTTCTTTCACCTTATGTAACTTGTTTTCCTGAACTTCTCTTTGAAGTCTTTTGAAGGTTTAATGGATCTTGGAAAATTATCCGTGGCCCAAGTCATCTTCCATTTCATTGCAATGTAATCTATAGTGCTTAAAGGGATATTTGCTCAAAAGCAAATTATCCCCATTCACTCGAAGTAATTCTGTGTTCTAAAGAACCTATTCTTGGCCCGCCCTCGTCTTCTATTCTCAATAATGATTTCCCTTCAATCCCATCTAACATAAAAACTTCTATGAATGTGATAGTCAAAATTGCAATGACGAGCTCTGTGACCATTACCAAAAACAAAGACATACGCCGAAAGCCTTTTGCGAGGCCTGTAATTAAGGTTGGACAAAAATAACTCCAAGCAGCGCAAATGAAACACAAAGCATTATTTTTGGATTCAAAGAGGCACTCAAAAAATTACAAAAACTGACTTTAACTCTAGGAAATGATGAATCGAGTCAGTCGAAAAAGGAAAATATTTTTGAATTTCGTCAAACTATATATATTCGTTCTTCGAATCACATGGGGAGGAAACGTGCAATAACAAAAACTAAACTTTAATTTACTCTCATTGTGTAAAATGTTTGCTCAACGGAAAAACTATGTAATAAGTCATCTAGCCTCTGTCATTTTCGCGCCATAACTATTGCAGCTTAGTATGGAAAGACACATCTCAAAGTCTTCAGAAGGGAATGCAAAAATTTTGTCTTCAAAGTTGTGCGCAGAGGGTAAATTCAAGAAGAGCAATCCTGCGACCCTTCTTCTAAAGAAACGCGGGTGGACTCCGAAGGCAGAAAGGCACCCTACTCAAAAAAACTGAAATGTTTACTTCTGTTTATACCTTCCTCAAAGCAGAGAAAGTACTGCCAAATTTCTTCTACCCTTTGTAATGAACTAAAATCCAAGTCGGAGACACGAAGTCTCAGCTGGCCTCCGCTCATCCGTCATTGGGGAACTCCTTCAGCACGTAAGGAACTGTCAATCAGCGAAACAATACAAGGCCACCAGGGCGCGTCATTTTGTGTTTCAACAATAACCGCCGACTGCTACAATACCTAATCACAAATCATCATCGCATTGCTTTCCCTTGTTCTCATTATTCTACACTGCTTAATGAACAAAAGGTCGCCTTGTATGAAGTAATTATTCTTAAGTGAATATAGTTAATGCACTCTATAATCATACGTAAGTGAGTCAGTATAAAGTAGAAAATAAAAAAGAGGAAAGAACAACAATTTATTTCCGATAAAGATGATACAAAAACATCATTGGCAAGCTACTGCTTCCACAAGGTTTTTCAAACAAATAAATGTAAGTAATTGTACGAGGAGCTCACGAGATTAGAACTCAGGAACTTAAATTCACCGCACCAGAACGCTATCGATCGCGCTACCGGCCACCCTAAAAGGTGGTCGACGCACAATGAAAGCAATCTTGGCACAGTGAAAGCAGGCACGAACTTGGCCCGACAGATATATTTCTTCAATTTTTACTTAAGTATCGAGAGTTCAAAGTCAAGTTAAGAATCTAGTACGGAAAGCTACTGCTTCCACAAGGTTTTTCAAACAAATAAATGTAAGTAATTGTACGAGGAGCTCACGAGATTAGAACTCAGGAACTTAAATTCACCGCACCAGAACGCTATCGATCGCGCTACCGGCCACCCTAAAAGGTGGTCGACGCACAATGAAAGCAATCTTGGCACAGTGAAAGCAGGCACGAACTTGGCCCGACAGATATATTTCTTCAATTTTTACTTAAGTATCGAGAGTTCAAAGTCAAGTTAAGAATCTAGTACGGAAAGCTACTGCTTCCACAAGGTTTTTCAAACAAATAAATGTAAGTAATTGTACGAGGAGCTCACGAGATTAGAACTCAGGAACTTAAATTCACCGCACCAGAACGCTATCGATCGCGCTACCGGCCACCCTAAAAGGTGGTCGACGCACAATGAAAGCAATCTTGGCACAGTGAAAGCAGGCACGAACTTGGCCCGACAGATATATTTCTTCAATTTTTACTTAAGTATCGAGAGTTCAAAGTCAAGTTAAGAATCTAGTACGGAAAGCTACTGCTTCCACAAGGTTTTTCAAACAAATAAATGTAAGTAATTGTACGAGGAGCTCACGAGATTAGAACTCAGGAACTTAAATTCACCGCACCAGAACGCTATCGATCGCGCTACCGGCCACCCTAAAAGGTGGTCGACGCACAATGAAAGCAATCTTGGCACAGTGAAAACAGGCACGAACTTGGCCCGACAGATATATTTCTTCAATTTTTACTTAAGTATCGAGAGTTCAAAGTCAAGTTAAGAATCTAGTACGGAAAGCTACTGCTTCCACAAGGTTTTTCAAACAAATAAATGTAAGTAATTGTACGAGGAGCTCACGAGATTAGAACTCAGGAACTTAAATTCACCGCACCAGAACGCTATCGATCGCGCTACCGGCCACCCTAAAAGGTGGTCGACGCACAATGAAAGCAATCTTGGCACAGTGAAAGCAGGCACGAACTTGGCCCGACAGATATATTTCTTCAATTTTTACTTAAGTATCGAGAGTTCAAAGTCAAGTTAAGAATCTAGTACGGAAAGCTACTGCTTCCACAAGGTTTTTCAAACAAATAAATGTAAGTAATTGTACGAGGAGCTCACGAGATTAGAACTCAGGAACTTAAATTCACCGCACCAGAACGCTATCGATCGCGCTACCGGCCACCCTAAAAGGTGGTCGACGCACAATGAAAGCAATCTTGGCACAGTGAAAGCAGGCACGAACTTGGCCCGACAGATATATTTCTTCAATTTTTACTTAAGTATCGAGAGTTCAAAGTCAAGTTAAGAATCTAGTACGGAAAGCTACTGCTTCCACAAGGTTTTTCAAACAAATAAATGTAAGTAATTGTACGAGGAGCTCACGAGATTAGAACTCAGGAACTTAAATTCACCGCACCAGAACGCTATCGATCGCGCTACCGGCCACCCTAAAAGGTGGTCGACGCACAATGAAAGCAATCTTGGCACAGTGAAAGCAGGCACGAACTTGGCCCGACAGATATATTTCTTCAATTTTTACTTAAGTATCGAGAGTTCAAAGTCAAGTTAAGAATCTAGTACGGAAAGCTACTGCTTCCACAAGGTTTTTCAAACAAATAAATGTAAGTAATTGTACGAGGAGCTCACGAGATTAGAACTCAGGAACTTAAATTAACCGCACCAGAACGCTATCGATCGCGCTACCGGCCACCCTAAAAGGTGGTCGACGCACAATGAAAGCAATCTTGGCACAGTGAAAGCAGGCACGAACTTGGCCCGACAGATATATTTCTTCAATTTTTACTTAAGTATCGAGAGTTCAAAGTCAAGTTAAGAATCTAGTACGGAAAGCTACTGCTTCCACAAGGTTTTTCAAACAAATAAATGTAAGTAATTGTACGAGGAGCTCACGAGATTAGAACTCAGGAACTTAAATTCACCGCACCAGAACGCTATCGATCGCGCTACCGGCCACCCTAAAAGGTGGTCGACGCACAATGAAAGCAATCTTGGCACAGTGAAAGCAGGCACGAACTTGGCCCGACAGATATATTTCTTCAATTTTTACTTAAGTATCGAGAGTTCAAAGTCAAGTTAAGAATCTAGTACGGAAAGCTACTGCTTCCACAAGGTTTTTCAAACAAATAAATGTAAGTAATTGTACGAGGAGCTCACGAGATTAGAACTCAGGAACTTAAATTCACCGCACCAGAACGCTATCGATCGCGCTACCGGCTACCGATCGATAGCGTTCTGGTGCGGTGAATTTAAGTTCCTGAGTTCTAATCTCGTGAGCTCCTCGTACAATTACTTACATTTATTTGTTTGAAAAACCTTGTGGAAGCAGTAGCTTTCCGTACTAGATTCTTAACTTGACTTTGAACTCTCGATACCTAAGTAAAAATTGAAGAAATATATCTGTCGGGCCAAGTTCGTGCCTGCTTTCACTGTGCCAAGATTGCTTTCATTGTGCGTCGACCACCTTTTAGGGTGGCCGGTAGCGCGATCGATAGCGTTCTGGTGCGGTGAATTTAAGTTCCTGAGTTCTAATCTCGTGAGCTCCTCGTACAATTACTTACATTTATTTGTTTGAAAAACCTTGTGGAAGCAGTAGCTTTCCGTACTAGATTCTTAACTTGACTTTGAACTCTCGATACTTAAGTAAAAATTGAAGAAATATATCTGTCGGGCCAAGTTCGTGCCTGCTTTCACTGTGCCAAGATTGCTTTCATTGTGCGTCGACCACCTTTTAGGGTGGCCGGTAGCGCGATCGATAGCGTTCTGGTGCGGTGAATTTAAGTTCCTGAGTTCTAATCTCGTGAGCTCCTCGTACAATTACTTACATTTATTTGTTTGAAAAACCTTGTGGAAGCAGTAGCTTTCCGTACTAGATTCTTAACTTGACTTTGAACTCTCGATACATAAGTAAAAATTGAAGAAATATATCTGTCGGGCCAAGTTCGTGCCTGCTTTCACTGTGCCAAGATTGCTTTCATTGTGCGTCGACCACCTTTTAGGGTGGCCGGTAGCGCGATCGATAGCGTTCTGGTGCGGTGAATTTAAGTTCCTGAGTTCTAATCTCGTGAGCTCCTCGTACAATTACTTACATTTATTTGTTTGAAAAACCTTGTGGAAGCAGTAGCTTTCCGTACTAGATTCTTAACTTGACTTTGAACTCTCGATACTTAAGTAAAAATTGAAGAAATATATCTGTCGGGCCAAGTTCGTGCCTGCTTTCACTGTGCCAAGATTGCTTTCATTGTGCGTCGACCACCTTTTAGGGTGGCCGGTAGCGCGATCGATAGCGTTCTGGTGCGGTGAATTCAAGTTCCTGAGTTCTAATCTCGTGAGCTCCTCGTACAATTACTTACATTTATTTGTTTGAAAAACCTTGTGGAAGCAGTAGCTTTCCGTACTAGATTCTTAACTTGACTTTGAACTCTCGATACTTAAGTAAAAATTGAAGAAATATATCTGTCGGGCCAAGTTCGTGCCTGCTTTCACTGTGCCAAGATTGCTTTCATTGTGCGTCGACCACCTTTTAGGGTGGCCGGTAGCGCGATCGATAGCGTTCTGGTGCGGTGAATTTAAGTTCCTGAGTTCTAATCTCGTGAGCTCCTCGTACAATTACTTACATTTATTTGTTTGAAAAACCTTGTGGAAGCAGTAGCTTTCCGTACTAGATTCTTAACTTGACTTTGAACTCTCGATACTTAAGTAAAAATTGAAGAAATATATCTGTCGGGCCAAGTTCGTGCCTGCTTTCACTGTGCCAAGATTGCTTTCATTGTGCGTCGACCACCTTTTAGGGTGGCCGGTAGCGCGATCGATAGCGTTCTGGTGCGGTGAATTTAAGTTCCTGAGTTCTAATCTCGTGAGCTCCTCGTACAATTACTTACATTTATTTGTTTGAAAAACCTTGTGGAAGCAGTAGCTTTCCGTACTAGATTCTTAACTTGACTTTGAACTCTCGATACTTAAGTAAAAATTGAAGAAATATATCTGTCGGGCCAAGTTCGTGCCTGCTTTCACTGTGCCAAGATTGCTTTCATTGTGCGTCGACCACCTTTTAGGGTGGCCGGTAGCGCGATCGATAGCGTTCTGGTGCGGTGAATTTAAGTTCCTGAGTTCTAATCTCGTGAGCTCCTCGTACAATTACTTACATTTATTTGTTTGAAAAACCTTGTGGAAGCAGTAGCTTTCCGTACTAGATTCTTAACTTGACTTTGAACTCTCGATACTTAAGTAAAAATTGAAGAAATATATCTGTCGGGCCAAGTTCGTGCCTGCTTTCACTGTGCCAAGATTGCTTTCATTGTGCGTCGACCACCTTTTAGGGTGGCCGGTAGCGCGATCGATAGCGTTCTGGTGCGGTGAATTTAAGTTCCTGAGTTCTAATCTCGTGAGCTCCTCGTACAATTACTTACATTTATTTGTTTGAAAAACCTTGTGGAAGCAGTAGCTTTCCGTACTAGATTCTTAACTTGACTTTGAACTCTCGATACTTAAGTAAAAATTGAAGAAATATATCTGTCGGGCCAAGTTCGTGCCTGCTTTCACTGTGCCAAGATTGCTTTCATTGTGCGTCGACCACCTTTTAGGGTGGCCGGTAGCGCGATCGATAGCGTTCTGGTGCGGTGAATTTAAGTTCCTGAGTTCTAATCTCGTGAGCTCCTCGTACAATTACTTACATTTATTTGTTTGAAAAACCTTGTGGAAGCAGTAGCTTTCCGTACTAGATTCTTAACTTGACTTTGAACTCTCGATACTTAAGTAAAAATTGAAGAAATATATCTGTCGGGCCAAGTTCGTGCCTGCTTTCACTGTGCCAAGATTGCTTTCATTGTGCGTCGACCACCTTTTAGGGTGGCCGGTAGCGCGATCGATAGCGTTCTGGTGCGGTGAATTTAAGTTCCTGAGTTCTAATCTCGTGAGCTCCTCGTACAATTACTTACATTTATTTGTTTGAAAAACCTTGTGGAAGCAGTAGCTTTCCGTACTAGATTCTTAACTTGACTTTGAACTCTCGATACTTAAGTAAAAATTGAAGAAATATATCTGTCGGGCCAAGTTCGTGCCTGCTTTCACTGTGCCAAGATTGCTTTCATTGTGCGTCGACCACCTTTTAGGGTGGCCGGTAGCGTGATCGATAGCGTTCTGGTGCGGTGAATTTAAGTTCCTGAGTTCTAATCTCGTGAGCTCCTCGTACAATTACTTACATTTATTTGTTTGAAAAACCTTGTGGAAGCAGTAGCTTTCCGTACTAGATTCTTAACTTGACTTTGAACTCTCGATACTTAAGTAAAAATTGAAGAAATATATCTGTCGGGCCAAGTTCGTGCCTGCTTTCACTGTGCCAAGATTGCTTTCATTGTGCGTCGACCACCTTTTAGGGTGGCCGGTAGCGCGATCGATAGCGTTCTGGTGCGGTGAATTTAAGTTCCTGAGTTCTAATCTCGTGAGCTCCTCGTACAATTACTTACATTTATTTGTTTGAAAAACCTTGTGGAAGCAGTAGCTTTCCGTACTAGATTCTTAACTTGACTTTGAACTCTCGATACTTAAGTAAAAATTGAAGAAATATATCTGTCGGGCCAAGTTCGTGCCTGCTTTCACTGTGCCAAGATTGCTTTCATTGTGCGTCGACCACCTTTTAGGGTGGCCGGTAGCGCGATCGATAGCGTTCTGGTGCGGTGAATTTAAGTTCCTGAGTTCTAATCTCGTGAGCTCCTCGTACAATTACTTACATTTATTTGTTTGAAAAACCTTGTGGAAGCAGTAGCTTTCCGTACTAGATTCTTAACTTGACTTTGAACTCTCGATACTTAAGTAAAAATTGAAGAAATATATCTGTCGGGCCAAGTTCGTGCCTGCTTTCACTGTGCCAAGATTGCTTTCATTGTGCGTCGACCACCTTTTAGGGTGGCCGGTAGCGCGATCGATAGCGTTCTGGTGCGGTGAATTTAAGTTCTTGAGTTCTAATCTCGTGAGCTCCTCGTAAAACATCATTGGTTGTATCATCATTGCACCAGCTACCTTAATTCATCTAGTTCTATAAAATTATTCTGTAAAATACAAAATGAATTTGTGAATTTAGGCAATCACGATCATCTGACGTTGTACAACTAGAAATTTCAAGTTTCAAAATAATATCACAATGAATGATATAAAGCGAAATGCTCTTACTAGGCTAACAATATTTTGAAATGTTTTCGTTACCTTCATGTGACATTCTTTTCTTGTTTTATATGTACGAAAAAAATGTGTCAACATTATTTAATTCCCATAAATTTGTAATATGATAAAAATCCTGTTCTCTTTTACCGGTATACGCTTGTTACGCATTACGCATTGATGTGTTGGAATGTTAACTTAGTTCCAGATTTCAGAGCAATAGACCTTCTGTACAATTATTTTTGATAAAGATTATAGTTTAGACATCATCGGTTACTATAGCAAAATCATGACGCTCATATGTTAATATAAATAATGACAGTTTTCCAGGTTCATGCGTTGATATAAAAGAAGACTTCCCTCCAAGTTTATATGTAACGTAGTTAGAGACTTTCTTCCAAGCCCATGCATTAATATGTATGGAGACTGTCCTCCATGCCCGTGTGTTAATATAAATGGAGACTATCCTCCAAGCCCATGAGTTAATATGAATAGAGACTGTCCTCCACGCCCGTGTGTTAATATGAATGGAGACTGTCCTTCATGCCCGTGTGTTAATATAAATAGAGACTGTCCTCCAAGCCCGTGTGTTAATATGAATGGAGACTGTCCTCCATGCCTATGAGCTAATATGAATAGAGACTGTCCTCCAAGCCCGTGAGTTAATATGAATAGAGACTGTCCTCCAGGCCCATGTGTTAATATGAATGAAGACTGTCCTCCAAGCCCATGAGTTAATATTAATAAAGACTGTCCTCCAGGCCCATGTGTTAACATGAATGAAGACTGTCCTCCAAGCCCATGAGTTAATATGAATAGAGACTGTCCTCCAAGCTCATGTGTTAATATAAATAGAGACTGTCCTCCAAGCCCATGTGTTAATATAAATAGAGACTGTCCTCCAAGCCCATGAGTTATATGAATAGAGACTGTCCTCCAAGCTTATGTGTTAATATAAATAGAAACTGTCCTCCAAGCCCATGTGTTAATATGAATAGAGACTGTCCTCCAAGCTCATGTGTTAATATAAATAGAGACTGTCCTCCAAGCACATGTGTTAATATAAATATAGACTTGTTGTTGAGTGGTTTGGAAGTGTGGAGTCTAGTGATTTAGTCTACGTGTTGTATTGTTTTGCCCCCACTGTGTGCATATACATTCACACATTTACACACAGTAGTTTCTGCAACATTTTTAATCAAGCGAATTGCTTTTTGTCCTATGAATACCGTATTTTTCATGTTTTGTCCCAATTTTATTGTCAAGTATTTACATGAGAAATCTCGTAAATTTCTTGTGTGAGTTAAAGCGTGCTACGTTAGGCAGTCAACTTCTTTTTTTTGCATGCTCATTAGAAATATTTTTCAGTATCTGCCGCAACAAATAATTCTAATATTAGTCCCTGATGTCAAGAAAGGCAAAGATTATATGTCAATGTACGTGCAAGCTGTCATAAGTGCTTTCACCCACAAAGTGCATTATCTTTATCTTTATTGTTTTCATGAATTAACAAACACTATTCAACTTCAATTAACCATCTATAGGATACATTTTGATGATTTTTTCTCTCAGTCTTTTTGCAAGCGTTGAACTGGACCGACATTGTACCTATGTACGTTCATCAATTAAAGACTTTTCATTAAGAAATTTCAAAAATAATGTACATTTTTTTAATATGTTAACCTTATAGGGCATTAATGTTTTCTTCGCTCATTAACGTCCTAAAATGTTCTTGTTAGCTTTGAGTGGCGCAATTTATCATGTCGTTTCTTACGCTCTTGAGTATATTATCACAGCCTTATCTTCTTGGTTAATTTCACGTATTACTCCAATTGTGTTGTACATGTCTTGGTTGCCGTTATAGAACAATCCTTTTCATGTTTCTGACTCATGTAAATTCTTTTGTGCCACTATTATTAGCATGGAAGTATCATAAATTCGTGGCGTGATAAAAAAAATTTCTCCGAGTCCCTTGATTGGCATACTAGCGGATACCTAGGAGTGAAAATATAGTTCTGAATGTCCACCTTGTTGCCTTAGACGCAGTTTTATTTTAACCCACCCATTATATTTTCAAAAAATTATTCCTTATGCCTCAAGTCTCTGGGCTCGTATTTCAATCAAGTGTGCACTAAAAAGAGTTTTTTCAACCATGCATTGTCACTAGAATCGTCTTTTTTCTAAAAGTAGTTATATTGATATATTATCAAACGTAGATTAAGCAACAATTGTTTCGACTAGTGAAAGAGAGAAACAAGGGCTTTTACATTTGTTTCGACTAGTGACATGGGTATTACGATACTCATGAGTGTGTATTAACTAAAGATATTTTAGAAGCCGATGATGTGTTTTTGTATCATCTTTATTGGACAAAAACTATTTTTCTTTTCCTTTCTTCATTTCCTCTTTTCTTTTATTTTCTTTCATTTTTTTCTTTTGTTTTGCTGGTTTTTCTTTTGCTCTTTCTTTTTCTTTTCTTTTTCTTTTGCTTTTTCTTTTGATTTTTTTTTTTCTTTCTTTTCTTTCCTTTCCTTTCTTTTCCTTTCTTTTCTTCCTTTCTTCCTTTCTTCATTTCTTACAAGCCCTTATATTAATATATGTGGAGACTGTCCACTGAACCTCTGCGCATATGTAAACACTAAACAGACACTATACCCTCTCAAGTGTGTTTTCTTTTCTTCTCACAGTTTTCTTTATTAACGCCAGTATTTATTTATTGACCTTTTGGAACTCAAAGTGAAATATGGAACTCAAAGTGAAATACCAAAAGGATGTATTTGCATGTTTTATTAATAATTATTACTCGACCATTGGCATGGCGATCATGATGACTATTGTGGTATTCTTGCCAACCAAAATCTTCATGCTAAGACATTTTTGGAAGCAAATTTCCTACTACAATTTCATGTACTAATCCCACGGAAATGGACTGTTTTTCTTTTTTGGGTTCATAGAGAAATTCCGAGAGCGGATTGTTAGACTGTTCGCAGAAATAATGTAATCTTTCATGTCTTTAGATAACTTCATTGCTTAGGAATCTAGAAACGCATGACTGAAGCTAAGAATGAAACACTAACTCTGAAATCTATAACGCCTTTACATCACTTACCATTTTAATAGTTCTGCAAGTTTTTGGTAGCTGTTAAAATAATTTTAAAAGGTTTTAAATTTATTTTAGAAAGCTTCTAGATACTTTTTTGTTTTGTATTTTATGAACAATTCTTCAAAATGATCATTTAAAAAAATAAGTTTTTGATAGTCAGTACGACGTGTCAGTGCATAACCACTATTATTATATAAATTCTCGAATTTTATAAGAAACTGCTTTTTAATGAATTTGTCGAACAGTTTGAATTCTTTTTCCCCTCACTGTACGTAGATTACTATGACTGATAGTACCTGTCTGAACCATTCTTTTTGCGCTCCGTCCCCTCGAGCCTTACGATCAAGCGCGTATTATCTAAAATCCCTTTTAAAACTGTGTGAGCTCAATTCGCTCTTTTCTGAATAAGGCTCTGGAAAAATAGGGCAAAAGATTGAAGATTCGGCGTAACACTGCGACCTGTGTTTTCGAGCTTATTCATGAATCATCGCGATTAATCCTTCTTATAGAGCGTTAGGGCTTTGTTTGAGCTTTGAATCGATTTGAATTCGAACGTACTTTAAAATCATGGTAAGAAAGATTGCTTTTTCCTAAACTTTTGTTGCCCTACTCAAAACTTCGAATGCGTGTATTTTAATTTCAAGTTTTCTTTTGAGCTTACTAACTATTTTATTCACGAGAGTTATCACCTTTCTAGCAAGCTCTTGCACATGTAGTACTGGGAAAAAACAACGTCGTTGTCTTGCACAAATTAGCTTAATTATAATTTCTGTCCATGGCAAACATAATTCAATAGTAAATGGCGTTTTTTAAAAACGGGACACAAAAAATCTTTATTAACTTTGGATACAGCGAACGAATTTTTTGAAAACATAACGACAGGAGAATCCCGAGATTTATATCTGTTCATGATACAACAGTCAAAATAAGAATCAGGGGACGCAGTAAAATTTATCCTGCTTTGAAACTGCCGCCAAGGTGACGAACTGGGTATAAGAACAATAAGCTTTCATAAGCACTGCATACTTCTCTAATGGAAGGAGCATTGTCCTAGCCCAGCGAAGTTTCAAGAGAGAGTACAACCTGCCAAGTTCTGGAATTAAACATGCGAAAGGAGTGTCAAGCTGTGTCTCCAAACGCTCAGCAACGCACCTGAAGAAACCAGCACACACGTGGGATTGAACAATATATTTCGCTGCTGCTGTCTTTCTACAGTCCCGGCATAGCCTCGGCCGACTCCATTTCATTCCGAGAATCAAAACCCGACTGTAAGGATGCCTTTTTTTAGCTTTACCCTTTGACAGCACTTTTTAAGCGATTCTCATTCAGGCCTTCCAGAGACGTACATTGCGAGTTGGTGGGAAAATGTGTGAATGCTTATGGACAAATTTTTAAAGGTTATTAGAATTTTTACCAGCATCTTCAATAAACGTTTTCTTAAAAATTATATTTCCCGACACATTTCATTGGGCGCGCCCTCTGATTCTTTTTCAATATCGTACTTCAGTTTTAATGCTCTCTCTTTTCCCAACATCAACCCATGAAGTTGAATAAGCATAACTAGAATTTTATTCAAGAGTTTCCTCAAATTTCTGTTTACTCGAAATGGTTGAGATGTGCTCCCAATTAGCGCATGATTGTGCTTTGTCTTCAACTTTAGTTGTATGCCCTGAGCACTGAGGTGCTCTCAGTGGGAGCATCATTTGATTCTAAGTTATTATTATGGTTTGAGGTCGCTTTTCCACCAGGGTCGCCAGCTAATTTGATTCTAAGGCTGCAAAACAAGCTTGTCAGAGCTATCCAACATGGGAAATTCATGATTCTCCATCCATCGCATTCCAAAATCTAACTAATTGTTCAGTTACTAGGAGTGTTTTCCATTTCAGTTCTTTATTTTCGAGCAAAGAATAAATTTTATTACAAGTTCATCTCTACCGTTGTTTTTTTTAAGTGCACTTAATAGTATAGGCCTACGCTCAAAATGTTTTTATCAATATCAGGATATTTCCTCTATTTTGAATTAAATATTGAACTAGATTTGCCGCAGAAGAGAGATGATGGCAAAGAATATTTTTAAAACATTCTATGCTAGTCGCAGGGATAGGGAACAGTCCAAATTAATGGTAGTTTATTTCATTTAAATAATTGAATCAATATCCCGCGCATGGGCCAAAAGAAGGGAGAGACTGGCACGTCCTTAGCGCCCTCCAGCACCTTGCCACGATCACTGTCACGGAAGAACATATTAATGATTTGTATTAATTAGTCGGTGACGACTGCTCATAAATTGTTAGATTAAAATGCAATCTCAATTGAAACACATCTCCCGCCGCAAAATAAATGGGTCCGAAAGACCACTTACATAAATTCAAGAATCGCGACCGACAGGAGATTAAGTTATTGGTGAACATGTTACCCTGCAGAAAATAATACAGGGATCGAGAGTTTAGCTAACGTAATTTTTAGGAATAGCTGTGTAAGGCAAATTAATTCTAATTCAAGTATATATGCTAAATCCTAAGTTAATTTTATAAATTTTAAAAAAATAGTAAATTACATAATTTGAGCAGTAGTTTAAAAAAATAACAGAACCCAAAATGTAATAATAGCAGCAATTGAAATACAAATTTGAAGTGGTAATTGGATTATAAATTTAAAGAACCAATTCAGTCAATTTATGGCAACGTTTCGTAAATTTAAAATCTCCCATTATTTTTGAGATAAGTGAGGCAGGTAACTTAAAGCTGCTACTGACGTCACCATCGTAAAATTGTGGCGCTAACCATTACGGTGACTCGCACCAGCTCGAGTGGCGGAGCAGGAGCGAAGCGCAGGTAGGCAGTTGGGCGGCCTGAGGAGTCTAGCCCATCAAGGCACCGTCAGGACCCTCTCGATGCAGGAGCGAGGTAGAACGGATGATGGCAGCCAGAACTCGGACCACACTTAGGAGTGGATCATAAAAGTACGGCCTAACAAAAATGAACAGCATTAAAGATAGTCAGGTCAGGGGGAAGGCTGGTGCACAACGATGCAGATGCTGTCGCAGAGATGGCTGAGGTCACTTTTCTTCGG
Source organism: Morinoia aosen (assembly GCA_030386875.1). Lineage (NCBI taxonomy): Eukaryota > Metazoa > Arthropoda > Malacostraca > Amphipoda > Talitridae > Morinoia > Morinoia aosen. The sequence goes on from CM059559.1 coordinate 27,691,697, forward strand.
TGTATTCAAGGAGAAAAAAACTTTTTTCTGAAGAACACTGAATGGTTGCGCCTTTTTTATTGAATTTAATCTTATGAATTTAATCTTAGGCTGAGAATTTCCTTTAATATTCTAAGGGAGTAATTAATGTAACAAACGTATGCCGTAAAGAAATACCCCCAAAAAATCAGCTTTTCTACACTGGGTGCGGGGCGGTTTGCTCAATAAGAACGAACGAATTCATGTAACCTAAACACTGGCAATTTAACTAATCGATTAACTTCAGTAATTACGAACTTATTAACTAATGAATCCAATGACCCAGGAATGCAGGTACAAAGAATATCTGCGAATTGGGAATGTAGAGTTTAGTCTTAAGTGGCCCTTTGACGATCAATTTTATTGTCAATATCATTGACTCAATATATTGATGATTTTTTCCCCATTAAAGCGGCCCATAGACGATCAATTTTATTGTCAATATCATTGACTCAATATATTGATGAATTTTTTTTGCCCACTAAAGCGGCCCATAGACGATCAATTTTACTGTCAATATAATTGTCAATATTCATCATTGTCAATTAAATTGACAATAAAATTGATCGTCTATGGGCCGCTTTAGTGGGGAAAAAATCATCAACATATTGAGTCAATGATATTGACAATAAAATTGATCGTCTATGGGCCACTTAAGACTAAACTCTACATTCCCAATTTGGGAAATATCGTTTGGGCTTTCAAAAGTAAACGTTTTGTTCTGGCGGATGAAACTCTGAGCTCGAATTGTAATTCGATTTAAAATGTTAGATTCGTATTAGGCACTGATGATGCGCGTGTTTTTAAGGAACAACATCTCCGGTTTGACGGAGACATTCCATCCATTGTTTCAGTGACGGACGAAGGCATAATATTGTTGGGAAATTCAGAGAGATGACTTAGTAATCAGTCAGATTTGAATTTCAATCACGCTGTTTCGCGAACATTTAGAGTAGATGTACCCTCAAACCTTGACAGCCAGGAATGCAGAGATGACTCATCGCCTTGTCAATCGTTAGAATCTAAAAACGTTCATGCTCATGTTAATTACTTCGTGATCGAAAATGGTGTAATTAACGATGACTCTCTCTCTCTTGAAGGCGTCTGGCGAGATTTTACAAACTGTCAGTTCCAAATCCCTAAATTAAAAATCTCAGATTTACGATGAGAAATGTACGAAAGTCAATACGAAAGTTGGGAACATAATTCTAGATTACACGGCGAGGTCGACCGATGGTAGACTCGTAATGCCTATTCTGCACCCGTCATTGTCGTTAGCTCGGAGCACCGTCCCTGAGTGCTGCCGATGCGACGCCTGACCATGACGTAGCGACTACTCCTCGCAGGCTCTTGGGCTTCGCTCGCAGGCTCTTCCTATGCGGCACCAGGTAAAATTGACAGTGCGGTCATTCCAGAAGAGAAATACTTCTCTTTTCGTGAGCTGAAACGGGCCACCTACTTAGTTTTAAAGTATATTGAAATCTTGAAGTTAGGAGTATAATCAAAACGCCCAGAGATGTGTGTTGGCTTGCGAACTGATGATGAACTTCATTCATTGGCTTGCCGTAAAATTGTAACGTTCAGTCAGGAATAACATTTTGCTGAAGAATTAAGGTTCTTTGCATCAAAGAGGAAATCTTTAAGGGACATCCTTCCTCTTTTAACTAATTTGAACATCTTTCTCAACAAGAATGGGCTGTTGAAAGTTAAAAGTAAATTCAAACGATGGTGCGGCGAGACTTTTAACTATCCCATTTTGCTCTCTTATGATAGTTCGATCATGAAGCTGATAATAAGCAAATAGCATTAACAGGCATGCAAATAGCATTAACAGTAGCGAACTTCGTCTTAAACTTGATAGGAAATCCAACTTCTTTTGTTAACATTTGGCTTCAATTTTAGTTGCAGCCTTTTCTCACTGCTGGCCGCTAAATTTGCGCTACACAAATAAATCATGTGTCGACCTCTGCGTTGTTTCTAAAATTTGCACCGGCAATGAGGAGCTTGGTGGTTAAAATACCCGCACAATGTGCAGTTGTGCACGCTCCCATCTTCAGTAACTGATCATGCTTGGCCTGCGAAGGCTTAAAAACTGAACAATCTCTTGTGGCATCGGTTACGACCTTAGCCTCGCCGTTCTTAGTACGGAGAGTTAAAAAAGCAACAGACTTACGAGAGCCCTTTGGCTCGTAACTCGCTCCAGCTGCAAGAGAATTCACTTGAGTCGAGACTGCTGTTTCTGCTCCTTCTGCATTAGAAATTGATTTGCGCGTTTTAATGTTAATTAGTTCGGTCAGCTGATCTACAGTTCGCAATGTTGTCTTCGACTTGCTCCAAGGTGGGTTTGTTGGTGTTGCAAATACTGACCAGCTGCAACTGAAGACCGGTGCTCAGACCATTCCAGATGAAATATTGAAGCACTGTGCTCACGCCAATTTTTAACGAGTTAATTAAGTCCTTTACCACCCTCATCTCGCTGATGAACTCTTACGGCTTGTTGGAGCATCAGATCTCTCAAGCATCAAAGCGCGTCGAACTTCTGAGTAATATCGGAGGCAAAGGCTTGTTTAATCTGATAAATAGCTCTCCCGTAAGATTTCATTAAAATTTCTAGCGACTCCACTCATAGAAAGGGGCTCTACGCGAAGCTGCCGAATTTTTCATAACTACTTTCAAAAAACGAATTTTTCATAACTACTTAAGTTATACGCTGCAACCACTGACTAGAATGCTGCAAGGAATGCTGTTGAAGTTTCATTTTTAGCATGACTGTAAGTAGGCTTAAGCAGCTTGGAAAGTTTCAGTGTGTTTCACTTCACACTATTCTCTCTAATTACCATAGGATCAGAGCTTTCGGGGTCACACTCTGTAAATTGGCAATGTAAGAGAGAAACACATTCAGCTAATTTATCAGCAAAAGATTCACATACTTCAAGGTCGTGGATAAATTCTGCACTCTCAACGTGACTCTCGAAATAGAATTCTGCTATGATGGCACTCAAAGGAAAAATGTCCATCTGATATTAACTATGTTTAAAGACGTAAATAACTCAGCACGAGACCTGTGATAATTTAGGAATGAAGTTTCGTAATCTGAGCGCGCAGATGACCTCTGGTGGCATTCAAGTAATTAGGATTAGTTTCTGTCTTAGAAGAGATAGATTCATCATGTTCAGCCATTCTTCATGAAATTAAAAAACAAGAACAATTAGATTAGAAAATAGTTGAGTAAAGTTAGAAGATAGACGACGCGTCTGCCCCCGCTTCGTACTGCTTCAGCCACCGCCATCTTACTAAAGCTCGCCTGCCTACAGCGCCATGACATAAACGAATCGTGACACTGACGCAGGGATAGGAAGGAGCCAAATTAATGCTAGTTTATTTAATTTCAATAAATGAATGCTATATCCCGCGAATGGGCAGGAAGAAGGGAGAGATTGGGACACCAGCACGCCCTTAGCGCCCTGCTTCAGCCACCGCTTCACTATCCCGTCTACAGCGCCATAACAAAAACGATTCATGAAAGTGATCGTGGCACGGTGCTGGAGGGGCGCTAAGGGCGTGCTGGTGTCCCAGCCTCTCCCTTCTTCTGGCCCATTCGCGAAATATAGCATTCATTTAAATGAAGTAAACTAGCTTTAATTTGACTGTATCCTATCCCTGCACCAGGGCTCACATGAGTGGTGTTGTAATATCGCACTTGGTCGAATTAGGTTCGTGATTTTTTTAAACAATTTAAGTTGTAAAAGAACCAGAGCTCTCATTTAATGTAAACTAGGTTTCCAGAATATTACTTTTATGTTGATTTACTGATTTCCATAAGCAAATTTGCAAGAGGCTTTTCATACTTTACAAAATTTTAAAAGTAGTTGATTTTAGCTCCTTCCATATCAATGACTCAGGAACGGTGGGCAAATTTTCCGAGTCCTGTCACGTGCGAGGTGAAAATGTTGACTCTCTCATGGTTGCAGAATTTGTTTTACGTGGACTGTATCACGGGAAGTGGACTGTATCACGGGAAGTGGACTGTATCACGGGAAGTGGACTGTATCACGGGAAGTGGACTGTATCACGGGAAGTGGACTGTATCACGGGAAGTGGACTGTATCACGGGAAGTGGACTGTATCACTGGAAGTGGACTGTATCACGGGAAGTGGACTGTATCACGGGAAGTGGACTGTGTCACGGGAAGTGGACTGTATCACGGGAAGTGGACTGTATCACGGGAAGTGGACTGTATCACGGGAAGTGGACTGTATCACGGGAAGTGGACTGTATCACGGGAAGTGGACTGTATCACGGGAAGTGGACTGTATCACGGGAAGTGGACTGTATCACGGGAAGTGGACTGTATCACGGGAAGTGGACTGTATCACGGGAAGGGTGTGAGAAATCTCTTGGGTTGAATTTTCTTGCCTATATCTATCCACTTAATCTAGGAAAAAATGCTTACGTAGGCCACGTCTAAAAAGAACGTTATTTACTTACATTTTTCCACCCAGAACAAATTATAAACAATCGTATTTCACCTTTATTTATATTTTGTGTAGACCCGATAGTGGTTTTGAAATAAATATTTCCAAGGGCTCGGTTTCACCTTAGAGATTCAGCTTACGCACTGAATACCGTTACCATGGTGTATATGATAGCCCATCTTCATACCAATTACATGCATTTTATCTGATAATCGCCAAACGTTTCAAAGCCTCAAGCAACATCTCATTACTCAAATGTGCTTACACCGACGCACAGTGACATTTACGCTTAATTCATTTTGTTATGCTAATTTCATCGCCCATTTTTTAGTAGAATTTAATGTGTAGTTAATATAATAATACACAAAAACGTTCTTCCCTCAATTGCTAGAGTTTAACGAACGCAAGTAAGTATCCTTTTCTGGGACACAACTGAGCACGTCGCTCGGTCATTTGAGTTTATTGACATTCATCATTCGTAAAATTATCTGAGGTGGCAATCAAAGTTTCTTTACTTTCGACGTGAAAATAAAACCCACACCTAGTTTCAGTGTTGCCTTGACAGAAATCTCAGCTGAAATCCATGGCGAGATTTGATCAAATCGGGCACTTCAGTAGTCAGCATTATCCTTATATTGATGTGTAATCCTTAGCTTACTGTATTTGTGGTAGAGCCTCTAGATAATAAAATTTCCGTTTTTCTATCGTGATGCAATGGCAATGGCTCCAATCTAAAGAGGGAGAAACCAATTCTTGTACAGATTTTTTTTAAAAACAACTATCTATTTGTAACAAAAAAATGGCATCATAAACTGCAGAGTTTTTCCTAAACTCAATTGGTTCTCAAAAATTTTTCTTCTCAACGCTTGAGCCGCGTACATCTCAACTGTTTTAAAGAATGACCTTACCTTTAACCTTCACCGTAAATTAAATCCCATCGCAATAAGAAAAATAATTTCTTCAACCTATTATGCTAGTTAGCTATAAAAACGGGGGTACGGCAACATTGTAAGTTGACATCAACTACGTCTCGATTTCTAACTGTTTAGCATCGACTGCACTCGGTAGATATAAAGACTTTGTTGACTTAAAGTATATGAATGCGGATACAACTTTAGTCAGGAAATGGGCTTGCGTTTGACTATAGTGGAGTTTTGAGATATATCTGTTGTTTTGGTCTCTAAATTCGCTTCCCTCCCCATCTTGCACATGATCGAGATGCGAGTCGTTCACCTAATGCAAATATAACGAACGTAATACCTTAAAATCCAAACGTAATACAGTATGTCGACGGTATTTAAATTTTCAGTTTTATAATTGCAAGTCTCGTTTATAAAACCTTAAGTATACATATAGTTCCAATGCTAGGAAAATTTCAGGAACTCGTTAAAAAAAATATGCACTAATCTGAACAGTTTCAAGGTCGAATTTCTAAACATACAAAAACCTGATGAACAAAGGGACAACTTTAATAAAAAATAACCCATAAATAATTTTGAGAAACTTAATAGCGACATTTTCACCTAGGTTAAGGTGATAGCCATGGCTGTAGCGCCGCCTCAAAAAAAAATTGAATGAATCAAGTGCGGTTCCCCAGCAGGATGTTATGCAGTTAAATGGAAAACTATATTTAGATATACGAGTCTTAAATATCCCCCAACACACACTAGCTCTTTTACTGCCTATGTTATTCATTTCAAAAGGTTCAACTTAAACTATATAATGAAAGATGGGCTATTAACCTTTGAAATCCCGAGACAAAGTGCTACTGAATGCACGACAACCGCACGAAAGTGCAAGCGAACGGAGGCCTTCCGTAAGTCGCTGGTAGATATTCTGACCATTTCCACCTCCTTCAAATGATCTAATCGAGGGTGCTTGGCGTTTTTTTTTATTCCTGAGAAGCTCCCTTGCAAGTTTCCTTTTTGCTTTGGCTACGGTATTTATTCAATAGCACTACATCGCAATTTTTAAGGAGTAAATTATCTCTCTTTAAACGTATTCATATATTTTTCACTGTTTAGAGTTAAATGTATCTAAACGAACTAAAGAAATGCAGGTGATGACCGTCAGAGAGTTATTATTTTACCTTTATCTAGGACATCCGATTCACTTACGCGTGTATTGTACTGGGGTTTGAGTGAAAGAAATTTGCAATTATGTCACTGGTTTCACCATTTGAAATCGAAGTTACTGTAATCGTCGAATTTTCGGCTGGTAGACGCTCCGTGGTTTGAGATCTACCTACGAAATTGCTCGCATGCAGCATGCTTGAACAAAATGTCACCAGTCATACGAAATAGCTTTGGTGTTCGTCAAAGTTCAATAACCCACTTCTATTTCCCATTTTCATCAACGATTTCCGCTTCACCCTATCAAGTACAAAAATCTCATTGTATGCTAATTACGTGCATATTGAACAAGTTCTACAGTAGATTGAAAAAAACACTAGTCAACGCTGAAAAACTCCTAAACATTCTGAAGTTGTGATATAACCAAAATGACCTTGAACTTTACGCAAGCAATGCGAAGTACATTATTTTTATATCAAAGAATATTAGGAATTTACCAGCACTAACTCCATTTGGAAATGATTTAATCTAGCACGTTGACAAGTAAAAAAAAACCTTGGTGTTTGATTAAACACAACCATGTCCATCAAACCACACGTGGATAAAAGATGCAAAATAAATTAGCGGAACCTTGATTGTTTTCCATCAAATTAGGAGCACACTTGTTGAAAAATTAAATCATTCAGTCTTTAGGAGTATCGCATAGGTCTACTGCAGTATAGTCTGGAACAGACATCTTCGAAAAAGAGTAGCAAAAATGGATGAACTCTTGCAGCCAAAGTTGTGTGCAAAAGCAAATCCGGGAAACGCGACCATGGAACACTTCCCTTGAAAGACCTCCCTCCAAGAGATGAAGGTAAAATATTTCGCCCACCAAAAATCCAAATTGAAGGAAAACTGTCAGTCACCGTTCACCTGCTCCAAGACTAAAAGAGCATTCAGTTTCTGCAGCTCTGTTACGGAAAACGCTGCCCTCCACTTTTCAATAATGGTCACGTGGTAATGCAATTTCCCCCATCCAATTACTATGTATCCACTTGTTGACATGTACGCACGAAAAGTTAGTTTCAAATATCAGACATTTCCACACTTTAGTTTAAGACGCATAACTATTTACTTACGCCCATTATACTTTCAACAATATCGTCGGCATCAGTAGAAGCCTTAGTTTACGAGTCAAATATAAGGGGGAAACGGTCCTTTAAGGTATTCTTCATAAGTACTTGTGATATTTATTAGCTTCAAGTCCTCATACCTAGGAGAATGATTTTCTTCCGCAATTATGCACTTGACCCTTAATTGACAGGATCATTAGCTACTTTCTATGGTTTGGCCATCAATTTAAGATCTCCATGTGAAGAAATATATCAAGTCTAATTGCTTATTGTGCGTTTTATGTATCAACTTTTTGAAAATATTTGATTTTACGTAAGCCCGGAGCTCCCTCTTCTCATAGTTCCCTTGCTCAGAACACATAACAAAAACCACTGTGTAGTAAGCCCGTTCAGTTCACGCCGAGCAATTGATTGCTTGTAAGTTAGTTTCAGTCGCCCTTACTATGTAAACCAAAGATGCTCAGAAACAGGAAGGATGAAGGAATCATCTAGTATGGTGTTGAGAGAGCGCGGAATCTAGGCACGAGGTGTGTTCCCGCATAGGATATCCCGTGCATAGGAACAGAAAATTGAAAAGGTTCGGAAACAAAATATTAATTCAAGAAAATCAGAGGCGCTGAAAAACAGGAGAGCAGTGAACCGAAAATAGGTCCTCGACAACAATATTCATATCCAACAAAAAGAAGGCCTGCTTAACTCTTAGCTGGGGACCTCGCATTTTCCCTGGGAATGTTTAATTCGTAGATGTGATAGTTGTATCCTCTTGAAGGGTTCACACACAGTAAGTTTAAAAACCATGATAGAACTCGACTTTTTTACTATTGCATAATTTCTAATGCCAGGTCCGCCATAATTATGGCAATAAGAATTTGAGATATTAAAAAAGTTCATTTGGAAGCCATGTCTTTAGCTATTGATCCGTTCTGAACCTAATATTTTACATTACAGAAGAAAATTTTTTTCAAAACTACTCGACCGTTATTGATAGAAGCGCAATTGCATCCCTTCTTTAAAACGATGAGAGTAATTCATGCATTGCTAAAAAGCTGCACATTCGTCGTGAAACAGTATGGAAAGTCGTGAAAATATTTGAAGACACTTGTAAAGCATGTAATCAACCAGGGATGGCAGAAAACGTCTCGTCAAAAACACACTAGAGAAACTGAGAAGAAATACGCGCCGCTCTACCACGGAATGGAATACAGAAGTAGGATTTAGTTGAACTTCAATGCGTCGAGTTCTTAGGAAGATCTCTTAACAAAATACCGAGAAGGTACGAAATTCCGACCACTCGTCAACGCGTGAGATACAATAGAAGTTGACACTTTTCTCAACATCGTGGAAGATGGCATGCTGTCCAATTTCGTTTCTCGGAAGACAAGTTTTAACCAACAGGATAGCAGTGTTAAGGGTAAAGATGGATCGGTGAAAGTCAGACAGCAAAACACCAGAATCTACTGTTGTGGCACCGCCACTGAGGTACCTCCTCGCGTTTTTGTTCCTTCACGAGTCAAACTTTATAGCCAGCGTTTAATCACACACATACTGGAAGCGAACAGCATCTCTGGGCACGTGAATACTTCGGTGGTTCAGCTGGGATTCTTCAGCAGACTCCGCCCCATCACATGGCTCGAAAATGACAACGTGCCCATTCCAGCGTTCATCAGCAAAGAAAAAATGTCCCACAAGAAGGCTGGATTTAAAATCCGCTAGCTTTTCTGTGTAGTCCATCTTGAATAGTAAGGTCTCCGAAACTCATGATTAGCTTGATAGATTGAACCTAATCTGGGTAGAAAATGGATTTTGTTTTCACAATAAGTGCTTCGTGTCTCCTGTAAGGCTTTCAAAAGTAGATGGAACTCTTTCGTTAGCAATACGAGGCCGTATTGAAAATTTTCTATAATTAATTGGTAGAGTCTTTGAGCTTTGTGTCCATTTAATAAATTTTCAATTTCGCCATTTTTATTGAGAAACTTTATGAAACGCTTGTTGCCATAATAATGACAGACCCCGTATACCTGAAGACAGGGGCGCTCCTTGCCAGAAAGCAACGTTGCGACCAATGAAGACTGTTTCCCCCGCACGGAAGAGAACTACTAAACTTAGGTAGCAGGCCACCGATAGGACGCGTTGACTTAACCCGTATCCACTCACGCAGCCGATTCCTCCCACCAAGCAAGCCTAATCCGAAGCGGATCGAGAAATCACGTATGTCATACCAGTACGCCAATTTCGATAACATGGACGCAATTGGAAAGAACTTTCCGAGATAATGCCGAATCGTACAGACACGCAAAATGACTCGATCTTCAGCTCATCTTCCGGAAAAGCGTCAAACTTCACGTTGGCGTTCAGTGGTAATTTGCAGGTAGAAAAAATACAGCCGAAAATATTTTCATTTAATTAGTTAACGGGCCCAAAAAGTACTGAAGCACACGAACGAAAAGAAAAGAAAAACGCTTATGCTATACAGAACTTTTCCGTCAAAGAAAGCAATTCGGTGAATGAAGGAAACACTGTCATAAAGGAATATTTTGCGAAACATACTTGTTAGTTTCAACAAAGCAGGTCACTGAACATCGATTAATATAACCATGTGTAATGTAATAATTCGAAATTAGAAACGCAATGAAATAATAGTCATGAGAAACCGTACCACAGCGAAATCACAATTTGAAGTAGATATTTTCCTTTAAATTATGATTTTATACCCGAGTGCACGGGGAGGCAAAAGACAAGATTCAATATATTTAATGCGGTGTACACTTAGTCAAGCCAACCATTCATTTTACTCGATATCGCACGAGTTTGAACCTAAAACTCTGGACCTATAATTTACAAGTTTCATGGAATAGAAAGATACCCCAGATATTCGATACCTCCCCTTCATGTACACGAAAGGCATGACGGAAAATTTGTAGAAACACATCGTGCATGTTTTACCTCACTCCTGAGATGAACAAAATATCAGATTAGATTACATTTTAGTTTAAACATCCCTAACCGCAACAAAGGCATTACAAGAGAGGAAAAAGAAAGTTCCATTTAGTATGGCGTTATAGGAAAGCGGAATATATCCACGAGATGCATAGAAACAGAAAGTTGAGAACGAAGTTTATAAAACAAGCTAAAATTTGAAGAAGAAAGTAGTATGTACTGAAAAACAGGACAGCAGTGAGTCAAAAAAAGATGGTCCAGATAAAGAAAACTATTCTATTTCATCAAAAGAAAGGCCTATCTTAACCTTTAGCTCGGAATCACACATATTCAACCTCGGAACGCTAATTCCTTTAGATATAATAAGATTAAGATTATAAGTTAGTTTAAGCCTCCCTAACCGCTGCAAAAATAAAGCGTATCGAAGAGAGGAAGGAGGAAGGCACCATTTAGTATGGAGATGAGAAAATGAGGAATCTATGCAGAAAGGTCATAGAAACAGCAAGATGGGGAAGAAGTTCATGAAATAAGATAAAAGTTGAAGAAGAAAGTCAGAGGTGCTTAAAAACAGGATAGCACTGAACCGAAAAAAGTTGGTCCTTAACATAACAAAAAACATTTTATTTCAACAAAAAGAAGGCCTACCTAACTCTCAGCTCGGGCCCTCACATTTTTTCCCTGGGAGCGCTAATTTCCATAGATACAATAGATGTATCCCCCTGAGGGGTCCTATAGATATAATAGTTGTATCCTGGTAACAGGGAACAAAATCTCGACTGAATATGCGTGTAAAAGTGTAAGTTATTACATTTGCCCCAACATTTCTGGTTGAGTACAAAAACATTTCTTATAAAGAGAAAAATGAACAAACGAAGAAGACATCGCAAATAAGAGGACAGTGCAACCATGAGACTGCGGCTGTAAACGAAGTTTATCATCAACCAGCAAGGTTATACGAATACAACTGAACGCTTCAAGCTTCAATACCTAAAAATCACATTTTTAAACAGTAACCATGCAAAATTTGTAGATGCAACATTTCTAAATAATTTGCAATGAAAATGGAACTGTTATGACACAATCAATTTTAACTTGCACTCCAGCTACAAAAACTTTTATTAAAATTTAAAAAAATAGATAATTGGATAATAGAAATTCTTCAGTCTCATTTTAGTAAACCAAGTAAATTAAGTGCAAAATATTCGTAGCACTTCAATTTCGTGAACGCTTTCAGAATGTTTATCGATTCGATGACTAGAAATATCCAGGACATTAGAAAATTTACTGCATTAAAAATTTGCTGTAAGAAAACACGAGAAGGAAGAATTTAGATGCTTGTGTACCACCAGCTTTGTTCGAGGAGTAATTTCTCCTTAAATAAATCGCCCACAACACGACACGCATTAGTCAAACATAACCCAGGCACAAGCAGGATATCTTAATCATCACGAAAACAAACCATCAAAGGACAAGCGTTTACTAAATCGAAGGCTGAAATCTTCCGAGAGCAAGGAAACTGCAACACACAAGGCAGCATATAACTGTCGTTTCAACGACTACAATATCGAACAGAACCAATGCAAACGAATTGTGTGACTCCAGCGTCAGTGAAAAGCTAAAATTTTTCGCTTTCGTAAGAATATTTCATCTACAATTTGCTCAAGTAAGATTAGATTACATACTACGACACAGATAATATCAACACCTTTTTGTAAAAGGATTCAAGTCAAAATGCGACCTTAAGTCGCATTCTATAGAAAAATGCACGAAAGTAAAGTATCATGAGCAATGAAAAATACGGCAATAGATGATAAATTTCAAGGTCGCTGAATACAATAGGTTCATTTACCAAAACCGGGGAGTGATAACCACTGCCTGCGCTGACGAGTTAGGCTTACGTGGGGTCAGTGAAGAGGAAGAACCAGACGGCACGTTGGCAGAATGTTTTACAAGCGACACTTACGTCCAAAGCCTTCATGACAATCGGGGGAGGGCCTTAGGGGGAGGGCCTCCGCACGCTAGCAATTCTCAGGAATTAAGTTTTAGCTAAGCTGAAGACATAGAAGGGTCACACTGCGAAGGAAGTGTTCATACGGAGGCACTATAAATTAAATTGGCTGTTTTTCTAACATAAAGTAACGCTTCAATCAGCTACATGACTAAGTTCTCGTTTTAAATACCCTGACTAAAGTATGACAACTGTGGTTCATTTTATTCGAAAAATTATTCAGTAAGATATAAAAAACTTACTGAAATAATAAACCAAACAGTGTTCGCCAATTTCGCCCAGAAAGGCACCTTGGTATCTAATGCTAATCCATGCTATCCTTGTCTAAAGAGAACATAAAATTACACAACGTAAACAAAAACGATGTACTAAATTAAAAAATCAATAATCAAAAATGAAAAACTGTTAACGCCCACACATTTAAACATCATTTGATCTTCTCCAGACGGTGTTTCTCGCCAGTCATGTACAGGAAAAGCTCTGAGAACGTCCTCAGCCTGGGACAGATCAGGAGATCGGATAATGGTAATGCTCCACATCTGACTATAATTTTTTAAAGCCTCATAAAGTCAAGCAAATGATACAAGGATAGGATATTAAGGAAGTCGTAAATGAATCGGTGTTAAAATCGCAAGTTTTCGCACTGTCGTTTCGTGCCCGTCAGGCGTCAGGGCTACTTCATTGGATTACTGAATCTGTTTAACTGAGCTCTACAAAGCTGCATTAATTGACCATTGTAGTACATGGTTAATATACCTCAAATGACAATTCAAGGGGTTCAGCTAAGAACTTTTCATTATATTGATTACTTAATATTGCCCAGTAGAAAGCTGAACATTGGCTGCCTGGTGCACACCCCTCAGTTATCCTTCTTGCCATCGCCAGCTTCTAGCTTTGACTGGAGTTCGGCGACCTCCTTCATTAGGCGGTCATACTCCCTGTTGACGCTCTCGGCCTGTTTGAGCGCCGCCTCCTTCTCAGCAGTCATCTTCTTGTTTTCTTCCCTGAGCTGCTTGAGCTCGGCGCTAGTATCTTTGGCTGCAGCAGTCGGGTCTTGCTGGTCTAGCAGCTGCTGGGCGGCGTCGCTCGCTGACTTGGCCTGCTTCATGGCAGCCTCCAGCTCAGCCTGGCTCACGGCCAGCCGCGAGATGAGCGTCATCAGTCGGTGTAGCACGCTGCCCACAACTCACAAGTTAATACCAATACACGGATGTTAGCACTAACAATACGTCATTTAAATACACTTCACGTATCACATGACGCCATCACTTAAATGGCGAGTCAACATACCACTAACTAGAAAGTTGAGACACCTTCCAAAGACATGAGTAAGTATAGTGTATCTTTCAATCAACACAGGACAACAGGCCCCCGTGCAGCACTGTGTGTTTGAAGCATATGCAGTGCCATGTCCTAACAAGCATAGCAAAGCAGCAAAATACAGATGGCTTAAAAATCATTGAACACTACTATAGAAGCAGTTCCTGGAGAACCAAACTGTCACAATATAAAGTATATTATGCAGATATATACATCTGCAAAACCGACGCTACAGAGGCAAGCAATCGGCTACATACGTAGCCGTGCGCGGATCGTGAGGGGTATGAGGGGTGTACCACATCAGCAGAAGGGAGGAGTACGTAGGGGGTAGCGGCTGGATTGAAAAGCTAGTGCGCTAAATTGCATACATAATAAGAAGAGGGCAACTTGAATACATAGCACAGAAAACAGTGGGTTAAAAATTTAATTGCCTACGAGTTAGGAAATCAAGAGTTTCTGGGTTTATTTTGAGAAATATGCGTAGCAATATTGTGAAGTAAGAGACACGTCAGTTTAGAGAAGAGACGCACGAGGGTTAGCCAATCGCGAAATGCCACGTCACTTTCAACTTTCCGCGGGTAACGCACTGCCGCACGGGACGCGTCCTTTGTGGGGGTGAGGTATAAAAGCTAGGCTCGAACAAGCAGCCGGTCTATTTTTGCGTGATCCTGACTAAGTGAAGATGTAGGGTTCCAAGATCTTCGAGGGGAGGTCAGATGTTGTTCTTTGTTATTTGCTAGAAAAATGAAGGGAGTCATAATATCGAGTAACATCAGCAGTTTAATGCAACATTAGTTCTTTGGGTTTTCCCTTTTAAATTGTTCTCAAACAGGGAGTGCTTAGAGTTTCATTTGATACTTGGGTAGAAGTTCGAGGGTGTGATTATTTCTCATAGGGAAATCAAATATATTCGTGTTTTTATTATTGAAGTGCAGGCTTGATGGTTTTCATGTAACTTATTCCGAAACAGAGTGCTTTGTGATTTGTAAAGCGGGGTAAAATATTCATCCAAATTATTTCTCAGACGGAAAATGAATAAATTTTATGATTGATTTGAGAATTAAAGGAGAGTAAAAATTAGTTCAATCAATTCGATTTGAAGTAGGTGTATTGCAGGGAATAAAGATTCAAATGGAACTAGTTACTTAATATGCTCATTGTTCACAGGCGGGTTGGGTTGTGTTGTAGCACCACAACCGGGGTGCCCTACACGACCGAGGGACAGTAGCTGCAACCGGGCGGCCTCAATCTCGCAGAGGGCCTCCAGCCTGGTATTCAGCGCTAATATGGGAACCCTGGATGCTGTGCTTCGTGCCTCGACAGGCCGACGACAGTGAATTAACTAGGGAGAGCTCGCCAGTAGTGATTGTGAAGAAGGAAAAGATGAAAAGGCACGCTGAACAGTGCAAATCCATTTTTAGCACGCAGTGTGTATTATGAATTAGGCAGCAAGTGCAAATTTCACAAGGGTGTCGTGACCATGTTGGGCACAACAGTGTGAAAGGTCCTCCTTATTATGAATACCGTGTTGTAAGCAGAATTTGATGTCATGCAGTGAATTTTTCCCCGTTTGTCTATGTAGCCAAGATGTAGCTATCTCATTGTGCCGGATAAAACTCGCCTGTCGCAGATCATTAGCATCTTGCCTGAGGGCTCTGGTGCAAATATGAGTGTTGCGATAATATAATTCCATGTGCCAAAATTCACGGGTTCATCTTAAAATAAATGTGTTTTAATCTTTCAATGCTTATTATTCTCCATGCTTATTTATCTGAATTCAAAAGAAAAGGTTTTCAGAAGAAAAAGTGTAATAAGAGGAAGGCAGAAGAGTAAGAGGTTGGTTAAATGATAATCTAGCCTCCTCTACGAGAAATTGAATAAGAGAAGTTAGTTAAAACCATCCTAATCCCAATACAAGTATTCCAAAAAGGGAGAGGAGAAATGCACCCTCACGTGAGGAGTTGAGGAAACGGGTCATCTATGCACTAAGTACGTCCCAACACAAGATCACCAGCACTTGGAAACAGCAAATTATTATTATTATATAGGAAAGTTTTAGCCTCCCTTAACCACGACTAAGATGTTCCAAGAGAGGAAAGAGGAAGGCACCATTTAGTATGGAGTTGAGGGAACGCGAAATCTATGCACAAGGTGCACAGAAACAGTAAGCTAGGAAAGAAGTTCATGAAACAAGAAAAAAGTTGAAGAAGAAAGTAGTAGGTGCTGAAAAAAAGGACAGCAGTGAACCGAAAAAAGATGGTCCGTAACCAAACAAAAACCTATTTTATTACAACAAAAAGGAAGCCTACCTAACCTTTAGCTCAGGCCCTCACATAGTCCCCCTGGGAGCGCCAAAAGTAAAGGTGTAAAAAATAACAGTAAACTGAGGAAAAAATGATCCGTGACAAAATAAAAATCTACTCTATTTCAATAAATGGTTGGATCCTAAAGAAAAGCCCCAACGGCAAAGGAAGAGGAGTGAGAATGGAAAATAAGGTCTGTAATACTTAACACCTAACCTCGGCAAAAAGTCAACAACAGATGCTTTAGCCTCCCTAACCGCAACTAAGATGTTCCAAAGAGAGGAAGGCACCATTTGGTATTAGGCATTTCTTCTCTTATATTGGTCTTGAAAGAGCAGAGTTAAAGGAACGCGGAATCTATACAGAAGGTGCACAGAAACAGTAAGCTAGGAAAGAAGTTCATGAAACAAGAAAAAAGTTGAAGAAAGTAGTAGGTGCTGAAAAACAGGACAGCAGTGAACCGAAAAAAGATGGTCCGTAACCAAACAAAAACCTATTTTATTACAACAAAAAGGAAGCCTACCTAACCTTTAGCTCAGGCCCTCACATAGTCCCCCTGGGAGCGCCAAAAGTAAAGGTGTAAAAAATAACAGTAAACTGAGGAAAAAATGATCCGTGACAAAATAAAAATCTACTCTATTTCAATAAATGGTTGGATCCTAAAGAAAAGCCCCAACGGCAAAGGAAGAGGAGTGAGAATGGAAAATAAGGTCTGTAATACTTAACACCTAACCTCGGCAAAAAGTCAACAACAGATGCTTTAGCCTCCCTAACCGCAACTAAGATGTTCCAAAGAGAGGAAGGCACCATTTGGTATTAGGCATTTCTTCTCTTATATTGGTCTTAAAAGAGCAGAGTTAAAGGAACGCGGAATCTATACAGAAGATGCACAGAAACAGTTAGTTGAGAAAGAAGTGCGTAAAACAAGGTAAAAAGTTGAAGGGAGTAGTACGTGCTGAAAAACACGAGAGCAGCAGTAAACCGAAAAAAAGATGGTCCTTAACATAAGAACATTTTATTTCAACAAAAAGAAGGCCTACATAACTCTCAGCTCGGGGCTACACATTTTCCCCTCGAGGAGTAAATTTCCATTGATACAATAGTTGTACAGTTGCTGAGAGACAGATGCTTGCACACAGTCTGCAGCAGGTGCTTGCACACAGTCTGCAGCAGGTGCTTGCACACAGTCTGCAGCAGGTGCTTGCACACAGTCTGCAGCAGGTGCTTGCACACAGTCTGCAGCAGGTGCTTGCACACAGTCTGCAGCAGGTGCTTGCACACAGTCTGCAGCAGGTGCTTGCACACAGTCTGCAGCAGGTGCTTGCACACAGTCTGCAGCAGGTGCTTGCACACAGTCAGCAGCAGGTGCTTGCACACAGTCAGCAGCAGGTGCTTGCACACAGTCAGCAGCAGGTGCTTGCACACAGTCAGCAGCAGGTGCTTGCACACAGTCAGCAGCAGGTGCTTGCACACAGTCAGCAGCAGGTGCTTGCACACAGTCAGCAGCAGGTGCTTGCACACAGTCAGCAGCAGGTGCTTGCACACAGTCAGCAGCAGGTGCTTGCACACAGTCAGCAGCAGGTGCTTGCACACAGTCAGCAGCAGGTGCTTGCACACAGTCAGCAGCAGGTGCTTGCACACAGTCTGCAGCAGGTGCTTGCACACAGTCTGCAGCAGGTGCTTGCACACAGTCTGCAGCAGGTGCTTGCACACAGTCTGCAGCAGGTGCTTGCACACAGTCTGCAGCAGGTGCTTGCACACAGTCTGCAGCAGGTGCTTGCACACAGTCTGCAGCAGGTGCTTGCACACAGTCTGCAGCAGGTGCTTGCACACAGTCTGCAGCAGGTGCTTGCACACAGTCTGCAGCAGGTGCTTGCACACAGTCTGCAGCAGGTGCTTGCACACAGTCTGCAGCAGGTGCTTGCACACAGTCTGCAGCAGGTGCTTGCACACAGTCAGCAGCAGGTGCTTGCACACAGTCAGCAGCAGGTGCTTGCACACAGTCAGCAGCAGGTGCTTGCACACAGTCTGCAGCAGGTGCTTGCACACAGTCTGCAGCAGGTGCTTGCACACAGTCTGCAGCAGGTGCTTGCACACAGTCTGCAGCAGGTGCTTGCACACAGTCTGCAGCAGGTGCTTGCACACAGTCTGCAGCAGGTGCTTGCACACAGTCTGCAGCAGGTGCTTGCACACAGTCTGCAGCAGGTGCTTAAACAAAGCCTGCAGGAGATGCTTGCACCAAGTCCACAACAGACTTCTAATAAGTCTGGCTTAATGCACTTAAAGGGAGCTTATTCTTCAAGAGAAGTGCACTGACGACGACTGAAACCATCACTAAGAGTGTTATTCAAGTTAAGAGATAAGAAAAACAAGCTTTAATGAATGATAGAACTGAACTAGGCAATTTGACGGTAGTTGTGGAACGCTACTTATGTATGAAATAGAATTTCATCCTTTATTAAAACTTGCCGGCATGGGAATACTAGACAGAAGACGGCTCCATTTATGACAACGTAATAAAAGAATTAAGTCTGGGAGCGTAGAGACGCTGGCGCTTGTTAGCACCGGCCACGTTAATTGGGCAGGGATTGTAAAATCTCAACATATTAATATAAACGATTGCCAGTTTTGGCCGCTTCGACTAGAAGAGACAGAGTGTGTGACCAATCGTTAATTTGGCCATAACTGGGTGGTCTGAGGAAGCCGGGCTCCTACCCATAACCTACTCTTGCCCAGAGGTCCCCCCTTTTGTGGGGAATTGCTGTCCACGACAGCGTAAGGATGATCTTTAGTATCACTCCGGGTCAGGACGCGAAGGCGAGTGGTAAAGGATTCGGTCTCCTGTTACGAGATAAGGATTTAGCGTGAGCAGTAACCAGGGATGAGGGGGGGGGGGGGCGAGATTGCTTTAACCCGTCTCCACATGGTCGACCTACCAAGAGGTTTGAAGAAAATGGGTCAACTGTGCAACTTACTGTACATTCATTAATCATGTTAGAAGTTTCATTGGGAGTTCATTGTAAAGAGAGAGAGTTGCTCTTTCTGTAAGTGGGAAAAAAATACTGCTACCCCAATGAAAATCTACGAAATTCGAGTTTTTATTTCGGTAAAATACAAAAAAACAGAAATCAGAAAATCACTGGCCATTTTTTATTTATTGCACTTTTATGTATTTTATGATGCATTTTCATAGATTCTGAGTTGCTGAATCTTGTGATATGTGAATTTTTTTTCAGGTCCAATAGTTCCGGAGTTATGTGCACTATATGTAAAACACAGTTTTTATTTTTTAGTTCATTTTGTGTACAGGCTGTTATCAAGCAGTTTCATTGTTTATAAAGAGTTTGATATGCATATAGCTCTTCCTCCCGAATACAATGGTGGTATTATTTTTTGCGTAGGAGTAAATCTGCGGAATTGGACTCCAATTTTG
Organism: Morinoia aosen; assembly: GCA_030386875.1. Lineage (NCBI taxonomy): Eukaryota > Metazoa > Arthropoda > Malacostraca > Amphipoda > Talitridae > Morinoia > Morinoia aosen. Next base: position 27,711,379 of record CM059559.1, read on the forward strand.
GAACAAAAAACATAAGAAAATAAAAATGATGGCGACCTTCTTAGAGGCAGAGTGTGTGCTGGTATGCCTCAGCTACACTGCTGGCCTTCTAAGAGGTTGTGCAGCGCCGGTAGCTACACTCCAGACCGAGCAGAAGAATTCATACAGATTTGAGCTTGTTACCTCTCCTTCCCTGTTCCCCCCACCTAATTTTACCTTACACCAATGAATAGCGCTCAACGAGACGCCTAAGACCATATATGGCAACCCTAGGTTTGCTGATGTGAAACATGTGCTAGCTTTGCCGACCTTCTAAGAGTCCAGAACGTGGAGACGGGTTAAAGCACAGTTAAACTTGAGCGTCGAGCGGTGCTCTGATTGTTTGTTACTTCCTTTTGTTTCATGTTCGTCCCTTGTGAACTTGATTTGCTTAAATATCCGAATTCTAAGTCTAGTTTGGCTTGAGTGTGGGCCAAGACACTCTTCAGGGTTCGGTTTCACGGATTGTATTGTTGGCTGTTTGCACACAGTCGATTGTGGTTGTCCTTCTGAGCGATCAGCAAAAACAGGGAATCGTGCTTGAGCGTGGGCAGAGACGCTCGTCTTGGTTTGATATCGGGAGTGTATTCCGACTGTATTCACAGTCTGTTTAGCGTGTCATTCTGAGCAGTGCTTAAGAACGTGGCATTTTGGGCGGTTAGAGCGGAAGTGTCATTTTTGAGTGTTATTGCGAAGGTTGTTGTGGTCATCCATACCTTCCCGGCGCGTGCGCCCGCCGTTCAGAATTTGCATCCCCAAGTATATTGTGAATTGTCTCAACAATTATTTCTATCCTCTAATCACGAGTGAACTCGCCCGCTGAAACACGTGAGCCTATATAAGGCCATTGCTACCTAAGACGGAATATATGAATAGGGGTGGACGTAAGAGCTAACGCTTGCGCGCTAACGCCACCCAGTCACGAATTCAAAGAAAGGTCTTACGATTAATTAATTAGTAATCCTTAATTCCGGGTTTCACCAGGTGGTGGCAGCGAATAACGCTACTCTCTTTAGATCTTAATGTAACACCAGTGCGGTGCGATTCAATCAGAAGGAAAATAAATAAATAGAAAATAAAAAGCACGATATAGAGTGTTGCAGGAACCCACTATTCACTTAGACATTAGACATAGACCAGGTTCTACAAGTGATACACATTCTTTGTTTTGGATTGAAGTTGAAGCTCTGTTTGCAGGCAGCATACATGGCATGAACAGTAGCATTAACCATAATAATGAATGAACATATGAAGCCAACCAAATAATTCACATATACAATAAATGCACATTGCCAGGACATACAAATTTACTGCAATGTAATTTTTCCATTTAACAGGTTGAAAACATACGTAAAAAAGGTACTTAATGATTCCGAGATGTCAAAAAAATAAGTGATTCAGCACGACTTTCCCCAAGCTAATAGTTCAAGAGCAATGTAAAGAAGAGATTGTGACATCTAAACCAAACTGATGGACTTACAAAAGGAGGAAGAGAGATATGCCAGAGATGTAGAAGTTCCTCTGAGCCCTGAAGAGGCGCATGTGATGCTGCATCTCCACATCAAGATGTTCAGCGTGACCGTGCGTCTGGCCTTTGATCTCCCCTGAGTACTTGTGCATCTCTCGGATGGCGTCTGCCGGGATAACAGGGTATGTCTGTCTTATTATATCCTTAAAACGGCTATTATGGCGGAAGTCATTGCATGAAAATAAACTTAAAACATTCATCTGAAAACTAGCTAAAAACTTTGAAGGATATTTTCATAACATGCAATCCTCCTAGGGTGTAGAGATCTTATAAATTCCACACATTACGAATCTCCTATGTTCAATTATTTGCTACGTATTTAGAAAACCTTCTACTAACCTGTTTAAGGCCTCAACAATGATGGATACCATTAAAGTTTTATGCTCATCAACTTCCCTTACTTTGACTCGTCACATGGAATAACTGCATATCTTTACTGTACATACAAGCAACACTGCTAGTTTGCAAGAATTTACCCCAGAGAATCCTGAATATTTTTAAGTTTTCTATGTATCCATTACACACTAGGGCATAATATAAGAGTAAACCTTTGATCGAAAATTTGCTGCTGCTACCAGTAGACAATAATAATATATGATTATTATATCTTGAATTTGAAAGTATCTATTCACTGCCTTAAATGAAGTAAATATTTAATGCCAAAACATAAATTTATATTAGACCTAGTTTTCAACACCAATAATGAGCTGAAATCCTCAACAACTAATAGATTACATTATCACACAAATTCTTACATTAGGGGCCAATATTACACCTTAGGAATCCTGTGCCCTAAAATTGTTGTATACTAATAATCAAACATTAAAGTGCTACACTTCAGAAGAGCCAGTAGTGTTATTAGTGGTTTAGCATGAGAAGAAACCAGTTAGAGGCAAACTAAATACACTTACCTACAAACACAAGGACCAGAATAGCAACAAACACCATGAAGTAGACGTGCGACATCTTGTAGATGCTCTCCAGGAAACGAGACTTGAAAAATGAGTGCCATCTGTCGAATAAAAACATTAAAATTAATAATTAAGAGTAAACTTGGTTAGAAAAACATGCTGACTAATGATGCTAGGACAAAGTTTGTCAGTTTTAGTATAGATAGATGGTCATGAGCACAACCAAGTGCTACTGTTGATTAAATTAGACAAGTTAAGAGAACATGGAATCTAGGCCAAGTTGTGTTCCTACACACAATTCCCTATGCATAGAAACAGTGAGTTAGGAAGTATGATGAAGAAGAAAGCTTTTGAAACAAGATAAAATTTCAAGAAGAAAATAATGAGGGCTGAAAAATGGGAGAACAGTAAACCAAAAAATATTCCCTAACACAACAAAAGACACCTTAAAATTAACATTCAGTTCCAGACTTAACTTTCATATCCTGAGACAGTCAATTTCACTGTGTACCATAGTTATACCTTTCTATTGTGATGGTCAGCAAATTTTAGGCTTCAGCCAATTCAAGCCTTCAGCTAATAAAATGCTCCAGCTACCACAGGTCTCAACAGTATACTCATGGCACATTTTTGGGGGGAATTTCTACTGGAAAAAACATGATAAATGAATTGATCACTTATTAATGGCCCTGTTATTTGCAAGAATATAACATACGGCAGCCAGCATGCGCACAACCCACAACCAGGTGCTCACCTCTTGGGAGAGATGATGGGCAGAAGTAGCAGCAAGGTCACAGCTAACTCTGTGTACATGCATCCTGCTATCAAAGTCCACTGGATACTCATGATTGCTGCCAACTCTAATTATTATTCAAATCCAAAACCTGAAAAAAGGGTAAGTTATTTCTAATTCATTCTCATGTGAAGCACAAACATCCCAAAAATTCAAAAGATATAGGAACACATTTTCAGTAGCAGCTTTAAAGGTTAGGGTTATCCCAGATCCGTATAATACTTTTTATTTGACCGATCTTCATTAAACTTGGTATAGGCATGTATAATTGGAAAATAATGGGTGTTAGCTAAGCAACTTTTTTTCTCATTTTCCCCTAAGAAAACGAGTTATTCAAAAAAAACTAAAAAAACGTGGCTGGAGAAAAGCTACTAACCCCATTAGATTTAGAGCTACAAAAATATTAGTAACAAACAAAGCTGAATCGTATTCTCTACAACTCTACGTGGAATTTTTTCTTAATTTTGAAATACTTTGAGAAAAATACAATAAATAAAATTACACATTTTTTATTAAAAAAAAACGTGTAGCTCATCTCCTATTTAGAAAATCTACAAAAACCCACATACAGTTGTAGAGCATTTCCTTCTTTTTTATACCAAAATCAACTCTGTAGCTCAAAACTGAAGCCTTTCTTAACCCGTCACCACGTCCTGGACTCTTAGAAGGTCGGCAAAGCTAGTACATGTTTCACATCAGCAAACTAGGGTTGCCATATATGGTCTTAAGGGGACGGTTCGGGGCAAAAAAAAAGTCTGTAAGTTCTCGGTGGATTTTTCTGAGATATCTACCGTCGATGTAAATTGTTATAACTTTTTTGATTTGTGCGAATTTTTCGTAACCATACATCAATACGATTTTTTTAAAAAAAAACATGAAAAAACATGTGTTGCGGAAAATCCTACTCCTCCTACAATTTTCAACTTACAGAACTCAGAAAATATTCTCTAGATAGCAAATTGTCTTGTCTAGAGATCCGGTGCAAAAGTTTTTCGATCATTTGATTTTTTGAATTTTGAGAACTTTTTTCCCCAAAAATGACCTCTTTTTCCACTTTTTTGAATAATTTGCTTCTAATTTTCAAGGTGAATTGAAATTTGAAAAAACTTTTGCATCGGATCTATTTTCCTTTTCAATCGCTATTGATTGGTATGCTTGCCATCTCTTTACCTTCAAAACTGTAGGAGGAGTAGGTTTTCAAAAATCAAGAAGGCGAGTATTCAGAAAAGCCATTTTTCCAAAAAAAAAATTTTTTCGTTCTGTACTAATTTTTTAATTGAGTCTTATCAGTGATTCTGTACCTTCTTATGTACCTTCAAAACAGTGGGTAGGGATCCATATCAAAAGTCAATAAATATAAGTTTCAGAACAGGGTTGATTTTTCATTAATTTTTTTTTCAATGCTGACTAAATATTTTTTTCAAAAACCTAAATTGCTTTGTAGCTCTTTTTAAGCCCTTTCGATTGATATAATTGCCATTCCTGTAGCTTCAAAACTCCGTGAGGCGTTTATGTTTACATAGCCAGCTAATTAGCTGACGACTCAGCAGCCGGACTCAAAACAAACACTCAATTACACCATAATTTATCACTGAGTAATAGGATGTTTTGTTTGAGTACGAAATCATTTCAAGTTAGGCCATGAATGAACTCTCTTGCTATTCCAGTAGAGAAACACTCAATACTGGCTCGTAATGGGGGGGAAGAGGGAGGTCACCCATCCATTGGCGCACCCCAAGGTCACACTAGTGCGCGTCTTTTACCCCGTCCAGAAGACTAACCAATTGACGTACTTGAAAGCCAATTATATTGTTGGATGCGCAAGAAATATCTCTATAAGATGAGTTTATAAACTGAAAAATGACCATAATCTGAAAATAGACCCGAACCGTGCCCTTAAGCGTCTCGTTGAGCGCTACTCATTGGTGTAAAGTAAAATTAGATGGGGGAAACAGGGAAGGAGAGGTAACAAGCTCAAATCTGTATGAATTCTTCTGCTCAGTCTGGAGTGTAGCTACCGGTGCTGCACAGCCTCTTAGAAGGCCAGCAGTGTAGCTGAGGCATACCAGCGCACACTCTGCCTCTAAGAAGGTCGCGATCATTTTTATTTTCTTTTGTTTTTTGTTCTAAAAATGGGAGTCCAAATCCACAGATTTACTCCTAAGCAAAAAATAATACCACCATTGTATTTGGGAGGAAAAGCTTTATGCATATCAAACTCTTTACAAACAATGAAACTGCTTGATAACAGCCTATACACAAAATGAACTAAAAAACAAAAACTGTGTTCTTCATATAGTGCACATAACTCCTGAACTATTGGACCTGAAAAAAAAATTCACATACCACAAGATTCAGCAACTCTGAATCTATGAAAATGCATCATAAAAAAAACATAAAAGTGCAATAAATGAAAAATGGCCGGTGATTTTCTGATTTCTGTTTTTTGTATTTTACCGAAATAAAAACTCAAATTTCGTAGATTTTCATTGGGGTAGCAGCATTTTTTTCCCCCACTGACAGAAAGAGCAACTCTCTCTCTTTACAATGAACCCCCAATGAAACTTCTAACATGATTAATGAATGTACAGTAGGTTGCACAGTTGACCCATTTTCTTCAAACCTCTTGGTAGGTCGACCATGTGGAGACGGGTTAAGGGTCAAATGCCTTTTATCAAAATGTGCAGAGCAGCCATTTCTATACAGTCATCTGCTGATGGTGGCGGCTCTTTTGTAGGTAGGATTCAACCTCCCTTATCAATTTTGGGGCGGTACAGACAGCTGGGACAGCATTGTACATGGAGTCAGAGCTTGTTAAAGGCTGCCAGATTGGAATATTTCAAACAATGAAACTCATCGGAAATAATAACAAACAGACGCGCTGCTCACCCCTCCTCCTCGCTTTCTCATACTTTTTGACACTTCCAATGCGCCTAGGAGTCTAAAAATTCAACATGTTCACATGTATACGTGCTTTTTAATGAATAAACTCGTTTAAAATTCATATGTTTTCTGGGATAACCCGCCCCTTATCATTTGGCTCAAAACCTGAGACCCGGCTGATCAAATTGGCACAACCGCTTTCAAATCAGAAGAGACGCCACACCCCAAAGCGAGATGAGACGCCACACCCCAGAGCGAGATGAGACGCCATACCCCAGAGCGAGAAGAGACGCCATACCCCAGAGCGAGAAGAGACGCCATACCCCAGAGCGAGAAGACACGCCACACCCCAGAGCGAGAAGACACGCCACACCCCAGAGCGAGAAGACACGCCACACCCCAGAGCGAGAAGACACGCCACACCCCAGAGCGAGAAGACACGCCACACCCCAGAGCGAGAAGACACGCCACACCCCAGAGCGAGAAGAGACGCCACACCCCAGAGCGAGAAGAGACGCCACACCCCAGAGCGAGAAGAGACGCCACACCCCAGAGCGAGAAGAGACGCCACACCCCAGAGCGAGAAGAGACGCCACACCCCAGAGCGAGAAGAGACGCCACACCCCAGAGCGAGAAGAGACGCCACACCCCAGAGCGAGAAGAGACGCCACACCCCAGAGCGAGAAGGGACGCTACACCCCAGAGCGAGAAGAGACGCCACACCCCAGAGCAAGAAGAGACGCCACACCCCAGAGCGAGAAGATGTCACCTGTGAGTGAGTTTACCTCAGTAAGAAAAAGGATGAAGCCTGTGCAAAGAAAAATTCCAAGTTCTGCACAAACTATTGACTTTCTACACCATGAATATAACTGCAAGTTTTTCATTGATGGAGAAGAATTGCACTGGTTGAGAACATCTTATACACTTCATAACTTTATGGACTCAGACTCCTGTGGTCTAAATATCAGGAACTGGTAGTGTATTGTCTACAAAGCATTGCACATACATCGTATTCTCATGCACCAATACCTTGATCTTACTCGGCAAGTTTGCAGCTCTAAACATTTAAGTTTAGATGTGATTTCAAAGGGAATTGAGAAAAATGGCAAATAACCATAATTGTCTTGCTGTAGAATGAATGGCAATCTCATTTATAATAACATTTCAAAATTTGTGTGAGAGCAAAGAGGTCACATAGTAGCCATGATTGGGACCTCAATGATCATTTCCATGAAAATAAAATTAATGAAGTCTAATACTAAACCTTCCTACCTACAACATAAGTGCCCTCATAACCTGGGCATAAAACAGGAAGATTAAAAAAAGTCATGAGAGATCAAAACTGCAGAAAAATATCAATGTTGGAAAAAGGATGGCAGTGAACTTACAGAGAATACCTTAAAACAAAATAAAAAACCCTCTTCTATTTAAGCAAGTAGGCCAACTTGACCTTCAGCATGGGACCTCACATCATCCTCCTCCTAAGAGAATAAACTCTTATGGATACAATAGTTGCATCTTCAGAAGGGTCTCCAAATATAACCGTATTTGCTATATACTTGTGCTACTGAATGACCGAAAAACTACAAGATAGTTATGTAACACGATGCTTGATTGCTCATATGTCAAACTTCCCTAGCAGACTACATCAAATTTCAACAATTCCAGTGTCAGTTTGGCGCACATCATTGCAGCAAGAAAATATAAGTGGCTTGTTATTCATCATACTGAACATGTTGGTATACAAAAAGGCGTGGGACAAATATGGTACACATTGTTGCCAGCCAATAAAAACATTGCTGGCAGGCATAGTGGTACAATGTTGTCCCACAGGTGTGTGGTACTGTTTTGTCCCACTTCTTCAAAGCAGTAAAACAGATTGACTGTGGGACATTGTGGTATACATTTGGCATGTGCATGTACAGTGTTCGTACTGCTGAGCACTGCCAGTAATTATTAAAATGTAATTATTACATAGTAATTATATATTATTTTCCTCGGTATCTTTGACTAAACGTTCTATCAATGCAACAAATTTTGGAAAAAAAATTTTTTACAACATTTTTGTTCGATGAAAATAGCAAAATGTTCAATCAAAATGGCAAATTCTAAAAACAATCATAGAGGTACACATACGCACCATTACATTCATGAGTTAAACATTAAGTGATATAAATATGTACCACATTGTCAATGTTCCAAATCTTAAACTTATATACAAATAATACAGTGTAACAAAAACATCTACAATAGAAGTATTGTTTATAATAGAAGTATTGTATTGTTTCAATAGAAGTATAAATGTATGTTACTTGATATATTTTTACACTATCTTACTAGTGAAAAACTGATCGAACTTATGATACCCCCTGATAATTTGTTGATTTATGAGAGACGTCTGTATGTAATGGCTGTAACGTTTGTTGTATTGGATCTGGATCGATGAAAGTTGGCATACGTATGTATTTTTGAAGTAAATAGGAAAATAGGATCATCTCTTCAACTTATTCCCAATTTTGCCATAATTACAGAGATAATGGGGGAAATAAGGGTGGGGGGGGGGTTATTTTTCAAAATCTATTTTCTCCATGAGTCTCTATAGTAGAGCAACAATTCACAAATCATTAGATGCGCAAGAAGTTACTCTATCTATTGACATAAGATTTTTTGAATTCATGGTAATTTTTGGTTATATTAGGAAATCTATGAAAATAAATACTTTCAAAAAATTCAAAATTTCATAACTCACCTTTTGCAAAATTCAAAATAATCCTTAATCTTGTCATGCAGCATTTTTATGAGCATCTAATGACACCTAATCATTGCTGTATGATAAATACTTTGAGAAGATGTGTCTTGTACTTTCCCCCATTGTCTCCAAAATTATGTGATAAGTAGGAAATATAGATCTGAATTCAATAAAAAAATGTTACAGCAATTTCATTGATTTAGTCGGTTTCAGCGTGGACGTCTCCCTCAAGTTCTTACTTTCTTTTCATGGATTTCCGTTAGTTTTTATTGATTATTTTAAGCTTGTATTTTATTTTTGAGTTATAGAATTTATTTCAGTATATGTTCATATATAAATTAAAAAGTGTAAAATATTACTTTCAGTTATGTATTTCTATTTAAAAGTCCCTTATTTTCTTCATATTTTTTGTAAAATATCTTTAGCATTGATATTTTTCTCCATCTTGCTTTAGGTTACTGTTCAAGTTGCCCTAGTTCCTGTTTGCTTGAAGCACCCACGTATTATAATATGGCTGGTCAAGGTATTGATGCATTACGGTTGCATTGCCAGCTACTCAGGTGCCCTTCACTGGTCACTTAGTGACAGGTGACAAATTTAAGGTTTTGGTTTACTTCCTGCATTGTGGGTTTTCTTTCCATCAGACCATGCTTTTTTTAATCAAGGTCTTACCATCTACCATCCATGTTTCATTAATTTAGTCTTCTGCAATCCATACTATTTCATTCAGACATCCTCAGGCTTCAGAAAAATCCCTTACTACTGTACTTGGGTTTATTAAGATTATACATCCATTACATTTTCATAAGTACCACTTTATCAATAGCAATTTAACATAGCAAGTTCAAGAGTTTTTCTTCTTTATTGCTACTTGCCACTTATTAACAAGCAGTTATTGAGTTTATCCCACCTGCACAACAGAATTAGATCAAAATAAGAAAGTTTTCTTCTATGCACTTTCCGTCATAAATGAGTATTTTATGAGTTATAGCGGTAAATGACTGACCGCAACTTTTGTGTTTGAAGCAGGAAGAAATTCATGGAGCCCAGCGTATGGCAACACTGCAATGGAGTCTCGCTTTTGATGCGCCCATCATCAAAGATCAAACTAAACCTACCGCTCTCACTTGTGAAATACTCAATTTCGCAAAGTGTATAGAAGAAAAGTAGGTAAATGTGGTGATGAAAAATTGGCCGCCGCAAATCCCGAGAATTGGGGTCTGGCTGTTGGCTGGCAACTGGCTGACTGGCTGGCGCAGCCTTTCCTGGCTGCCGCCACTGACTGGCGGCGGGCGAGTGACGTCAGTCTTCGAATGGATCTTGTCGAGTGCAGTCGCGCGTGTGGTTTCGCTCTTCGGTTTTTGCGTCGGTTGTGCCGGCGTGTTTTCTTTCGTTACGTCTGTGAGCAAGGCGGGTGCCTTGCTTTCGGAATTCCTCTGGTTGTACGAGGAAGGTCATCTAGCTGTGGCAGCTACTTGACGGGTCTGCTGGCGGTGAAGGCATCGAGCAGATTTTGACGGTAAGCCAACAAGCTATCTAGGCTTTTTGGCGGTGGTAGCCTTCTTGTGGGCATCAAGATGGCGGCGGCTGGAACGGCTGCGTCGGCTGAGGTGGCTGACGCAGCTGGAAAGGCTGCGGCAGCCGGAGCTGGCGATGCGGCATCGCCAGCGCCGCCGGCGGGGAGCATGTCGGGTGGTGTGCTTGTGGATGCTAGCCTGCTGGCGAACATCCTGACTCAGGCGCGCGGGCCGATCCTCGACCGTCTGTCTAGGCAGTTGCCTAAGCTGACGGGCGATGGGTCGGTCGACGCGCTTGAGTGGCTGGAGAGCTTGGAGAGGCTCTGCCAGCTGGAGCGGGTGGCTCCGACCGACATCATCGGGTTCATGCTCGACGGCAACGCCGCTCGAGTGTTTCGCTCGATGACTGTCGGTGATGCGGGTCAGTGGCAGGCAGTTAGGGCTGTGTTGGCCTCGCAATTTGCTTTGCCTATGCAGGAAGCATATAGGCGGTTCACCGACCAAGAAGGATTTGATTTTTAGGGTCAAATTCTATGAGGGTCTCCCCACTACTCTGTATACGTGGGCAGTTTCGCGGGGGGACGCGTATACTGCGCCGTTCGACGATGTAGTGTCGAGAGTGCGGGAGAGGATGGCCGCACAGAGGGCTGCTGCCGGGCGTGGCCAGGAGGTCAGGCGCGGAGCAGACCTTGCTGCTGCGGGGAAGCAGGGCAGTGGTGGCAAGGGTGCTTGTTACCGCTGCGGCGGTGCACACCGCGTGCGGGTTTGCCCGCAGAAGCCAGGCGCGGCGGCGCCTGCTGGCGGGGGGGCCAGGAAGGCTCCCGCCGCCAAACGGAAGTTTGCATGCTTTGCATGTGGGGAGGTCGGGCATTTTGCCGGTGACTGCCCGGCAGTAGGTAGGCCTGCGGTTGGTGGGTCGGGTTTCGCTGCGGAGGACGCCAGTCGGGGCGACGCGTCCTCCTCAATGGAATCCGCGTAAGCCAAGCTTACCGGAGGTCTCCTCCCCCCGAGGGAGGTGACGGCGCCCCCTCGGAGAGAGGGACCTTGAGCGGCACGGGTGTGTCGCTGGGTCGGGGCGATCTAGAATCGCTCGGAGCGACTGGCGTTACGACGGGGCGTCGGTTGCCAGTCGTTCGTGCCATCTTGAATGGGCATTGTTCTTGGTGTCTGGTAGACTCCGGGAGCGAGCGGACGGTGGTTTGTCCGCGGGTGGTGGTGGGCCAATGCCCCCGGCCGGGGCGGCCGTTGCTAACGGCGGACGGCAGGACTTCCCATGTGGGGAAGCACTGTCGTGTGGTAGTCAGGTTGCAGGGGCATTGTTTTGGTGTCACTGCGCTCGTCATGCCGGAGTTGGGGAACCTTGGCGTGGACTGTCTACTCGGGAGTGATGTTATCGATCACATGGGGGGCGTCACCGTCAGAAGAGGTCCTGACTCGAAGTATGCGGTTGACTGGGGGAGATCTCGGTCAACTGGATGCTGTGGGGGGCCCAGCAATGGACTCACCCGTGCCAAGCTGGGAGCCGGCCTGGTGACGGGGGCGGGGTCGGTGGGGTCGAAAGGTGCGCCAGCACCGATCGAGATCGTCGACCCTGACTTTGTTGCTAGGTTCGCTGACGGTCGGTGGACCGTCAGTTGGCGGTGGTCCGAGAAGCCGCCCGAGGGGTTGCAGACTCGGGTCGCGGAGTACGGATGTACTCAGGCGCCTCACGTGCGGGAGCGCTATGAGGCGGAGATTCAGAGTTGGATCTCAAAGGGTTGGTTGAGGCGATGGCATGGCCCCATCCCGGGCGTCATTCCGTTGCTGGCCGTCGTGCAACCAACGAAGGACAAAGTCCGTCCAGTCATGGATTATCGTGAGTTGAACGGCTTTGTCGAATGTCATACTGGCGATGACATGGTCGCTGTGTGTGGCGACAAGATTCGGAAGTGGCGGCAGCTGCGGGGCGAGCTTAAGGTCGTCGACCTTAAGTCCGCGTACCTGCAGATCCACGTTTCCGAGGATCTGTGGCGGTACCAGATCGTGAAGTTTAAGGGTGTGCCTTACGCTTTGACGCGATTAGGCTTTGGCCTCTCGTGTGCGCCTCGAATCATGACGGTGATTCTCGGCAAAGTTCTGTCGCTGACCGATCGCGTTCGTCGAGGGACGGACCACTATATCGATGATGTAGTGGTGTGTGAGTCCATTCTCAGCGCGCAGGAGCTCCGGGAGCATTTGGCACGGTACGGACTTGTGTCAAAGGAGCCTGAGTGCCTGGATGGAGGTCGGCTGTTGGGCATTTCTTTGCGGAAAGATGCCAACGGACATCTTCGAATGTCGCGGGGGACTGCTCTCTCCGAGTTTGGCTCGGTGAATGCCGGCCTGACGAAGAGAGGGCTGTTCTCCTTGTGCGGTCGGTTAGTTGGCCATTACCCCGTGGCGGGGTGGCTGCGTCCTTGTTGCAGTTTTTTGAAACGGCTGGGGTGCAGTGGCTCTTGGGACGACCCGGTTGACAGTTCTGTCAGCTCGTTGGCTGCGGAGCTGTTGGCGCGGGCTCGTCGGGACGACCCTGTTGGGGGCGTGTGGGGTGTCGACTCGCATGGTACGGCTACCGTGTGGGCTGATGCCAGCTCCCTCGGAGTTGGTGTGGCCCTTGAGGTCGATGGCCGCATTGTGGAGGATGCGTCTTGGCTCCGAAAAGAGTCAGACCACCTTCATATCAATGTGGCCGAGTTGGAAGCGGTGGCGCGGGGTATCAATTTGGCGATTGCGTGGGGTTTTAAGACCTTCACGGTCGCCAGTGATTCCCGGACAGTCGTCACATGGATGGACAACACTGTCGATGGCCGCAATCGTGTTCGCACGAAGGGCGCGGCGGAGATGCTCGTGAAGCGACGTCTTGGGGTGATCCGTGAGACGATCGCTGAGCATGGTCTGGTCGTGTCTGTTCGCTTCGTCTCGACGATCGAGAACAAGGCCGACCAGCTGACCAGGGTACCTAAGAGGTGGCTTAGTTACCGCGATGGTGGGGAAGCCGGCGCAGAGGTGGCGGCCGTGCTTGCCACTGGAGAGAGTGTCGAGGATGCCATCTGGGCGGCTCATTTGCCGCATCATTTGGGCATTGATCGGACGCTCTACTTGGCGCGTCAGATCCGCAGTGATCTGTCGCGCGAACAGGTGAAGCGGGAGCTGGCTGGATGCGAGGCCTGCCAGCGGATCGACCCTGCGCTGCGGGGGGAAAATCTCGTGGAGCGGGGGGATCTGTCTGTGGAGGAGAGTTGGCGCCGGGTTGCAATTGATGTGACCCACTATGGCACTAAGCTCTACCTGTCATTGGTTGACTGTGGTCCCTCGCGGTTCGCCATCTGGCGACGGCTGCTGAATGAGTCAGCAGCGAGTATTGTCGCTCACTTGCGGGAAATCGTAATTGAGCGAGGGCCGTGTGACGAGTTGCTCCTGGACAATTCGACGGCGTTTCGATCAGCGACTGTGGCACAGTTCGCTGATGCGTGGGGGATTTCGCTGCGATTCCGTGCCGCCTACGCCCCGAGCGGCAACGGGATCGTGGAGAGAAATCATCGGACGATCAAGAGGATCGCCGCCAGGGGAGGTATCACTCCTGAGGAGGCTACATTCTGGTATAATGTGACGCCTCGGAAGGACACTGAGGCGGGCTCAGTCCCTTCGAGCGGTATTTTTCGGTATCGCTGGCGAGTGCCGTTTGACGTCAATCTTCGGGTGATTGATGGCTGCGCGAGCAACAGCTTTGCTGTCGGCGATGAGGTGTGGGTGAAGCCCCCGCTGCCTTCATGCACGAAGCAGTGGACGTCAGGTGAGGTCACCAGCGTCGTGTCAAAGTACGTGGTCTGCGTAGACGGCATGCCCAGGCATGTGCGCGACGTCAGGAGACGACGCATTGGGGGTGATCGGGGCCGTGTCCCCGAGAATCACCGGGGCGCCGAGGGCGCTGCGGCGCCCGACGTAGTTATCTTCGGCGGAGGTGGCGGCGGTGGCGCAGCTCCTCTTGCGTTGCCTGAGAGGGTGGTGGTGGACGCATTAAACGCGGCGCCAGTGGCGCCGGCGGCAGAGAATGAGTTTAGTGAAGACTCACTTGAGGAAGAGGGCGAGGAGCCTGCCGCTACTGATGGAGAGGCAGAGCAGCCCCAGGGGGAGCCGGCGCAATTAAGGCGGTCACACCGTGAACGACGGCGTCCCTCGTACCTAAACGAGTACGAGTGCTAAGCACTGGACACTGGGAGTTTCGTGAGAAACTGGAGGAGATGTGGTGATGAAAAATTGGCCGCCGCAAATCCCGAGAATTGGGGTCTGGCTGTTGGCTGGCAACTGGCTGACTGGCTGGCGCAGCCTTTCCTGGCTGCCGCCACTGACTGGCGGCGGGCGAGTGACGTCAGTCTTCGAATGGATCTTGTCGAGTGCAGTCGCGCGTGTGGTTTCGCTCTTCGGTTTTTGCGTCGGTTGTGCCGGCGTGTTTTCTTTCGTTACGTCTGTGAGCAAGGCGGGTGCCTTGCTTTCGGAATTCCTCTGGTTGTACGAGGAAGGTCATCTAGCTGTGGCAGCTACTTGACGGGTCTGCTGGCGGTGAAGGCATCGAGCAGATTTTGACGGTAAGCCAACAGTAAATGTTGAGGATTAACCGGGAATCAATTCTCAAATTTCTGAATCCTAGACATAGTTAATCAGATCGAAACAAACAAGTTTCATTCTATGCACAATCCATCGTAAATGAGTATTTTACGAATTACAGCGGTAGATTTAGTTTCGTCTTCGATGACAAATGCCCTCGAATAAACAACTACTCATTGATTTTCAAATTTTTGTTGCTTGAATCATGGTAATAACATCGAAATAAACTCCTTTGCTTCTATACACTTTTTTCGTCAAATGAATATTTTACGAGTTAGCGCAGTAGTTTTAATTTCGTCTTTGATGACGAGCGTGTTGGAAGCAAGACTCCATTGCAGTGTTGCCATACTCCGGGCTCGAATTACTTCCCGATTCGGTCAATGTGAAGTTTAATGCAATCACGGAAGTTAATAATTATATTCGAAACAATCACTAAAGGAACCCATTTAAGAATGTTTTGCATAAACGACATTCTGCTCGCTCATGCTTTATTTTCAAATTATTGAACTTTGAAGTTGGCCTTCCCGCGCCAAAGGAAACGAGCGTAATTTAATTGAAAACGGAAGCTAACCCCCTATTACAAACGTAAAGAGGTTGGGCCGTGAGGGGGAGGCACAGTTCTTCTAGTGAAAATTATAAATAAAGCTTCTAACCCACCCATTAGGGTGACGACCGCAATCTTGTTTACATCGGGTCTAAGATGGTGACCACCATGGGCGCCGCCATCTTGGACCCGATGTCAACAAGATAGCGGTCGTCACCCTAATGGGTGGGTTAGAAGCTTTATTTATAATTTTCACTAGAAGACTTGTGCCTCCCCCTCACGACCCAACCTCTTTACGTTTGTAAAAGCTTCCGTCATTAATTAAATTCCGTTTCACATGCTCGCTTCCTTTGGCCCAGAGGCCAACTTCAAAGTTCAATTATTCAAAAATAACGCATCAGCGAGCAGAATGTCATTCATGTAAAACGTTTTTAAATGGGTTCCTTTAGTGATTCCTAAGATTGGAATTCTTATTTTCCGTGATTGCATTAAACTTCACATTGACCCCCGCTTCAAACACTTGAGTTGCGGTAAGTAATTTACCACTAGGCCTATAACTCGTAAAACACTAACTTACAACCGAAAGTGCATAGAAGAGAACTTGTTTATTTCGATCTAATTAACTATGTTTAGGCATCGAAAAATCAAATATCGATTCCCGGTTAATCCTCAACATTTACCGTAAAGTAGTTTATTTTGATGTTATTACCATGATTCAAGCAACAAAAATTTGAAAATCGACGAGTAGTTAGCTGTTTATTCGAGCGCATTTGTCATCAAAGACGAAACTAACCTACCACTGTAATTTGTAAAATACTCATTTACGACAGAAAGTGCACAGAAAAAAACTTATTTATTTTGATCTAGTTAACTATGTTTAGGCTATGTTTAGGCTATGTTTAGGATTTGAAAAGTTGAAAATCAATTCCCGGTCAATCCTCAACATTCCTAACAAAAAATGGTCAATGTGAAGTTTAACGCAATCACGGAAATTACTAATTGCGATCCCAGGAATCACTAAAGGAACCCATTTAAGAACGTTTTACATGAACGACATTCTGCTCGCTGATGCTTTATTTTCGAATTATTGAACTTTCAAGTTGGCCTTCCCGCGCCAAAGGAAGCGAGCGTAATTTAATTAAAAACGGAAGCTAACCCCCTATTACAAACGTAAAGAGGTTGGGTCGTGAGGGGGAGGCACAGTTCTTCTAGCGAAAATTAAAAATAGAGCTTCTAACCCACCCATTACCGTGACGACCGCAATCTTGTTTACATCGGCTCTAAGATGGTGACCACCATGGGCGCCGCCATCTTAGAGCCGATGTCAACAAGATTGCGGTCGTCACGTTAATGGGTGGGTTAGAAGCTTTATTTATAATTTTCACTAGAAGAACTGTGCCTCCCCCTCACGACCCAACCTTTTTACGTTTGTAATAGCTTCCGTTATTAATTAAATTCAGTTTCACGCGCTCGCTTCCTTTGGCGCAAAAGCCAACTTCGAAGTTCAATTATTCAAAAATAACGCATCAGCGAGCAGAATGTCATTCATGTAAAACGCTCTTAAATCGGTTCCTTTAACTAGTGATTCCTGGGATCGTAATTGTTATTTTCTGTGATTGCATTAAACTTCACATTGACCCAAAAAATTTCATAAATATTCAATGAGGCCTATGTATATCAACTAACATTTCAAATACTTTTTTTCCTGAAATCAATAGCAGCCAGGAATAGACATCAAAATTGTTAATCCAGCAATTAACATGCATTCTATCTGTTTAATGCCTATAATTTTGCCTCTAAAAGAAGAAATCTAGGAACATTTTCTTAGAATTAACTAGAGAAACTCTTACGTGAGAAGCTACGAACCCTCGCGGACCATGTTCTATTGGTAAAATTCTCAACTTGGCCAAATACTATTTGTTAGCTTAGCTGTTGCAATACCAAGGATTATGAGGTATGTTTCAAGTGTTTAACAACGAAACATCCACATGTTACTCCTGCACCCAGTCTGCTTAACAAATAATGTGGGGAATTCAACGGCTAAATTAGTAAATGACTTTATAGTCAAATAAGCTGCTCTGAGATGGAAAAGTAAAACCATTTCTTGACGTGAACAGAACAATTCACCATTCAACACAGCAACTGGACGTCGAATCCTCGAATGGAGCTGCGAAGTTAAGATCACGTAAGATCAAGATTACGTCGCGGTTTAGTCCGTCAGCTTACCAAGCTTAATGATTACACTGACACCTCAAAATGTTGCATCAACATTTTACAAACATCGAATATAATTTTCAAATACTTATTTAAGGCTGTATAATGAACTTAATATTCGTTTCTCATTAAAACTCGGAGAAAATGTCTGAACATATAATTGTGAATGAAAATATGAAAATATATCAGGAATAAATTAAATTATAACAAAACTAAACATAAATATTACACTAATAAAACATAAAACACTAAGCCATAGAATGAATAATGAATATCATATTTTTCTCATTCTCATATCATATGAATATCATAGATATATGTGAGTTTCATGCATCTCTCCTGACTATTAATTTTTCAGCACGTATTTATTATGCTTTCAATTTTTGCATGCTTCTTTGATTCGTGCTAGGATACAATGAAGGTCAAAACTAATCGAGCTAGTACTCCCTTCATACGCTTGGGGAGAAATTATTGACTAACTTCCTCCATTATCTCTATTTCTTTCTATAAACTTACGCCGATACCCTCCATCAAAAAGTAGCCAACCAAAACTAAAATCATAACTCATATATGAGACAATCACTCACTCATCTTCCGGAAGTCTCTACCACGGCAACGCTCAGCAGCGAAAACTGTTTATCTTAGCAGCTTCATAAGGGTGACCCACAATCACACAACACGGCTGAGGCATCCCCGCGGGCCTAGAACCTCCGATCCATCCACGTGGGCTGTATTACAGTCAGACATAGTCGCTCTCAACTTATCTCTGTCTAGTCTCCTCTAATATAACCCCTTATTAATGTCTCTTCAACACTATTCATGCATCCAAGCTTTGGCCAGCATTTAGCATTACTTCTAAGCACTTCTGACTTGATCACTTTCTCACCAATTGAACTTTCTTCCTTCTCTCCATAGGACCGAAGCACTTCCACACTCAACAGTCCACTCTTTCCATCTCCTGTGTCCTAATTCAAGTCATATTATTCACTTCCTTATTCCTTGCCTACCCCACACAGTCATTTCTGTCATACCCTTCAGATACTTCATCCGGCAGACATTCAACCTTATTTTAAAATTTTATCAGTCCCTTTTATGCCCTACGTCTCAGACCTAAACAAAATCAAATTTCTGAACGACAGCAATTCTACGCAATCTCATCTTGGCACTTACTGCTAGGCCCCTATTTCGTACAATTGCCTTCAAATCTCCCAACGCTAGATACCCTCTTTGTAATTTAGTTCTTACAAGCCCCATCATTCGCAGCCACACGCGCTGTCGAGTACTCGGAAAAACAATTTTCTTTTAGCATTTCACCATGCAAGATTACATTCGTTCCACCCAAAACCCCATACCTCGCGCATCTCACAACTCACGTCTTATTTATACTCACTCAGAGTTTTCTCCAGACTCAAACCCAAACTCCTTCACCAGTCTACAGTTTATTCTCCAATCTTGTTACCAATTTTCTAATATCAAAAAAGAGTAACTGAGTCAGCTAATATTTTCGCTTTCACTTCAACTTCAACGTCATCCAAATATTAAATGACCACGAGTATATTACACCCTCCTGACGCAAACCTACCCGCACCTCAAACCCCTCACACCAGTGCCTACTCTACCACAAGCTTTGATATCGACATAGGAACTCCTCACAGCATCAAATAGTTTACTTCTCATTCCATACACACACAGCACTCCCCACAGCGCTTTTTGATCAACTCTTACAGACGCCTTCTCAGGACCCATGAACGACGAGAACACCTCTCGCCCTGTTGCCAAGTACATTTCACGTACTCGTCGCAGTGTGAAGATATGACCTGTACACCCTCTACTAAGCAGGAAACTACCACTACTCATTTTCCATTACACCGTCTGTTTACTTTCGTATCCGAATCTCTAGTATTATTCCGTACACCTTACCAACCACATCTCCTTTACCCTTCCATTTTAAAAACCATTGTTACACGTTTCGTATATAAACTTTATTGGATTTTTTTTGCGCACAGTGAAATCCTACACACACTTCTCCAATCTACCTGTACACTAACTGCTATGAAGCACGAATTCAACAACTGCACCAACCCATAAATCACTCTGTGCCTTTCTCTCAACGCTCAGCTGCAACACCGTCCAAACCAAACGCTTTAGCCAACTGCGCTCTTTCAAGGCTATCTCTACTTTCATTCTCGTGAACATTTCATTTTTGCGTCCTTCTAATGCTGGTATTCTCTTTAGTACGCAAGTGATCACAATTACAGCCTGCTTGTCAGCTTCCACTTTCAACTAGTATTGAAATTATTTTTCCCATCAACTCAACCGCTGCACCTTCAGACGAAACCTCATTCGCTTTTTTCACCCTGTACTCTTCCTCTTCAAAGCCTTTGCGTCCCGTTTTCACTTCTTTTCAAAACATTCTTTTATTCACCCACTTTCAGTCAGCAGTTCTTTTTTGCAGGTTTACTTTTCTCTTTGCAGCCTTTCTTTAGCTCCTATACCCTACATGCATCATTAATGAAATTAGGTCATGACAAAAAAACTCTGCGTTCAACTACCAACAGACTTGACGACAGCCTCCATCACTTGGACTCTCTATGCGGCGAGCAGTTAATGTAGCAACTCAGGAGCCCCAACTCTTCAGTTTACCGGAAAGGTGAGGTCTAAGTAACACAGCCTTCTTTCTCTGAGTGAAGCTCACAACCCCTACACTTCCTCCGAGAAGTGTCAAATCTAAAAGAAGTGGCGAAATGCCTTCAGCGCACCCCATGATATGAATATTAATTACAAAAAGATCACACCAACTGCACTTCAAATACCAAAAAAACGCGATTCGTGTACAGAGACAAAAAATTATCCATTTGAAACTTCCACCTTCTTTTGCATAAAATTTAAAAAATAAAGTTCACACATCTCTGTCAAACATATTTAGAAGCAGACAGCGTCGTATTGATAGAGCCAGTAGAAGTAAGGAAATAATACAGTCTCCAGCGATCAAATCAGGGATATAATACACTACCGTCATATTTGGAATATCATCCGTAATCTCAGTCTTAGGAGAAAATAAAGAGCAAGTTAATACAGAGATGTAGTTTTATTAGGAATCATCATGAGTCTGGAGCAGCATCAGCAGACGACTGTTGGTTGACGTACTGCCACACACACAGGGACCCGGCCACGTGCGCGTTGAGAGAGCGCGTCACGCCGAACTGAGGGATCTCCACACACACGTCCACCTCTCGCAGCAGGCTGCATGGCAAGCCTTCACGTTCGTTGCTGCGAGACAGAAATTTTTCATCAACCAACACACTAGCACAGGGCGCACTCGATTTTTGCTTCATGATAACATCGACTATCTTCGAAGAAAATAGCGCTATTCTATTATTTACGTCACTGAGCAAGAGAACGGAAGTCAGAGTGCAAGCCACTGACTAGCCCTAATATACAAATCGATTGGCAACAGGAACGTCTACCTCTCACGCACCTTCTTTGTGCGAGTAAATATCGCTCGCTCTTCTCTGGTAATGTCACAAACCGTCTTATATTCGAATCATTAACTGTCATACAACTTGCTCACTTTATCCACACTTCATCAAGTTATGTCCTACCTTTCTTCTCAAATATTTTCTTTTCTTGTTGTTCTCTATCATCTATCATACATTTCATCGGGAAAAAGGTAATTGATGCAAATACATTCCCACGCATACTTATTGCATTCCCACCACTGCACATAAACTTCAATACTTTCGCTGTTAATACTGGAAGATATCCCATTCCCGATCTCATGTCCCATCATCTCTTCTTATGTTCTACCGCAGCGGTATACGGCCGCTTCTTCTTCAGCTCTTTTCAACAACACGTTGAACCCCCAAACATTTCATAAAATTAGAAATATTTTAGCAACTGTACATCGCCAACTAACGTAATAAATAAACAAATACCAAAGCGTATTTTTTAATAGGAGAAATCTAACATTAACTGTTGGAACACCGAAAGTTTTAGTGTAAGGAAAAATAATCTAATTTTCACTCCATTTGATCGTACACCTTCAATTATCTATCGCAAACACTTCATACATATCACATTATTGCCTTATACACCACCATCCGATGCCATCCATACAGACTTACAAAGAAATACAGTTCAACTCATACAAGTCACAGCACTGAAATCTCTCCACACCACACGTTGGACAATTGCAAGCCTTTCAGCGCAATACGTCCCTACTCAACCCAAAAAACACTTCCCACGCCACCTAAAAATGAACAATGTATTCAAAAAATTAGTACACTTCAAAACCTTTGCTACGGCTCCATTCAAGTTCTCTGATTAATCAAAAGCCAAAATTTTTTTAATACCCCTCGTTTTTCACATTTATACTTTCCCAATTTGTCCCAAAACACAACAATGATTTCAGTCTTTTACACAGAACAAGCGATCAAATTTCCACTAGTTTAATTACAGATTGCTAATTCTCTCTAGATTCAGAAGAAAAATATGAATGTGATGGCCGCATACCCGAGCAGAAGCAAGGACCGGGCCGGGAACTGGAAGCTGGAGAGCGAGACGCTGTGAGCAGTCTGCTCCACGGCGACGATGCAATAGCCAGCTCGCCGCTGGTCACGAAGATAGGCTTTCACGCCTTCTGCATTTACCTGACCAAAAAATTAACTTGAGCATGTAACCTAAATTAAACAAAAAGTTAATTCAAATAGATACTGAAAACAATGCAGGCTTACTTAACTTTGGCACGTTCTACTCGATGGATTTGTTAGGACAGCATAATATCAGTAAGGTGATTCTACACAAGATTATTCTGAAACACCTCTAAAGAAATTAAATGTAAGAGTTCACAAGTTCACAGGACACCCAACATTAAAATTGAAAACAAAAATGCGTTCAGGACGCTTACCTCGACGAGAGGGATCCACTTGTGAGACGCGAGACTGAGGCCAACGAAAGCCTGGTCGTGCAGGAGGGCCATGGAGGGCAGCACGAGCTGGCCAGCGCCGAGCACCTCGCACGTTCGGCACAATCCGCCCAGGTTGGTGGCTTTGGTGAGCAGAGATCCCACCACCGTCAGCGGGTAGCGGCGTGTGTTCCCATCCGCTCTCTGTCCAATTGACAAAGTAAAAATTTATCCATTAAATAGCGTTAGTGAACCCTGTGCAGATTATGCAAATATTTTCAAGATATTGAAGAATACAATTGTATTTACATGCCAAGCTGTATCATCAACTGATGACGTCTGGGGTTTGGAACTACTCGTTAATATGAAAAAAGAAACACCAAATAGCTTTTGAATACGCCAGGTTCCGGAAGTAGTAGCATGTAAATTATTCACGTCAAACAGAAGTCTCTTCTGCTCAACGAAGGAAGCATAAACCATGGCACTTTCATCTCTAGGACGAGTTGTAATCAATTTAGATTCTCAGATGTATCAGGTCATCCAAATAGTTCTGTCCAAATTTTGGATAAATAAAGCAAGTATCCAAATCTTACGTTCCTTATTATTATTATTATATAAGAAAGTTTTAGCCTCCCTTAACCACGACAAAGATGTTCCAAGAGAGGAAAGAGGAAGGCACCATTTAGTATGGAGTTGAGGGAACGCGGAATCTATGCACGAGGTGCACAGAAACAGTAAGCTAGGAAAGAAGTTCATGAAACAAGAAAAAAGTTGAAGAAGAAAGTAGTAGGTACTGAAAAACAGGACAGCAGTGAACCGAAAAAAGATGGTCCGTAACTAAACAAAAACTTATTCTATTTTAACAAAAAAGAAGCCTACCTAACCTTTAGCTCAGGCCCTCACATAGTCCCCCTGGGAGCGCCAATTCCCATAGATACAATAGTTGTATCCCCCTGAGGGGAATCTTACGTTCCATTAACCCTTTCGGTCCTGACGGCTACTCCAGTGCCAAGTTGGCTAGTGCTTCCAGTTTAGGGCATCTAACCTAGTTTTAAACTAATTTAACTAGTGAGGGAATATTTTGGAGTAATAACAAAATTAGGGAAATTACAAACATTCATTAAACTAGTTTTTAAACAATTCCAGAAATCTGCACGCGTAAATTACCATAGGTTACCATAGGCCCCTGTAATTACCATAGGACCCTGTAGCACGCGTAAGTTCATGCTACAGGACCCGAGCAACATATTCAATACCCTTTCCATTTAACTTGAGCAAGTTTTTTCTGAACTTTGTTGATTTTTGGTAAATTCGGGCAAAAACGTATGAATAATTTCTTCGTAAATACGAAAACTTTATTATCAACATCAAAAATTTCTGTCGCCAAGCATCGAGCTTCAAAGATTCAAAAAATTTTTAAAATTAAAATAATGAAGAAGGCACTTACTTAAGCTAAAAGCACCACACTAGGACAATTTCACTGACAATTCAGGGTAATGACAACTTTTTCCCCAGGAAGTTTTTACCCAAACAATTTGAATTATCGTACCGAAAGGGTTAAAGATTCAATCATCAATGTACTTTCCCTGATTCTGACTTCTTTACATCTATTAACAAGATTATTAATGCCATTATTGTAAAAAAATTTGGTTTTGATTCGAAGTCACAAATGTCAGTTTCAACGTATTCCTGTGTTGCAAAAGCTGTTTCTTCCAAATGATTTTGTGAGCTACAAAACAAATGGTAGTCTGAAGAGGCTGCTGAAATTTCTTTCTTGAACTCGCAAATATGAGCCTCAAATGATTTTTTTGGTATTTCCATTTCAAGCAATCAAGCAAACTTTAATTTTATCGTTCTGTAAAAGAAAATTTGACCAGTTTAAACGCATCTGAACATAAAAGTAACGTTCATCTCCATTAGACATTATAAAACACTCTTTAAATTTTTGTTCAAGTTAAAAAAAAGGTAAAATTCGGACAGAACTTATTGGATCGCCAGATACAACTTAATCATTCTCACAACCGGATAAAGAAATCAAGTTAGGCCAATTCAACACAAAAAATAGCACAACTCAAGACAATATTACCATGTTGACAATTTACATATGAAATATTCTTTATTAGTACACTTCAATAGAGAAGTAAATTACTTCAAGATGATGCTTCATATTCCTCTTAATCGTGAGTTCTTGCCACAATACAAATACTGTAAATAAAACCTATTCCCGCCTGCTACCTGCACCACACGGAACAATCGTACAGCAGCCACCAGAACCATTAGTTGGTCGATGTTGAGATATCAGTTTTAGGCGACCAAAACAAATTTACTCAAGGTAAATACCAATAACCACTATTGTTTATAATGTAGATAAACACACATGAGTCTAAACACCAAACGCAGTATACACTAAGAAAATGAAAATTACCATTGCGGCAGAGCTCAGTGCTTCGTGCTGTTGTTGCTTGCTCAGGGAGCTCCACGGGATGACTTTCCGTTGCATATTTCCTCCTTTGGAAGCGGCGGCGGCAGGTGCTCCACCCTCACCACCTGAGCTGCCCCCCTCCTCAGGCAGGAGGGCCTCACCCCCGCCCACCTTAGCAGCCTTGGTGACCCACGCTGCGGCACTGGTCGCCCTCAGAAGGTGGTCAGCAGGGCTGCTAAGTAATAACGTCGTTTTCAGAGAGATCTTCTGACTTGCAGCAACTGACGTCAACTCTGCACAGGACAGCCACTCGTCTTCAGACAGGAGTGACAGACGAGGCAGCTCGTAATATATCGTTTGTACAGAGTAGTGGCCAACAGGATCGAAAATAGAGAAGAAAAAATCGTCTGTAGAACTACCCACTTGTGACGCCGTCAAGCAGTCTTTCAAAGCAGCAAACTTATTGAGCGTGGTTGTGAACTGGTGTTTGGCACAATGTTGATACATGCTGGACATTGCAAGCTGAGCATAGAGCCGTGAGTTGTACTGTTGAGCCATGCACCAAGGTAGAGCAAAAGTCATGCACAGCTCAACGATAGCCTCGTCCTGTATGTGACACGCTAGAAGCGACACAGCAGCGAGGAACGAGGCCACACTGCCAGGCCGCTGCTTCACGCCCGCGCGGCACAGCTCGAGGAATTGCGGGCATAGCTCAGGCCAAGTGATGACGCACAAAGCCATCATCCACTCCATAAGGTACCTCACGCTGGGTTGCTGCTGCTCGCTCACCGTGCTGCGACACACCCACTGCAACACGTCACCACACTCCGAGGCGCCCAGCAGCGGCAGCAGCACCAGCACAGCTTGCAGGGCACGCGTTTTGACACGGTGCGGGAAGCTGTTGCTGAAGTCGCGCGCCCCTCGACCGTCATTAGCTGAACTGAAACGCTCGTGCAGCATCTTGACGATATGGGCAGCTGCCGCGCGGTCTTCAGCACGTGCGCTGTCCAGCGACAGCAAAACCAGCGTAGCGTAGCACCGCGTCTCTTGGGCTTCGTGGTACGGACTGAGCAAACCAAACAGTTTTCAGACAAGCACACTTTAGTTAGGAAACAAGCTTGAAGATAACAGAACAAAAATGTACTTAGGACAATTCAGATAGTGTTATCAGATATGTATAAAATACTGAAAATAACATGGCATTACTGTTGCTTGGAAGATTTACAGTGAAACTGCACCCCAAAGACGAAAAAATTGTCTGCCGAAACACAACGAAAATGAGCAAAGCATAAACAAGTGATTGAATAATTCATTGTAATAGAATCATTATCATTAGAACACTGGAGAATTTACAAGATATTAGAATTAGCATTAAAGGTCTAAAAAATTAATGCCGATCTTGACACCTAAAACAATTATTACTGTACTTCACAAACATATGACAGCATGTACTAAGGAACATATATCACTGAATTAGTTTTGCGCAGCCAATTGCTCCCCAACAGTCAGAGGAGGCAGGCGTCTGTTGATGCTCTTCCTTCTCAGGAGCAGTAAGTTGCCTGCAACCATAGCAAACTCCTTTAGAATGCCGTAACTATGTGAGATTATACATTTTAACTGCTCTATTTAGCACAAGTTCAGATTTCACGGCTCCGATAGTTGTCATAGTGCATTTAATAATACCTATTAAAATGAAAATTTGTAAAAATATTGAATGATGTATTGTAAAGGGAAACAAAACTGAACATGGTGTTCGTGCTACTGAATGATCAGTAAAACAAACAAATAATCTAATGCAGTCAGAATAGCTGACGCAGTCTAACATTCTCAAAATGAATTAGATTAGGTGTTAGTTTTTAAGTCTCCCTAACCGCAACAAAGGCATTCCAAAAAGAGGAAGGCATCATTAAGTATGGACTTAAGGGAACGCTCAGTCTATGCACATGGTACATAGAAACAGTAAATTGAGAAAGAAGTTCATGAAATAAGTTGAAGGTTGAAGAAAGTAGTGGGTGCTGAAAATATACCAGTGAACCAAAAAATGACCCATAATTTTAAAAAAATATTTTATTTTAATAGAAAGAAAGCTTATCTAGCAGCTCTTAGCTTGGATAAAAAAAATTATTATTATTATTTAAATAAGGCTTAAGTAATGTACTTAGTTGGTACTCAAAACGATATTTTTAGGAATAGAAATATAATTGACCGTATGCAGTGGCGTCAAATGGAGATGATGAGCGTCAAAGCTGGTCACTATAAAAAGCTCTAGGAGATTTTTCTTCATCATGAATTCCAAGACTAGCAAAACGGAGCTGATTTCAATCCCACGTCAAGACAAACAGAGACAACAGCTATAGAGCAAGCCTAACTTTTGAGCCGCCACAGCCCCAGAGCAGCCACAGCCCCAAAGCAGCCACAGCCCCAGAGCAGCCACAGCCCCAGAGCAGCCACAGCCCTAGAGCAGCCACAGCACCAGAGCAGCCACAGCACCAGAGCAGCCACAGCACCAGAGCAGCCACAGCACCAGAGCAGCCACAGCTCCAGAGCAGCACAGCACCAGAGCAGCACAGCACCAGAGCAGCACAGCCCCAGAGCAGCCACAGCTCCAGAGCAACACAGCACCAGAGCAGCACAGCACCAGAGCAGCACAAGCCTCACCTCCAGAGCAGCACAGCACAGCACCAGAGCAGCACAGCATAGCACCAGAGCAGCACAGCACAGCACCAGAGCAGCACAGCACAGCACCAGAGCAGCACAGCACAGCACCAGAGCAGCACAAGCCTCACCTCCAGAGCACGGCACCACTCCGCACCAGCTCCCCGCCCGTCCCTCGGTCACGCTGCTGGTAGAAGATGTCGAGAGCAGCTCCTCTCAAAGCCTTCAGCTTCTTGTCCGGGATGGGTCCAAAAAGCAGCAGTGGCACCAGCACAGATTTGTACAAAGTTGGCCAATCTAAAAATATTGACAAATGTTATGAATTCAAAGCTTATTATACTGCTGCTGCTAATCCCCTCCTATTCTTACTCAACCTAATTTTCGAAGTGCATGCTTAAACAATGGAAAAAAGTTACAACATACAAAAAAATAGAAAGTACTAATGATATTCTCTGCTTCCTTTTCCTTTGGTTCCTTTATAGGACAAATTACTAATACTGGCTGTAAAAGTTAAACAAAATGGTAAATTGTACACGATGCCAAGTAAGCAATTTAATTTCTACACATTCCAGTAATCTATAATATTTTCTGCCTTGGAATAATTTGAATGCTGACTGGAAGAAGAGTATCATACATGTAAAAGGCTAAAAGACACTAACTTTCCTATTTTAGGTGTTGTACTTGCAAAGCAATTTAAAAAATTAAGTAATGACAATTAAAGATAGCACTTCTCTAAATATAATAATGCAACACAGAATGTTTTGTGTATTGACCTATCTTAAGCAAGGCTTCTGAAAAAACAACTACGGCAATTTCAGCAGTAGAAAATTGCATGTGTTTCATATGAATTGCATGTGTTTCATATGAATTCCAGGTTTAAAATGAAAATCCCAGCAATATATTGACTGAAAAGTTAAAACATAAAAAGTTTGTACCAAGCTCAAGAGGAACGCAGTTCTAATAACAAATCAACTAAGAACGCTATATCAAAAGTGAATTGAGAAGCTAAAATGAAATTAATTCAAATAGTATTTCAAATTTAATGCACTAATTTATGCATAGGTGTGGTGACAAAAAGTTTGCACCAACACTCTTCTAGTAGGCTGATCTAAATCTAATGAAACTACTAAGCAAATGAATTGATCTAACAGATTTCTTTCTTTTTAAGGAGTAGTCAGATATAATCAAGGCTTTGCCAAAGGACGCCCAGAATGTTTTCTGGGGATCCGACCTTATAATAACCCAAGGCCAGAGGGTTTGGTTTTAGGACATGGCTTGTAAAGGCATCAGACACTCGCTTGGTGTCTCTAATATTGAAGTAAAAAGGAAGCAAAGGCAAAGAATGAGGAAACGTTGCTAAGCCAGCATCTCTGACTCAAAGCTGTCTCCATGGGGTGGCATGGTAAGGTAATGTAGGGCACCTACAGATAACGTTGCCTGAGACAGCAACGTTCAGCACAGAGCATACATGTACCCCAATTCTCCTCTACACGTCCCTCTTATACCCTCCTGAGCCTCATGAAGAGAAAGCAGCATAGTGACTGGACAAGGGATTGAGGAAGCTTGACGTGTCTGTGGAGAGCCAAACACGAGCAATTGAACGAGTTAGTCAACTGCGAATACCAAGCGAGTTTATTCCATTCCTAGTTCAATGATGATTTAGTTTGAAATTTAAGTTTTTACTGACGACCAATTCATTCTGGCTTGATTTCCGCGCTTTATTTCCTTGGTTCGCTCTTTGTGGCTGAGTCCTTTCTTAATTAGCAAGTGAAACGGTGGTGGTCAAATCCTCCAGTGCCACACCATGATTTCAGAGGCGTTTGGAGAGTGGGTCGCTAAAAAGCATTGGTTAAATCCAGAATTCAGCTTTGTTTGTCTTGTTTAAATCCTCAAATCCTAACTCTAGCTGAGTTGGAAAAAAGACAAAAGATACGTGATACTCATTTAAGCAACTGAATTAGATTTAGATGGATGAGCAATTTGCAAGTCCTTTAGATTTTAATCCTGTGAACCTAAAGAGATTCTGATGATTTGAGTTTGTTCACTGTAGTGGGTCTAACAGAGAAATCTGTACAAGGTTGTAATTGGCAACACTAATTAGACCCAGTTATAGCTGGTCATCTAACAAGTCAGCTAATTGACCGTTTGACCTTGAGGAATCAACATTGCACAATGGAGCAGTCAGAGGTTAAGCCATATGCGAACTTCATCACGCGGGCCAGCCACAGCCATTGCAAAATCCCAGATATATCCCAGTCAAACGGTTTATGTTTACATGCGTTTTGAAGAGTCTGGCCAAAACCAAAGGGCCTCCCAAGGCAGGAAGTAACAAGATTTTAACACTTCGCTGTCTGGCAGCGCCATTTGGAGTGTCAAAGCAAATTCGCCCATGCCACTCTCAACATACGCCAAGAAGAGAGCTATCAGCGTCATGACGATCCACATAGGCCTGAAGCAGCTTGGCCTAACCTCCTATGCAAAAAGTAAAAGGCATCTTATGACTGACAGGATGACGCAAGTTAACTCAAACAGGAGCAGGAAATTCTTGAACTGGATGAAGTCAAAGGACTCAGTGATCAAGTTCTACTCTGATGGGAAAATTTTTACAGTCTATATGGTCTTTAATACACCGAATGACCGCTGGATTGCCTCATCAAGCAGTGAGGTCCAATACACAATGACAACAAAGGAGCCGGCTGGCGTCATGGCCATTTGTGCAGTTTCAGGTAAGGGCAACGAGTTAACTCACGCGCAAGCGCGTGGAAGCCGTCACCATGGCCGAAGGCGGCCATGGTGAGTAGAAAATTTGTCCTAACAATCTGTTCAGTGAACTAACAAAAGTTCTCTCTTTATGATTCCCTGAGATATTAATCATTAACCAAATAATGAAAAATTATAGGGAATTATTTGTTTGACACCATTGATAAATGTAGCTTTTAAAAGGAAAAATCAGTAACAAAAATTCGCGCATAGCTTTGCAATTTCCAGTCTCCAGTTCAATGACTAGCCCCTGCAGAATAAGCTCGTCTGACTCGTAATGCGCCACTTGTGCACCACTAACATACGCAGAGGTGCATCGTGTACAAAGAAATTTATTAATAATACTAAACCAAAACCACGTAAAAATTTAGTCTTAGTGCTGGTAGAAGGATCTTATTTCACAGTTATGAGAGAAAGCTATTTGAACCAACAGTCACAAATACGAATCCACATTTTTCTTCTCAGTTTGTTGTCCGATTTAAGCGATGTAGGTGAAGGCTTAGCAACAAATTTTTCTGTGAAACGTTTCTAATTTATTATTAAACCACACCATGAAGGTATTTATTTAAATTTAAAACCTAAATGCATAAATTCAAATTGAAAATTTAAAAGCTGATGTATCCACTAAATTTTTAAATCACATGAAAAGATTTTGACACTATTGACTTTAAACTAAAATGAGCAAAAACTGAAAACTTAATCCTATCCCTGAAAAAGAAGTTACCCAAGAGATGGTAATTTCTAGTTTGTCCTCCCTACTGATAATGCATGAAGTGCATCTACGTACGTCCGTTCTACAAGCAACACAAGAGGAGAAAAACACGGCGCAGAGCTCAAGTGAGCGTTAGTCATAAAACGGGTTAGATTGTGTCCCCCTTCAAATTCGGCAATTACATCCCACTGATTTTCAATACAATGCCAGAAAAATTTATTCATTTTTCTTCTGTAGGATACACCAATACAGTAAATGGACTTCGATTATCAGAATCCCTTTTTACATACAAAATTAACTTTTACATCAATGACATGCTAAATGCTCATCCTTCAGCCCTGTTGGCTGTTGAAGCATGTATCACTTATTTTTAGGTTTTTCCAAACTCAACTAAAGTTAGGACTAGCTGATTTTTTTGAAGCGGCATTCCTCTTCATTTTTAACTGAAAGGTATTTCTTCATTTCAAGTTTTAGTAGTTTTTTTGCCTTTAAATTAGCCCACTAGAGGTGCATTTATACGAATTTCTCCATCAACATCTTAAGACAAGTTGGCACTCTTAAAATGACTGTCTTTTACAGATATTTAAAAAAAAACGTTTGTTACCATTTATAAAAATGGCAGACCTCTCAGACTTTTGAAGAGGCCAAAGTGTTGGTGCTCGTATAGCAGGCAATAGTGTAACACAAACTGCCCAAATGCTTGACGTTTCGAGAGGTACAGTCTCAGGAGTAATGACTGTCTTTCAAAGAGAATTGAAATACGTCCTCAGCAAAGCATACGTCCAGCCAAAAGTCAAGGTTGTATGAGAGAGACTGTCGAGGCCTAAATCAAATTGTTAGAGAGGATCGCAAGATTACGGCTCCTAAAATCACTGCAGAGCTCAATGAACTCCAACAGAACCACCCAGTCTTCACAAAAACTGTTCGTCGGCAGTCGCAAAAGATGGACGTAGACCATATTAAGATATATTTTGTTGATTTGTCAAGGTTATTTCATTATTTTGTTCAACCCCTGTATACTGTAACATTATAAAATAAATCCTGCCATACCGCAGTTACTGGCTAACAGCCATAACTTCAAAACTATTCTTTCATAATAGACTTCAAATTTGACCCGTGAAGGTATTTTGAAAGTTGTAAAATTACAGTAACACATGTTTTGAAAGAAATATTGCATGAATAAGAAAGATAAATATCTCAATAGAGAAATTAGGAGAAACTTCACCATAATTTGTCATGGAATGCTGAGCTGAAATGACGAACACAGCAAAACGTCGGGCCAGCAGTGGAGCTATGCCTCTTGTAGCCTGGGCCTTCGTCAGTAGCTCGCAGCATACCTGAAAATAGCTTTTAAATGTAAGGATGAACTAGCAAGCAAAGCCTTTTCGAATTTTGCCAAAAAATCATAATTCAAAAACAGTTAGTCCTCCACATACAGTACATCGTTATATGGTAAATTCACAGTTATGGTGTTTGGTAATAACTATCCTCGACTCTATTCAGGGCAAGTAAAATTAACAGATACGGCCTCCACTGGGGCTTACACCGCACCGTCACCACGCCGAGCGGCCACTGCAACACTCAGTCTTCTCCAGCGTTTTTCATAGAACACAAGTAAATCCTGAATTTTGATGGAATAAAACCTTTTGATAAATGCAAACATTTTCTGTTCATTTTATAATGTACTTTGAATTTTTTCTATATATAACTATTTCCGTGTCTGTAGGGGTCACTTACAACGTGCTAGAAAACATACCCTATAATTAAATGTTGTAATGGGTTAGGTTTTGATTTGCGGTGAAGTTTTCAGGAATGCATATGAACCATACAATGAGGACTTACTGTACCAGTACACAGAAGTAAATCTTAGCAATCAGGAGTCAGATACATCAAGAATTGTTCAGTTGCTAATAAAACAGACACTACTAATTGTCAGTTTCAATAAGTCCATATGAAGACAAAACACAGTATATCATAAGTTAGATGATTCACTACTTAAAAAGTATCAATTTTACAATTGATAAAATATATTTATAGAAGCTGACCTGAATAAGAACAGGCATGGACTGCTTAGAAACCCTCTCCTGCTGCAGCAGCAGAGTTAGAGCAGAATTGAGCAGGTCTGCGCTGTTCCCAAATTCTGTGACGTGGCTCAGCAGAGCTGACACCAGACTCTGCCACTCTTCATGCTGCATCAGAGGGATACTTAGAAATAACTTCAACATGTCATTAAATACCATGTCTCTAAATACTCCAAATAATATAGCAGCACAAGATTGCAGAATGCTGTGATGCATAGGAGTACCATAATTGTTATGTTGTGAATCTTTAGTGGCTGCAATCAAGCTTCATATGGAACTGTCAAAACATACACAAAATATGGTATACACTAAATGCTGATCGTACTTGAATAGGGTGCGAAGGATGTTGCCTAACCTAAATAATCACTGAACAATTAAACACATTACACTGAACTGAAACTAAGTTGAGACTAATCATCAGTACTCCTCAAATGTACAAGGCAAAATAGAAGTGGAATCTTACGAATACACCAAATCAAATGCTTCATCCAGATAATTTTCTGGTTTATCACTTGCTTTCAAGCACCAAGTACAAAATGGCCGTGGTTGTACACAGGTACCTAATAGATGAGTGAGAACAATCCAATTGTAGTTGATGGAGACTAGCAATAATGCATAAATTATTCCCTTTCAAGCTATATTCTTTGGTTTCAAAATTCTCATGTGTGACACAAGCAGTTAGTGCTGATAAGATACTTTTTTGCCACAACTGCTGGATCAGTTAAGTATACACACTATTTTTGACAAATGATTGGTAGCTATGAACTTTGTGAAGAAACTTCCTAACCTTCCACAGTGTTTGACAGGGAAAATCTTTATTAGCACTTGTACCATAACTGTAATTGTGCCTGATGACATAGTTTGCTCTAACCGTATCTCCTGTTGTGCAGCGTTCAGTTGATATTAATAATTAGAAATAATAGATTATGCTAAGCAACAAAAAGCTAAGTATCATTTAGAGGGGAACTTAGAAGCAAAACCAGTGAACATTGTGTTGCACTGTGAACGTGTACTAAGCATGAACATTTCAAGCTTGCCAGACTTCCCCATTGCTTGTATTGGCAACAGTAGATCACACACTGATCATAAAAGGTTTAACAAGAGAGATTCACAGATGCTTCTATATAATAAAAATTCTACTAGGCAGTGCATGTTGTGATAACACAAATTGTTGGCAGCATTTAACATCATTACACAATTCATTTTTTACGCGGTAGTTATTTGGCACAAAATCGACAAGTCCACTGCCATCAAATTGAGTGCTATAAACTTCTCATACATTTCTGGTATCTGGTAGAGGCAGTTCCCATGTGCAAGGAGAAAAAGCATTCTTGAAGAGGAATGGTATTTGAGGTGCCAACAAAAAAACAAACCATTAACATAAATTAAATGAAACTAAAAACTTACAGGTCAACAACAAAAATCAATAATAGGACTCTACTCTATTTAGAAATGTTGACAAAATCTAACTTAAAAACTTTGAATGAATCATTAACAGCTCTGCAACTTGTAGGGCCAAAACATTATCGTAAAACTTAAAACATGAAAAACCTTGAGAAAATGTTTAATATGCCAAGATATTAAAATATTCTAAAGCTTCTAGCTAAAGTAAGCTTGATTAGTGTGCTGAGTTTTCACACTAAAATATATATGTAGGAAGTTAGCAGGGATCATCTGAGCAAAAATTTTCAAGGCCAAAGCCGTAAAACTTACATTAAGGTGAGTAGAAGTGAGAGTCTCAGCTAGGGAGTAGAGAGAAGCAACGGATGTTCTGCCCACCCTTGGCAGCGACTGGAGCACCACCTGCAGGCATCTGGCACCACAGCTTGACAGAGAGGCCACACTTGCAGCAGCAGGGCACTGGTTGGCCTGAAGTTAGAAGTGATTCATCACTCAGGTTCAGCTTACAACTACACATTATTTTTGAGGCCCTTAGGAAGTATTCACAGTAATGCTAATGCAAGTAACCAAACATACATCTGCAGGATTTCACTTTTATGTTTTTTTTTTACTTTTGATATTACTTTAGTTCATACAGTTTGACTAAAATGACACACTAAAAGTTTGAAAATTTATATCCATGCCCATAATTAAATTCAACTTGTGTGACAGATGGCCTGAAAAAGTTTTTTAGAAGAGTATATTTTTCAAGCAAAAAAAAGAGATAATTTTGTCTAAAATGCCTTACTAGTCATTAGCATTGCAAACATCAGAAAACTTAGGCTTTTAATTTTATTTGTCTAGAAATAATATAAATGAGAATGTGAAAGATTTTGAGTACTACTAGATGCTCATTCAGTGCAAGCCAGGCTTGGCATTGAAAAATCCACCTTATAAACCTCAACCTAGACACCATCTAAGTGCTTTTTGGGGAGTTTTTACTTCATAAAATGTCACTTGAAACATTCAAGTAGGGTAATTAATACCATCAAAATTAGAACATATAAGAACATCATGCCCACATTTATTGAGCAATTTTTTTCAAAATTAACCTGCAAATGTAAAACCTAACTCAAAACTAAGTACCAAGTATTGTAACTATTTGCTAAATTTGGAATGTAAGAAAATTATAAATCATTCCCAGATATTGAGCATTTAAAAATGTATTCAATTTTTTAGGCTTTTTAATGCTAAATTATTTAGCCCACAGCTCTACACAAAATCACAAGTCAAAAATATTAGTTGGTTTGAACTAACCAGGTGAACAAAAAGCTCCATAGTGAATGAGCAGAAACTTCTTTGCAATTGTTATGGTGATTTCCATGTTTTTTCAACTAGCCTGCAAATTTTTTCTGGCATAATGAAGCCCAGAGAAAATCACTGAATATGAGACTATCTAAACATAAAATTCATTTACAGATCACTTATTAAGTAAAATTCACAAAAACATTATCTTTTTAAAGTAAAAGTCAGTAGTGTATTTAGTTGCATTCCCTGAATTGAATGAATTCCTTTTCCCTATTTCCCTTGTGTTCAGGAGAACATATAGAGACTGAGTGCTTATACTGTCTTGCATTTTTCCTGTGTAAGCAGAAGAATAATTTTTCATTTCATGTAAAAATTCTCAACTACTCAAAAATGCTTCAATTATTGTTCTAGTAGAATTCAGGTTTTACATCCCTAAGTTATAATAGAGAGAATTATAATATCAAGAAACATAGCTGGGTAATTTAAAAAAAAAAAAACAGTTAAGGTAAGATGGGAAGAGATTTTTTAGTGCTGTGAAGACAGACAAAAATGGGTGGAATCAATAATTAGTAGCTTCTAAACACTAGTAACACCATTTATTTAGGCCACACAGGAATAGAAGAATGCATATCCAACCTTGGTATAAAATGCATTAAAAGTTTGAATAAAATAGAAAATTTACAACTCCAATTACTCAATATTATGAACAGCAGCATTTGTAAATACTTCCGTGTGCAATAAATTATAATTTAGGCACCCACAACTTGACTTCTAAATAACTATGCCCAATTACCTCATCGATGCATGTAAAATTTTGATAGTCTTGTCTATTTATTTGTATCATATGGCTTCCACTATCTATGATCAGCTTTCAGCAATAACACAGAGAAAAATTCTTAAGACTGCTTCAAGACACGAGATGAGGTCAGCTCAAAATAGTATAACAATAGCTAATTAGATTAGGCTGTTTAAGCTTCCCTAACCACAACACAGGTGTTCCAAAGAACAAAGGAAGAAGCCCACATTTAGCATCAGGTTAAAGAAATAGGGAATCTCTGCACAAGTTGTGTTCGCACACAAGACCCTCTGCATATTAAAGCAGCAAGCTTAGAAAGAATTTCAAGAAACAAGGTGAAGTAAAGAAAGAAAGTTAGAAATGTTGGGAAAAGAATGGGAGTGAACTTGAAAGACATGGTGTCACATAATAAAATCCTACCAACTCAAATAATAAAGAAGCCTACCTAAACTTCAGCTTGAGACCTCACATTTTAAGTTCTAATTTCCATGGACCCAATAGTTACATTCCCCTGAGAGTATATAAAAAGTCTTAGCCCTTGAACATTATACTGTGTTGAACTCTCAGGGTAAAAAAACAGAACTCAACATTATGGCTTCACAGAATCAAAAATTAGTACCTATATTAAAATCCAGAATGACTAGTGATGTACTGCATACTCTTCACTCTAATCAAGTTCAGTTTTGACTTATCGAGATGATTTTGTGACAACTATAATAATGTTAACTGCAAAACATCAGTCAAGGAAATATTTCAATGCCATTGTAAATTTAATACACTTAATAATCATGAGAATTCAAACTGTCAAAGCATAAAGAATTTCAAATGGAAATAACAAGAAACAGATAGTAAAAAACCTCTTCCAATTCAAATTAAAATCGCAATGAAAAAGAGTAAAAAAACGAGCTGGCCATACTACCAAGCCAAAGAAACTTGAACAAAACAAAATTTTCACAATTGACAAGTTACCCATCCATCATACAAGATCATGTTAAAGTATAGAAATACAAATTTTTTTCTTACCTGCTCACACAGTGTGGCAAGACAGTTCCAAACACAACTTGAGGAATTTTCATTATGCAATCTCCATTCTTTTTTGGAAATTCCATTAATGAGCTCATTGGGCTTCCTTTCCTCATCATTATGCTGACTTTCAGGCACTGAGAAAGGTTCCTGAGCCTCAAGCCAATCAGATATGTTTTGAAGTAAAAGTACATCCAAAATTTCAAGGACTAGCACTTTTTCACAATCCTTCAAGTAGGGGTAAATAACTTTGGAGATGAAGAGTAAAAGATAAAGATCCCTTTTATCTTTCGATGAAGGTTTAAAAGCACTCAGCTCACTTTTGCTGAGCCATTTTTGCTCAGACATAATCAAAAACAAGCATTTTGAGGCAATAGAAGAAGCTAGGCTAACATCAGTTGAATGGAAGTGAGTGAACAGATTGTGCAAAATTCCAAGCCAGGATTGAGCCACTCCAGTGTTTGCCATGTCATTTGCCTTCACAAAATGAATAACTTTTTGTGCATCTTTACCAATGAAAAGTTCAGAGTATGTCTCCATAATTTTCAAGTGTGTTTCCACCTGAATTTCTGAGCAGTTTTTGTTTTGATTGATAATGAGCAGTACCTCATATAGCATTTCTATATTCTGTAACATTGAACCTCCTGAAGGTTGAGCAACTTCTTTCAGAACTGATATGGTCTGTTCATGGGAGTTAGAAGATTTTTCCCCAGCCACTTCCAAGGTAAGAAGTATTTTCAATGCTTCAAGCCTAGTGGTACCATCTTTATCAGAAGCAGATAGGGAAGGTAAGCTCTCTAACTTGGAAGCCAAATCCACAAGACATTTCCACAAGGATTTATTTTTCAAAAATAACAAATCACTTGAAATAGATCCAAGGATTTCACAGAGCAACTCAACTGTCAGTTCCCTTTTGTCAATTTGGGATAGAATAATTTTGACAAGGTTGGCTTGAGAGGCTTCTTTCAGCAGTGGTTCCTGTGAAGACCAACATGCTTGAGAGGCAAGTGCAATGCTTTTTGCTTTGGGGAGGCTGAGTGCATGAAAAGTTGGTAGAGCAGTCATTGATGCCAATATGTGATAGAGAGAAACATCTTCCCAATTCATCTCTTGGAATAGACTTGAGAGAAAAAGCTCAACTAAGGTACCTCCTACATTAGAGGGCAATGTACACAGAACTAACGAGAAAAATTCTGACAGACGAATTTGAAGGGACAGTTTATCACTAGTACAGTGCTGAAGAAACAGTTGATAATCATGAAGGGCAGGCAACAGGTACTCAGGCAGGAACTTCAGCCACGCTTCACATCCTGATGAGCCATTTGGTTTGATCTTCAGTAAATGACTAATTCCCCAAACACAAACAGTGCGGTTGTCATGATCAAACAACCGTTTGTACAGTACAAAAATCCATGGCATCAGAGATGAGTGAGCTGTTGTAGCAAGCCAAAATTTGTCAAGCTTGGCTATTACAGGAGATACAACGTGTGCCTGATTTTCTTCAAGGATTTCAAGGCACAAGAAGTAATCATTCCAATCATTGTATGCAGCCAGTTCTGAAAGTGGATCAGATGTTTCACAGTTTACAGTTTTTTTTAGCACTAAGCATGTTTTAAAAATGTGTTGGCATTGCTTACGTGTAATGGGATCTTTCTGAACAAGGCCAAATTGCAAGACT
Organism: Morinoia aosen; assembly: GCA_030386875.1. NCBI lineage: Eukaryota > Metazoa > Arthropoda > Malacostraca > Amphipoda > Talitridae > Morinoia > Morinoia aosen. The sequence goes on from CM059559.1 coordinate 27,750,877, forward strand.
TCAAGTAGTTTTCCATTATTAAATAGAATAAAGCTGTCAGGATCTTCTTCAATGATAAAATTAATAATAAAAACAAGCAACATAAAAGGAAAAGGTTTCACTTGCTTTAGAAAAAATTTTTCATGGTGAAAAGAAATCAAACATTTTCCCCATAAAATTTCTAGAAGGGACATCCTTTTAGCTGGGCAGAAGTGTTTCAAAAAGGGCTCTAAAAAGTTATTCAAAAACATATTCAGAGATTGGGGCTTTTGACACATATCTAAGTGATTTAAGCAGATTTGAATTATTTCTTCACATTGAGCAGCTTCAATTTCCAAGTTGTCTAGATAGGATGAGATGAGCTTACTGATAGCTTCCATCGATGTCATGTTGGCTTCATTGAACTTCAGCACCTTCATGGTACCAACAATTTGCTTCATGAACTGGCTTGCAGTAGCATAAAAAATACCAGGATCTTGTAGATTTTCTCTACAGCACACCAAAATTTTCCACAGGTCATCAAATGAGTGTGAGAGTTCCATCGCTGACTCATAAGCCTTTGGGTCAATAAAACCTTTTTCCAGGTTGGAAGCTGCTGGCAACTGCGCATCAGAAAGCACTTCTATTGCCCATGACATCGTTGAAAAGCATTTTTCCATCACTTCTTTCATCAATAAATTCACATTGTTGCACTCGGATTCAGTGACAGGAAATGAATCTTTGAGACAAGTTACAGACAGTAGTTCTTTCAAAATCTTGATAATTTCAGGTGACATAAAAGATTCTAATTTTGCAATTTTCTCAATGAGTTCAACTAGATGACTACCATCCAGAAGCTCATGCCTAAAAAGCTCCATGGTTGAAGCTTTTTACCCAGTTTCTGATTCGCAAATTAGTAAGATTAGATCCAACGGCTTCTCAAGTTGATTTATAAAAAATCTGAAAAAATAATACAAGAAATATTTGATTATTATTATTATTATTATTATTATTATTATTATTATTATTATTATTATTATTATTATTATTATATAAGAAAATTTTAGCCTCCCTTAACCACGACAAAGATGTTCTAGGAGAGGAAAGAGGAAGGCACCATTTAGTATGGAGTTAAGGGAACGTGGAATCTATGCACAAGGTGCACAGAAACAGTAAGCTAGGAAAGAAGTTCATGAAACAAGAAAAAAGCTGAAGAAGAAAGTAGTAGGTGCTGAAAAACAGTAGAGCAGTGAACTGATAAAAGATGGTCCATAACAAAACAAAAACCTATTTTATTACAACAAAAAGGAAGCCTACCTAACCTTTAGCTTGGGCCCTCACATGGTTCCCCTAGGAGCACTAATTCCCAGAAATATTTGATATTAAGTTCAACACTTTGACTGCGACTACTAAATATTAAGGTTAACACCAAACTCAAATTTAAAGTAAATTGTAGTAAACTATTTCAAAAATACCAAACATGAACTGGATCTTGTCTTCATTTAGCTTTGATCAAGTATTTATGATGAGCAAATTTGCGACTACTGGTCGGTCAGCAGCATTATGAAAATTACCTCTGTGTACCACCAATGGCGCACGTTGCAGTCAAAGAGTTAATTAACTTATAATAGGGTGTATACAATTAAATTACAGACATATAAAATACAAATTACCAAAAATGAGACTATCAGCTTTGATGTTCACCAACTCAAGAATTTCAGATAAATATTGTATTTGTTTTCAATATTCATAGTTTATTTAAAGAAATGAAAATTTTTCAAGTTAGTAGTATAATGAACAATAGCAGTTATTTTGAAGCTGTTTTCATAACAAAGATATTCTCCCAAAATAAGAGATGAGGCCATTTAGTATAGGCTAACTAAAGTAGACATGGAAATTACACATAAACACATAAGGTGTGTCCACAAATGTGATACCCTGCACATAGAAATAGCAAATTAAGAAGGAAATCAAAGAGATAGCAACAAAGATATAAAAATTGGAAAATACAAAGTGGGCACAAAAGATACAAGTCCTAAAGGCTTATCTATTGATGAGATATCCTGACAGCATCTTCCTTGGAGGCTCCAGTCTTATGGCATAAAATGGAAAAACCTAACCTAAACCTATCACCCATAATCAAGCCTCAAGCAAAAAAAGTACTACACGAAATCAGAATCTCTTCTGAGCAGTCTTCAATTCTCTACAATTTATAACTGTGTAGAAGCAATTAGTAGGAACTTATTTAAGAATTCATTACTGATCGGGATACTACAGTACCATACACACTTAAGGACAAGGTTCAGGTCAACTTCCGGATAATGGTAGGTTTTGGGTTTATAAACTCATCTTATAGAGAATTTTCTTGCGCATCCAACGCTATAATTGGTTCTTAAATACGTCTATTGGTTTGTCTATTAAACGGGGTAGAAGATGCTCACTAGCGTGCCCTTAGGGCATACCAATGAATGGGTGACCTCCCCCTTCCCCCCTTATTACGAGTCAGTTCCGAGTGTTCCTCTATGGGAAGAGCAAGAGAGTTCATTCATGGCCTTGTTTGAAATGCTTTTGTATTCAAACAAAACGTGCTATTACTCAGTGATAAATTATGATGGTGTAACTGCGTGTTTGTTTTGAGTCCGGCTGCTAAGTCATCAGCTAATTAGCTTGCAGTGTAAACATATAATTACCTCCCGGAGTTTTCAAGCTACAAGAACGGCAAATATATCAATTGAGCGGGCCCAAATGAGCTACAAAGCATTAGAGTTGATTTTAAAAAATTTAATTTGTAATGAAGAAAAAAAATTCTAAACAAATGCTGTTCTGAAACTTGCATTTACTGACTTTTGACATGGATCCTTCCCCCACAGTTTTGAAGGTACAGGAATTGCTGATCAATAGAACTCAAATAGAGCTACAACAGCAGAGGAGTTTGTTTCAAAAGAAGACTCAGTCCAAAAACTAGGAGAGGAAGATAAAATAAATTTTTAAAAAGATGACTCTCCTGAAAACTCACCTTTTTGGGCTTTGAGTAATTCTTCTCCGACAGTTTTGAAGGTACAGGGATAGTGGAAGAAGAGATCTAGAGATTCAGTGCAAGGTTTTTAATTTCAATTCACGTTGAAAATTATGAGCAAAATAATTTGAAGAAGGGACAAAAGTAGCTAGTCAAATACTGTATTGGGGAAAAAATTCATGAAATTAAAAAAATCAAAATATCAAAAAACCTTAAACTGGATCTCTAGACAAAACAATTAGCTATCTAGAACATATTTTGCCAATTCTGTAACTTCAAAATTGTAGAAGAATCAATATCCATTTTTTCATGTTTTTTAAAAAATCTCATTGCTGATAAATTTAAAGAAAAAAACACGAGTTCAAAAACAATAATTGCATCATTTTACAAATATGGTGGGAATCAAAGAAAAATACATCGAGACCTTATGGACTTTTTTTGAACCCGAACTGTCTCCTTACACATTGACACCGATTGTGCGGTTGCTACGGTCAGTTTGGTTAGGTTAGAAGAAGTCGTATTGAAAAACTGGCTTTTCTGCTCCAACATATTTTTAACCTTTTTAAAAAGTGTAAAGAATACAATTGAAACATAATATGTTACCTTATACCTTATTTTGCTACCATATGTAAAGTATCAAAATAGTTGAAATTTATTTGTAAATTCCAGTACATAAATGAGCAATATACCTAGTGGTACACATATTTACCACTTCAACGTGTTCAGGGAAGTGTCTAGTTGCTGAATCATCTTGTTTATTTAGAGTCCGATTTATCTGAAACTCTGTAGTCATGTGTAAAAATTAATTTTAAGACACTTTTGCTTGCATGATTTTTTTAAATTAATCATATTTTCTGGGTAAATGACAAGTTTTTCTGGTAAATTTTCATATCTATGTTTCCAACATTTTTTTGATAGATTTTTACCATTCAACTAGCAAAATGAAGAAAAATGAGTTAGCTATAGAAGTACAGTCCGTCATGTTTCAATTTTGTTACAAGTTTTTACAAAATTGTAATAAATACAATTTTTTTTGCAGATATTTAAAAAAAAAAAATAAGGTATTTATTATGGACAAAACAAATTGATTTTCAAATTTTTGTTGCTCCAATAATGGTACCTACATCATAATAAACAACTTTTCTTCTATGCACTCTCCGTCGCTAATTAGCATTAAACGAGATATAGCATAGGTTAACTACCGCAATTCTCTGCTTTCAAGCGGGAAAATAATTGCGCTCCAATAGAATCTCTGTTCCGATGGCTCTAATGCGCGTCAATGATTGTAAGGTCACGTTAGGATACACTAGGTTAGATTGGGTTAACTTAGGTTAGTTAAGTTACGCTATGTCATTGCTATAACTTGTTAAATACTTATCAGTAACTGGAAGTGCATGGAAGAAAAGTTGTTTATTTTCATTTCATTACCATTAAACACTCATCAAAAATTTAAAAATTGATTAGTATGTTAGTCCTCAACTTTTACCAAAAATATTTTTGAAGACAAAAATTCAAAATGCTCCAATCATTCTTTTGTAGCCAACACTTTTTCTCATTTTACAAGTTAAAAGGTAAAAATTGATAGAGAAATTCTAGAGAAATAGATTTTAAGTTAGTATATATTGCAAAAATTGATGCAAGAGAAAAAGCTCTCACTGCTTTCAAGTATTTTAAGGTTTAGCCAGTTAAACTGTAGTAGATGAATGAATATACTTACAAAGCAGTGAAGCATATCTTTAGATTAAAAAAAAATCCTCTATAACATAAGCAAAAAAAAAATTTGAATTCTACGCATTTTGGGATAAGCCCTCATTCTAATGGGCAGGCCCATCATGAGCTGTAGCAGACAAACTCATAAGGAAGTGCAGCATATCATTAGATTCAGAAAAATTATTCTCTAATTATAACACAAGTTGAAAATAAAATCAAATTACCTAGACCATTTTTCACTAGACGCATCCTTAAAGCTCAGTTGGTCCATATCTAACCCTGTCATTGTTTGATGGGCCATGTGCAATAGTGGTAAATAAATAACAAATCAATAAATGAAAGCCAACTTCAAAATTTAATAATTCAAAAATAACGCATCAGCAGAAAAAATGTCATTCCTGTAAAACGTTCTTAAATGGGCTTCTTGAAGATTATGTGAAACGGAATGCTTAATTTTCCCACATCACCTAAACTCAATATTGACCCTTTTTTTCCATAAGGAATCTAATTATAACTATTTTTACATTATTTTGGCTGTATTTTATTGAACTAATCTAATTACCTTCATGTATGCATCTTTTCAATTGCCAACATGAAGATATTTAAATTAGTTTAATAAAATATGAAGGTATAATGCTAATTTTTAGAACTCATGAAAAAAGTAGCAGTACACTGATGTACCAATACACATAGCCTAACAGCAATGCATCTGTTGGGACATATACCTAGTAGTGAACGTGTTAAGCCACTAAAAAAGCTCACTGATGAGATGTGCTGACTCCATATATATTGCTAATTTATTGTTCCGTGGGAGTTAAAGAGTGGAAGCTAGCACCTTCCAAGACTCCCACGGTAAATCTGAAGGAGATGACAGTTGTCGATTTTGTAAATTTCGATGCCTTAGCATAGTTAAGGAGACCATCTCAGGCCTCTGCCAGGCCCCTGTCGGTCCGGGGGTCATTTCTCATGTTTTTGTTGTAAAAGGACCCTTAGGTGGTAGACTATTCGTTCCTAAAATTTTATGGCGCTACGAACAATAATTTCCCCCCCCCCCCCGGGGGGGGGTTAAGGCGACCAAATTTTTTCAATTTTTCCAATTTTGACCCTACATAAAAAGAGAACAAATAGGAAATGGAAAAAAAAGCTCAATTTGAGTTTGTTAGAAATGTTCCAAGGATTCTAAAACGGTCTTTGCTTTTTTTCTAGCATCAAAACTGAAGGAGGAGTTACATTTTGAAATATCAATATGAATGAAAAGCACCCAAAATATTCCATTTTTTCCCAATTTTGACCCCACATAAAAAGAGAACAAATAGGAAATGGAAAAAAAGCTCAATTTGAGTTTGTTAGATATGTTCCAAGGATTCTAAAACGGTCTTTGCTTTTGCTCTAGCATCAAAACTGAAGGAGGAGTTCCATTATGAAATATCAATATTAGTGAAATATCAATATCTGAAAACCAATATGTCAAATTTTTGCAAAATCTAAGGCCTGAATCAAAAAAATGAATAGAATCAATTGTGTTTCTTTTCAAAGGTTACATATCATAGTCAAATTTTATAAGAATCAGACTGAAAATTCATTTTGGTGAAAAAAAAAATGATAATTTTTTTTTTTTTTTAAATCACAATTCACACTTTTAATATGAAGTTATGTATGGAAAGTATCGAAATAAAAATTAAAACTGCATTCAATTACATCAAATGTTCATTATATTACACTTCAACAAAAAATTTTATTTTTTGCTATACCCAACAATTCTAACTATCAACATTTATCCTGGGACTAGTTCTCGAGTTTTGATGCTAGAACCAATCCAAAGACAGTTTTAGAATCCTTGAAACATTTCTAACAAACTCAAATTCGCCTTTTTTTCAAATTCGAATTCTTTGAAAAAATATATAGCTCTAAACCTAAAAAAATGTTGCTGATTTTTGAAATATCAAAAAATTTTGAAAAAAAATAGAAAAAATTTGAATTTCAAAAAAAGCCGAATTTGAGTTTGTTAGAAATGTTCTAAGGGTTCTAAAACTGTCTTTGTTTTTGTTCTAGCATCAAAACTGAAGGAGGAGTTCCAATCTGAAATATCAATAAAAATATACCAAAAACACATTTTTCGTCAAAAAAAAAAACTAAGGCCTAAATCGAAAAAACGACAGGAGTAAAAAAGGTTTACTTTTACAAAATACATATACTGGCCAACTTTCAAACGAATCGGACGAAAAAAGTTGAACAGCCGGGACGGTCTCCTTAATTAGATCGAAATAAACAAGTTTTCTTCTATGCAGTTTTTGTCTCAAATGAGTATTTTATTAGTTATAGTGGTAAATGACTTACCGCAACTCCAGTCTTTGAAGCGGAAAGAAATTCTTTGATCGAGTTGTATGGCAATACTGCAATGGCGTCTCGCTTCCAGCGCTCTGTCTTGAAAGACCAAACCAAACCTACCGCTATACCTCGTTAAATACTCATTTGACGAAAAAAGTGTATAGAATAAAAGTTGTTTATTCCAATGTTATTACCATGTTTCAAGCAACAAAAATTTGAAAATCGTTGAGTAGCGGTTTATTCGAGCGCATTCGTCATCAATGACGAAACTAAACTTACCGCTATAAATCGTAAAATACTCATTTGAGACGAAAAAAGAATAGAAGAAAACTTGTTTATTTTGATTCCATTAATTAGGTTCAGGCACCAAAAAGTGGAAAATCGACAACTGTCATCTCCTTCAGATTTACTACTCCCACTAATGAATAATATTGTTTTCAAATGGTGGAAAAGACAGACACAGTCAAAAATCTAACTAGTATATTTACTTTATTAATTAGCCAAAAAGTATATTGCAAGAAGATTGCATACATGAGACTACCATTACAAAAAATTGGTCAATATTGAATATAATGTTGTCAACGAATTTCATAATTTCGTAGGTATAGAAGGGTAATATAGTCGATTATAAGACGTTTAACACGAATGACAATGTGCCCGGAAATGCTTAGTTTTCGAGTTATTTAAGTTTGAAGTTATACGAACGGCACTCCTGAATGGCCTTTTTATCGCAAAAACAGTCATTGTTTTAGCAATGAAAATGGAAGCTAACCCCTATTACAAACGTAAAGAGGTTAGGTCGTGAGGGGTAGCAACAGTTCTTTTAGTGAAAATTATAAATCAAGCTTTCTAGTGACGTTTGTTTACATCGACTCGAAGATGGCTGCCGCCATCTTCAGCCGGTTGGCGCCATGGCGGCAGCCACCTTGGCGTCGATGTAAACAAACGTCACTCAAAACCTTTATTTATAATTTTCACTAAAAGAACTGTGCCTACCGCTCACGACCCAACCTCTTTACGTTTGTAATAGGGGGTTAGCTTCCGTTATTAATTAAATTACGCTAGCCCTGCGTGCTTCCATGGCGCGCACAAGCCAGCTTTAAAGTTGAATAATTCGAAAATAACGCATCGCCGGGCAGAATGTCATTCCTGTAAAACGTCTTATAATTGACTATATTACCCATCTATACTTAAAAAATTATGAAATTAGTTGACAACATTATATTCAATATTGACCAAAAAATCTTGAATTGTTCACCTAGATATTTTAATTGATAATAAATCTGGCTTAAGTCTCGCTGAGCGGCGAAGCCGCTCAGCAAGAATGAAAATATCGAATATAACTGGAATTTGATGCGGATTCCGAATATGCAATTTGTTTTGACCGCTCTCGATTTTTTCGATATTTTTAAATTTTTTTTTGTTTGGAAAATTTCAAGATATTTTGTTTGGAATGAAAACCCCCCCATAAAGCAATTCCAACACTATGACAACTTCAAGTCGATTGAGAAAAATTGTGCAATATTTATAATTACTAATCACTATCCTCCTCTTCTTCAGTTTCCAACTGCTCTTCATTGTCAGCATCGTTTGGGTTAGGTTAGGTAGGTTAGGTTAGGTTAGGTTAGGTTAGGTTAGGTTAGGACCATTTGTGCAGCACACTTTGGACACTTATATTCTTTTGGGATCAGTTTCCGCTTTTCAAAGAATTCACTCACACTTTCTTCATTCTTCGTCATTTCGTGCAACTTAATCAAGTTCCAATCTGCGTGAAATTGACGGGCAGCCATTTCGGTAAATCTGAAGGAGATGAGAGTTGTCGATTTTGTAAATTTTGATGCCTCAGCATAGTTAATTAGTTCGAAATAAACAAGTTTTCTTCTATGCACTTTTTGTCTCAAATGAGTATTTTATTAGTTATAGCGGTAAATGACTTACCGCAACTCCAGTCTTTGAAGCGGAAAGAAATTCTTTGATCGAGTTGTATGGCAATACTGCAATGGCGTCTCGCTTCCAGCGCTGTCTTGAAAGACGAAACCAAACCTACCGCTATACCTCGTTAAATACTCATTTGACGAAAAAAGTGTATAGAAGAAAAGTTGTTTATTTCGATGTTATTACCATGTTTCAAGCAACAAAAATTCGAAAATCGATGAGTAGCTGTTTATTCAAGCGCATTCGTCGTCAATGACGAAACTAAACTTACCGCTATAAATTGTAAAATACTCATTTGAGACGAAAAAAGAATAGAAGAAAACTTGTTTATTTTGATTCAATTAATTAGGTTCAGGCACCAAAAAGTGGAAAATCGACAACTGTCATCTCCTTCAGATTTACCGCCATTTCTTAATTAATCAAATTTTTTTAAACAACAAAACTAATTCACTTTTTCTTCAAATTCGTATTTTCACAGTTCTCCTAAAGCACACTCAACAATTGAAATTCACATTTGGGCAAAAAAATTAATAATGTATAAAAATTTAAAATTCAAAAAAATCACACAAAATCGAAAAAATCGAGAGCGGTCAAAACAAATTGCAGATTCGGAATCAGCATCAAATTCCAGTTATAATCGATATTTTCCTTCTCTCTGAGCAGCTTCGCCGCTCAGCGAGACTTGTTCCATAAATCTACAACACATCGTTTATGAAATTCTACTATTCGAATTACATCAGTAAAAGAATTTGAAATAAACGCACACCACATGTTTACACTGCTTAAATAACACGAACTTGAACTTGAACTTGAACTTGAGGGCCGACAGTGTCGGGGCCTTTGTAACGGCCTACAATTCCCTCCACAATTTTCACACAAAGAGTTCAGCGCCTGGTACCAGACTTGTCCACTAAACTACTCAGGATCTACGATCCTTGTCACAAGCCTCCATTGGAAGGCATCACCGGGACAGCCAGTGTGTCAAAACACCATCCCCCAGCACATTGGGTCATTACAGCCCATTCTACCAGACTGGCTCATTCCAGTCACTGTCTCTTACTCCAGGCACGCACAAGAAACACTTTCATAGCCTCAGTGATACTCGCATTACACTCCTGATCCAATCCAGCAAGACAGCTCATACCGCAATCATCTTCAGCACATCTGGCATTCCACTCATTCTCTCCATACTGCTCAGACACCACATTCATAAAACTCTCTCTCTCTTGCTCATACTTACTACATTCCAGCACAAAATGCTCAATTGTTTCCTCTACTCCACTATTACACTGCTGACATAATCTGTTATTATTCTCATTCCATCTCCATGTACGTCTGTTCACACTCAATGACTTGCATCTCACAGCAAACAAGAGTTGACTTCCAAAACTACCATCATAGAACAGCTCAAACGGCCCACGGTAGTCCGACAGCCTTTTCCAATTTCATAATTTGAACTACTTACTTGTGTGAATACTTGTGTGAATTCAGGCACATCACCAATTACAGGCAGGAGTGCCTGATAAATAAGCTTTTAGGACGTGGAGCATTTTATATTTGATTGATGATGTCAATTTTGTCCAAAAAGTTCATTATCAGTTCATGATTAACGAAGCCACTCAGAATATTTTCCAAGTTGAATTGAAATTTATTTGCACATGCATAGTTCTTTAAATTAGTTCTTTGTGCAGCGTATGCAGGGCAGTCAATCACAATGTGTCCAACACTGAGCACACATTGGCATTGATGACACAAGGGCTGTGGATCTCTTGTATAAAGATAATTATGAGTAAGTTTAGTGGTAAGTAGTCTGCATCGCGTCAAAACCACTTGCTTTTTGCGCGATACAGAGGAATTTACCGTTGGCTTCAGTTTAGATTTGATTGTATGGTATTGGCTAATGCTCGAGTCCCATGCATCTTGCCATTTTTGTCTGAAATGTTGCCTGACATGAGGTATGAGATCAAAGTGTGGAAGATGGGGTGAACAGATTGTTTCCAGGTTACATGCTGCTTTTGCCAGTTGATCTGCTTTTTCATTTCCCATGATACCCATGTGGCTGGGAACCCACTCAATGATTAATTTCATTGGGGGTAGACCTTCATACCTCCTCTTGATTTTAGGTATCAGGTAGTGGTTGGAGGGAAGTATTTGGTTGAGGGCCTGAATAGCACTGTATGAGTCAGTGAACAAGACAAAATTTCCTGGTTTCTTTTCAATGTATTTTATGGCATATAAAATAGCCGTGAGTTCTGCTGTGAAAATGGAGGCCCTATCTGGAAGTCTTGCCATGATATTGGATTCACTCGACCAAATGCCAACTCCAACTCTGTGGTCGTGTTTAGAGCCATCTGTATATATTTCCTGTCGTGTAGTATACTGTGCTTGAGTATGTTTGAATAGAGCTTTCCATTGATTTTCGCCTAGTGCATCCTTTGGGTATGTTTTCACATGGGAAAAGCATTTCATATCAAAAGTTTCATATTTGTCAGAAGCCTGGGTAGGTCCAATGCAGTTTGATTTAATGCCCAATTCTTGTAGCAAGTGGAATATCCGGCCTGTTACTGGAAGAGGGTTTGGGTTATGTTCAAAGACATGGAAGGGGTAATAATCTTGGATTAGCAATGCAACTGGGTGACCAGGGACACTAAGTGCTCTGAGAGCATACTGACACAGCTGTTTTTTCCTTAAGTACATCAGTGGCATCAAGTTTGCCTCTATTTCTAGATGAGTTACCTTGGTACATCGCATTGCACCAAGAATAAAGCGCAGTGCTGCATATGTAAGGGTTGTTGGTGTGGCCGTGGGTATAGCCAGTCCTTAACAAACCTCGATAAGCATTTGGAGTAAACCATGAGAAAGGATAATAAGGCACTCAGGACTCAGCTTTTGGTATATATTGGAAGGAGACCGGAGATGACCGCCGAGTCTTGAATTACTGGAGACTTGGCTGGCGAGGTTCGCAGTCCGTGCAGGCAAAAAGGCACCGGCTCGTGACGCAGTCGACAGTGAGGGTGTGTGTTTGGAGTTGATTTTAGCGGCCTAATTTATCAGACTTTGGGATGACTCGTGACGTTTGGTGGTGGCACGTTAAGGTATCAGCGTTCTCTATCCCAAAATGGACAAGCGAGTTATCATGGTCGAAGCAGGTAGTTTAGTTAGCCGGGGATGGAATCTTAGGCTTACTAGCTTCAAAAATAACCCATGTGAATTGCAAGGGGAATAGATGGTAAAGGAGGTCTATCAGGCCCAAAAACAAGGACCAAAACTAATCCAAGTAGAAGTCCCAAAAGCGGGCCAGGGAGACTGTGTGTGTGGTGTGTGGCGATGACGTTGAGGTCCTGCAAAGAGTCCAAACGCTGGATGAGCAGTCCAAGGAGACATCAAGGAAAATTCCACCACCGACAGTCCCCAACATCGTACATGATAAAACTCCCACACAGCAGAACATCTCTGAGAAATTCTACAGATCCGACACGAGCTACTTTAAGGATTCTCACTTTTGGCAAGCTCAAGGAGATAGGACAGATTCTTTTGTAAATGGCAACTTGCTCAAAAATGCCTTTGACTTGAATATCAGAGCATGAGGTTAAAGACTTTCCGGTAATGACAATCGTTATTCATTACCGAAACTACATGCAAGTAAACACAAGATCTACGGAATATCATGAAAATATCAAGAGACTGCAACTTTTGCAGGAATCTGCAGGACAGCAATCAAGGAGGTTAAATTGGTGGAGTTTTGGAAAAAAAGTCGTGATTTCATAACACCAGATTCATGAAACCGCGAAAAGACATAACACGGCTAATATTGCGTAATAATGAGAATTACGCTTGTTCAGTGCGCTAGAAACATCCCTATCTCCGTACAAGAATTAACAGAGAAAAGGAATCCTACTTTCATTGCTATAAATCCTACTGAAAATCACGGATAAATATCATTTGAAATAATAAAAAAAATACTATCTACATTGAGAAAAGAAACACTACGTTTTTGGCTTGCACTGAAAACGATCTTTGCGAGACGAAACATGAGAATTAATGCTACTATTAACCCGGCGATTTTACGCGTCGCCATTGGCGATAAACCACCGGCATACATCGTACGTATTCGTGAAGGCATATGCTAGTAGGTATTTTGTCACAAAAATAAGCAGAAGTGCTTTAAATTTTGATAATGATATATATTGAAATATGTGCGATTAAGCGCAAGGTTTAAGGAGTATGAAATATAAAAAAGGAAACTAAAAAGAAACTTTAGCAAGCATGTGCATGAATAATTTGCGTACTCTATTAGTTCGTACGAAATTATTGAGAGGGCATTCCCACTTATTACACGTCACACATTTAAGAAAAAACTACTACTAGTGTTTGTAAAGAATCTTATTCGAAAATGCGTAAGGTACGATTTTTGAATCGCAGAATCACTACACGCGACGGCAATCTGTGCGTCGCCATTTTGAAGAACAAAGGGCCGGCACAAAGACGCCAGCCAGCAGCTCTGTCGTGCTCTAACGACCGTATTCGTAAACGGGTCTTGAATTAATATGGCAGCGTAAAATGTCGAACTTTGTTAGTGAGGCACAAACTTAGTCTGATAATATAATGGCTTGACACAGGAAATGAATCGTGAAACCAAATTTATACGTTTGTCACGTCGAAGATAGCACTTCGAAAGTAGCACATGCTAGTCTAACTTTTAACACTATTATTAAGTTCATCCCTAATTCACGACGATGAACAGATCCTTAAGTTAATCACCATGCACACAGGGAATTTACACTTGTATACATTACCAGGTTACTTCTTCTTATTTAAACACTAAATATCTTCACTTACACGAACGCGGTATGCACGAGCTATTCATGCACGAGAGAATGTGTTTCAAAGAGACGCCACGCACAGTGCTGCCAGATTCAGAGGCTTGAAACACGAACATGTCAATCGTGACTTTAATTTTATGCTTTTTTTGCACAAAAACTTTAAGGATTACGAATTAGAAGTAGAAAATAATTAATAATAAATTAGAGTAAGATTTTTGTCATGCCTTTCTCCGTCTTTAAGTCATTTGGGTTTTAGCTCGCCATTTTAAATGAACCGTTTCTCATTTGACTGTTCCGAAACTTCCAGAGCAAATTCGTGATTTTGAAATGAGCGATATCAGGTCAATAACTTAATCATATCAGCAAAGTTAATCGTTAATGTCACTAAATGTCGATAATATCTTTACTTAAAAAATGAGAATAAAAAACTCCGATACATTCAAACGTTCTAGTTCTGTCCGCGCATGTAAGATTAATTGGCTGGAGTTCTCTGCCCGTTCGTAGATTCTGTCAGCTGGCTGCGCATTCTGGGGTTTTAACCGCGGATCTGGGATTCTTATCTGTCTCCTGGGGTTTACAGTCATGAATTGTGTTGGCAAAACAATTAATTTCAAGGAGCTAAAATGATTGTACTACTTGGTAACCTCGAAAACAATAGAAAAGTGTAAGAAAATTTATTCATTAACGCCTTTTTTCGCTGATCTGGGTTTTTTCTTGTAGCATATGCTGGGGTTTTTTGGCAACATTCTTATTTTGGCGTCCCCTGTGGAATAGCTTCCACCGTCCACGTCACTGTATCAGAAGCTCTTCCGAGAGCAGGTGTGATATTTCGTGCTCAGGCTACCTCCTAATTTCTCGTGTGCCTGCGTTTTTAAATGTGTTAATCCTTTTTTAAGTGATGATCGAACTTCATAAAATTACAGAACTGAAGTGGAAGTGTGCCTTATATCTGTAAAAACGGTAGATAGCCATTCTACCTTTGCGTGTGTCAGTTTTCCCGTGTGTGCTTCAGTAGCTTCAGAACGTTTTCGCTGGGCGTTTTGTCTTGTTCAAGTGATTTTTATTTCTCTGTAAGTTTTGACCACTGAGTCTCAAAATCATTTGTATGATCGAAGAAGTGCGTTATTTATTGAAGGGGCCGAAATGCTTTAATTTGCAGCATGAATAATTGAAGGTCATGTGCATATTACGAGTCTTCCATTGCAGTTGTCGTGTATTACTGCGCCTCGAGCGCCATATAAAAAATGGCCGACCTTGAACCCTTTCGTGTCTTTGTAAAGTTAAGCCTAGTCTGGTTTGTAAATCTCGTGTGCGCTTGATAACAATTTAATGTGATTTCTTTTACTTTACAGGCAATGTAAAACGTACTGATTAGGTTATGATATGTGTCATAGCGGAGGTCTCGCAAAAAAGATGTAAGTATTTTAAAAAGATGTAAAGGTAGTGTAATACTCACAGATTACCTCTGTTGTACCAGCAGCTAAGCACTAGCAATATATTCTGAGACGATTAGAAACTTCTTATCTAATTTTACATTTGTTTTCTCGCAGTGCTTCTTATTTTTCTTGAAATCTGCGTTGTTTTGAAACTGTTTAAATCGCAGAGGCATTGATCGCCTTTGTGAACTTGAATATCGGGAATTAGCGCTCCTCATTGAAAGCTATGGCTGCTCTGTAAAGTTGCTGTCCTTATCGGTAGAGTATTTTTTATGAAATAATTTCGTAGTTGAGTAGAGTTTCTCTTTTGTATCGTTCGGGCCCCAAAATTAAGGTGATGTTTTTCAGCCCCTTTTAGGTATTTCATTTGTTCACGATAGAATTCATGAGAAATATTTTATAAATATACATACATTGATTAGGTTTTCGATTCCCCCTCCTTTTCTGTCTATTACGGAAAGTTTGCGTATCTTGTAACTTATAGCTTTGTTTTGTTGCTTTCGTCTCTATGACTCAACTTTTTTAAGCCGTTTATCTCTTACTGAGAAGTCCGTGATTGAACTTGTGTGCAACCTAAATTTCACACCCTTTCGATGTCATTATAGTCTAATCTTTACTGAGTACGTGAGTAAAATTGCAGCAGTTGGGTGAAAAATCCTGACTTTGAAAGTAGTAAAATATTGGTGGCTCTATTATGAAATGGCTTACCTTGCTTCCGTCTCGCTTCTTTCAAATTTGTGTGAACATTTTGTTGTGACTACGACTCAGCATTCCGGTGCTGTTTCAACGATTCAAACCACTTCGAGGAAATATTGTATCTAATTGAAATCAGTGCTCCAAGGAAAGGATATAAAGTTCCGAGCCGAAGCCTAGGTAGTGCCTCCATTTGTAGGACTAAATAACTCTTGTTTTTGCAGTGACGTATTCAACCGCGCCCAATACAACCTCCTTCTTCTTCCGGTGTTTTTCTTACCTGGCGAAGGGGAATAAGGGCGCGACAATTTTTAATGCTAATAATTAATTTATTTAAGTGCGAATGGGAAAATTTATAATTCTTACGCTTTTGTAGCGATTGCTACATTACCCCCCAAGGCGCAGACCGAAAGGTCCACCCGCTGCAATCATTTGTAGCGGGAAGGAGGTCTGACTACGCGTCCATGCCGGGTTCGGCAGTTGGAAAACGTTACTGAGCGGGGAAGTTTCACCAAACGGGTCTGCAAATTTAGATCGGCAAGAGTTCTAGGAACACGAGTTACTGCAGCGGGCTCGTCTGGTCTATCCAGACTTGTCGCTGTTTCAGTAAGAGGGCTAGGATTAGAATCTACGATAGGCTTAGGGATAGGGTTTGAATGTACAGGCACATAGAAAGGGTTACACTCAAGTTGACTAGGCAACAAGGCAGCCAACTGAGGAAGCTGAGATGGTAGATATGATCGAGTCTCAGTGGAAAGGGAATTCTGTGGGGAGAACGATGAGTTAGAAGTTACACTATGATCGGAAGTGTACGCGACTTTCAATCGATCAATGCTCACAGGGTCGTGTGAACCAGATCTTTCATGGATGAAATATTTGGGCGTGCGTTTGAGTATTTTGAATGGGCCATCATAAGGGCGCGTGAGTGTAGGTTTGATGGCGTCGTTTCGGACGTACACATGTGTGCAGTCTTGCAAAGCAGGATCCAGTTTGTCCTTAGTCTGAGGCATTCGTGGAGCCACATACTTGATCTGACGCATGCAGAACGGTCAGCGGGTGAAAATTCAGGCAAAGGTTTTGGGTCAACAATGTCGCCGGGGAGACGAAGTGTTTGCCCATAGAGCATCTCTGCTGCTGTGCATTGCTGATCTTGTCGATATAGATTGCGGATGCTCAGCAGTACCACTGGAAGTCTGTCAGTCCAATCGTGACTGCAATTAAGACAGCGAAGTGCAGCTTTGAGGTCTCTGTGGACTCTCTCAATAAGTCCATTCGACTGCGGATGATAAGCGGTAGTGCTGGTGTTAGAACAACCTAAAGCGGTGCTGAGCTCACTCCAAAATTTGGAGGTGAATTGTGATCCCCGGTCATGTGTGACACTTAAGGGAACACCAAATCTAGAGATCCAGTTGGACATGAAAGCGCGCGCTACAGTCTCAGTTTGGGTATCAGGAAGAGGGACAGCCTCAACCCAACGTGTGAACCTATCTATGATGGTCAACAAATAAGAATAACCGCGCGATAAAGGCAAAGGACCCACCAAATCTAGGTGTACAGAGTCGAACTTGTGACCTGTGAATGCACAACTCTGCAGCGCTGCACGATTATGTTTCACCACTTTACTACTCTGACATGCATGGCAATTTTGCACAATTTGCTTGACCTCCTTACGCATCGCTGGCCAGACGAAACGATCGGAAATCAAACGCAATGTACGGTTAATACCAGGATGAGAGAAGGAATGATAGTGGAGAACAGCTACTCTGCGGAGAGTCGCGGGAAGATACAAACGAGAAGGTCGCTCGGCATCACGGTACACGCCGTCAACCAAGGTTAATTTCAGAGAGGAAGTGTTAGAAGGTTTGAGAAGATCCTGAAGTTCAGGATCCTCCTTCTGAGTCTTGGAAATGTTACCGAAAGTGATTTCACCACTGGTTTGGACAGAGTTGATTCGGGATAGACAATCAGCGACAGTATTGTCCAACCCTTTTATGAAGCGGATGTCAGTGGTGAATTGGCTAATATAGGACAGGTGTCGAGCCTCTCTTGGGGAATGTCTTTCAGAAGGCATCTTAATCGCTGAGGTCAAAGGTTTGTGATCTGTGTAGATCACGAACTCCCTTGCCTCTAGAGCATAACGAAAGTGTCTCACAGACAGATAGATAGCAAGGAGTTCCCTACCGAACGCGCTATAAGCACGCTCAGTGGGCGACAGCTTTTTGGAAAAGAAAGCAAGAGGAGAGATATTAGTACCTACTTGTTGTTGCAAAACAGCACCTACAGCTGTACTCGAGGCGTCCACTACGAGACTAAAATCAGCATTAGCAATAGGGTAGGATAATTCGGTCGCGGAAGCTAACTTATGCTTTATTTCCTCAAAAGCTCTGCGCGCTTCTTCCGTCCATTTTACCTCAATAGATTTGCCTTTTCGTTTCGGTTCGAGCAAGTCAGACAAGGGGGCTAAAGTTTGAGCACAGTTTCGTATGAAACGATGATAGAAGTTAACAGAACCTAGGAACCTTCTTAGTTCCTTCTGGGTCTGTGGAAGAGGAAAGTTTTTGATCACTTCTACTTTGGAAGGCAAAGGTTTTAGACCTAGGCTAGAGATTTCATGACCTAAGTAAATCAGTGATGGCTTTCCGAGCTCGCATTTTGCAGGATTTACGAGGAGTCCAGTGTCGGACAGTCTTTGGAAAACGACCCTAAGATGGTCTTTGTGCAACTCCGGGGTTGTGGATGCCACTAGGATGTCGTCTAGATAGACATAAGCGAAAGTGAGATCAGAGAAAATTTCAGCCATGTGCCTTTGGAACGTCTGAGGAGCGTTCCTCAAGCCGTATGGCATTTTTAGAAATTCAAAGAGACCAAACGGAGTGATTACCGCGGTCTTAGCGATAGCACTCTCATCAAGTGGAATTTGATGGAAGGCGCTTTTGAGGTCAATTTTTGAGAAAATTTGTGCTCCTTCTAAATTTGCACTGAAATCGTGCAGATAAGGAATAGGGTAGCGATCCGGTAAAGTAACGGCATTCAACCTGCGGAAATCCCCGCACGGTCTGAATTCACCGTTAGCCTTGGGTACTAGCAAAAGAGGGCTAGCCCAAGGGCTTTTGGAGCTGCGGATAATGCCATTTTCTTGCATGCGCGCAAATTCTTTCTTGGCTAACGCCAATCGATCAGGCGGTAGTCGCCTTGCTCGGGAGTAGACCGGCGGACCTTGCGTCTCTATGAAGTGCTTTGTGCATGTCTGCATGTTATTAGAAGCTAAGTTAGGGTTTGTTAATGCAGGAAAATTTTTAAGTACCTGCTCGAACATGCACTCCTCCTTGAAAGCTATGGAGAATGAATGCAAGACATTAGCTCTAGTTATGCTACAAGCGGGAATTGAGATCTGTGTCTCCTCGTCCCTAATTCTACGGTTTTTAACATCTACAAGTATGCCAAACTTGGCTAGAAAATCAGCACCTATTATGGGCTCTTGTACCTCAGCTATCAAGAAGGTAAATTTGAATTTTCTCCTCAATCCCAGACTGCACTCTAATACTCTTTCACCGTAACAAGGAATTGGCGTGCCGTTTGCGGCGCGTAGTGTCGCCAACGACGGGTGGTTTTTGTCTTTCGCCGTGGCTGGGATAATTGACACACTGGAGCCAGTGTCTATTAAAAATCGGTATTTGGTGACGGGATCGAGAATCTGTAGTAGGCGAGTAGTCTGGGAATGAGGCAACGCAGTACTCGCTACTATGCGTCGCTGTTGGCGTTTCCCGAAGTCATTTCGGTATAACGAGGACAAAAGCGGGACCCGCACTTTCGTGCTTGGTCACCATACTTTGTGTGGTACCAGCATAAATTGCTACTAGCATCACGAGAGCGCGACCGAAAGCGGCGGTCTTGATTTGACCTATCATAGGATCTACCTCTATCAAAACGTTGAGGAGGAGGAAAAGGATGATAGTTGGAGGGATAGTCATAAGGATAGTCGTAGGCATTTTGGTGGCTTTGGAATCTCCCTGGGCCTTGCTGAATGTGAGCTACACTCTGACCTAAGTGGCAGTTCTGGAGAGCTTGCTTTATCTCTGCGATGTCTTGCTGCATCCTATCTATTGTTGCTGAGGATTGATTTGAGGGGGTAAAATTTGCAGTTTCTGGGTTTAAAACAGCTACCTGCGGCGTTTGTGACACGTTTAGATTTCGCATCACTGTCTCAGTGGACTCTGCAAGCTTCTCTAAAGTTTGATCAGGGCCTGCTAGCGATAGAAATGCACGCACATTGTGAGGAAGCTTAGTCATGAAAATTTCCTTCAGAAATCCCTCAGCTACGGCAACACCCGCAGCGAGTTTACGCAGCTCTTTAACTAACGAAGTGGGGGAGAAAGAGACAGAGACAGATGGAATTGCTGAGGCGTCTACAAGGCTTCTAAATTTGTCCGCATCGGACATCTGCAACTTCTGCAATATCTTTCTTTTCAAGGTGCCGTACGGATAAACATCGGGAGGGTTTTCTAGCAGGTTATTGGAGTCATTTAATAATTTCGTGGGGGCGGCGGACACGAGGGCATAAAATTTGTCAGTTTCATCCCTTATTTTATGATACCTAAACATAGCTTCTACCTGATTGAACCAGGTGTGAGCGTCCCCTGGAATGAAAGGAGGAAGACTAAGGGGTTTTGTGGGGGCTCGATCTTCATTATCTGATTCAGTCATGCTAGCAGCTTTCTTTCAATTTTCGTAATCAACGCCTATGACTTGAAATTAAAGCGACAAGGGTTTGCGTTATTTCTTTACCTACACAATCATTCAAATTAAGTTGAAAAAGAAGGAAGGAAATATGAAATTGGAAACAAAAAAATTTATGCGGTATGCGGCAATTTGCGTAGGCACAAAAACAGGTGAGAAAAATTATTTTTCTACCTACTCAAACGATCAATAACGTTGAAGAAACGGAGGGAAAGAGAGAATGGAAACGCGAATTTTTACGGTAGTCAGAATAAACGTAAGCACGGAAATAGGAAAAAATATATATTTTTCCTACCTACTGAGGCTCACAAAACAAACAAGGACAGGATAGCGCTGAAAAAAAACTTTGTTAGAGCTGCTCAGAGAACATTAACACGGTTAAACCTATAGAAATTCTCAAAGACTACGACATGGAAATTTATCACTACAATGATATGCCAAAATTAACCTCTCTCATAATTTCTCGAACACTTATCGAGTT
Organism: Morinoia aosen; assembly: GCA_030386875.1. Lineage (NCBI taxonomy): Eukaryota > Metazoa > Arthropoda > Malacostraca > Amphipoda > Talitridae > Morinoia > Morinoia aosen. The sequence continues at coordinate 27,771,994 of CM059559.1, forward strand.
GAATAGTTTTCAAGTTTTAAAGAAGGTTTTGGGGTTTTAAAAAACTCTGGTTGTCACCAGTGTAATTTTTACTGGGGTCACCAGTGTAAGGATTGTTGGTGTGGCCGTGGGTATAGCCAGTCCTTAACAAACCTCGATAAGCATTTGGAGTAAACCATGAGAAAGGATAATAAGGCACTCAGGACTCAGCTTTTGGTATATATTGGAAGGAGACCGGAGATGACCGCCGAGTCTTGAATTACTGGAGATTTGGCTGGCGAGGTTCGCAGTCCGTGCAGGCGAAAAGGCACCGGCTCGTGACGCAGTCGACAGTGAGGGTGTGTGTTTGGAGTTGATTTTAGCGGCCTAATTTATCAGACTTTGGGATGACTCGTGACGTTTGGTGGTGGCACGTTAAGGTATCAGCGTTCTCTATCCCAAAATGGACAAGCGAGTTATCATGGTCGAAGCAGGTAGTTTAGTTAGCCGGGGATGGAATCTTAGGCTTACTAGCTTCAAAAATAACCCATGTGAATTGCAAGGGGAATAGATGGTAAAGGAGGTCTATCAGGCCCAAAAACAAGGACCAAAACTAATCCAAGTAGAAGTCCCAAAAGCGGGCCAGGGAGACTGTGTGTGTGGTGTGTGGCGATGACGTTGAGGTCCTGCAAAGAGTCCAAACGCTGGATGAGCAGTCCAAGGAGACATCAAGGAAAATTCCACCACCGACAGTCCCCAACATCGTACATGATAAAACTCCCACACAGCAGAACATCTCTGAGAAATTCTACAGATCCGACACGAGCTACTTTAAGGATTCTCACTTTTGGCAAGCTCAAGGAGATAGGACAGATTCTTTTGTAAATGGCAACTTGCTCAAAAATGCCTTTGACTTGAATATCAGAGCATGAGGTTAAAGACTTTCCGGTAATGACAATCGTTATTCATTACCGAAACTACATGCAAGTAAACACAAGATCTACGGAATATCATGAAAATATCAAGAGACTGCAACTTTTGCAGGAATCTGCAGGACAGCAATCAAGGAGGTTAAATTGGTGGAGTTTTGGAAAAAAAGTCGTGATTTCATAACACCAGATTCATGAAACCGCGAAAAGACATAACACGGCTAATATTGCGTAATAATGAGAATTACGCTTGTTCAGTGCGCTAGAAACATCCCTATCTCCGTACAAGAATTAACAGAGAAAAGGAATCCTACTTTCATTGCTATAAATCCTACTGAAAATCACGGATAAATATCATTTGAAATAATAAAAAAATACTATCTACATTGAGAAAAGAAACACTACGTTTTTGGCTTGCACTGAAAACGATCTTTGCGAGACGAAACATGAGAATTAATGCTACTATTAACCCGGCGATTTTACGCGTCGCCATTGGCGATAAACCGCCGGCATACATCGTACGTATTCGTGAAGGCATATGCTAGTAGGTATTTTGTCACAAAAATAAGCAGAAGTGCTTTAAATTTTGATAATGATATATATTGAAATATGTGCGATTAAGCGCAAGGTTTAAGGAGTATGAAATATAAAAAAGGAAACTAAAAAGAAACTTTAGCAAGCATGTGCATGAATAATTTGCGTACTCTATTAGTTCGTACGAAATTATTGAGAGGGCATTCCCACTTATTACACGTCACACATTTAAGAAAAAACTACTACTAGTGTTTGTAAAGAATCTTATTCGAAAATGCGTAAGGTACGATTTTTGAATCGCAGAATCACTACACGCGACGGCAATCTGTGCGTCGCCATTTTGAAGAACAAAGGGCCGGCACAAAGACGCCAGCCAGCAGCTCTGTCGTGCTCTAACGACCGTATTCGTAAACGGGTCTTGAATTAATATGGCAGCGTAAAATGTCGAACTTTGTTAGTGAGGCACAAACTTAGTCTGATAATATAATGGCTTGACACAGGAAATGAATCGTGAAACCAAATTTATACGTTTGTCACGTCGAAGATAGCACTTCGAAAGTAGCACATGCTAGTCTAACTTTTAACACTATTATTAAGTTCATCCCTAATTCACGACGATGAACAGATCCTTAAGTTAATCACCATGCACACAGGGAATTTACACTTGTATACATTACCAGGTTACTTCTTCTTATTTAAACACTAAATATCTTCACTTACACGAACGCGGTATGCACGAGCTATTGATGCACGAGAGAATGTGTTTCAAAGAGACGCCACGCACAGTGCTGCCAGATTCAGAGGCTTGAAACACGAACATGTCAATCGTGACTTTAATTTTATGCTTTTTTTGCACAAAAACTTTAAGGATTACGAATTAGAAGTAGAAAATAATTAATAATAAATTAGAGTAAGATTTTTAATGCTAATAATTAATTTATTTAAGTGCGAATGGGAAAATTTATAATTCTTACGCTTTTGTAGACACATATTGGATTCTATCTAAAGACAGCAAATGAGATTTACAAGCAGTGTCAAAGAGAAAACATCCATATGATAACTTTGGCAAAATTATGGAAGTGTAGATTTTCATTAATATGTCAAAATTGGCTGACCATTTCATATTTGAGAGGATGCGAAGAAGTCTTAGGTCGTTATGACATTTCTGGGTTACTTCTTTTATGTGTGGACCCCACCGAAGTTGGGCATCAAGAAGTAGACCAAGAAATTTATACTTGGTGACAAATTCCAAGTTTACATTCTGATATTTCAAGTGGCAAGGGGGCTTAGTTTTTTTGTGAGTGAAAATCATACATTTGGTTTTCTCTGGAGAGATTTGAAACCCCCAGGTTTGGGACCAAACAAGAATGGCATCTAAGGCATCTTGCAGCATGCAAAGTGCTTCAGTCAAGTTAGAGCAAGTAACCCAAACAGCACCATCGTCAGCATAGAGGGATGTCTGTAGTAGAGGGTTACAGTCTTGGAAAATATCATTTATCATGATGTTGAACAATGTTGGGCTAATCACCGATCCCTGTGGAACACCCGACCTTAGGAAACGCTGCTTGGATAGGGTGTCATTGATTCTGACTCTTATATTCTGACTAAATCAGACCGGGATCACCTCATCTTGACAGAGTGCCGCTGCCCAGCCAAATAGTAGACTTTCTTACATAGCAGAAGCTGGGCCAAACACCCTGGGCAACTTAGACAAAATCGATAAATCCCCTGAACGATCCCATCGAAATAGTAACTTTGCTACTTTAAAAAAGAGTGCTAATATAGGTAAAATCAAAATTAAGCATGTAAATGCTCGAAGCCTGAATGGTAAATTGGATGAAATCAGAGTAATGTTGGTCACTGAAGAAATTGACATTTTGTGTGTCTCAGAAACATGGTTTGATTCACGAACCCAAAGTTCATTTTTTAACATTCCTGATTACGTGTTGTACCGCTACGATGGTGCTAAAACCAGCCGAGGTAGTGGATCTTGTATTTTTGTGAAAGAAATGTACTCAACATCGTCACTATTAGCGAATAAAGTTTGCGAAGGCATTGAAATGGTTTGGCTAGAAGCGCAAATAAATAAACACAAATCAATCATCATTGGCAGCCTTTACCGGCACCCATCGTCTCCCCTAAATCTAACACTAGATTTCATTGAGGAAACCTTCAAAGAAATCCTTCAGGCAAAAAAATCATTCTTTGCTTTCGGAGATTTTAATGTTGACCTAACGGACAAAAACAATCAGCTAAGCAAACTATTGTATAAACTAAGCTTATCACAAATGGTCAAAGAACCGACTCGCATCACTAAAGTCTCTGCAACTCTCCTCGATCTAGCAATCACAAATAATCCCACTGCAATACTTAGTACAGTAATATCACCTTCTATTTCCGATCACCACTCTATAGAATGTGAAATTAATATTGCAAAGGAAAGACAAAAATACCACTTAATGACCTATCGCTCGAAAAGGCACTATTCAGCAGAACTATTTCGAGAAAAACTTCTCGATAGGTCCACCGAATTCCAGAAAATGATGCAAACTGACGATGTTGACATTCAAGTGTCAATCTTCAACGAGAACTTCACAGCAGCTCTCGACGAATGTGCACCTTACGTTACCAAAAAAACCAAGCCAAAACGAACTGCTTGGATTACTGACGAAGTGAAAGATATGAGCAGAATAAAGAAAGCTAACTTGCGAGAGTACAAAAAAAAATAGATCAAACAGTACCTTATACAAGAGATATAAAGAACATGAGAAAATTCTTCGAAAAAAAATCACTGAAGCGAAACAAACTCACTTCCACCAGGCACTGATAACGGCTAAAAATAACCCGAAACGAACTTGGGAAATCATTAGTGAGGTAGCCCCATATAAAAATCTAGATCGTAAAAGTAAATTTGAAAATCCCTTGGCAACAGCCACAGATTTCAACACATTCTTTTCAAAAGTAGGGGCTCAAGTTTTCAGTGAGGTGTGTACCAATCCAGATGAAACGACAATTGAAAATTCATGCCCCACTGCACCCTCGAGGACTGATGTCAAGTGGAGACCACGCCCTGTCGATTTACCGGAGTTACAAAATATCTTGTACTCACTAAAAAACACAAAGGCAATTGGACATGATGGTATCAGTCCTCAATATATCAAAGACAGTTTCCCTGTCACAGCACCATGGATTCGTCTGATAATTAATACATCAATAGCAACCAACATGTTTCCAAACCAATGGAAACACTCCATTATTAGACCGTTGCATAAAAGTGGTGACCTAAATACAGCATCAAACTACAGGCCCATCAGTCTTTTGCCTGTCATGTCAAAACTATTAGAGAAAGTGGTGACGAATCAACTGTCGTTTCACCTGGACGAGTCAAGTCTACTCCACCAAAATCAATATGCCTATAGAAGAAATACTAGCACTCAAGACGCTCTGCTCAATATCTCTGAAAAAATATACAGTGACATCGATCAAAAGAATGGAACACTCTTGCTGCTACTCGATCTCTCTAAGGCGTTCGATAGCGTCGAACATGATAGACTTCTACGTAAAATACTGAACTTGGGAATAGACACGCAATGGTTTGAAAGTTACTTGTCAAATCGATCTCATGCAGTCCGCATAGAAAACAAATTGTCCCCATTCATTCAAAACAATTTTGGTGTTCCCCAAGGATCCATTCTTGGTCCGCTACTGTTTTCTATTTTCATTAATGATTTCCCTCCAATGCCTTCTAACACACGGATCTCGATGTATGCAGATGATGTTCAAATTTCAATAACAAGTTCTGTAGCGGAAATACCACAGACGCAAATTAAAGCTGAAACTTTACTGACTAGCCTGAAATCATGGTACGACCGAAATGGTCTTAAATTAAATGCTAATAAAACACAATGCATTATTTTTGGATCCAAAGATGCAATTAAAAAACTTCAGAGCTTACTCTTGAAGTTGGAAATGATAAAATAAATGCATCAGAAAAAGTTAAAAATCTAGGGATCTGGTTCGATAGAAATATGTCCTTCAAATCTCACGTTGAGACTACTTGCAACAAAATCTACGGAACTTTAATGTTTTTCATCCTATAAAAAGTATGCTAGACGAAAAATCCAGATTATTAGCAATTCAATCCCTTGTGTTATCGCGCATTGACTACTGCAGCCTAGTATGGGGAGACTTACCTAAATACCTTCAAAGGGACTTACAAAAGTGCATGAATTTTGCAGCGAAGGTGGTATGCAACGGTAATTTCAAAAGAAGTGACCACGTAACCCCTCTCCTCAATAAACTCGGCTGGATTCCTATCCAAGAAAGGCTCCTCATGCAGAAGGCCCAATACGTATTCTCCTCGTTATATCTTCCTCAGAGCAATGCTGAGATAGTGTGTTTCCATCCACCCACTGTAACCAATCAAAAACCAAATAGAAACAATAATGTCTTAGTCAACTATCGTTCATCTCACTTAGGGCAGAAGGCTCTGTCCATATCAGGCGCTTTACTGTGGAACAAACTTCCCCTGAGTATTAAAGTCCCTCAAAGACCGAGAGAATTTAAAGCCAAAATAACTCGTCATCTAGTGTCTCAAGAATAATTCTTAGTTACAGAACACACAAAATAAGTACTGTCGAATCTCATTTGCCTGGTATCTCCATTGCTCAATAACCTCCCTCGCTTATTGTTTTATAATACAAGATATCACAAAACAGTTTTAGAGTATGCGTAGGTAGTGTGATTTGATCGCCTATACGCTGCCGTTTGCAAACATGCTTACTTGAATATGGGTGTACGTATATAGGTGTATGTGGGCATATGGGTGTGCATATGTGCACATATCTACTCTAGTGCACACAGGTGTACGTGCACGTACACCTGTGTGCACTAGAGTAGATAAACCAGTTGAAGGTTGCATTTTATGTCATTCCTCTCCATTTCTGTGCAAGCATCAAACTAGACCGTCATGGTACTTACGTGTGTGTGTGTGTGTTTATCAATTGCAGACATTCTGCACCATATTACAAAGATAATGTGATTTTCTTTCTAATATGAAATTGTAAAGCAACCATGTAAAAAAAGCAAGAAATTCGTTGTGTGATCACCCATTTATACTGCAGTATTACGCTTATAGTTATATGCTTATAATAATGTGATAACTATGTCTGTTTATCAATTGCCGACAATTTGCGCCATATTTCAAAGATAATGTGATTTTTTTTTTCTTCTAATATGAAACCTTCATAGGACATTAATGTTTTCTTTCTTATTCACGTCCCACAATCGTTTTCATGTTTCAGACTTAGGTAGACTGTTTTGTGCCACTATTTGTAGTACGAAATTTTATAAAATTCATGCGATAATAAAAGATATTTTCTCCGTTTCCCTCGATTGGAATTTCTGGTTTATACTGACTGGTTTACGCTGATATTCGCGCACATGCTTACTTGTAGATATCTGTACGTGTGCACGCTGTGCGTATGACACTAAATAGAATACGTATGTATTGCCTCGATGCATAGAAATGCATTTGTGTATCCTTACGAGTTTGGTGTAATTATGTGCGTGCATGTGTATATGTATATATTTGCGTGTATATGTGCACACATGTGTGTACTAGACTGACAACTAGCATTTTACTAGAGATAATGGTCTTTTTTCTGTTCACTCTCAACTTGTAACATTACCTAACTCGTCATCTCTTTATTATTGTAAAGCATTCATGTAAAAACTATACATTTGTTGTGCGATCATCCACTTTTTGTTTAAATAAAATGCTTATCAACTAATGACCGCTATGTTAAAATTGTTGGATTTGAAATACAAAACTTATTATCTTCTTGGTCCTCATGCTTATGTGTACGTGTATACATGTATATGTATGTGTGTATATGTACATGTATATATATGTATGAATATATACATATGTGTGTATATGTATACGGATGTATATTTATATATATATATATATTTTTTCATGCTTCCTCAAAATGACACTTTTGAACATTGGCCGAAACAAGCGATTCATGTATTATTTCCTGGCATCAAGAATTGCGAAGTTTTATGTCATGTACATGTAAACTGTCAAAAGTGTTTTCACCTCACAATGAAAATGCATCGTCCATGAAATTGTGTTGTCTATTATAATTATCATTACATGTATTATCAAATGTAGATTAAGCAAGATTAGGAGTACATTGCCCTCAATCATTTATTTTCGACTAGTGACACGAGTTTTACAATACTCGTGTGTGTGTATCATCTAAGTGTATTAATTTTAAGAGATTTTAAAAACCAATGATGGTACTTTTGTACCATCTATATTGGAAATATACTGTTTTTCTTTTTTCTTTTCTTTCTTTCTTATTCTTCGCTCCTTGATGAAAGACATTATGGTTTGAGGTAGGTTACCTTCAAGTCCTAAAATCTGTAGCTTTTGCAATAGACCATAATGCCAAACAGTGTCGAAGGCCTGTTTTATATCAACAAATATTACAACACAAAAGTCCTGCAGGGTTATTGCTCTCCGAATGGAGTTTTCAATACGCGTGAGTCCATCCAGAGTGCAACGCCCCGCTCTGAATCCACTCTGATTCTCGTTCAAGCATTTGTTTTTTTCTATATATTTTAGAAGTCTCCAGTTTATTATTTTCTCATAAAGCTTGCACAGTCATTTGTGAGTGCTACTGGTCGGTATGCTCTTGGGTCTGTTGGCACTTTTCCTGGTTTAAGGATCGGACATATTATGGCCTCCTTCCACTGCTCTGGGATTTCTGAGACCCAAACTCTATTAAAGTAATTTAGTATGTATTTTGTCTGGTCTTCATTCATATGTTTAATGAATTCTAGAGATATTGTATCTGGTCCGGGTGCTTTAGTTTTAGAGCTGATTATTGCTCTTTTGAGCTCTACCATAGTGAGAGGACGATTGTAATCATGCTCTGTATCAAATGAAAATGAGATAGGAATTTGTTCACAGATGTTTCTATGTTCATCAAATATTGGATCATGAGACTCTAAGTTGTTATTCGAGGCATATTGGTCGTGCAATATGTCAGAAATTTCCTTTAGGCAAGTAATTATTTCATTGCTTGAGTTTTTGAGCACAATTTGTCCCCGGCTTTGTTTTCCCTTTATGGCTTTAATTTAGTGCCAAACCTCCGCTGGAGAAGAGGTACTGAGGCCTGACACAAATGCCTTCCAGCTGTTGGCTTTAGCCTCTTGTACTGTTTTTCGGAAAATTGCTCTTGCTTTTTTGAATGCAATCCATTTCTCAATGTTCCCTTGGTGATTTTTGTAATGGTTGTATGCCTTATGATATTTCCTATGGGCTATCTTGCAATCTTTAGTCCACCAGCAATTAGTCCTTTGTAGTGGTGAACGGCTTTGACTGGCCCTTATGTTACCTTCAGTTGCTGCCAGTATAGCTGTGGCTAAGGATTGATAAGCATCAGATATTGACCTATCTAAGCAGTTCGTAAACACTAGAGCTTTTTCGAATTTCGGCCAATCTGCACTGCGCAGGTGCCATTTTCTTGGTAGTTGTGCCGTGGGAAATGCTAAAGTGGATTCAATTATCAGTGGAAAGTGTTCACTTGTAAAAGTATCGCTACAAGTGTTCCATGTAAACTTAGAATGCAGGTCCTCAGTGACTGTTGTTAGATCTATATGAGTATAAGTACCTCTGGAGGACAAGAAGGTTGGGGCAGTGTTATTCAGTAATAATAAATTGTTCTCTGTCATCCAGTTCTCTATTATTTTACCCCTTGTATCACTGAAGTCAGATCCCCAGCTATAGCTGTGAGCATTTGAGTCCATCATAATGATGCTGGATCCTGTTATCTGATTGCTGATGTCCTGTAACTTCTGCATTAACCCATTACTTTCCAAATGGGGAGGCAAATACATATTTATTATATTGATAGGCTTTTTGTTGATAAATATTTTGCAGAGCACGAGTTCTAATGGTGTAGTCAATTGTGTTGTTATGTTTGGTATACTGGAGTGAATAAAGGTAATCACCCCACCTCCTCTACCTTCCCTTCTTTCATGTCGGGAAGGATTGCAGTAATTTTTCAATTTTATGTTGTGGCCTCCTTGTAACAATGATTCTTGAATACATATGATTCCTGAATGATGTTCATCAATAAGCAAGTGAAGGTATGGTAGTTTTGCAAAGTAGCCTCTAAGATTCCACTGTAGGATTGTTAAATTCATGCTTGACTGATGAGGGAGGTGACGTTTAATTTTGTGAGTAACTCGGAAATTAGTTCTCCAGCTTCTAGTAGGCTTCCTATTTCTGTCAGACTTTCTATTTTTTCAGTTATAGTGTTAGCTAGTAAGATTTTGATAATAGCAGGAAGAAGTTTGATAATTAGATTTTTAAAGTAGCCCATCATTTGTTTTCCTGGGAGATCTATGGCAATTGCTCTGTTCCATTTGAGTTGTCCGCACCTCTTTTTTGAGGTTGTCTTTCTATCATGATGCTGTGTTCCAGAGGATATGCAGGGGCTACATCAGTCTCAGACAATGTACTCTGGCCCAACGTTGGGTACTGACTCCTTGTAGTGGTTTGTGTGGGCATGGATTGATTCCTGTAGCTTTGGCTGTTTACCACCTGCCTATATTTCTTATTTGCTGTTGTCTTCTGAGAGTTGGTTCTGTTGACAAGTGGGTGCAAGCAATGTGATTGGCTTATTGCTGCATATGTATTCTGAGAGAAATTTTGTTGTTGTGGCAGAGTCAGAGCAGGGAATGTGTGCTGTGATTCAAGGTCAATAAACTCTTCAGAGTTTATCTCTGATTGAGTTTTCTGCCGTTGAGAGTAGATGGCTCGTGCTTCATTGAAAGAAATATTTTCGCTGGCCTTGATTTTGGAAATTTCGTGTTCCTGAATATATTTTGGACAGTCTTTGGAGTTAGCAGAATGATTCCCTTTGCAATTTGGGCAGTGGTAGTTCTCTGATTTGCAGGTTGCTTCGTCATGTTCTGCTGATGAACAGTTTCTACAAATTTTTTTGTTCCGGCAGGTGGAAGCAGTATGCCCCCACCTCCAACATTTTGTGCATCGGATTGGGTTTGGATAGAAAGGATCTACCTTGTAATTACAATATCCTGCCTTGATCTCCTTGGGGCATTCTGTTCCTAGAAAAGTCAAAACAAACATAGGAGAGTCAGCTCGTTTTGGGTCCATGTACATTTTCCTAATACCTACTATTCCTGATGGGGCAAGGTGCAGCAGCAGTTCATCCAGGGACTCCCCGAGAAATTCAGGTGCATAGATCTTGCCACATACAGTAGAGGCTCCCCAGGCTATTTGAGTAGTTACAGTTATTTTGTCCAAAGATTTGGCAGCAAGTAGTATTTTTGTTTGTTCAAAGGTTTTCACTTTTATAATTAAGCTTCCTGTTTTTTTATATTCCACTTTTTCCACTGGGCCACAGATTTGATTGATGAGGGTCTGTACTCTGAAGGGACTCAGTTTGGTTAATTTGATCTGTTCATCACTGGCAGAGATTATGACATGTCGGGATGAATCAGGTATTTTATCTATATTTTCAGGCAGGTTCAAATCAATTTTAGCCGATCTGGGTTGTGAGAAAGTTGCACGATTGTTTTTGTATTGCTTTTGGTTGTTAGGAATGGTATCTATGGTTGTATTTGGAGACCTATCCCTAGATATCACTCCAGATGGGTTGCTTTCAAAGGACAAGTCTGTAGTACAAAATTCCAAGTTGTTGCATGAGTTTCTTTTCTTTTTAACATAAGCTTCTTTTCCAACAGTCTCCGGGCTTTGGTCAAGCGTTCGTTTTTGTGGATTATTGGACTTTTTGGTTTCATTTGTAACTGCAAATATTGCATTGCTGTCAAGACTATGCATTTCTGATACAGTTGGTTGAGTTAGGGCAAAACTTTTGGGGGTTGAACTCCTGGCTTTAGGTTGAATTTTTTTGGAAGATTTGATATTTCCATCCTTTCCTGGCACAGGTTGAGAGTATGATTGCACTCCTTTTTTACCCTTGGTGTTGCTATTCCCAGGGCCTCCAGGGGGGTTTTCTTTAGAGGCCATTGGGTAGGTCAATCTTTCAAGGACTTTCAGCAGTTTATTTTTGATAGGATCCAAAGTTACCAACGTAAAATAGGCAAAAATGGAATTTCAAATATTGGGGTTTTTAGGCTCACTTGGGAAAATTATCTGAGGGCTGAAACAATAACAATATAAGTTGGTAAATGCCGAGGGCCCAAGGCCCCAGCGGTTTCAACGCCGGTAATATTACCTTAAAGATTGAGATGATAATTATTTTAACTTAATTTCAAGTTACAAAACTACTGGTACTTGCCACAAAGCGTTAGAGTTCTTTTAGCCACCACATCCTTCCAGCTCTCTTTGCAAGCCGCTGCAGGATAGACATCGTGGACTCGTGGTCCGGAAATCTTGAATCATTTGAACTAGATTTCCTCTGCGAGTCTGCGGCCAAACGTCATTAGCGGGTAAGAAAGTACAAGCATTTTTATTCTTCTTCTTCTTTCTTCTGTTTTATGAGGATCCCGGTTCCTGTTGGTCCATGCACCTCAGGTCCTTACGTGAAGTGGTCAGTTCACTTCTGCTGGCAGAAAGAGAATTCATTTCAGATTTTTACAGGCTGTACGGTTATCATTTTGTAACATGGATATCACTTTAAGATAGAATAGCTCTGATGGGTTAGCACAACATACAAGGTTAGTGGAGTCAACCTATTGCTTAAGTGGGAACAGCACAGAGCCATAATGGGGATGGATGGTCCAGCCTGGGGGGCACAACCTGGAGCATCTTGTCAGTCATAAACATGTGGGTCATTAGCTTACTTTCATGATCCATAATCACTCCCTACTCTACGGAACAACTTTACATTACCACTAATACTATATAAACTTTGGCCTGATGGGCGTAATTCAAGTTTTACTTTGGACAGGGTCACCAGCGCGAGGGGACGCGCATTGAATTGCAAATGAATTAAGTATGGAAACTGACTCAGAAGGAGTTCGACACTGGTGTTCGGACGCAATATTTCTAGCGTCTAATAATCCATGAAACAACAAAACTACCACAAGCCAACACTGGTGAAAATGAGAGAATAGTTTCACTCGCTGGTATGGGATTTATTAGTGGAGGTTGAACGCCGAAGTGCGAGGCTTGATTTTTGTTCGAGAGACGTCCTTGGGGAGAGTTCGAGGAGGTTGCAGGACTTCAGACGATTCGTTCAGCTCAGGCTTGTGAAGCGTGTGCTGGAGTGTGAAGTCGATGATGGTGTAAGTGTGGGAGGTTCCGACACTAAGTGAGTAGTGAATTGAGTGCTGAGTATGGGAATAGTTACCGGTTGGGAAAACTCGGTAAGAAGGGGACTCTCGACCCAATGGTAGTCACAACTGGAGGTTTTAGCGGCTTAGCTGCAGGGATGCAGGCCTTCCAGTTTAATAAGTTAAAATAAGAGGGGCAATTGTAAGTATCAAGTGTTAATGTTAAGCTTTTTTATTGTGCCGAGTGTATTCCGATAGCTTAAAAGTAGTGAGCAACTTAGGATCATCTCCTTTGTTTTGATTCCGTGCAAGCGCTTGGGCGGGCACAAGTGCTTAAGCTTACTGTGCCATTTTTGTCAAGTTGTGTTTTGTTTTATTCTTTCTTTTTTTGTGTTTCCAGCCTCTGAATTATCTTTGTGTTCTCAAATGTTGTATTTTAATCAAGTTAGGTTTTGAATCACTTATAATTTATTTTAAATTCCACAGCTGTATCTTTTTAATCAAGTTAGGTTGTGAAGCAATCATAAATTATCATTTTTAATCTTTACAGCTGTATTTTTCTTAATGCAGCTAGGCTTGCATCAATTATCATTTTTAATCTTTACAGCTGTATTTTTCTTAATGCAGCTAGGCTTGCATCAATTATCATTTTTAATCTTTACAGCTGTATTTTTCTTAATGCAGTTAGGCTTGCACCAATTATCATTTTTTAATATCTACAGCTGTACTTTTCTTAATGAAGTTAGGCTTTGCATCAATTATAAGCTTTGTTTTCACAGCTGTATTTTCAATTAAGTAGGGTTTGAAATAATTACAATGTTTTAGTTTTTTTAGTCAACGCTAAGCTCATTTTTAAGCAATTTACGTAAATCATTGATCATTCAAATCTTGCTCAGAACTATCCTTATAAATACCTAATTACAAGTGACAACATGTTTTTCCTAAGAGAATCAGTATTGTATATTTAAATAGTAGTGATGTTTTGAAGAATAGTTAGTTAGTAAATTTAATTAAGTAGTCATTGTACATTGATTCCTAGCGTGAATAACAATTAAGTTATTCCACGTTAAAACTCAAACTAGTTAGTACTATTTCAGTTAGGAAAACTGGGAACATTTTACAGTTCAATTAGTATTAGAAATTTGCCTGATGTGTTGGAGAAGACAAGTAATTCTTGTAAGCCAGAAATAAGCCATCACAAGCCGCTGTTTCTTGAAGGTAGTTAGGTGCTAAGCTGAGATAGTTGTAATCTTACTCCGTAACTTCTTATATAGAGGTTTTCCCTTTTCCTCCTTTTTTATTGTTTAGGAATTCCCTATTAATTTGCATTAGCAGTTGCTGTAGATATTTTTACCATAGTTAATTAATTAATTGAGACGTTAGGCTCAGTTGCCACTGCTTTTGCCATTGTAGTTTTGCCTTTTTATGTTGTTCTTATTGCAAAAGAAAACCCGAAAAGTCTCGTGCTCAGAGTTCAAGGGATTGCACTAGCTCCCTCAATGCCTCATGGGCCCTTTCGGCCAAAAACATATGTGTATTTTGTAGTACCTGTACAGTTATTATTATGCTCCAAACCAGGCAAAGTTTTGCCTGTGCATTTACTAGTATAAAGTGTAGCTTCATGCCGTTAAAAATATTAAGATTAATATCTGGCTCCGAGCAAATTGTCAGTGCTCCGAAGTTGATCCCCGCTTGCACTCCGGCGCCAGAGTGCTGGTGGGGGTCGTTTTTCGAAGAGACTCCTCGCTTTGAGGCGGCATGTTAATGCCAGATTGTTTGCAGCATAGCTTGTGTTGATATGTGGTTTCCCCAAGATACCGTGTGCATTCTCACCCAGCCTTGTGCTCCCGTACAGGAATCTACGAGACACTTTACACCCCACTGTCACGTCATCTACCTTGCCACTCTTATTAAGGGGGTAAATAAACCGGTAGCCAAACTTGGCAGAGGACAAAAGGAACTGCCTCCTTTCCTTGGTTTCTACTCAATTACTGGGCGGTGAATTCTGTTTCCTCATTCCCCTTCAACCTCATTCCTCATCCACGTTACGTTCCCCATCCTAGTGACGTGACGAATTGAATTGAGACACTCGGGCTGCATCTAATTCACTTGCTGCTGACCCAGCAATTCAATATTGTATCAACTTTTGGGGAATTGAGCCTTTCACCGTCTTCTTTATTCACTGACGCTTATGCCGTCTCAAGCCATTGGGATTTCCATGCACATGACCATCCCCTCATATACACTTGCCATGTAACCACCACTGCTGCGAGCCGACTGGGGTCCTACTCAAGATTGGACCACAACATCAGCTCATCCTGAAGCGACCGACAGGATTGACAAATCTTCCAGCTTCAATAAAAGGCCAGAAAATATAAACCATATTTCCTTTCTTTTCATTCTGCGTGGTCCAGTCCGTGGTAAAGTTCTCTTGTAAGTTTTGATTGAACGGAGGCATAAAGCTCCCGAACACCGACTTAATTAACTCCTTCTGAGATTGCAAATCATCGAAATTCAATGTGCTTTAACGAGCACTGGTGACCTCTTTTCAAATATTCTTGCTCTTCCAGCTTAAAGAAATTCCAATAATCAAATTAAGTACTCCACCTTGGGTGAACATTCAGACTGTGCACTTGAGAGAACAAAGTCAAATCTTTAATCTGAACTTTCCCACTTTGGGAGTAGTTCAAATTGGTACTGCTACTGCTACAATTGGAGTGCATGGATGGAGCAATTTAAGATACTCTTTGCTGTAATGTTAAATTGGTGTTAAGGAAAAACACGATGTTCAGAAAATTTCCTCTTACAATGTTGGTTGCATTTACATTTTGTCCTTTTTTCAAGCAACCAGGAGAAAATCAAACGAACATGGCGCAGGTGCTTCCTTGGAGAAGTTGATGTTACTTTATTTGTTTAAGTTAGTGGTTAGCAGCTATAAATTACCTAATTTCCCAGTAGAGATTAGATACTTTGACATTGAATTTAATATTTTAAATTGTATTTCTGAAGAGTAATTTCATCCTCCCAGCAGATTCTTGACAGAAAGAGTTACACCTACTGATTGTACTTCTTCAGCTAATATAGTTCTGACTACACCATATTTTGGACATTGGAGCAGAAAGTGGCTGACTGTTTCAATACATCCACATGAGCACTTATCTGTTTGAGACAAATTAAATCGATTGAGATGCTGATTCAGGCCCACATGGCCTGTTCTTAATCTGACCATTGCACTTTCTATAGATCGGTTACGATGAGAAGACCAAGGCCAAAATCCCACAGTGTTTCTGATCTCTAATAAAAATTTACCTTTGTTCAAGTCACTTACTCTTTTGAGCCACTGGCTCTGCCAAACCTCAGTCAGAGCATCTCTAGCTTGTCTCACCTTGTCAATTTGAGCCGAGTGAATGAATGGAGTTACCGGACTTTGATGTGCTGCCTTGGCTGCCAGATCTGCAAGCTCATTCCCTTCTAAATTATTATGACCTGGAATATACTGGATGTGAGTTGGGTATTTTACATTCAACAGTTTGACATATTTATGAATCTCGTATATTAGATGAACATAGTTTTTAGCCTTCCGATTTTGCAACAGGGCAACTTCCGAGAGAGAGTCTGTATATATCACAGCTCCTGGCAATGAAGCATAGTTCTCATAAAGGTACTTTACTGCTCGAGAAATTGCAAACAATTCACAACCAAGAATTGCAGTTTCGGCGGGCAATCTCCAATTAGACATGATGGTATTATTAGATTCTTTAATTATCATCGACCCAGTCGAAGAGGGGGCAGGACTAGTAAGCTTTGAACCGTCAGTATATATAGGCAAGTATGAGGGAAACAATGATTCCTCCAGGTATTTAGAGATGGAACCTGCCATTTCATTTGACATACACCCTACTGGGGAATTACCAAATTCGGTCAGAAAGTAGTTGTCTATTTCTTCCCAAGGAGCTATAGGGGAAATAATTGGAACCATCTCCTTATTACTTCTCTGTATTTTAAGATGAGCAAAAACTTTTTTCGCTCGTATGATTAATGGCGGGACCAATATGTGGCTTGTCCAAGGTCTATCTTGCAAGCGAGGCTGTGGTTCCAACAGTTCTTTTGTTATTTGGACATTGGAACGCAATTCTGTGAGTCTACAGTAAAATTTTATAAGGATCAACATGCGATGAAGGCTTAGAGGCTGAGTATTACTTTCCGCTTCCAATGATAAGATAGGGGAAGTACTTCGAGACCCTGTTGCAATACGTAAACATGCATTTTGTATTTTACCTAATTTGTCTAAATAAGTATTAGATGCTGTACTATAGAATATAGAACCGTAATCAATGCAACTGCGAATTACTGATTTATAAAACATTAACAGAGTCTTTCTATCAGCACCCCAATGTTTGTTTGAGATAGACTTCATTAGGTTTATTTTAGGTATACATTTATCTCTGAGGCGTTGGATATGATTCTTCCAAGTTAAACCTGGGGCATTCAACAGCATTCCCAAATATTTATGGTTATCAACAAAGTCTATACAGGAATTACTCAAATATATGTCTGGCTTAGGTAGGTTTTTCCTAGTGAACTGCATCCCCTTAGTCTTGGACTGGTTCAAACACAATCCCCAAGAGTTTGTCCATTCCTTCAATTTATTAACTTGCTCTTGCACAAGCCTGCCAACCTGGCGTTGGTCATTGCCACTGCAGCACAAAGTAATATCGTCAGCATACTCAAGGAGCATAACACAATGAACTCTAGGTAAGTCTGCTAACATTAAATTAAAAAGGGTTGGAGATAGGATGGAACCTTGCGGAACTCCTGAGGGTAATCCCCTTTCCGTTGAATAGCTGCCCTCCAAGAACACTTTGAATTTCCTGTCGTTCAAATATTCTTTGATCCAGCATAAGGTTTTGCCTTTGATTCCTAGCTGAGACAGTTTATATAGTAGGCCTGTATGCCATATACAGTCATAAGCTTTGTTTAGATCAAAAAATATCACTATACAGAGGCCACGGTCAATAAGGGAGCATCTTATACTCATTTCAAGTCTGGCTACTTAGTCAAGAGTGCACAATCGTCTCCTAAATCCACTCTGAGTTTTACTGAATGCGTCAGATTGTTCCAACACATAATAGAGTCTATTACAGATCATTTTTTCCATGACTTTAGTAATACAGGGTAACAGAGATATGGGCCTATATGCCTTGGGGTCAGATGGGAGTTTCCCAGGCTTAAGTATAGGGAGAATGATGGCAAGCTTCCAGGTAGCTGAGATTATTGAATGTTCAAAACTATAATTAATGATCGATAATAACCAATTTAAATATTCTAGAGTAAGATTTTTGAGCATAAGATTGTGAACCATATCATGACCTGGAGATGTATTACGGGAGCACTTTAGAACTGATTCAAGTTCTGTGAGAGAAAAGGAGCTATTGTAGGACACTGGTTCCCCATTAGAAAGTGCCAGAGCTAATGGTAAAATAAAGGTTTGATTTAAAGCAGTGGATTTAGAGTTGAAAACATCAAAAAATATATCCGCCAAGGCATCTGATTTGCTTTGTGAATCAGTTAGGATTTTGTCTCCGAGCAAAAGAGGGTCACACCTGGTTATTCTACGCTTATTCGACAAACATCCTATTTTTTTCCAAATAGTTGATACTGGAGTTGAATAATTGATTTCTGAACAGAACTCTTGAAAGGATTTCTTCTTTGCATTCCTGGTTACTCTCTTGACCATGTCTTCGGACTTCCTCAGGTTTATCAGGTTGGTAGGAGTTGGATGTTTTCTAAATTGATTCTTTGCAGCTCTTCGCTTTTTGACCCAAGATGCACATTCCTCATTCCACCAATGCTTGGAGTACTTGGGTGTGACTTCTTCTTTGCTTCTATTGAATATTTTCTCTGAAGACTCTACTATTGCAGATGTGAAGTTTTCCACTGATTGTTGAAAATCCTTTCCTTTGTTAATGGTTGGGAGAAAAGATTTCCATGTACTCCATGAGCCAGTTCCAAATATCCAATGACTTCTGGATCTGAAATTAGCTTTATCAGGACAAAAATTGAGAGATACCAACACTGGCTCATGGTCGCTTCCCATTTCAGGCTCCAAACCTATCTGAGACGCTGGCAGCAGATCAACTGATACAAAGCAAAGATCAAGAGTGGAATAGGTACGTGTTTGTAGATGGTAATAGGTGGGTAAATTTTGAGGCGTAAGGAGGCAGAGATCATTATTATCTACAAGGCATTCTACTAAATTATTGCCTGTGGCATTACTTTGGACTCGTGTGTCCCACATTGGATGATGTGCGTTAAAATCTCCCACAATCAACTTGTGGGAGGTCAATTGAGAAAAATAAAAATTAAACTCATTTGTCTCTATGGCTTGATTTGGATTATATATGTTGAGAAGATCCACTTTGTTTTTCTTATTAAAGATTTGAAGGGCTTGAATTTCTAGCTTACCATTTGGAGAAATATTTAATATCTTTTCTAGACAAGAGATATCATTCCTGACGAGTAGTGCCAGGCCACCACCAGGATGTGCGTCTCGGTGTTTATAAAAAGAACGATAGTTTATAAATGTTGGTTCCCTACTAGCTTTTAGCCATGTCTCAGCTAAACATACTATATGTGGTTTGGTTGTATATAGTCTTAATTTGAAATGTGATAGTTTACTATACAAACTACGGCAATTCCAAACCAATATGCGCAGGTGGTGGTTGTGGTCTATTATGGATGTTTTTTTGGTATCTTTCCTCTAGAAGAGGCACTGTTCTGAGGCTTATGTTTAGCATTTCCCAGGTTAGTCTGCACTTGCAATGGGTGAGAGTTGTATGTGGGACTGAAGGTATTTGCTGGTCCATCTTGAGTTTCGGGAGTATAAGTTTCTTTCACAATTTTTTCTTTCTTTTTCTTTATTGCATTGGACTCCTGTTGCACTTGTGAAGTCTTATTGTTATGTAAGCTCTCACGATCAGGTAGGTTTAAATTTGGAATTAGACCCGAGTTCTCCATCTCAAGGCATTGTTCCATCAGGTTGATGTCCATCTCCTTCTTGATAATCTTGGCAATATCTTCCCCTGTGCAAGGTTTCACCTTATCAGTTGCTGCTTTAAATAGTTTTGCAATTGTAGTAGCAATTTGGATCTTGAAAGAATCATTAATTGGGCAGTCCTGTCTAGGGCACTGTGTTTCTTGAGGGATTCCTTCTGTCTGTGTACTTGCATCTTTTTGTTGAGCCACATTTTTGGCATTGAGCATTGAAAGATCATAGGTCTGGCTTTTCTGTGCTTTTCTTTGAATTGGGGCATCATATACACTATTTTGATCTGAGCGTGCAGTTGACCAAGGCATCTGAGGTGCTTTAGATTCAGTTCTGATTGTCATTACTGCATCTCTGTAAGACAATTTTCTCTCTGCTCTGATCTTTTCCACTGTTTTAGCATTTTTCATGAATGGACACCCTCCTTAGTTGGCTGTATGGGGGCCGTGGCAGTTGGAGCATCGAACTGGTGCTCTTTCTTCCTTATTCATGCATTCTCGAGAGCTATGGGGGCCAGAGCAAACCACGCATTTTGAGTTGAATCTGCAATCTTTTGCGTTGTGGCCAAAGCCTTGACATTCAAAACATTGCCACGGTTTGTCAACAAATAACCTTACTTGGTAGCGTTGAAATTCAAGCACAATGCTATCAGGCAGAATGAGACTGTCAAATGTTATTTGGAGACATAGAGTGGGGCTTTGGTCTTTTCCTTTTGTTAATCTCCTAACATTCATGATGTTTGGATATCTTTGCTGTAGGTAATCTTTTATTTCTTCTTCATTTGAATCAAGTCCAACTAGACCAATCACTCCTACTGATCTTTGCATTGATTGTGGCAATCTACAGATCACTGTCCAGTCTCCAATGGCAGTGATGGACAGCAGGTTTGAGATTTTCCTTTGGTCCAGTGGTTCAGTCTTGACAATTAATAAATTCCTGTTGATGTTCTTCTTCGTGTCTATTATTTCATGCTTTCCAAACTCTGAGGCTTGAAGGTTTCTCATTAGTTTCAGTTCATTTGAGAAGAATTTTCTGTTGTCTCTATTATCACCATTTGGCTGAATGAGAAGCACTGCTGGGTTTCTTTCTTGGATCTGATTGTGAGTCATAAAAGTTTGGTCTGGTGCAGGTCCATATACTGGAGAATTCAACACTTGGTGGCTTTGCGTTTGCAGTGCTGCTCTTTTCTTGATAGGGGAAGATCCTTCCAAGCCTTCCTTAGAGATGCTTGGATCAACACTGCTGGTTTGTTGTTGATCTTTAGGCCCTGAATTGTTGGATCGTTTCCTTTTACACTGTCCTATAAAGTGGCTAGACTGTCCTTGGAAGTTTTCATTGAGGATCTTCAGGGCTTCTTCATCCGATCCTGGAATACTTGTCATAATTTCCTCTTCCTGCTGCGTTAGGGTCAGGACCGGCAGTCTGGCGCTTGGATCGGAAAAAGCACTGGGGTGGTCTCTCCGGAGTTTGGAGTTAATTACCGGCGAGGTGGTAGTGGCTTTATTACTGTCATTATTTGTTGCTATTATTGAGTCTGACAAAACACCATCTTCCATGGAGTCGACAAATGATATGTTATCTTCTTCCGCCGACATGTCTCCAAATTTTTCTCTCGAGTGAGCCATCTTGGAGATGGCTCGCTCTACTCCACGCCGATGATTCGATCAGAATCTTTGGCGTTCTAAACAATGTATCTCTAATAAATACTTAATGAATTATTATTTTTATAGTCACTATTTACTTACCGAAAGTTTTGATCCTCTGCTCGTCTCACACGTTCTCGCACGTATCCCAAACGCTGCCGTAAGTGACACTACCCATTTTTATTCTTAGTCACGTTTCAACACAATTTTACGCCACATAAATCGTATTTTTTTGTGTCCTTGATACTAAACACATCATTTTACATGGAAAATTGACTATATACACAACTGCTATTAAAACCGGGGTATACGAATCTTTCCATTCAGTTAATTCCACTTTGAATAATTTATTACTCTGATTATTAGAATATGTAGAAATTCTAGCCATTGCTCAAAGCCTGGATCCACCGCGGTCTTAGTAAGGCATTATTAATGGCCTTCCGCAGTAAAGGGTCCTAGGCTGCTGTTAAATTAATTAACCTAAAAGGCAATAATACAAGTATTTAACGAATAGCAGAGCAGTGGTCTGGGTTCCTCACATCTTCGGTTGCAAGCGTATTTCCAAACTTCTAAAGTACGCCTGAGCTTTTTTTTTCAGAGTCCTAAACCAATACAGCGGATTCGGATGAAAGCCGTTGTGCGCGGTCTTTTCGGACTGCCATGTCAGACAGCTTCCAACCGCAGCCTTGGGTGCACCTAAATCTTGTGCCTCGCTGGTCACCGGTGTTCTTTCCTCTCTACCTTGGACCCTTCAAGGTCATGGACAGCCGGCTACATTGAGAAGTGTTCACCTAAACAAATATTTTCGAAGGTGAAAACCCCCTTTTATTGCCATTCTCTGATTGTTTAAATGATTACTTAAAGCGTTACCGACCCCTTTCGGGTGTCAGGCATATATGTGAATTCTGTGCACCTTTGCCCCTCAATCATTTCTTTTCGACTAGTGACACGAGTTTTACAACACTCGTGTGTGTGTAACATCTAAGTGTATTAATTTTAAGAGATTTTAAAAACCAATGATGTTACTTTTGTACCATGTATATTGGAAATATACTGTTTTTCTTTTTTTCTTTTCTTTCTTTTTACCATTGGGGACTTTGTTGCCGCCTTGTAATGTTCGGGGCAGTGAAATACTTGAGGTATACTTGGTGGAGGCTTTTACTGGAGAGAAACAAGGGCAGTAACAGGAGCGGTCGAATATGATTGAGCGTCACACGACAGGTGACCAAGCCTTCACGCCTTATAAAGGCTGCGAGACGGAGCACAAGAGAAAACGCAAGACAATGAAGGCAAGAGTAAACGCTCGCGCACAACATTACTCCCCCCCCCCTATGCTGATAAGCAAGTAATCGGATGAGAATAAAATTAAACGCAAACAGGGTAATAAAAAAAAGAGATCTCAAAGAGAATTGAAAGAATTAACGAAGTCGTTTTACAAATTATTCAAAATTAATGCGACAACCCTAGGCTAAAAATAGCGCTATTACTTGCCGTCCGTATTTTAAATCGTCTCGCATCTCATACTGTATTAAATTTAAAATGTGCAAATGAATTTGAATTAACAATATACCATCCAAGAATTATTAGTGTTATTTAATACATGGAAATACAAGCAAAAACAAGGGCAGCTGAAGCGAACAACAAATAAAAATGCCCTGTTCAAAGGTGAACGGAATCAACTCGGAACAACTGAAAACAGACGCACGGCTTAAGGATGTGCACTAAAATATCATGATTAAATTAAATAATTTACCGTCCAAACCTATTTTGAAAATACCAAGTAGGATTACTAAATGCTAAAACAATTAAAAAAATAATAAAACGCAACTAAATTTATGAACTCGAAACAAACAACGATAGAGATTAAAAATGCAAAAAAACTCAAAACAAAAAAATATTATAAACACGCCATTACCATTAGCACATTAACGATTTACAAAAGCAATTGCCACTCTCTTTTTACATTGTAATATAGTTCTTACTAGAAATACACAAAAAAATTATTGAAAGACATAAAGAAACGCATCGAAAAGTTAAGGAACCACATAACATCGCAAAAATAGCAAATGTTAATACTTTAATAAATGTTAAAAACACGCGATGAAAAAAACAAAAAAACTTTTTTAAATTCTTCCACACCTTACAACCATGGTAACACCAGATGTTTAAAAAACGATTAATAGGTTATACTTAATAAGTAAGGAAACAACAAGCGAATTGGTAATTAGCTAAACACCAGCTGCTACCACCGGTCAGCATTAGGACTAACTTACCGTGCAACAAGATAATCAGCACGCCGACAGAGGTAGGGTTAAAAAAACGCCATATCCTTTCATTATTAAACGCAATTAGCAAAAAATAAAAAATAATTTCCAACAAATCGAAAAAGAAAACCTCAAAGTTTACACATTATGGAATTTGCATCATGTAGACATACGTTCCGTTCCTCCTAGATTTTGCTGGGAGTTGTAAAATTGCGCAACACTATTAATATGAGCATGCAGTTAATATTAAAAGGTTATAGGAGCGTTTAAAACATCTTACTGCTAAAAGAACCACAACTCCCTTCAATCGTAACACAATTTCAAAAATCACTTCATTGGGAGATATTTAATTTTCAATGCCACTGGATGCCAATTTTCACTGGATTTCAATTTTCAGTATCCAATTTTATTTTCCAATTTCAACATCTTTTATTTTTCCAATTTTAAATTTTGATATTAGCTTCGCACATTACTACTCTGCGGCCAGATGTTATGTCCAATGTTCGTTACACCGGCGCCTCGGCCGGGTTGGCGGCATTGTTGTACCTCGGCGCCCTCAGAGTGCCACGCCACAATTGGTAGTCGGCGTTCCTGTTGCGATCGGAGACCGCCTCTAGATTTTTCTTTACATAATATACTATTCCGGCCAAAGTCATTACGCACACTGCTAGTAACATCACCAGGATGTCGGACACCGTGTCCGGCAACAGATCTGTCCCAGACCGCGATCTCATCTCGTCTGCGGTGATTTTGTTGATTTCTCCTAACACATCCTTGTTTTTTGAGAGGGCCGCTACTAGCATGTTCACGTCGACCATCGAAACCTTGTTGCCCATCGTCACTACGTCCTGCGTATCCTGCACAAGGAACAGAAACAAAGACGATTAGCATGACCAAAAAATAAACAGAAAAGCCGAACTCACAAACATAAAATCTTGATGCAAAGACTTCAGTAGCCTGATAATGTTCATCGAAACAGAAAAAATGTATTGAAGAAGAAAAAAAAATTCGTGTTGTACGTGTCCGTGAGAAATATTTCTAATAGAAAATCGTGCTTGGACCCTCGGTTGGGGAGCAAATAACCACTGTATGAATTTAATTCACTTGCGCTGACAACAGAACATTCCAACTGAAAATAAAAATAGCAATGTGAGTTACGCCGCAGCGCCAAGACAGACTGTCTCACGTGATGGACTGCAATATTAGCGATTGCATTTAGCAATCGGAGAATTCGCTCACCATTTAAATTGTCAATTCAGCAGCAACCTCCAAGCGGTCGCACGCCTAGAGTTGCACAACATAATATCGAAAGTGAATTTGCAAAGATTAATAAAGATGTCTCATAGACAACCCCAGAATTAATATAGATAGGTTTACATTTCTTTAAAACTCGAGGCTCATATACAACACTTAACCTAAATTAACCCTAAAAGCGCAGCACAAAAAGGGCTAAAAATATAGCATATTGGTTACTCAGAATAATAATGGAAAACAACTTATGAAACACAGCGCATATTACATAGTAAAAATCCTTAAACTATGATTAATAAACCTTAGTGGAAATGTTAAATAAGGTAACACAGTAGTCCTGCACAGTAAATCGTAATTCGTCGAGTCGTTGCGACGTCAAAACGTAAATCATAACCATAGCAAAAATGGACTTGTCACTTTCACTCATAGTTTAACCCTTTTTAGGGGCAATATGTGGTTTAAATTGCTTTTATAAATTTTGGAACCAATTTGACTTCGGCCCAATTACGCTTGACCTTCAGAACCACGGCTGACCCTAACCAGGTTAATTCCAATTTATGTTTTTTTCTCGTGATTTTTTAAAAGGACACGGTCGCCTACCTTGACGTCCTTATTTCGACGCTTGATATTTCTGTAAAGGTTCCTTTCCGTAGTGTTATTCAATATCAAATTTCTAATATTCTCTACGGTGCGAGCGGCTTCTTTTGCTCGAAAATTAACCAAATCTATTTCTTCATCATAACTGTAAGTTATGGTATCAAAACTCTCGCTTTGGTAAAATGGGCAAGTGTCTCTATTGAACACGACGAAGCTCGGAGTTTCGCCTAAAGTAGAATTCAGTGCATTGTTTAATGCATTTTCGACCACCTCAATGCACTGGTCCCATTCGGCATGAGGGAGAGAATTTACCTACAGTTTCAACAGATTAGTACTTTTCTTATTATTCCTCTCTACTATATCGTTGGAATGAGGACTGTAAGCCAGAACTTCTTTTTTCGCGATAGCATGAATATTTGCAAACTGCTTTACCGCCACCGACCTAAATTCCAAAGCATTATCAGAAATCAAAGTTTTTAGGAAACCCAAAAATGGAAAAACAATTACTTAAACATGAAATTACCGTGTCTGTACGACGATTAGAAATCGCGTACAGTTTGCAAAATCTAGAGAAAAGGTCAATTATTACTAATATATATTTTTTACCACTATCGGTAACCTTAAGTGGGCCAAGATAGTCGATTGAAACAACCTCATACGGTTCTTTCGCTATTGGAACTGTCAAAATTTTAATTGCCACAGAAGGTCGTGCCTTAAGTAACTTACAAACTTCACAATCTCATACGAATTTTCGCACAATCGTTTTTTCCAAATGATTGTAGAACCTAATTTTAAATTTGAACAACGTATGCACACTATCTGTATGATACATCGAATGAATTACCAAAATTGCTTTACCCATTAAAGAGTTAGGTACCACTGCAGTTAATATTGTACTAGGTCGATTGTCAATCTGTCTACGTCGGTACAAAATGTCATTCAGATTTAAAAAACTCTGTCGGCCCGGAATTTTAGAAACACTACCACGTATTAGAGCGTCTTTCACTTCTATGCAAAAAGGGTCTTTCTCCTGCTCGTCGATAAACTCTTTTATAGTCCAAGAAATTTGATCGTCTTTCGGTATATAGTCAATGAGCTCGGGCCGTGCTTCTTTGCTCTCTGCGGCGTCAGCACTGTCGCTATGCGGCGGGTCAACTACCTCATGTCTAGCCATGTCTTTTTTCCTCTGCGATCGAGTCTCAACGATACAGACATTTGATTCAGGCGTGGATTCCAGAGCATCACAGCGCTCTAGTTCTTTAGCGTTTAATTTTTCATTGTTTACAGGTAGTCTGCTTAAGTAATTAGCTACGACATTTTGTTTCCCAGGTAAATATTTTACAATAGGATCAAATGAATGCACGTTTATACACTATCTGGCCATATTGGTGTCTTCAGGGAGTTTTTTAGCAAAGAGCGGCGCAAGAGGCCGGTGATCCGTTTAGACACGGATAGGATATCCAGTGATTAAATACGAGGCCTGTCGAAAAAGTATCCGACCTTAATTTTTCCCGCGCAAAGTAGTGATTCTAAGGCGGCGCCACTGTGCACGGTGGAAGGAGGAATCTTAATGCGCATGCTTGACTTTTTTCACCGCATTCACTTGGGCCAGTCACTGGCTGGTGGTCGCCAAGTAAGGTGCTGTTCTAAGTGTTTGTCGGATTTAGTTTTCTTGCAAGATGACTGAACGAATTGAGCAAAGACACTGCATCAAATTTTGTCAAAAGCTTGGTGATTCTCAAATTGAAACAATTCGTAAGATTCAGCAGGTGTTTGGGGAAGATGCTATGGGTGTAACACAAATTAAGGAGTGGTTCAACCGATTCAAAGATGGCCGCACATCAGCGGAGAGTGAGCAGCGTTGTGGCAGGCGTTGTGGCAGGCCGCACATTCATCCCATTTGATCCGCAATTTCTTGGACAAACATGGAATTACGACCGTTCGCCAACCTCCCTACTCTCCAGACCTGGCTCCTTGCGACTTCTGGTTGTTTCCAAAATTGAAGACACCACTGAAAGGATCCCGTTTTGAGAGTAGAGAAGAGATAATGCGGAACGCGACGACAGAGCTGAACACCATTCCAAAAGAAGACTTCCAGAGGTGTTTCCGGCAGTGGAAGGATCGGTGGGCTAAGTGTGTGGAAGCACAAGGAGCCTACTTTGAAGGGGATTAGGGTCCCAACCCCGTCAGGTTGTTGAAGTATTTTTTCTGGCCAAAGGTCGGATACTTTTTCGACAGGCCTCGTATATAAAATATTTTAGAGCTGAATAAATCGCAAAAATTTCCTTCTTGGTGGTACTATATATCCTCTGACTGGAATTTAAACTTTTACGAAAGTAAGCCACAGGGCGCAAAATTTGATCGCCTGAATCTTCTGCCTGCATCAGAACGCCTCCGTTCCCAAAGTTAGACGCGTCCGTAAATACGTGGAAGTCCTTAGTATAGTCAGGATGTCTTAAAACCGTGTCAGAAGTCAGGGCAGATTTGATAAAAACAAGCTCTTCTGGCATTCGTCGCTCCATGCATAGTCAACGTCTTTTCGTAAAAGTCTGTACAGGGGATAAGCGATCTCCGCAAAATAAGGTAAGAAATTTTGAAAATAGTTAGCTAAACCCAGGAACTGTTGTAATTCCTTCTCATATACGGGAGCTTTGCAATCCTGCAGTTTCTCCGAATTTTTACATCTAATACCATCTGCGGCAATAATATGCCCCAAATATTAATCTCTTTTTTGAAAAATGACATTTTTCAAGCTTCAACGACAAGTTACCAGATCGAAGCATCTTAAGGACGTTTCCAATGTCAGCCAAATGCTGATTTTTAGTTTTGGAATATACCAAAATATCGTCTAGAAAAACGAATGCCATTATCCCCAGAATAGGCGCAAGGGCAGAGGTCATCACCCGCTGGAATACACTTGGACTGGTACTCAAACCGAACGGTATCCTGCGGAAATGGAACTTCCGATAGTTACCACTAAAGGCAGTAAATTTCCTACTCTCTTGGTCTAATTCGACCTGATGGAAAGCAGAGCGCAGATTTAAATAAGTGAACCATGTGTTACCTTCCAAGGTCGATAATATTTCATCAAATCTGGGTAAAGGATAAGACTCTTTCACCAAAACTTTATTAAGGGCCATGAAGTCTATCACGGGGCGGAGCTCCCCTCTCTTCTTGTTAACAACGATGACTGGAAAGTTGAAGTCCGACATCGATTCCTCAATTATACCTTGTAAAAGCATATCATTAGTAATTTTTACAACTTCCTCCTGATATTTATGAGGAATTCTGTACGGAGCTAAATTTAGAACAGGTTCATCCGGTTTCAGCTGTATCCGGTGCGTCATAATGTTTGTAAGACATATAGTTTCGCCTTCTAATGTAACCACATCACGAAACTGATTTAATAAATTCATAAAGAGCAACTGCATGTCCTCTTCACGACATGAAACATCATCATTTGTTAAAGGACGTCGTACTTCCTGCTTTCCTGCACATGACACACCTACTTGTGCATCAACTCCCAACTCCTCATTACTTGCGAGAACTTGATTTTTGCTGCGCTCGTCAGACTGCAACCCAAGTTTCCTCTCCGCTATGGCCTTAATTCCCCCACCAACCGAGACAAACTGCATTGAATCCGACACGGCGTCCGAACTGCTTTCCACATTATTAGCGTCCCTAAGTGCTGTTTCAACGCTAGTAATATAAATTTCGTTCTCGATCTCATCAGCTGCAATTAATTCCAAATTGCATAACATTGAATTCTCGCTACAGTAAATAGCAACTTCTTGTGCATTTAGAATCATCACAGGCACCACTCCCTCTTCCTCGACACGAACAATTGACTCGGCCAAAAGGGCACCGTTCTCAAAACATCTTTTCATAATCAAATACTCTCCGGGTATTGCTTTATTAACAAACCCGTACAGCAACTTCATAGAGTTACTGGGCACCTCCACCTGAGGGCAATGAACTATCAGTGGCCTTGCGCTCTGCCTCGCCTCACCCGCGGGCACGTTTTTTTTTCTTCCCTGCAGCTACTATTATTCGCGCGGTAACTGCCTCCGCTGCTCTTCCAGGCAACCACAACATCAGACAACAGCCAGTCGCTGTTCACGATATTTTTCATCACAACTTCTCTACTTAGTGCCGGTTCCACATTTAATTCATTAAATGGCACAGTACCACCTTCCCAAACGAGGGTTCCGTTTTTAAAGTTAATGATGGCGTCACTCAGCACATCACGTCCTAAAATAAGATCGTAATTAAATTTTGCATCTTTAACGATCAAAGCACTAGTTTTTAGCACTCTGTTAACACCAGGAATTGAAGTATTCAAATCGACCTCTCCGCTGACGTTACTTTTACGATTAATACCTTTCACAGTCAGGAAACTCGGCTTAACTTCTTCATTCAGGTGCTTGATCTGCTTGTAACTTATAAGGCATTTTTCGGAGCCGCTATCTAACAGGGCACTTAAATTCTGATCATTACGATTTAAAATTATCGTAGGCTTATTAGATTTTCTAAAAGCAACCAAACCAGTGCCTTTTTTATTGAAATTGCCCCTCACAACACTAGTGGAGTAGTAAGC
Organism: Morinoia aosen; assembly: GCA_030386875.1. Taxonomy (NCBI): domain Eukaryota; kingdom Metazoa; phylum Arthropoda; class Malacostraca; order Amphipoda; family Talitridae; genus Morinoia; species Morinoia aosen. Next base: position 27,802,092 of record CM059559.1, read on the forward strand.
CTCAACAGCTTTGTTTTGTTGTTGCCTATTATCCTCAAGCTGTTCGTCTTGCAGTAATTTGTACCTATTTTCACACTTCAACAACGGATCAATGAAGGATTCAAATTTGTTTGTCTCGGGCGTATCTGGAATTTCGACCACAGCTTCAGGATTTACGAGAGCGCTGTTCTTTCTATCGGGCTCAATCTCGTTTTCACTGCTACCTCTACCTTTTTCTACTCTTCTGATAAAAAATTCCAAGCATCAGGCTCGGAATCAGCAAAATGCACCTCACTCCTACCACGCGATTGGTTACCTTTTTTTACATTGCAACCGCGTAGATAAGCTTTGTAGCTCCTAATCTCGCTACCCGACGCTCTACAATCTTTCACAAAATATGCACCTCCACAAGCAAAACACCCGGGCCCGCTATTTCCTCTCGCTTTAAACTGACCTCTCTGAGATTTACATTCAAAATAACCAACAACCGAACATGAATTACAGAATGGGAAACCTCGCTTTCTAGCTCCCGCAAAATGCCCTGAAGCCTGACCGGAACTTCCAGAACTACTGTCTGTCCGAACAGTATTGCACTCCAAGGAACCTATTCCTCTATCTCCTACATAACCACTAAATTCCCTCGCTCTTCCACGAGGATTTCGCAACCTGGGTCTAGGAGTAGTCCTTCGTTGTCCTGCTCGATTCTTACAGTAGTTCCCGTAATTCCCGAAATTCCCGTAGAAAACTTCACTCTCCTGCAAAGAGTCTTGCGCCTCAACGCATTCATCAAGACCACTAGTCACATCTGCTAAATAACTCTTATTCTCGTACCGGGTTGGGTACTGGATCGCAAGGATTTTCTTTGTCTCAGCTTGACTCCTAACAGCAGCTATCAAACGCGCTAGCAGTTCTTCTGATGCACTAAATTGACATTCAAAAATTTTTTTCGAGAAAGATTCGTCCAACAAAGGACCCAAAATGGTTAACGTGAGACTGTAAACTATGCTGTCTCCAACGAAACGTTTGAGTTCAGCCTGAGCTGCACAAGCCTGGTAATAAGGATGACGCTGCCAACCCAGCGTGTTTGAATTCAAAATATTCTCTGTCAATTTACGTATTTTTGCAAAAGCTGTGACCAATTGAGCTGCTAAAGCATCGTTGCGTACCAACTGTAACCCATTTAGATCGCATGCCAGAGCGTGAATTGACTTTTTACCCCTGCATACGTAGATATCATCCAAGATTTTAACCACTTCCTCGAAAGTGTAATTGAGGTCCGAGTTAACTAACTTTGCTACCACAGAATTAAAATCTCCTACTTGTTTATTGGCAGACCGAACAAGAAACTCTTTTTTGCTTTCGTCAGAACTCACATCTGGCAGAAGAGACATGTAAGCTTTTAAATTCATTATGTGAGTATAATAGAGTGGATAGCCCTACACTAGAGCACAGTATAGGTTCCACATAGACACAACACAGTCGCAGTGCTGAACAAAATAGACAATGTAATGACACATCAATTTAGGTAAATAGTTCACTCACCTCTGGGATACCTTAACTTAAATACTCAATTCTTAGGCCTGTGGTTAGTAAGAGTAGAGCGGAGATAGGTGGGAATATATAGTAAAAGAGTCGAGTAAGATTAAGTACATTAGTTTAGAAATTAAGAAGTTAGATACCAACCACAGTAGTTAATTATATACACACTCGGCCAACATTTACTTGTTGTTGAACCCGAGACCATTAGAAGACTGACTTGCGAGTGTTGCTCTCTCGAGCGTTGCCAACTTTTGGTCTCTTTAACTAGAACTTGCACTACTCGCTATATTACACCCCTCCCTCCTTAATTAGAAACACCCCCCCCCCTGTATCCCCAGTCCCCTTATTCAATATAGTCAATCCTAAAGGGCCATTCTCACCACAGGCTTCCGAGCCCGGGTAGACCTGCGTGAGATGCTAGCACTTAGAGGCTCGTGCATCCTAGCCTCCTGGGTGGGAATCGGGTAATCAGGTGTTTCGGAGTCAGGTTCATTGGTCGGAGGTGGTGGGTATGAATTTTGAGCAGGTTGTGGAAACACAACGGTTTCCTCCGTAGGTTGTTCCAAGGGTTCAGGGATGGTGTTCGAGCAGGTAATAACTTGGTCCTGGTGTCGACGAACGACCTCTCCCCCCTTCAGTTGGCACTTGTAGGATACCGGGCCTGTTTTCTCAATGGTGGTAGCAGGGGTCCATTTTGGGGAACCCGGCGTGTATTGACGGACCATCACAGGTGACTCCTGCGGAATGTCAACCGCGCGAGACCCTGGGTGGTATCTTTTCTGAGCGTCCTGGCGTTGAGCAACTTTGGACGCGATTGCTTCTGACGGCCAAAGCAGATCAAGACGAGAGCGAACTTTCCTGCCTAACATCAGTTCGGCGGGCGTAACACCTGTTGCCGTGTGGGGTGTTAGCCGATAGTTGAACAGGAACCTGTCTAGTGCTAGGCGTAGGGGTTCCGTTGACTTTCGTATATTCATCTTGAAAGTTTGTACCATGCGCTCTGCCAGTCCATTAGTTGAAGGATGATATGGTGCGCTTGTAATATGCCGCATACCACATGCTTTTACGAATTCTTGGAATTCCGCCGATGTGAAACACGTTGCATTGTCCGAAACAATTGTTACCGGAAATCCAAATGTTGCAAAAGTGTGTTTCAGGCACAAAATCGTTTCGCTAGAGGTTGTAGAAAAATTTCAACCCACTTAGAGTGTGCATCCACGATCACTAGATAGTATTTTCCATCCATTGGGCCCGCGTAGTCAATGTGTATGCGATGCCAAGGCTTCGCAGGCCATTCCCACGGATGGAGTTCAGCCTTCGTTGGTGCAGCTCGAGTGCTCAGGCACTCGCTGCATGACTTAGTCGTTTCTTCTAGATCTTTGTCCAGCAGGGGCCACCACACGTAGCTGCGGGCTAATTCCTTCATCCTGGATGATCCTGCATGGCCAGAGTGAAGTTCATCCACAATGGCTTGTCTGAGAGCTTGGGGTACAATAATTCTTGCTCCCCAGAGCACACAGCCATTTTGTGTGGACAATTCGTCTCGCCTCCTAGTATACGGAGCGAGATCAGGGTCACCAATTACCGTCGAAGGCCAGCCTACTTGGCAGTATTTGTATACCTTTGAAAGTACTGGGTCCCTTAGGGTGCCGTCGCGAATGTGGGTGCTGGTGACTGGAGCTGACTCGAGGAAGTTTACTAAGGACGTCCATTCCGCAGGAATGGGTGTGGCTTCCTCGGGAGTTGTCAAGGGTAGACGACTGAGAGCATCAGCCGTGCCCAACAGCACGCCAGACCGGTGACGCAAGGTGAACTTGCAGGATTGCAGCAGAAGAACCCACCTTTGGATGCGCCCGGATGCCATCGGAGGAATGCTTCTACCCGGATCAAATAGTCCTAACAAATGTTTGTGGTCCGTAACCCCAGCGAAGTCCTGTCCCCACAGGTAGCAATGAAATTTTCGAAGTGCGAACACCATAGCTAGGGCTTTTTTCTCAGTTTGAGTGTAGTTGCGTTCTGTTGCTGTTAGAGTTCGGGAGGCAAAATAGGCGGGGCGTTCAATCCCATCAATAAGGTGACACAGCACCGCTCCCACACCATACGCACTACTGTCAGCCACTACCACTATGGGTTTCTGAGGGTCGAAGTGGACTAAAGTCTGGGAGTCCAGGAGTGTTTGTTTAGATTTCTGGAATGCCCTCTCCTGACTTGCATCCCATTTCCAAGGAGTTTGATCCCTCAGTAAGGTATTTAGGGGCTCCAGCATAGTTGCAGATGATTTAAGAAATTTCCTGTAGAAGTTTAGGAGCCCAAGGTAGACTCTCAGTTGAGTTACATTAGTAGGAGCTGGTGCATTCTGGATTGCTGCTACCTTCTCTGCGGTGGGGTGCAATCCATCCTTGTCAATTTGGTATCCAAGGTAGGATACCTGTGGCACTCCAATTTGGCATTTATTTATTTTCAGTTTTAGACCTGCCTCCTGTAGTTTAGATAAGACTTGATGGAGACGCTTGTTGTGCTCTTGCTCATTAGTGGCACTCACCAGGGCGTCATCTAGGTAGCAGAACACTCCTGGGAGGCCCTGCAATAGCCCCTCCATGGCACGCTGAAAGATTCCAGGTGCAGAGGCTATGCCGAAGCTTAGCCTATTATAAGCAAACAGACCTCTATGGGTGTTGATCACGGTGAGCTCCTTGGATTCATCATCCAACGGAAGTTGGGCGTACGCTTGAGACATGTCTAGCTTGGAGTATATAACTCCTCCGGCTAACCCGCTAAATAAATCTTCCACTCTGGGTATGGGGTAGGTATCAAGCCTCGTGGCTCTGTTGACGGTTAACTTGTAGTCCCCACAGATGCGGATGCTTTGATCAGCCTTGAGCACAGGAACAATAGCCGCTGCCCACCTCGAGTATTGTACAGGGGTGAGGATACCTTCCTGCACCAGTCTATCTAGTTCTGCCTCCACCTTAGGTCTGAGTGAGTAGGGCACATTCCTGGCTTTACAAAACTTAGGTACTATGGTGGGATCAATCTCGATTCTAAACTTCCTGCCCTTAAAGCCACCTAGACCTGGTTGAAAAAGGTCGGGGAATTTATTTGCTAACTCTTCAGGGCAAGTGATCAATTTGTTGGCATTATTTGATACTATAGTTAGCCCAAGGAAATCAATCAGGTCCTTACCCAGCAAGGCTGGCCCCTCCCTGTCTACAACCACAATAGTTGCTAGCTGAGGAACCATACCACTAGATTCACGCTGGATGTTAGCCCTAATCTCCCCACAAACTACCAGCTCCGCTTCCCCATAAGTCCTAAGCTTAACATCAGAAGGTCTCAGCTCGCGTCTTGACATAGCTGGTATTTTAGAGTAGGTGGCCATTGAAAGGATAGACCTGGCAGCACCTGTATCTACCTCCATCTCTAATGGCACACCATTTAGTAACAATTTTATTTTGATTGGGGGTTTCGTTTCCTCGGCTAAAGCAAATATTTCCCCATAACACCCATGATTGGGGGCTGGGTTGTCTGCACTGGTTCCATTAGGGTTAGGGTGGTTTTCCCTCCCCCTTTTTTCATGCATAGCATGCACAAAATTATTTTTGTTGCCTTTACCAGATTTCTGCCCTTTTGTTAGTTTGAAACAGCATTTTTTTAGATGACCTTTTTGGCCACAACCATGACAATTACTGTCTTTATAGGGGCAATCTCTACGCCAGTGCAAACCACCACAGCCGCTGCATGCTGATTTGGGGCTAGCTTGTGCCTGAGTCTTGCCCTGAGGCTTGTACGCAGTTTGCTTAACTCTGCTCTGACCTACATTTAGAATTGAATTTGGTTGCCTCAACCCCACTGTTTCTCTCAGTGTGGTTTCTTTAGCAGTAGCTAGATCCGTGGCCTTTTGCCATGCCAGGCCAGCTTCCTTCAGCAAGCAATTTTGAATTTCATTACTGGACACACCCAAAATCAGTCTGTCCAGTAAGGTTTCATCTAGCACTTCCTGTTTGAAATTACAGGCATGAGAAAGGGCTTTTAAACTAGCCACAAAATCAGCAATGCTTTCCCCTTGTCTCTGGTTCCGCTTATGGAACCTAAACCTCTCAAAGATCTGATTTCTTGTTGGCTTAAAATGCCGTCTCAACGCTTCCACAATCTCGTCATAAGTAGCATCAAGGACTTTTTTCGGAGACATAAGGTCTTTTATCAACCTAGCAATTTTAGGACCCACTAGTGAAATTAGTGTTGGGGCTTTTTCTTTTTCCCCTATTTTGTTTATTACAAAATAGCAGTGTAATCTAGTTTCATAGTCTCCAAATTCTTCCTCTAAAGGATTAAATTCTCCCACTGAACCTATCAATGGCATATTGAATTTTTTTAGTAAGTCAAACACACTGTGAAAAGTAAAAAAAAATTTCACAGCACAAATAGTACGTACAATCACTTGATCAATTCTGAGTTTCTTTACTAGTCTAGCCAGTCTAGCAACACCAGTGAGCAGAACAACAACCATTACCATAAAAATTTAATATGCAAATTCTATGTTCCCTCACTAGTCACTACCACTTAGTCACTCCCAGCAGTTCTACAAACATCTCGTCGCCAGTATAATAGAGTGGATAGCCCTACTCTAGAGCACAGTATAGGTTCCACATAGACACAACACAGTCACAGTGCTGAACAAAATAGACAATGTAATGACACATCAATTTAGGTAAATAGTTCACTCACCTCTGGGATACCTTAACTTAAATACTCAATTCTTAGGCCTGTGGTTAGTAAGAGTAGAGCGGAGATAGGTGGGAATATATAGTAAAAGAGTCGAGTAAGATTAAGTACATTAGTTTAGAAATTAAGAAGTTAGACACCAACCACAGTAGCTAATTATATACACACTCGGCCAACATTTACTTGTTGTTGAACCCAAGACCATTAGAAGACTGACTTGCGAGTGTTGCTCTCTCGAGCGTTGCCAACTTTTGGTCTCTCTAACTAGAACTTACACTACTCGCTATATTACAGTGAGTGTTCCAGCTTTTATTTTCAAGAAATTCTGGGTCGTCCTTTCGACGTCTCCCACGGAAGACGGGTATCTCCGCATTTGACATTATTGTTCCAGCCCTAGGGATATTTGCAGCAATTTCCCTATCCAACAGAGTCCTATCACTAACACTTCTAGCACTCGTACCCGGCACAGTGGTCCCAGCTGGAGTAGTCATGGTTGTATTTTGGGTAGCCTTAAAACGCGGGACGCTAATCCTACCTAACCTTGTTTTAACTGTTTCTGATCGTATGTATTCCTCGGAATCAGATGTATCCGACATGAGTAATTTTAACACATATTAAAATTCAAATTTCCACTTCACCGTTATTACACAATATATAGAAAACACACTTCTAAATTCCAATAATATACGTTCTAACAATGCACGATCAACAACACCATTTCCTCACTACCACACACCCTGAATTTTACGCGAAAAACTCGGAACATTAAAATAAACGTTAATACTTCAGAAAAAACACAATAAAACACCTGATCTTTTTACCAACAATACAAATCGCAATAATACAAAGTTACACTTACTCTGGGAAATATCCCGACGCTGCGAATAGAATGAACGGTAATTTACCGCAGTAATCCACCTAACGCGCGTCATACTCCGCCTTACACTACATCTATAAACGCACTGAAATGCTCTGAGACTCTGAGACTCGCTTAAGCTGGGTTTAGACGGAGGGTGTCTTCCCCAGGGTGACGCCCCTACCCTACCCCTCTCACCCGCTCAAGCTTCCCCACTTGCGGAGGGTGAGATGCCCAGGGCTGCCGAAATTGGTGCGTTCAGCAAATATACGAGTTTCCCTTAGAAAAATGTATTTTAATTTCTCTGGAGTGAGAATTTTATCATGGGCAATTTCATAAAAAGGGATCTATTGATTTCGAATGACAATAATTGCAAAATAAATTTAGGCAACCCCTCAAACTATGTCAATATAAATGATATTTATTTTGGTGCTACTGCAGAAAGCATTCTCCTGAGAAATGTCAACAAAATATGTACCAAAAAACTAGAAGAGTTTGGATTGAAAGATCTTAATAAATTTAATTCAATAATACCATATTCAATGCATTTCTCCAATTTTGCGAAAAAGGAGCAGCATGAAAATATCAATATGAAATGGCGAGAACTGTTTAGTCAAGATAAAAATTGTGTATGAAAAATTCTGGTACGCAGCTTTGTTACTCTCTGCTTCCCGAGTTCATGATGCAGCTTTTGTCAATACCGCAATATTTTGCAGCAGCTAGAAAAATTTTTCGGCCCTAACTACATTATAGCAAAAAACAGGATTTCGTTAAAAAGAACAAGACTAAATGCTTGAATGAGATCAAAATCTACGTTAGAGAACACAGACTGCAAAAATTGGAACCACCACAGTAGCTTAGTCAACAAATTAAATAAAAAACATTGGCAGATGAAGGAAGAAGAGGAGGAAAAAAGTTCATTCTAGCAGGAAAAGTAGGTAAAACCTTAAAATTTTCGTTTTATGGCTAGTTAAACAGATTTGGTGCGCTCTAACAATTTTTGGTACGTTTTCATGAAGGTTTTGTACGATCATCAGAAAAAAACATCGGCAACCCTGGAGAAAACAGTGACTGAGTGAGGATGTCGAAATGTAATTCAAGGTACGTGCAGAAAAGAAGATACTATTTTTAACCTGTAAACTATTCCACAGAGGCCGGCATAAGATCAACGTATTCGTGAAGAATTCAATAATTACTTCTTAAACGAAGGCCAAGTGCCTTGGCAGAAACGAATGTGTCAATTAGATTAATAAGGGATGGAGGCAAATCAATAAAACTTAAGCGCGTATATAGCTTCTTATATGAATTTAATGCCCAAACTAAGGAATAACGAAATATAACTTGCCCAGCAAATGTATATAGAGATAAAAATAAATGAAATATGCGCGATAAAGTCTGATAACAGGATATAGAAATAAGTAACAAAAATTATATCAGTCTAAGTCCTATCACGAGCCATCTTGTGTTAATAATAGCATGATAGCGAACAATTTGTGTTACTATTGTTAGAGGTAATTACTTTTGAATTGATCGAAAATCATTTCAGTGATAGTACATGATAAAAAAATAAATTTACAGCCGCAATAAATACAATCAGACTGACGCTATGCTCGCAATAAATCTATCAATGTGAAGTCAGTGCCTTCAGCCACTTTTTCAGATCAGAAGAGACTTTTTGCATTAAGATTACGCATGAGAACATGACGACAGAGCAGCTAAGACATATATCCTGCCTTCAAGACTGTCTAGAGCGCACTGTCCGTGGAGGGAGTATATATGGAGGGAGCATAGCCGTCAGTGAAGAGAACCAGTTTTTGAGATTTCTCCTATTTCTGTGGTAACCAATAGCCGTCCCGCAAGTGTGACGTCAGCATGGAAGCCAGTTACCTACTGACTACGCTGGAAGGCACACACGCTCGATGAATGCTCTTCCAGCTGTTCAGTTAATCGCATCATCTTCAATCATTAATTTGGGATTCTAAGACTCCGAAAGATAATAAATTGTGTTTCCTCACTTGAGGACACTTAATAATATCAAAATTACTAGCAAAGATACATTAAGAGTTGAATACTATAAAGATTACAGGCCCTTGAATATAACAAATTAGAGCGACTTGCACGCACACCTCACCCGCTGACATGTGGTGGGATACTAATCTTGCTTTGGAAAATGAGAGGAGGGGTTGTAGGGAAGGTGGGTGGAGCAACTTCAGCCAAGCGTCTGTGGTTGGCTCAGAATTGTGACGTGTCGGGCATTCACACTGCCCGAGTCTTTCAGCTTTTGCAGCCAAATTGAGCCCGATCGGAGTGCGCTATGCTACCTCCATATATCCTAGCTCCATGGCACTGTCGCTCTGGCGCTCTGAGGCAGTCCCAGCATGTGGGGCAGCAGCGTCGACACGCATGGGACTAGAAGTGGGAGGCGTTAGACTGGGGGATTGGTTTTTTTTGAAGAGGCGGGGAGGGAGAGAGGGCGTTGCCCCCAGGGAAATCACCCTCCGTGTAAACCCAGCTTTCCTGCAGCCTCTTGTTGTTGAGCGCAGCCACAAAAAACTCACTCAAAAAAGAACCCCGAGCTGCCTTTGCTTACTCTTTCGGTACAGCTGCACTCTCTCACACACAGATGAATTCCAACGATACTCTCTGTACTTAACTTAAAACGTTGTACTGGAGGCCGTGTCGTCGCTGGAAACACCGCCGATGTCGTGAGACGATGTCGTGAGACGTACACATAGATTGGGTAGATTGAGGTTGGGTACCACGGTTCGTAGAAATCACTGCAACAGTTTACTTAATTTGGAGTGTCACTCATTGTTCGTTGTAATATATCAACACTCAAAGTTCTCGTACACTTAAAAAGTTGTTCTTTCACTTATCACTCGTCGCCGGGACTTCTCCTCCAACGGTGATTTCAAACACAAATTCAAGATCTTCTCCTGCGTCGAACAGCAACACACGGGTGCGAAAAGGGGAATCGATATTTATCCAAGCTGAAAACTGCGTATAAGATTCCACCAGCGCCTCAAATGGAATTTTGAATCCGAATACAAGCACCGAAGGACGAGGCTGCCAAATCTTGTTATCCTTGCTGCCAGTCATCGAAAAAGTTTCGCAAGTTCTGGGACTCTTCTGCACAGGAACACTTCAACTTCTTTCTTCTTTAAATCTTCTGATCTCCTTTCAGGATGAAAAGAATCACACGGAGTCGTGAAATCGCACCAGACGACCACCAAATGTTCGGCGCAGTGAAACACTTGAGGTATACTTGGTGGAGGCTTTTACTGGAGAGAAACAAGGGCGGTAACAGGAGCGGTCGAATATGATTGAGCGTCACACGACAGGTGACCACGCCTTATAAAGGCTGCGAGACGGAGCACAAGAGAAAACGCAAGACAATGAAGGCAAGAGCGCACAGTAGCCGGGAGGCATCACATAAATTTTTTCGAAAATATTTTTTTTTCGAGAAGGTTAATTTTCGTTTTTCGAAAGTATAATTTCATTTATGAAGGTATTTCAGTTTAGAAATCTCCTTTAAAAAGAGAAAGCCTACGACCCCTTACAGTGAAAAAAACTATACGCCAAGCTGCTTGCGGCGCGGTTGTGCTACAAGCAACTGCACTGGCTTAACCTAAGCGCCATCTTACATGATGGAAGAGCTTGTCTTGAACCAGACTTACTAAGTCTTGGTTTCTATCCATCTTTCTCTTTCCTTAAAAAAAATTTTGTCTAGAAGAGAAACTTTTTGTAAAACTATTCTAAACAGATTTTCTAAATGTAAAAGTATAAAAATTTAGAATTAAAATGACTTGAACGTGTACTTGGGGGGAAGTATAATATTTCTGTGTATTTCTATTTTCATTGATTAATTTTCTATATTATATGAAGAGATGTAACTTGTCCACTCTAGGGTGTAGACATTAAACTAATAATTAATTTTATCTTTTCCGCATAAGCCAAAAAATAAAAACTTGATTATGGAAATTGAAAAAAGTACTGCCTTAGCCTTAAATATTAGGTTGCGAGGCATTAAGTGCAGTATTACTGCTATCAAAAAGAAAACTCTTTCTCCTGACTGTGAGACTGCCTTTATAGCTGAAGCTGTCCTTCAGTTGAATAGATTACTCCAATCTTATAGAATACTGTCCTCTACTATTCCTGTAGATGCAGGTGAAGTTGCAGAGGAGGAACTAGAAAGGAGAGCTGAGTATGAGGTGCAGAGGATGGAGTTAATAATTAAACTTAAAAATCAGGTTACCCAGTCTCCGGTGCTTAATTCTAGTGATACCTGTGCACAAACTGAAGTTAAATCTTTCTCTCCTAATGTTCCATTGAACATCTTTAGGGCACCTCAGTTGACACTGAAAAAATTCAGTGACAATGAAGGAGGCCACTTTAACTTCATTCACTTTCAAGAATCCTTTTCTAATGCCCTTCAGGCCTACCCCAATATGAGTGAACACCAAAAGTTCATATTCTTGAAAAATCATTTGCAAGGGAGAGCTCTCAGTTTAATAGAGGGACTCCCCAATGAAGAATTGCGCTTTCAGTCTGCATGGACATTGCTTAAGCAAGATTTCCTCAATATAGATAAGTTGATTTCCTTAGCTCTTGATGAGGTTCTCAGCTGCCCTTGTGTTCAAACTCTAGCTGAACTAAGTTCTTTCCTCTCTAAGGTTAAATTTCGCCTTCTTGAGCTTTCCAAATTAGGTTTGGATTTCTCTAGAGAGAAGTCGGGAAACCTGCTTTTCTCTGCTGTAATTAAGACTAAACTTCCTGAATTCTTTTTTTTAGAACTCCTTCGTTATTCTAAAGCGAGTTTCCTTTCTTTGGAAGTATTGGAGAATGGCCACAAAGTGTTTTCTCGCCTTGAAATCAAACGTAACTCTAAACCGCCTCATGTATTCAGAAATAAGGAAGTGCAAGTGGAAACCAGAACTGAGGTTAGGGATAAAACGCAACATTTTCCTGTGTCTAGTAAACTGCCTATTGATAAGGTATGTCGCTTCTGTAACCAGGCTAACCATGCTTCATTTTCCTGCAAAAAATTTGATTCGCATGAGAATAGTGTGAAGTAAGCTGGTGAGTTGAAGTTGTGCGCTATCTGTATGAGCAGTAAACATTTGGCTAGCGTGTGTCCTTCCAAAGTTAAAGGTCTTGCATTTTTGTGTTCCTTGTGTAAGGCTAACACGCATGTTAGCCCTTTGTGTCCCAAATTTATAAACTCTTCTGTGTTTAATGCTTCTTCTACTTGATGGTTAAAGGCACGTCTTAGGATGTGCCCTCTCGTAGCTATTACCACCAAATATGGTGGTGTTACTAAACGCATCAATTATCTCTTAGATACAGGAAGTCAGACGTCTATAGTTGACTTGGACACTTTAAGTCAGGGTTATTCTGATGTAGATCTGCAAAAGCAAGCTATGAACACTGTAGGAGCTTCTGTTCCTTTAATAGGAAAGTACCTTAGCATTGAACTCGTGCTTCCAGACAGTGAGAAGCATGAGCTTGATGTTTTTTCAATGAGAAGTTTAAGTCTGCAGATGGGGATGAGAGATTTGAAAGCTAGACTAGAAACTTTAAAGACTAAATTGCCTATTTCTACTTCATATCCCGAAGTAATTAATGATAGCATACAAGTTCAAGAAATTTTGGGTGTTGATGCCCTGCAAGCTTTTAAAGTAATTGAACTTCAGACTGTAAATAACTATAAAGTTATGCGAGTTTCCAATGGGTTTCTTCCTTTTGGGGATTTAAAATGTTATAATGCATCTTTAAATTCTATTGTTGCTTCTAAACCTGAGAAGATAGATAATAGTTAGAAAACTTTCTTTGGAGGTGCTGTTAATGTTAAACCCTTTAAATCTTCTTTGACTCATGACGGCGAGACTAAATCAAACGCTGAAAAGAAAGTTCCTAAATGTAAACTAAACGCAAATCGTTACAGTAGTATTCTGACTAATTTCTTTGATACCCCAAAAGTGTGTTCCTCTATATTGGACATTTCTGGCGAGTGCGAAGTTCAGACGGGACTTGACCGACTCCTGGACTTGGAGTATGGATATTCCTGCTAAAGAGGAGGAAAATGATCGGGAATTGGAAGGGTTCAAAAAAAGCGTAAAGTATGACAAAGGTAGGTATTCGATCCAGTTACCTTGGAACCGCCAACTTTTGGCTAAAGTACCGAATAATTTTGTTTTGGCAAGATATCTTGCTCGTAAAGTATCGAATGGCAATGCCCAAAAGGGAATCGAAAGCGACTATAATGACGTCTTCCTTGAGCAGCTTAAATTGGGTATTATTGAACCTATTTCTGTCAAAAGGTTAGATGTGCTTGTGCACAAATGAATCCCGCATATGCCTGTAATTCGTGCGCATGTAGAAACCTCCAAAATCCGACCCGCATATAATTGCTCTTTGAAAGTCGGTAATTTACCCAGTCTGAATGAAGCCTCTTATGTAGGTCTTAATCTGTTAAACAATTTGTTAGGATTTTTGGTCTATTTCCGAGCAAATTCAGTAGTTGTGCTTTCCGATATCTTCAAGGCTTTTTTACAAGTAAAACTTGCTGGTGACTTTGACCGCAATCAATTTAGCTTTATTCTTTATAAAGACAATAAATTTTTATATTACCGATATACTACTCTTTTGTTTGGATTTATTGCTTCGCCTTACATTCTTAATTATCTGTTCAAATTGCACGCTCAAACGATCACAGATTTGACGATTAGAGACGTTATGGCAAACAAGCTGTACGTCGATAATTTAGTGTTTACTACCGAGAACCCCGAACTAGCGCTTAGAACATTTCGAAGCGCCAATTTCCATTACGCAAATGGAAATCCAATGATTCTAATCTTCTGTCCCAAATCGACCCTGAGCTCTGTAGTGCAGAAATGCACTCTAAAGTGCTGGGTTACGACTATAACACCTCTACTGATCTTCTTTCTCTGTCTGTAAAAAAGTTGGACTCTTCGTGTAAATCACGAAGAGAAATTTTGTCTGAAGTAGCTTCTATTTATGACCCCTTGGGGATTTTGTTGCCTTTTTCTGTGCGAGGTAAGCTTATTTTGAGAAAACTAACGCCATTAGGGCTGGGTTGGGGTCAGGATGTTCCGGAAGATTTACGTAAGGAGTGGCAGAGCTATTGTCTGGAGTTTTCGGATTTAAATGACTTCGGGTTTCCTAGGATGACTTTGGCAGAGACTAAAACTACCCAACTTATTGCATTTTGTGATGCTAGTGCTAACGCCTTTGGTACCCGTATTTATGGCGTCCAAGATGAACGCAGCGCATTACTTTTCTCTAAAGTTAAAGTTTCGCCTTTTCGTCAGCGAACTCTTCCTTCCCTTGAGCTCTTGGCAGTGTTTCTCGCCTATCAGTGTCTGGTATCTCTTGTGAGTGATGCGAACTTTCATTTTAAAGTATCTGCTATAACTATTCTAACTGATTCTCAAGTAACCCTAGCTTGGCTCTTAAGTGGTAAACCTCCGCGCAAGAATATATTTGTAAGCAATAGATTAAAAGATATAGAAGCTATGCGTAAGCAACTTGAATGTAAGATTTTATCGACCTGCAGCTATGAGTATGTACCCACGATGTTTAACGTAGCTGATATGCTTACTCGTGGTTTGAAGATGTCTAAATTTCTAGAGTGTAAACCCTTATGGTTAGAAGGTCCATCTTGGATAAGAGACAGTAGAGATAAGTGGCCAAAGGGTCACTTAGGTTGTATTCCTCAGCAATTTATTTCAGGCACATGTGTTGCTGTTAATGTGGTAGAGATGGTATTTAGAGCTGTAGCAATCTGGAAGCGTGCAGATCCGGGAGAGGCCAAAACGCGAGCATTTCTTTATCTATTTTCCTCTATGCAAAGAGAGCATTTTGCCAGCGAGATAGAGGCCTTGAAAAACAAGGATCTTTCAACTTGTTTCTTGACTCTCATAATTTAGTTAGATCTAGCAGCCGCAAAATTTTAGCAGAGGAATTAGACTACAATACTAGAAACCCTATTCTGTTGTCTAGTTCTTCTCATATAACCTATCTTCTGATCTTGCATACTCATAAGTTTCTAAATCATCTAGGTGTTGAATCAACCGCGCAAAAACTAAAGTTGGATGGTTATTTGATACCTCGCGGTAAGCGTACAGTTCGCAGCATTCTATCCAAGTGCATAGTCAGCAAGCGGGTGAACGCTAAAGCCTTTTCCTATCCCGACCCGCCTGCGCTGCCAGACAGTCGGACTAATTTTGTTAGACCTTTCGCCACCATGGAAATGGAAGAGCTCATTTCTAGATATTAGACCCTTTTGGACATAAACAAAAAGTATATTTATTTTTATTTACAAGTTTCCAAACTAGAGCAATTCACATAGAGCTTCTTTCTCCATAACACTGGAGGAATTCTGTTTTGCTTTTATTCGCTTCACGAATGAAAAAGGCGTACCTAACACAGTTTATTCTGACAATGCTAAAACTTTCCTAGCCGCTTCTGACCTATTGTCAGAAGTCTTAACTTCATCCTTGTATGAAGAACGTTTCAGAACCTTTACCGTTAAATTTGAAACCATCCCAATCTATAGTCCTCAATTTGGTGCGATCTGGGAACGATTATTTAAATCTATAAAAGAATGTTTGTATAAGCTCTTTGGCCGGAGCACTTATTCATATTCATCCTTTTTTAACTGTCATTTCTGATATCACTCTTAATCTTAACCGACGTCCTCTTTCCTACACCGAGACGAGGGACACCATTTTGTCAATTATGCCTATACAATTCCTTCAACTTTATCCTTCTTCTAACTCTTTAATTCTATCCGACGAGGTCCCTGACTTGGAAGCCGAAGACATCGAGAAGCGAGAGAGTTTGCTCTCCGCGCTTGAAAAGCGCGACGTAATGGTGGCCAGGTTCAGGGAACTCTAGTACTTACAATATTCAATCAGTCTTAGAGGTCCATACCCTTTTAAATCTCTGCCTCACAATAATAAATTTCTATCAGTGGGTCAGGTTGTCTTATTAAGGCATCCTATAAAAACTAGGCCGTTTTGGACTTTGGTCCGCATCAGCGCGCTGCTACCTGGCCGCGATGGTAAGGTCCGGGTTGTTAATATTATTAACTTAAAGCTGATAACTCTGAGTCTGCCGTCAAGATTTTTCTACTTTACCCCCTGGAGTTAGCTGCTTTTGATACTGCTTCAGAGGAGGGGTGGGAAAGTGCAGAAGGAAGCTCTGGTGAGGAGTTACATTCTTATTTTGAAGCTCCTGAGAGTCCCATTCCTAATGAGGGTAGTTCTCTCTCTATCGAACACCCAGGAGATCAGCAATACTCTTATGATAACGATTCTTCGGAATCTCCCGAAGAATTTGAAATGGAGGCAGCTGCCCGTCGGCAGGCAGCTCAACAACAGCGTAGCAAACTTGCTGATTTAATTAGGAGAGGTCATCTTTGATTTCCCTTATTAATTTATCTTGCTATATTAAAAATTGTATATGCCCATAAAATAAGTGATAATACTTTATATATTTCCTCTGGAAAGTATTGTGAATATAATGAAATGTTTTGTGTATTTAAAATCTATGTAACGGAAGTTTCAAAATGAAAACTCCGTTTTTTTGTTTGCCGGGATTGTATGGAAATTCTAGCCATTGCTCAAAGCCGGGATCCTCTGCGGGCTTAGTAAGGCATTATTAATGGCGTTCCGCAGTAAGGGGTCTTAGGCTGCTGTTAAATTAATTAACCTAAAAGGCAATAAAACAAGTAATTAACGAATAGCAAAGCAGTGGTGGGGGTTCCTCACATCTTCGGTTGCAAGCGTATTTTCAAACTGCTAAAGTACGCCTGCGCTTTTTCTTCCGAGTCCTAAGCCAATACAGCGGATTCTGATGAAAGCCGATGTGCACGGTCTTTTCGGACTGCCACGTCAGACAGCTTCCAACCGCGGCCTCGGGTGCACCTAAATCTTGTGCCTCGCTGGTCACCGGTCATCTTTCCTCGCTACCTTGGACCCTTGGGGTCATGGACAGCCGGCTACATTGAGAAATGTTCACCTGAACAAATATTTTCGAAGGTGAGAACCCCCTTTTATTGCCATGCTCTGATTGTTTAAATGATTACTTAAAGCGGTACCGACCCCTTTCGGGTGTCAGGCATTTATGTGAATTCTGTGTCCCTTTACCATTGGGGACTTTGTTGCGGCCTTGTAGCCGGGAGGCATCACAAATAGAGCTTACAAACAACAGTTTTTAGTTCTCCGTTAAACATGTGTAATGAACGTCCACAACTTTGCAGATTTAATGGTTGTGTTAGTATTTTTATACTTTTCAAAACATGTTTATACTTTTCAAAGCAAAGCTCTTTTTTCCGGGTCAGTCAAAGTCGTACGTGCGGGAAAAAGGCTTAGGTAATTGTTTAAAATGCAAGGGAAAAATAATCTAACCAAGCATAATGTGGTGTTTGCCGCCGCAAGAGAGCGCTGCAACGGTGTGCTCTCCGCCACCTCGAGACGATAATCTTGCCGCTGCTGCCAGATGGCTGCGAGCGGCGGACTGCAGTGTGCTATTGAGACCGGTACAGTGAAGATATAGATTTCGCTCCTGGTTTCGAGTTGTGCCTCTGCTTATTATCGTGTGGCTGTGGTTGAGCTGTCTAGTTTGCGGAAAAAACTAAAGTTAGTGCAGTGGGAAAGCTGCGTAGTTGTCCGAGGTGAAAGTGCCCCGCAACGGTTAGGAGTGATCTTCTTGCTCCGAGGGAGGTGACGGCTACACCTCTGAGCAGTCGTACCTGGTGTCACGGCTGGCCAGGAGCGATGACGACTGTGAGGAAGGTGTAGTGTGTGTTCTCCCTCAGGCTGCTTTGCACTCCGGGCAGACTGCGAATATCTTTCGACTTTGTGGTATCTATGCCCGAAGCGAGTGCCTGAGGTACAAACGAACCCAGCAGGGTAAGGAAAACACAATTGGAATAAAGGCAGTATTTTTGTGAAGATCGCCGACAGTCCGGTGTCTGGTATTATTGTGAAGATCGCCGACAGCTGTTTATATAGGCCTTGATGCGGCCTCACTGAACCGAGCTAGCTCACTGGTTAGGCGGCTCGGGGTGGCGCTTTTGAAGCAGTCGAGACTGAGCTAAACGTACACGTACGTGAGTGTTCCGAGGTGTCGCCTGGCTGCTCGGAGCGCACGGCTTGTAGAGGCTCGGTCCGGGGCACCCCAGCGCTGAACTTGAGCGCTGGTTGGTCAGCCAATAAGAGCGCTTCGAGGCTGTGGGGTGGCGCTTTTGAGCTTGTGTGGTGGTGAGCGCACAGCTAGATGAAACCACCACAAAGGTAAGTCCAAGTGCTGGTAGGTGGGCTACCGTCTCACTCGCGATTTTATTTTCCGGCTAAAGACCACAAGCTATCTAGGCCTTAAGCGTTGGTCTGTGGTAGCCATCTTTGTTGCTAGCAAGATGGCGGCGGCTGGGAAGGCTGAGGCGGCTGAGAAGGCTGCGGTGGCCGGGGCTGGCAATCCGGGATTGCCAGTGCCGCCGGCGGGGAGCACGCCGGGCTTGCTCGGGGATGTTAGCATGTTGGCCAACATCCTGACTCAGGCGCGTGGTCCGATCCTGGATCGGTTGGCTAGGCAGCTGCCTAAATTGACCGGCGATGGACCGATCGATGCGCTGGAGTGGCTGGGGAATCTGGAGTCTCTGCCAGCTGGAGCGCGTGGCGCCGACCGACTTCATTGGGTTTATGCTTGACGGCATTGCCGCTCGGGTGTTTCGCTGCATGCCTGTCGGTGATGCTGCTCAGTAGCAGGTAGTTAGGTCTACTCTAGCCGCGCAATTCGCGTTACATTTGCAGTAGGCTTATAGGTGGTACACCGAACGTCGGCTTGGAGCCGGCGAGTTGGTGGATGACTTGGCGCGTCTGGGTGGGAGTGTGTTGGGTTGACCAAGGGAGATTTGACCTTTTAGCTCAAATTTTACGAAGGTCTCTCCACTGCTCAGTACACTTGGGCAGTTGCGCGTGAGGATGCGTATACTGCGCCGTTTGATGCTGTGGTAGCGAAAGTGCGGGAGAGAATGGCTGCACAAAGAGCTGTGGCCGGGCGAGGCCAGGCTTGGGGCAGACCTTGCTGTTTCTCGGAAGCAGGGCAGTGATGGCAGGGGTGCTTGCTACCGCTGTGGCGGTGCGCACCGCGTGAGGGTGTGCCCGCAGAAGCATGGCACTGTGGCACCCGCTGGCAGGGGGGCCACGAAGGCTCACACCAAAAAGAAGTCCGCATGCTTTGCGTGCGGAGAGACCGGGCATTTTGCCCGTGACTGTCCCACGGCAGCTCCGTCTAGGATGGTAGCTGGGCCCACGGTAGGTGGGTCGGGTTTCTCTGCGGAGGACGCCAGTCGGGGCGACGCGTCCTCCTCAATAGAAACCACATAAGACTGGCTTATCAGGGGTCTCCTCTCTCCGAGGGAGGTGAAGGCGCCCCTTCGGAGAAAACAAGAAAGAAAAAAAGGAAAAAAGAAAAAACATTTCATTTCCAATAAAGTACAAACATGAAATGTCGATACATTGGTTTTTAAAACATCTTAACATTAACATCCTTAAATGATTATAACACATTGGTATCGTAATACCCGTGTAGAATGTTGAAACAAAATGATTGATAGAAAAGTACAACAAAAATGAGTTCCTTTCCTTGCCTAATCTGATTTTGAAACTAAGAGAGCACAATCCTCGCGACGCTCATTTGAAAAACACTTTCATTAGTACGTACAAGTATTGAAAAATGAAAGCGAAAAATGCATTCAAATACCTTAGCATAGAAACCCTTAATTGCTATTTATACATGGTTATCGTAATACCCATGTTAAGTGTTGGAACATATGATTTAGATCCTTATTTGCTATTCATACATGGTTATCGTAATACACATGATAGTTGTCGACACAGGATTTAGGGAAAAGCACAAGTTAATAAAAAATAAACAATAATATGTATAAAAGGATCGTTTGCATATGAAGGGCGGCACTAAGTTTCAGTTTCTGTGATTCAATTTCTAAGTTACAATTTCTGAAATTTTTGCTAGGAAGTGAAAATTTATTTATTTTACGTTCGCTAAGTCATTCTAATATTGATCTTACTTATTCCTGTCGAATATAATGAGCATCACAACTGTTGGTTGAGAGAGAGGGACCTAGAGCGGCACAAGTGTGTCGCTGAGGCAGGGCGATCTGGATCGCTCGGAGCGACTGGTGTTACGACTAGAAGTCGTTTGCCCGTCGTTCGTGCCTTTCTGAATGGGCAGTGTTCTTGGTGTCTGGTAGACTCCGGGAGCGAACGGACGGTGGTTTGTCCGCGGGTGGTGGTGGGCCAACGCCTCCGACCGGAGCGGCTGCTGCTAACGGCGGACGGCAGAACTTCCTGTGAGGGGAAGCACTGTCGTGTGGTAGTCCGGTTGCAGGGTCATTTTTTTGGGGTCACTGCGCTCGTCATACCGGAGTCGGGGAATCTTTGCATTGACTGTCTCCTAGGGAGTGATATTATTGATCATATGGGGGTGTCACCGTCAGGAGAGGCCTGACTCGAAGTATGCAGTTTACTGGGGGAGATCCTGGTCAGCTGGATGCTGTAGTTGGTCCATCAACGGATTCGCCTGTGCCAAGCTGGGAGCTGGACTGGTGGCTGGGGCGGGGTCGGTAGATTCGAGAGGTGCGCCAGTGCCGATCGAGATTGTCGACCCTGACTTTGTTGCTAGGTTCGCTGACGGTCAGTGGACTGTCAGTTGGCGGTGATCCGAGGAGCCGCCCATGGGGTTGCAGACACGGATCGCGGGGTACGGATGTACTCGGGCACCTCGTGTGCGTGAGCGTTATGACGCGGAGATTCTGAGTTGGATCTCGAAGGGTTATGTTGAGGCATGACATGGCCCCATCCAGGGCGTCATTCCGTTGCTGGCCGTCGTGCAACCAACGAAGGACAAAGTCCGTCCGATCATGGATTATCGTGAGTTGAACAGCTTTTTCGAGTGTCATACTAGTGATAATATGGTCGCTGTGTGTGGTGACAAGATTCGGAAATGGCGGCAGATGCGGGGCGAGCTTAAGGTCGTCGACCTTAATTAAGTCTGCGTACCTGCAGATCCACGTTTCCGAGGATCTGTGGCGATCGTGAAGATTGTGAAGTTTGAGGGTGTGCCTTACGCTTTGACGCAATTAGGCTTCGGCCTTTTGTGTGCGCCTTGAATCATGACCATGATTCTCGGCAAGGTTCTGACGTTGAACGACCGAGTTCGTCATGGGACGGACCACTGTATCGATGATATAGTGGTTTGTGAGTCCGTTCTCAGCGCGCAGGAGCTCCGGGAACATCTGGCAAGGTACGGACTTGTGATGAAGGAACCTGAGAGCCTGGATGGAGGCAGGTTGTTGGGAATTTCTTTACGAAAAGATTTCAATGAACATCTTTGGATGTCGAGGGGGGACTGCTCTCTCCGAGTTCGGTTCGGTAAATGCAGGCTTAACGAAGAGAGGGCTGTTTTCCTTGTGTGGTCGGCTGGTTGGCCAATACCCCGTGGCGGGGTGGCTGGTTCCATGTTGCAGTTTTTTGAAACGGCCGGGATGCAGCGGCTCTTGGGACGACTCGGTTGATAGTTCTGTCAGCTTGTTGGCTGAGGAGCTGTTGGCGTGAGCTCGTCGGGAGGACCCTGTTGGGGGTGTTAGGGGTGTCGATCCACATGGTACGGTTACCGTGTGGGGTGATGTCAGCTCCCTCGAAGTCGGTGTGGCCCTTGAGGTAGATGGCCACATTGTTGAGGATGCGTCTTGGCTCCGAAAAGAGTCAGACCATCTTCATCTCAATGTGGCTGAGTTGGAGGCGGTTGCGCGGGGAATCAATTTGGCGATTGCTTGGGGTTTTATAACATTCACGGTCGCCAGTTATTCCCGGACAGTCGTCACATGGATGAACAGCGCTGTTGATGGCCGTAATCGTGTTCGCACAAAGGGTGCGGCGGAGATGCTCGTGAAGCGACGTCTTGGGGTGATCCGCGAGACGATCGCTGAGCATGGTCTGGTCATGTCTGTTCGCTTCGTTTCGACGATCGAGAACAAAGCCGATCAGTGACCAGGGTACCTAAGAGGTGGCTTAGTTACCGCGACGCTGGTGAAGCTGTCGCAGAGGTGTCTGCCGTGCTTGCCACTGGAGAGAGTCTCGAGGATGCCATATGGGCGGCTCATCTGCCGCATCATTTGGGCGTCGATCGGAAGTTTTACTTGGCTTGTCAGATCCGCAGTGATCTGTCACGAGAGCAGGTGAAGCGTGAGCTGGTTGGATGCGAGGCCTGTCAGCGGATCGATCCCGCGTTGCGGGAGGAAAATCTCGTGGGGCGAGGGGGTGGGTCTTTCTGTGGAGGAAAGCTGGCGCCGGGTTGCTGTTGACGTAACCCATTATGGTGACAAGCTTTACCTGTCTATGGTTGACTGCGGACCCTCGCGGTTCGCCATATGGCGACGGTTGCTGAATGAGTCAGCAGCGAGCATTGCCGCCCATTTGCGTGAGGTCGTAATTGAGCAAGGGCCGTGTGACGAATTGTTGTTGGACAATTCGACGGCGTTTCGATCAGCGACTGTTGAGCAGTTTGCTGATGCGTGGAGGATTTCTCTGCGATTCCGTGCCGCCTACGCCCCGAGTGGCAACGGGATCGTTGAGAGAAATCACCGGACGATCAAGAGGGTCGCCGCTAGGGGAGGCATCTCTCCTGAGGAGGCTACATTTTGGTACAATGTGACGCCTCGAAAGGAAACAGAGGCTGGCTCGGTCCCGTCGAGCGGTATTTTCAAGTATCGCTGGCGAGTGCCATTTGATGTCAATCTTCGGGTGACAGATGGCTGCGAGGACAACAGCTTTGCCGTTGGTGATGAGGTGTGGGTGAAACCCCCACTGCCCTCATGCACGAAGCAGTGGACGTCAGGTGAGGTCACCAGCGTCGTCTCTAAGCACGTAGTGTGCGTAGACGGTATGCCTAGGCATGTGCGCGACGTTAGGAAGCGTCGGTTTGGTGGTGAGTGGGGCAGGGGTCCTGAGAACCAAGGCAGTGTCGCTGGTGCCGCGGAGCCCGAAGCAATGGTCTTCGGTGGAGTAGGCGGTTGGGGCGCAACTCCCTTGGCGTTGCCAGAGAGAGTCGTAGCTGACGCCTTAAACAGGGCGCCCGTTGAGCCAGCGGCAGATCGTGAGCCAACTGATGAGCCCACGGAACAAGAGGGCGACGAGCGAGACGCTGTTGGCAGCGATGCTGGGGAGCAGCGAGGGGAGCCCGAACCATTGAGGCGGTCACGCCGTGAGCGACGGCATCCCACGTACTTGGATGAGTACGAGTGCTGGGTACTATGCACTGCGAGTTTCGTGAGAAACTGGGGGAGATGTGGTGTTGAAGTGTTTGCCCCCGCAAGAGGGCGTTGCAACGATGTGCGCGCCGCCGTCTTACTTTGGGATCTTGCCGCCGCTGCCGGACGGCTGCGGCTGGCTGGCGGCAGTGTCGAGTTAAAGGGCTTTCACACGATCAGTTATTTCGTCAGTGACACTCACACTCACTGAGTGTGGTCAAAACACTCGCGTTCACACGTACGTTCGCGTGACTGAAGTGGCGCGTAACTAGCAAGCTTGGCAGGGCTTCACTATGCGTTGTCGAGAAAGATTCGTCGTAGTCAAAGCAAGCATACTCATCGGCTTTGTGGTCATAGAGAAGAAAAAACACCGTAAATAGATAGTGGGTATAAGATTGGCTGGCTAAACATTCAGAAAATGGCAGTTATAACCGGATTTGAAGTAAGTTAGGGCTGAATATCCAAATTTCGCTCACTAATTATTTGTTGCATTCCTTCCTTTTTTCAGCATTTGTAAAATTTGGTCACACCAAATCTAACAAATACTACAACTACTACAAATTTAATAATCTACTTCATAATAACTTCAACTGCAGATAATATTTTCCGCTCGTTCCATACAGTTTTGCATGTACCAGCGTGTAATAGTACAGCTCGTAAATTGAATTTTTTCTTGAAGAACTATATTCGGTCATTTCCTAGCGACACAGTGACAAGGATAAAGAAATAACAATTGAAATCTAGCGCACATTCATTAGAACTGTATGATAGAATACATGCGTAAATGTGGCATCCGCAAGCAAATATTATAAAATATAATAAACCTCTCAAATTACTGCGTGATAAAATCTAATAATGCATATGAATGTGACAGCGGTACGGATAAACTAATAAATGTTTAGATTTATTTCAGGAAACATTTTCATGCTGAAATTAAATGTTAAGGAGAATTCATGGAAAAAACTTTTTATTTTATTTAATTAGACGTGGTAGAGTGCAGACGCGGCGTGTTTTCGTTCCTGAGATTTGCTGTCAACCGTGTGTTTGTATCGTAAGGCCGGCAGCGCCTTGCTTCCATTTCTGTGGAGAACCGGAAGGTGCATCAGCAGTGAAGCCGTTTGCGGTTGCTGGTTGGCGAAGGCACCCAGCAACGCGGAAGGTAAGCCAACAGACCTATCTCATTGTTAAATGAAATAACTGCTCATTCATAATACATTGACTAATAAACATTGTGAGTGTACTCGGAGATTTTTTGGGACCATCAATCAGCATTATACTTCTAGGTAAGTGTAATGGTGTGCAAGAAGGCCTCAAGAGTTCATTTATTTTTTTTTTTGCAGGTGTTAAAAGTGAGTTAACTCACTTTTAACACCTGCAAAAAAAAAAAAGAAATGAACTCTTGAGGCATTCTTGCAAACCATTACACTTACCTAGAAGTATAATGCTGATTGATGGTCCCAAAAAATCTCCGAGTACACTCACAATGTTTATTAGTCACGATTGTTTTTTAAAGGTATACATAAATAGTGCAAGTTTTAAGCTATATCTAACTTCTGGTTGTCTAGGATCTGTAAATCAAAAGTCATTAAAATTAGATGGATCTTTTTTCATACAATACATTAAATAAATTTAACACTTTAACATGGAATATAATTCTATTCAATTTTATTGAAACTATCATAATTTAAAAAACAATAAATAAATTTTAATAAACTGAAAGGAACTACAATAAAAACGCTTGCAATACAAGTTCTTTGACACATCTTTCTGTGAATAGCATTCATGAGTAATGCTAAAAAAATTAAAAACCAACAGTTTTTCATTTAGGGTTTTTTATGGTTAGGTTTAGGTTAGGGTTTTAGGGTTAGGGCTTTTTAGGTTAGGTTAACATCGGCATCTTTGGGATGCTTTATTTCCAATCAAGCCTGATACAAATGATCTTAAGCATTGGTTTTTCAAATGTCTTATAACTAATCCTATATATAGGACACCATGACGGTTCCCCCGTAAAGCCGGTACCCATTTCCGACACCTGGGTTGAGTGGGGTATTGTGCTTGAGCTTTCCCTTATACCCAACGGGGTAAATCTCCGTGCCAGCGCCGGGATACGAACCCGCGACTCCAACATACAAGCCCGATCCCTTAACCACTGTACCACGGAGAGCACAACATGTAAAACATGTCGACATGGTTGGAAATAAATTTTAAATTTCATTGGTAACAGGCTACTTGCTTTTTACTAAACAGCAAGACCTAGGACTGAATTTCATTGCTTTACATTTTGATACCACCACGAAAATAGCTGAAAACCATATCTAAGGTATATCTCAAGCCAAAATAGGCCACAATCATCATTTCAAGTCAACATAACAGCTGCGAAACTTGTCTTCACTGTCCGCCATCTTTGTTCTTCGTAGTTCATTTGGTGACTGAAAATCTCCGACGACCTTTCGCAAAACGACGAGCATCCATTCATCACATGATTAGCGAACGGGCCTTTCAGAGTTCATTTGACATACGGAGTTCATTTGACGAACGAACTTTAGACTAGTGTGACCCCGGCATTAGAGTGCTTAAAGGGGACTGTTTGAAAGCTTAATCGTGCTGGTTTTGCTGTGTGGAGCAGTCTTGGGGTTTGAGAGAAGTTGAGAGGAAGACGCTGGACGTGTTTGAGATGAAGTGTTTGAGGAGCATGTTTGGAGTAACAAGTAGAGATAGGATCAGGAATGAGTTGGTTAGGGAGCAGATGGGTGTTGTCAAAAGGATGAGTAGGCGGGTGGATGAGAGTGCTTGGATGGTTTGGGCATGTTGAAAGAATGTACGTTGAGCGGCTGGTAAAAAAGATTTATACGTCGGAGGTGAGTGGTATCAGAGCGCGAGGATGGCCACGGATGAGTTGGACAGATGGGGAAAACGTGCATTGTATGAAAGGGGTCTGACTGTGGACGTGGAGAGAGGGATGACTGCGGACAGAAGTGAGTGGAAGCAGTGTATAAGGATGTAATTATTTGACACGGTCAATAGAAGCCTGTCCGCATGTGATGGGGTATTGTGTCCTATCATGTACAGGGGGAGGTGGCACACAAATGAAAAGGGCGGGTTAAACCAGCTCTGGCTGTCGGGCCTGACTGTGCTGGGCTGCTATTGATTGGGGCAGTTCTGGTGCGGCCAGTGCTGCCTCTCTCGACTCCTAGTGGCTACGAATGAATGATTGTGGCTATCTATCGGCTACCCTCCCGTAAGGAGAAAAAGCGTGGTACATGCAAGTGTTTAAATGCAATGAAATATTAAGGTTCCGCTAATTTTATTGCATTTGGTTTATACGTGTGGTTGAAAGCCATATTTTTGTCAAATCAAACACAAAGATTTTTTACCTTATCCATTGACTTGATTTTATAGTTTCCAAATATTAGCGTGATAAAAGTTTCCAAAGGGGGGATAGTTTGCGGGGCAGACGAAGTGACGGGGGCTGGACGACTGAGGCATTTGAAGGCTTAACTCTCCTTCTGGATGGATATTTTCGCTGCCTGCTGATGATTACGATAGTTACGCATCTTAAGTGGTCGAGAGGATTAGTGGAAATATCCACAGTTTAAGGACTTATGGTGTACTGCCTAAAGCCTGAGCAGCAGGCTCACGAGTTTTGAGTTTATGTTGTCATCAAGTTCGACCATGTAGTCAGAGTAATTATAGGAAATTTAGCATTGGTAACAGGTGATGCATTTAATAACGGCGGTTAAAATTTATGTTATTCGCAGAAGTCCTCGTGTCGTGACCCTCTTTATTTTGTCTCGCTGAGGTCACGGTCTTCATTTTTCTCTGCCGTCATTCTTTGTTGCGATGCATGATATTTTTCCATGTGATATTATTAGTCGTGACATTAAGATTATTCGTCACAATTCATATATTTTCTACTTGGTAATATCAAGGTAGCTGCCAAGTAGAAAATATATGAATTGTGACGAATAATCTTAATGTCACGACTAATAATATCACATGGAAAAATATCATGCATCGCAACAAAGAATGACGGCAGAGAAAAATGAAGACCGTGACCTCAGCGAGACAAAATAAAGAGGGTCACGACAAATGGTGGCAGCGGTGGGATCGTGTTCTCGCCTCAACTGCCGCTCTCCCTCAGGCAACCGCGTCTGGCGTCCCCTTGAGGTGCCAAGTTTGAATAACGACCTAACAAGGTTACCAATAAGAACGTGATATATCCCTACTATCAAATAGAAAACATACATCATTAACCTTACCCTCATTACTATATAAAATCCCCACAAAATTATGTTAAACATATGAATTAAAGCAAATGAAGACACCCGTTGAGGTTCTTGGCATCTTCGGCTGGCGTGTTCGTTCGCTACGTGTATCAGCGTCGTCCGATCGTTCCTGAAGAGTCGATTGTTCTAGGACGTAACGTTGCAATGTTTTCTCGCAGAAATCAGGCTTAATATTTGGTCTTTTGAATCATTTATGAATAAGTCGTTGGCCGGACGATTATTCAGATCCTTAGCGATATTCCTTACACAGTTATGCGGAGAAGCATGACACTCGCTCACGCAGGGAAGAGATGGCTCAAATGAATCACACGATTTCTCAGCTGAACCTCCCACAGCAACATACGAAGCAATTACAGTAGGATTTTGTTCAATACAGTATCTAACTATTGTCCCATAAGTCTTTTACCTGTCCTTTCCAAAATATTGGAGAAAATAACAAATCAACTGTCATTTCACTTGGACGAGTCAAATATACTTCACCGAAACGAATATGTATATAGGAGGAGCACTAGCACTCAAGATGCTCTGCTTAATATCACTGCAAGAATATACAGTGATTTCGATCTAAAGAATGTAACACTTTTACTGCTACACAATCTCTCCAAGCGTTGGGTAGCGTCGAACTTGAGCGACTTTTACGAAAAAATATTGAACTTAGGAGTAGACACACTGGTTTGAAAGCTACTGATCAAATCGATCTCATGTAGTCCGCTTAGATAACTAATTGTCCCCATTTATTGAAAACAATTTTGGAGTTCCTCGAAGATCTAACCTTGGTCCGCTATTGTTTTCTATTTTCATCAACGATTTCCCCCCAAAGCCTTCTAACACACGAATCTCTATGCATGCAGGTGATTTTCAAATTACCATGAGTTCTGTATCGGAAATACTACAGCCGCAAAATGAAGCTGAAACCCTATCGATTAACTTGAAATCAAGATATGACCAAAAGAGTCTCAAATTAAATTCAAACAAAACGCAATGCATTATTTTTTGATCCAAAGATGAAATTTATAAAAATTTTGAATCCGACTCTTACTGCAAGGAATGATCAAAGCCATCAAAAAAGGTCAAAATTTAGGCGTTGGATTCGATCAAAACACGTCCATCGAACATCACTTTGAGAAAACTTGCAGCATTATTAAATGCACGACAAAGATGTTCTGAGAGAGGAGGGAGGAAGGCACCATTTAGTATGGAGTTGAGGGAACGCGGAATCTATGCACAAGGTGCACAGAAACAGGAAGCTAAGAAAGAAGTTCATGAAACAAGAAAAAGTTGAAGAAGAAAGTACTAGGTGCTGAAAAACAGGACAGCAGTGAACCGAAAAAAGATGGTCCGTAACAAAAAAAAACCTATTCTATTTCAATAAAAGGAAGCCTACCTAAACTTTAGCTCAGACCCTCACATAGTCCTCCTGGGAGCGAAAACTTGCAGCAAAATTTTCGGAATTTAATGTTTTTTCTTCGTATAAAATGCTCGACGACAAGTCTAGATTATTGGCCATTCAATCTATAGTGTTATTGCGTATTGACTATTGCAGCCTAGTATGGAGAGATATTCCTCAGTATCCTCAAAGAGAGTAAATGCATGAATTTCTCAGCCAAGGTGGTTATGCAAAGGTAAATTCACGAAGAGTGATCACGCTACACCTCTCCTACATAAACTCGGCTGGACTCCTTCCGGTTCTTCACTCGTAAGGCTTAATACGTATATTCCTCAGGACAATGCTGATATAGTGTGATTCAATCCCCCCACTGTAACCAACCTAAAGCAGAATTGGAGAAATAACGTCCGAGTCAACTGCCGTTCATTTGACATCGGGCAGAAAGTTGTCAATATCAGGCGCCTTACTGTGGTACAAACTTCCGCGTAGTATCGAACTCCCTCAAACAATGAAAGAATTCAAGTCTAAAATAGCGCGACATCTTGCGTATAGCGAAATGCCTGATGATCCTCAGGGAGGGGAGACTGATGTGGGAGATGCTGCTGGCGATGATGCTGTTGAGCACAGAGGTGAGCCTAAAGGGGTGTTTACACTAGGGAACATTTCGGCCGTGAGGCGCGACTCGTGTAGACGAGGCTCACCACTGAGGCTCATATTTGTGTGTGTGAGCCCGAGGTTCCATATTCGCTCTGATCGAATTCGTGAGGCGCGACGCACGTGAGCCTCTCAGCTCAGTGCATGGAGCTAGGATATATGGAAGGAGCATAGCCGTCTGTGAAGAGAACCAGTTTTTGAGATTTCTCCTCTGTCTGTGGTAACCAATAACCGTCTCGCAAGTGTGACGTCAGCACGGAAGCCAGTTACCTACTGACTACGCGAGAGTGCGGACACGCTCGCTGAATGCTCTTCCAGCTGTTGAGTTAATCTCTAATCATTAATTTAGGATTCTAAGACTCCGAAAGATAATAAATTAGTTTCCTCACTTGAAGACACTTAATAATATCAAAATTTCTAGCAAAGGTACATTAAGAGTTGAAAACTATGAAGATTACAGGCCCTTGATTATAACAAATTAGAGCGACTTGCACGCACACCTCACCCTATGACTTGTGGTGTGGTACTAATCGTGGAGGGAGTATATATGGAGGGAGCATAGCCGTCTGTGAAGGGAACCAGTTTTTGAGATTTCTCCCATGTTTGTGGTAACCAATAGCCGTCTCGCAAGTGTGACGTCAGCACGGAAGCCAGTTACCTACTAACTACGCTAGGGTGCGCACATGCTCGCTGATTGCTCTTCCAGCTGTTGAGTTTATCGTAATCATTAATTTGGGATTCTAAGACTCCGAAAGATAATAAATTGTGTTTCCTCACTCGAGGACACTTAATAATATCAAAATTACTAGCAAAGATACATTAAGAGTTAAAAACTGTAAAGATTACAGGCCCTTGAATATAACAAATTAGAGAGCTACTTGCACGCGCACCTCATCCTTCGATTTGTGGAGCAGTACTAATCTTGCTTTAGCAAATGAACGAGTTGTAGAGGAGGCGAGGAGGAGCCAACTTCAGCCAAGCGTCTGTGGTTGGCTCACGTGTGGGGCCTTGCCAATGCCCCAGTCTCCCAACTTTTGCAGCAAATTTGAACCCGATTGGAATCGGCTATGCTCCCTCCATATATCCTAGCTCCATGGTACTAATCTTGCTTCGGAAAATGGGAGGGGAGTGGTAGAGGAGGTGGGAGGAGCCAACTTCAGCCAAGCGTCTGTGGTTGGCTCAGAATTGTGACGTGTCGGGCATTCACACTGCCCGAGTCTTTCAACTTTTGCAGCCAAATTGAGCCCGATCGGAGTGCGCTATGCTCCCTCCATATATCCTAGCTCCATGGCTCAGTGTGTAGTTAGCAGTCATCAGATGAGGTGTAGCCCTTTGCTCATCGATTACGGCTGACATAACGCTGCCACGAGAAACTACATTGCTTTTAATTGAAATTTATAAGCCCATCAATGCATTTGGCAGACCAAAGGCTGCGAATATAAGGAGACTGCTCTCCATTATATTTGAATGACCCGGGTTCGAAACTCGGCGCTGGCGATTTTCTCTGTTGGGTATAGGAGAAAAATTCCAAGCACAATACCCCACTCTACCCAGGTGTCTGAAATGGGTACCGGTCTTGACTGGGGGAAAGCGTCATGGCGTCCTGGCGTTAGTTATAAGGCATTTGAAAATCCAATGTACAAGGTGATATGTATCAGGCTTGATTGGAAATAAAGCAACCGTAGATGCCTTCATTATTATTATTATATTATTATAGAATGAAAATAAACGAATATAGTATCATTTCACTCATGCAAATAAAAAAGAGATTACGTTGTTTATGATGCAGCAGCAATATTCAGACAACCTCGTCGACTGCAACCCATCTTTCATAGTAGCTGGCCACACACTGACTGATTTTGAGCAGCGCGCGTTCCGCGGCACGCTCTATGTCTAGTTTAAACGCACATGGCTCATGTGAAGCTCCACACGAGGCGTCTACACGTGAGCCTGCAGCAAAATGTAGACCAGTGTAAACGGCCCTTAAGTCATTGAGGCGGTCGCATTCAACACCAAGTTGTAGGGAACACATGTTGGGATATTTCATTGGAGAGAAGTACTGCATGGAGCAAGGTTTAGAGTTTATTTATGGTGCTGAACAAGAGGTCACGGCAAGCTGCGCTATCGTTGGTTGAGCGTTAGGCTATGGTTACAGTGGATCCGAATTCGGACGAAAAATTGTTCGTCCGAACAATCAAAATAATTGAATACATAGGAAGTGGTTACACTGGCAGCATCTTTTCGGACGAGTTCGGACGAACAATTTGGCGTTTCAAAAAATTTTGTTTTTTCGTCCGAACAGTCACGAACTACCCCTCATCCACTAACTTCAGTTATGCACAGCAATGTGCACTACATATTCGTTACACTTTTATTAATGATAGTTGGATACCTTTCCTCTAAGTCATATTTGCTTAGATATTTGTCTTTGCTTTTAATATTCTTTTAGTTTTATTTTATGCTGCTATGACTAATAAATAAGGATTTTCTCATTGAATATGGAATTTAAGCAGTATTTTTGTTATTGGCATTAAATATGGAATTTATTTTTTATTTTTATTTCACTTAACTCATTTATCCTGTTATTAATTCTGTTAGCGCAAGTCCTTCACATGGAGAAATCTCAATGATCAGTCTAATGCGAAACTAGGTTAAGTGAACTAGGTTAAACTTTTGTACACCCTAGAATAACGTGATGGTAGGATGCCCTAGAAGTCGCTGAACTTATTCGGGCCCACAGGTAGCTATACTCAAATGCAGGTCCGGAAATTCAATTCCTTTGTTATGCTATCTTCGATTGCATTAAGAATGTAAAAAAAAGTTTGCGGTGTAATTCTATGATACTCATGAAACTTATTCGGTTGACTTAGAAATTCTGAAAAAAGTTTACGGTGCTCGCCGTCCGTGTTTCTTGTCGTGAATAATGTATTCACATTTTTAGTTCTTCCAAACATTAAGATTTTTAACAGAGGACTTTCCAAGAGGTACAGATCATCCATCCTATCACTCACTTGACTTCTCACGAACTGACGAAATTCGTCCGAAAAGACGGAGGCACTGAAACCACACAGTTCGGACGAAAATTCCGCACGAATTCGGATCCACTGTAACCATAGCCTTTAAAGACGCTTCAAGCTGACATGGTTAAAGGGCTATTGTACTTTTCTCTATCTCCTTTCAAATACAATAGTTTTCTCACTCATATTTCCTTGTAGCGGGTGAAAGATAAATCGGTATTTAAAACATCACTCAACGCCAAGTGTTTAGCTAAGAGTCTCAACAGCTCGTAATGTTTGTCAGCTTGTTCGTGCGGGATTTCTCTGTTTTGGAGGAATGGTATATTAAAATTTTTTCGTTTTTCAAGCTTTCCTTACACTGAATTTGGCCATTTTAAGAATTTATGCACATGAAATAGGTTTTCCAGGAAGATTGCTTGCTAGAAAAAGGTCTTCAAGGAGACTACCATTGCTCTACTATATCTGATCCAGACAAAGACAAGCCTATAACGTTTTTTATACTTTCAGGCCAGCTCCAGTTTCGTATTCCACACTCGCACCACGGCACCCGAGGTCTCGCCAAGGAATCGCTCTTGCGAGGAATGGATTAATAAGCAGCTCCTGGCAAGATATTGGTTACAGCAGTCGAGTGATCCTCGACCGTCATTTAATTCAGCTGATCGACTTCCTTACTGGCAGCTAGGCCAGCTCACCAA
This sequence comes from Morinoia aosen, assembly GCA_030386875.1. NCBI lineage: Eukaryota > Metazoa > Arthropoda > Malacostraca > Amphipoda > Talitridae > Morinoia > Morinoia aosen. Next base: position 27,835,584 of record CM059559.1, read on the forward strand.
ACTGAGTCCAATTTCCCTTGTTTCGGTAGTATCTTTCACATCAGTCTTGCATATTTCAAGTCAAACAGTATCAAGATATATAGGGTAATGGTCGCTCTCACATCTTCTCGTTTACATGAATTTAAAATCTCGATGGCAATCAGGAGAGCAGTGCTGAACCGACCGAATAGGTTTCCGTTTGTCTGTGAAGTGTTCATATTACATATGTCATTTTCTCTTATTTCCGTGAGTCGTCCCTCCTCATTTCGTACGATCATTCCGCACTTGATTTCGAGTTATGAATAATAATAATAATAAACTCATTTAACGACAGCTTCGGTCATGGACTATTTAGCTGTCGCTTTGGCGATTTGCCAAAATCACAATACAACACGCGTCCTCCACAATTTCAGAAGATTAATTGTTATACCGTACGCGTCTCGTTCTATTGTTTGGTCTTTGCACTTTTTTCGGGAGGTTTTATTTACGAAGTGTGCATACAAGTGGCAGATTATTACACTGACTGTTGACTGGTCACGTTACGTAAATGTTGCACCCTTGAGTAGCACAAGAGGCAGCAAACATAGGCCCGCCAGTGACTAAGCACCCAAGACCACACCGCACCGAAAGACAACCCCAACACCAGCCCTCATACCACCGCAGCAAAGACTATTATGTAATCGTTATTACTGTGGTCATCAAGACCGTCATTACAACAATAGCCACTATGAACTCTGTTTTAGGTGTCACATCCCGGATTAAAACATCTCAATCCCGGATTGTCCAAGCTCATTGGGCAGCCAATCCCTAAGGGGCTTTCAGCTGCCCACCCATTTATGGCCGGGCGCCTAACCCACGTTGAAACCCACGGGGTATCAATACAGCGCGCCCGGCCATACTGCGCGTTCATCGTCTATACGGCCCAAAACAAAGATATCCTCCGCTGAAGCAATGAGTATCGTTTAAGGAATTACATTGCATTATTCCACAAACAGTTCAATCGTTGACACATTGAAAGTTGGCCGTCTTGTCTTGTCACCATAACAAATAACCGTTTGGTACAGTAGGATTGACTCCGCTCTTTTCCATTTGTTCTTTTAAATTGCCAAATACGTTTACTTCTTTCACATATTCCAGCACTTTGTGAATAGGTCCACCGTCAAATAACAGCTCAGCCATACAGACGCCTCCTCCAGTTACTGGTCGAAGTACTCCGTCTCTCGTTTGCCGCAGGGCAGCACACTCCTCCAAGATGCGTCTCACTGTTAAGACTGCCACTTTACACCATCCGCAAACCGGTCTCTGTCCAGTGATTCAGGGTCCATGAGGTAGCTGTAGGTCAGTGCAGTATGGTTCAGTCGCAGCCTTTTAATCACCACCTCTTCTTGGCGATTCAGCTTACAGACACCCTTCTTCCATCTTCCAGGGCTTGCTTTGATTTCCTTGAAGTTTCTGGATGCCTCCTGCCATTTTTGATTCCATATTTCGTAAGTCCTCTTCTTTATCACCGGAAACCAATCTCTGTACAGTATTAATACAAATTCAGCTGGTCTCTGAGCTGCTGCCCTTACTGATTGTGATGTTGTAACCATTTTCAATAATTTGATGGATCTCAAGCACTATCTTTTTTAAAAGCTCGTTGTTTTCATTGAAGTAATCGATTGCCTGTATGGATCTTATGGAATCGCTGCATATTACAAAGTCACGGTGTTGGGTTTCTTTTATTATATTTAAAGCAAGTCTGATTGCGTGCAATTCTGCTATCATCACACTTGCTACTATAGGTAGAGACAACGTCTTGGTAACGTTTTCCATGACGGCTGCTGCTCCAACCCCTGATGGGGATTTGGAGCCATCTGTGTAGATGATTTTACAATTTGGATAGTTGCTGATGTTATCTTATGCATAGATCATAATATGGAAGGCACAATTTCGGTCTTTTTCCATATTGCTAGGTTTTACTCAATTTCGGGTTTTTGAAGCATCCATGAAAAAGTGGTAGGCGTGAAGAAGGGTTGTACTGGCTGAATAGGAATACTGTATTCGTTGATGGTCTTGCGGATTCTCTGAATAATTGGCTCAGTGATACATTTTCTGCTGGTGAAGTACAGTTCAAGATTAGAGTTATTCACACAAGTATATGCTGGGTTCAGAAAATGACATTTCAGTTTAAAGTAGTACCTGAGGAGCAGATCTTTCCTCCGCACGTCCAATTTAGGCTCATTACACAGGACTTGTAGGTCTGCTATTGGTGTTGTTTTGCACGCTCCTGTGCTAATCCGCATTGCTTCATTCGCAACAACATCCAGCTCCCGCAGCGCAGCTGCACTCGCAGATCCATAGACTATGCACCCATAGTCAATTTTTGAACGAATGAGGGATCGGTAAAGTCGCATTAGGATGTCTTGATCTGCGCCCCAAGAATAAGATAACACCGATTTGATTAAATTTAGGTCTTTACTACATTTAGCTTTCAGTTTATGAATGTGAGTGATCCAGTTGAGTTTTTTATCCCAGTGGAGTCCGAGAAATTTGGTGCTTCAACTATTGGAATATTGTTATTTTCTAATTTTAATGTTGGAATCAACATGGGCTTATTTCTTCTGTAAAACTGCATTAATGTGGTCTTCGTTGATGAAAATCTTAATCCATTATACTTGGCCCAAAGTGTGATTCGATCTATAGCTGATTGCAGGGTCTGTGCAACGTTGGCACTGTCATGATCTGCAAAGGCGATGAGGTCGTCCACAAATAAGGAGCTGAAAATTTCCTCCGGGATTTCGTCCGCCAGTGAGTTGATTTTGATGTCGAAGAGTGTCACACTTAGTGTGCTACCCTGCGGCGTTCTTGCAGCGAGCTCACACGTAGAAGATAGCACACCGTCAACTCTGACCCGAAAGGTTCGGTTCTTCAAAAATTCCACAATGAATTTTGGCAATCTTCCTTTCAAACCGGCAGCTGCAAGGTCTCTCAAGATACCATAACGCCAAGTCGTATCATACGCCTTTTCTAGATCAAAGAAAACAGCCTGAACAGTTTTACCACAAGCCAACGCCTTCCTTATATAAGTGTCGAACCTCACCAGACGATCCACAGTTGAACGATGTTTTCGGAAGCCACACTGGATACTAGTTAGTAGTTTGTGGTTTTCTAAATAGGTACTCCATCAATCTTCTATTAACCATTTTTTCGTAGGATTTACACAGACTAGTTAATGAAATTGGCCAATAATTTACAGGATTGCAGTGGTCCTTGCCGGGTTTTGGGATAGGAATAACTATTGCTTCTTTCCATGGTTGGTAGACATGTTCTTCGACCCACAGCCTGTTGTAGATCTTCAGTAAGTACTGGCGAGCGTTTTCCGGCAAGTTCTTGATCATGAGATTGCTTACGTTATCAAGTCCGGGGGTGATAATTCTGTTACTTTCTATGGCTGACGTTAAATCCTGTATGGTGAAAAGCCCATTGTACGGTTCAGTATTATCATTCGAAAAGTCAATTGGAATTCTTTCTGTCTGTTGTTTGAACTGTTTAAATTCATTTGAGTAGTTCGTGTCGCTTGAAACGGTCTTGAAGGTTTCAGCCAGTTTTTCTGCAATTTCACTCACCGTTACTAATTGGTTATTTCTATCATTTAGCATTTTTATTTGCTTGTTCTCTCTGCCACGGATTCTGTTCACTCTCTGCCAGAAAAAGCTGCTTGGTGTATTGGTGTTAAGAGTGGAGACAAATTCCCCCCAGCTGTTCTGTTTCGCCTCTTGGAACGTCTTCGCTGAACTGCTCTAGATTTTTTTCACTTCACCTTGCCTTCCATCGTCCCAGTCCTCTTCTACAACCTGTAACCTTTTTCCCTTTCTCGCCATGCAGTTTTACATTCTGCCGTCCACCAAGGTTTCGCATAGAACCGTCGTCTTTTGTATTTGGGTATCCACCTTTCAGCGGCATGGTTAAATCGTGAGTATAGTTCTCTAACCGCTGCTTCAGGGTCTTCAGGAGCATCGAGTTCTTGTACATTCTCCCAAACTTCATCCTGTCGATACCGTTCCCAGTTGCATTTCTTAAAATTCCAACCTTCCGTCGGCTTGTCGCGTCAATAGGGTCAGCGTTATCGGAAAGTGGTCGCTGCTCAGGACCGACGGGAGTACGGCGAATTTCACGTCAGGAGCGATCTCAGGAGACGTCACGGTGAGGTCTATTATTGTTCCAGAAATATGGGTGGCAGAATTATCATTAATTATGTTGAAGTCCTGTGATAAGAACTTCTGTAGTAGTCGTCCTCGTCTGTCTATGTTACTACAGCCCTATTCACTGTGATGGGCGTTGAAGTCCCACATTTCTATATTCGGCTTTGGCAAAGCTTTTATTACAGCGAATAATTCTTCCAGGTTTACGTTTGACTTGGGTGGTAGATAAACAGATGCAACTGTTATCACCTTGTATTGGTTTAAGCAAATCTTTACAGCTGTTATTTGGAGTGTAGATTGTATTTGAATTACTTGAGTTGGTATTGATGAGTGGATATACAACGCCACTCCTCCATGGAACCGTTGATTATAGTGACCTTGCTTACAGAATCCGTTGTACCCTGATATTGGGGATATAAAATCATTGCCATATAAAGTTTCCTGGACAGCCAGCACAGCAGGTTTCAAAGGTGTGGACCAAGTTAATCAAGTCTTTCTTAGATGATGACATTCTTGTACATTCCATTGGATGAACACTGTCTCTTCAGCAGCCATTACCTCCACTTGCGCTTAGCTTCCTCCAGAGTCCTTCGCCCAGATTTCCTCTCTCCCTCTCGGAGATCTTCTGCGGTATTCTTCCTTCGATCTTCTACGGAACCTCCGTCCCCTTTCCCTCGGTTTTGAACAACTTACCTTCTTCAATTCCTCCTCGTAGTTATCTCTATCCTGGTCTTCGATCTTGCTCGCTCTTCGCGCGTATACTTGTCAAAGATCTTCTTTGTTTCTCTACTTCGGGATTCTCTTTCTTTTTCCGGTGTTACTGTAGGGCAGTTGAGGTTTACTGTTGCTGTGAATAGTCTTCCAGTCTGAGGGCTTTCACACACCACTTCCGTTCTTCCTGGTTGTTCACCATCGCTCATGGATGAGAATCTACTCCTTTTCTCATCTGCTTTATTAGCTTTTTCAGCTTTCTTCCTACTACACTGGGGTTCCGGTGATGGTTCCTGGTCTTCTGGGCGGTTTCTCTCTCTCTGTTTGTTACCTCTACATTGAGTGGATCATTGGGCGTTATAACTGCCTTGGCAAAGTTCATTGAGAAATTGGGACGTCGGTGATGAAACAACGATCTTGCCTGTCCATTTGGGACTCTTTCCCTGCTCTGTATAACTAAAATTTCCTCCTCGATTTTTCTCGTCTTGCAGCCCCTCACACCTGCAATATGTTGCTCACCGCAATGATAACATTTTAGCTCTTCTGATTTACAGTCATCTATACAGTGACTAACTGAGCTACATTTCGAGCATACTTGTTTCCCTTGGCAATATTTAATTCCATGCCCGTATTCTAAGCATTTCTTGCACATCATGGGTTTTGGTTTTACCTCGTAGACTCGCGATTTTGCTTGCTCTCCTGGAATGTCGATGAAGTCTGGGAGAATGGGTTGCCTGAATGATACAAGAATGGGCTTGGCTAGCTGATTTCCTGGTTTCATCCAAGTGGCAGGGACTGCGTCTTGTATACCGCACTTTTCCAACAAGCCTTTCTTAAATTCCTCGAAGTTGTTTAAATCATACTCATAGATATATACGAGACCCTCTTGTACGACGAAGTTCAAATTTTCTTCTACAGAGACGGGTAGTTGGTTGATTTGGTGCAATCGTTTCACCTGAGGCTTTGAGTTGCGTCACTAACTTCTACTATAAATACTGTTTTGCTGCGTGAACTGATTGCTTTGGGTTCACTTCCAAGGTGCTGGGCGATAAACTTCTCGAGGAGCCACGGCGACATCTTCCGTCTGTGTGCCTCGTTCATCTTACAATCGTAGTGCGTTATGAATTCGTTGGATGGTGGTACTGGTTGGGTTTCACTTGTTCCTTCTCTAATTTTCTTCGCTCTTCTCATGGTTACTTTTTCCCTCTCTATTATTTCTAGCAAGTCCCTCTCTTCAACTTCTCTTTCACAAAGAATGTTACGGGCTACGTGAGGACCTCCACAGTGAAAGCATTTCGGCTGGTCCGACGTGCAGCTTGGTGAAAAATGCCCTACCTCAGCGCATCTTCTGCACACAGCTGAAGTATTGCGACAGCGTTTGGTGGTGTGCCCGTATGTTTGGCAATTAACGCATATCATTGGTTTGTTTTCAAATGGGTAAACCTTGGTGTCTCGTCTTTCACCAGGAATGTAGATGCTGTATGGAACTGGCGGTTGCTTGAAGGTAATCAGAAAGGCTTGGGTCTCCAGGTATCTTGGTTTGATGAAAGTGGCTTTGGTGACGTCCTCTATATTATAATGTTCCTGGAGTCCAGTCTTGAATTCTTCTACGTCAGTTATGTCAAAGTCACATATATATGAGGCCCACTGAATTGTTGAAGCGTCCATACTGAGCTGTCTGTCACGGTGCACCATCCACGCACGCTAGATCCACCATCCTCGCCGCCTGTTCTGCACTCCGCACCTCCACCAGCACTGTCTCACTGTTCATGCTAAAAATCCTCATCGGCGTTGAGCCAGTCACTTCCTCAATTTGTCCTATAATATCGAACGGATTAATCGTCCTCTTCTTTCCACGTTCGAAGGTATTTGAGAAGAACCTTGGAAAGTTTCTCTCCTCAGTGAACACGTATGGCACATATTTTCTTTTTTCCTTTTTCATGGTTTTCTGCTGTCAGCTAATTTCGGGACCATTGGGGCCTTGGATCGAGTTGATACAATTGCTTGTTCAATTTCTGCCAACTGCCGCTCAATCACAGCCATCTTCTCGGCACTCAGATCAGCAGGCATGTTATCTTCATCCTCTCCACCAATTCCACCCAGTATCAATTCAATCGCTCTTTCAATTCTCTTCTTAGAACTTATTTTGTTGACTTGTTCTCCTCTGACAGGTGGGTCACTTTCTGTTCTCTCATCGCACATCTGCAGAGGCTCCATTGCTCTCGGTGAGGACCTGTTGCGCTCTCCTCGCTCATTGTATACAAGGGATGGGACCCCTTGATAAATCAAGGGGGGCCGCATCTAGTTTTCCTTTTCAACACATGAACAATTCAATATAATTACACAAAACTAATAAGAAAAGAACCCAGGTGTTAGTGGGTGCCCCCCACGTCGGTTCTACCCACGGACAACACTCGTAAAAATAAGCTTATGATCACTATGTTGCCAATTTACATTAACAATGTGTAATGAGTTCCAACTCCTAGTGGGTATACTAACGGTACCATCACGGGAAGGTGTGGGTGGGCTGGAATACTTGTTATGGACAAGTAATCCTTATCAAATCCTTGCCTGTAGACTGCTCCCTTTACGATATAAATGATGATAACACAGTTCGGCATCAGTAAAATTGGCAAAGGGAACAGTGAAAATTCCTAATGAAGTCTCCCATTATAATTAACGGGGCTGGTAGCTGGGAGATCATCTTTTCAACTTCTTGGTGGCGTATATTCAACAAAACTAGACCGAGCGTATGGTGTACGTTCGGCGTAGATTAATACAAAGTGTGAGTCTTTAAAGATTTTCATTTCAACTCAGAGCAGTAGCACGTTTCAACGGTTATGCTCCCGATTGACTCGACCACTGTCAAATAGCATACTCTTCTCACTAGTGAAATTTATGGACCTTTAAATGAGAAATTCAGAATCCAACGTGTTGTATCAACCTTTTGAAAATAATCATGTTTTATTTCATAAGAGAATGTCACGTCCTTCAGAGCGCACATGTTCAATTACTCGTTTTCCTTATAGTTTGAACATCGAAGCATTTACAATTATTTCCCATTAAAAGTGAGCTCAAAGAGCAGCAACAGACAATCATAATAATAATAATAATAATGAGGGGTGTTGATATAATAACCATTAAAGCACGGTTGCGGGTCCTTTGTTTCTCCCCCCTACGCATGTCGTCCGTGACCGAAAGCCCAATTCAACAGTTTATCATTAAAGGTAAGTCAGTTGTCAAATAAAGTTACTGAAACATTTAAATTAGGCCATAAGCGTCTATCACACGAAGATAGTTCATCAATTCTCTAACGTCTAATTGGAGTCCCAATACCGTCTCGACGGTAGGTCTTTGTAGCGTTCGGCAAGCCTTTATACAATTTCTACTATTGGTGTGACTTTCACATTCTATGTTTAGATGTTAGACAGTTAGTGTTGAGATATTGCAAAGCTCGCATACTGGTGCGATATCGGGTACTTCATTGTTCATCAGGTAGCCATGTGTTAAGAATGTATGTCCTATTCTGAGTCTGTTAATTATTTCCTCTTTACGTGATATTTCATCGTTATCACAGCATCGTTATCGCCTATTCCGACATGGGAGGGGATCCAGCATATGTTGATGGCTTTGCCGCCTTTTTGTTCTTCGTGTATGTCATGTTGTATTCGGCGTAGTACTGGATGGGGCAACAGACAAGGGCATTATTTTCTTATGACGTAGACAATCATTCAAAGATTTCTATACATTAGCTAAATTTTAAAGCAAAAAAGTCGAATCAATGATTCAACTTTTCAGACGTCAAAAGCTTTCCTTTTCTTCATGACCAATTTTGTACTATCTGACGCTTTTTTATTACGATTATTAGCATCGCTCGCTTCAAATAATCGAACGCTGATTTCGTCATCCGCAACCTTCCATTCCAGTAAGAACGAAGAGATTTTACGATATTTGCATCATTCTGATCACTAAAAATCGTTAGAAGTTCAACAGATTTCAGCACGGTCAGCCAATTAATTTTTCCAGTCTTAGGAACAGCGACAGCATTGATGGCAAGTTCGTCACTAATAGCATGCGGTTGAAAACTGGACCTGAATACATTCTCCAACGTACATGGACGGAAGCGAGCTCGTGGAGCGAAGATTACAAAAAAGCGTAAATAACATCGTCAACCGACTTGGGGGAACTGTACAAGCAAGCGTGGAAAGCTTGGTAATTGCTTACCGTGATCAAAATAGAGATCTTTCAGTGGGGAATAAAAAGCACAACGATTGAGCATTTCCTTTGAAATAACTAAAAATACAGCAACATGTGGGAGTCGGTTATCAACGAGCAAAATGGAAGCATTCAAAAAGAAATAGGAAGACAACGCTACGAAATAGCTGCATGACAGCTTCTGTAGACATACGATAGAAAAACCGAAGAATTTAATCTATCCAGTTTCAAGGACACTTCCAAAAATGGGTAACTCGTTAGTAATCTTATTTTCCTTGAACTACGCTACAGTCCGCAAAATATAAATGAACAAAACATCTTATCAACCAATTCCAAAATAAGAGCTGCCAACTGGAAACAACTTGACATGGAAAAGTAGAACTCTAAAAACTAAGAAGTAGTCTTATTCAACGCAACAACACTTAGCTATGTTAATGGTAAACGTTTACAGTCTAGATGAACTGAGCTAAACTCGGAAAAAAATACCAACACGACTGAGAAGGAAATTTTCAGGCCTGTGACATAAAATTCAAAACTTGAATTATCAACGAGTACGAAGGAAGTTCAAATCCAACACAATACAACTGTGGAACTGTGCTCAGCTTACTACAACACAGTAATCACTCAACCTTCAACATATAAATCAACGTTAGCAAAGTAAATACAGTAATGAATTATAAGTAACACTAATCAACGATTAGTGTTAGAGATATCAGAGATATAAGGTGGAGATATTTCGATACTTCAAACTTAACTCCTTATATCTTTAGGTTTTAGGTTCGTATGTCCAGTACAGATGACATTTCAAGGTTGATTACCACCCTCATTATTGCTCATTTCGGGACTGGACTGAGCAGAGTAGAAGCGATCGATGTACGTCTCGTCCACTATTTTTACCTGCCTGCGATCAGACAAAAATTGGATCACAGGGGCTGAGGCATCTGTCGACAAATAGTGTGACTCCAGGTGATTATTTTTATCAATACAATGAACCTTGCTTTCCATTGGCACGGCTACATAGTTAGAGCAACGGTTGTGGTCTTTATCACTGGAGTCCGAGGCCTGCTGCGTTCGCTCATTCTCTTTCTCTTCCAGTAAGGTAGCAAGGAGTTGATCAAACTGCGCGCAACTCATCCATCTTTTGACAAGATAGAGAACATGAACTTCTCCGAGAGAACACTTTCTGACCGTTTTCCACATGTTGATGGCAGATTCCTTGTACTTCACATGCCCCGTGACGATACAAGAAAACTTGCCCAAGAAAGGCACTAACCCAATGGTCAACCATAGTGTCATCACGGAGCTCCAGAGCCAGTGCAGTGCGAGAACACTCCAGGTGACGAAGAACAGTTTCTCGTACAGTTCCATGAGCGTGAGATGACAGCCGAAGTTGAACTCGTTATTGTCAAGGACTTTGTGGAACGTAGAAATTTGACACTCCGCAAATGGAGGGAAGATGATGGACAGAGGATCTTTGAAGAACATGGGGTCGCGATGCAAAGCATACATGACGTCGGGAACTAGCGTCACAAAGGCGCCCTGTAAACATAACAGTAGTCCGTTAAAAAGATAACAAATTTATATCCTAGTCGACAGTTCAAAACTGGAAAATCACGTTGACCTAACAAATTCAAGGTCAACTATGAATGTTTTTTTTTTTCTCTCCGAAATTCTGGGAATCCGAGCAATGACTCACGATGTCTTATAGAAGAAAATTAGGTCTAGAGCATAAGACGGTACAACATACGAACACGTGAGCAAATAAGCGGTCAAATTTGGTTTTAGGGTTTCGCTTCATGTAACAATAGGCACAAATAGAGGAATTTGTTGAATTTCGAAGCATAGCTTGGAAAATTATTGTACAGCAGAGATAAGCCAAAAACATGTTCCTCCCTAGGTGGAATTCATATCCCTGGACAGTGTACAAATACTCAGTGAAGAGACCGGAGATCATAGTTGAACCGATCTAGGTAGGTATTTTGGGCTCATGGTGCCACATCACGCAACGTTCTAGTTTTCACATTTTACCTCAGTGGCGCCTGATATACATGATCTTGCACACTGGTTTTCCAAATATTGTTCAACTAACAACACAAGACAATAATGATAACCCCCCTTTCAAGCTGGTACCCATTTTCAACACCAGAGTGGATTGGGGATACGGCTACGTCTCCTTGCCAACAAGGAGATTCCTCCAGATAGAATTACCAGGGAATGGAGCCGGCAACCCTTCCTGTGAAACGCACACGCTCTCAACCCCAAGGCCAAGGTGGCCAAGGAGCCTTGTAAGAATCTCAATAAGTAAACCATGAACTTCTTACGAATGAGAGCTGGTAGCAGTATTACCGAAGCACTGCATCAAGAAGGTTGCATATTAGAGCAAAATTTGTCGACAAGAACTTTAAGATGAAGATTTTAGTTCTCCGCTTCCCGAGCACTCTGTGTACGTACAGCTTACAATGAACCACGCTACAGGGTGTCTACTGATATTTCACTTCCAAATTCTACTACTTTTTACTACCTTCAACAGCAAAAAATTACTACTTATTTTTTACATAAATGTTGTCCAAATGTAAGTAATCGGCTTATAATGAGTAATTTTAGTCAATAATACACGCAATATCAAAGATTTAATATTGCAATACTTTGGATATACACGATTGGGTATATCCAAAGAAAATCATTATCTAACCTAATAATACCCGTTGTGTGTTTATTTATCTATCTGTTTGGTGTCCGCGCTTCTTAAGAAACATAGGATGTCTGAGTTTGCGGTATCGTGGATACCGAATTCCTCAGTATAACATTAAAAGATGGCCTTTACATGCATTGATGCGTTTGAATTGTATCAGGATGTGTTCGTTTTAGATAGGCTTGGTTAGAATAGGATATGATCAGTCAGCATATGTTAGGTAATATTGACATAATTTTTACACAGGTCCATCTAGGAATTTCCACGGGTCCGAGGAATTTCCACAGGTGCTGCTACTACCTAATAATACCCATGGTTTATTTTTTTTGGAGTCCGCTTTTTCCATTTCTCTGTCATGCTCATAAAGGTAGCCATAATGACCGTATTTGTGGTACGAGTTTCAACAGTGTAAAAGTACAATATTTTTTATCACGGATACTATTAGGACAGATATTTGTGTTAGTCATCCACGTCTGGAAAGTTTGTTCAAGAAAGATATTGAATCGTCATTTTTGGCGGCCATGCACATTAGCAAGACAAGAATGTTGAATACGTCTATATTTACTTTAACGCGCTCACAGATTTTTATAATTTTGTTCCCAAGAATCGATAAAAAAACAAATTTAGACGTTTAAAGTCAGTGACATTTTGATCGCTAATGCGTAATTTTCGAGATGTAACATGAATAACGTTCAGGAAGGAATAATATTATATAGTCGGCTGCATAGTTGGAACACGCCCACTTTAATGGCGGGAAAAAATCAACCATGGTATTAAGTTGAGTTATTTCAGCTTTATTTAGGTTAGTTTATTTAATTAACCTAACCTTTCCTCACCTAACCTCACCCATCGTTACGTCAATATCGTACTATAGCATATTTACGTGCAAGTGTCTTCACTTTTATAAACGACGTTCTTATAACTTTGAAGTTGAGTAACTCGAAAATTACGCATCATATCAGCGAGCAAAATGTCTCATGTAAAACGTTCTTAAATATGCTCTTTTAGTGATTCTAGAAAATTAAATTTCTAAATTCCGTGAGCGCATTAAAGTAAATATCGACTGTTGAGAACTATAGAGAGAAGTTAGCCGCTTGAGGTTATTGTTTAAAAAACTCAAGCAGTAAACTGAATTTATTTTTTGATAAGTTACAATCCTTGATTATTTACTGATCATTAGCCTAAAAATATATGAAATGGCAATGAAAGAATTTAACATTTAAACATTTAAATGGCTCAAATGAATCTTACATTATAAAACAATTTGATAACTTTCAGATCAAACTGAATGAGAAGAAAAAATTAACTATTTTTACCGTCTTCAGCAAAAATTTTGAAACTTATTCCATTTTGTGTCCTCTAATCCTGAAATTACATCCTGCTTTACAGGATATTTCCCCATAGACAGAGGCAAATTTCTGATTATGGGAGAAATAAGTTTTTTAAAAATCTTCACACTCCATATACAAATGTACATTACTTGAAATTTAAAGAGAATCATTCCACTTCAGTTTTTTACTACCCTGAGGCAAATTTTACTACTTTTTTACTACTTTCAAAATTTCACACTTTTTACTACTTTACTACCTAGCCGACACCCTGCGTTAAGATTGTATACTATATTTACATATACCTCATTTAATTTTGAAGGACAGCCCTCCCTACAATAGCATGATCATTAAATTAAGTTACAGAAGTAAAAAAAAAGCCATAAAGTTGAGCGATCAAGTAGGTAAACGTTAAAAATCGCTCACGGAGAGAAATAACTACTCGTAAATACTATAAGAAGAGACAAGAAATACAGAGGAGCGAATTGCTCCCGAGGTCTTGAAAGAAATAAATTATGTAAATTTGAGCCATTCATTCATTTTTATACTTGAAAAATTTGAGAAAAGGAAATTAAAAATTGGAGCCATTATACAATTTGAAAGGTATAAGAAGTATGTAGCATTTCTTTCATCGAGTCCAAGCTTTAACAGCAGCGAATGGTTAAAAGAGTAATTACAAAAGCTGAAGTAACTGGTTTCAGATGCTAACGGTGCAACATGTGTTTTACGTGTCGAAAAAAAATATAAATAAATAAATAAATAAATAAACTTGCGTGATTATGATACATAAATGATGAGGTAGGAGGGTTAGAAGTATACGAAAGCTGAAGTTTAATTTCACCCTCTCATTCCACATTGATGGGCATTAAACCAATACAAACTACTTCGACATTGTAAAAAAGAATTTATTCATAATAGATCGACATTCTTCATAAACGAAAAATATTCAATTGAGAAAACCCAGTACCTGCAGAACAAAATTGAAGTAGAAGACAGCTGCAGTAACAACGAGGTTGGCGAAGACGTGACACAGGATCCACTTGAAGTAGTGCGAGGACTCTGCTTGCCGGCTCATGATGAACTGTACCACGCGTCTGTTCACGCTCATCCAGCGGCTTGCCTCATAACTTTCGAAAAATAAAACATTTTAATTCGGAGAATTTTTACACAGCACTACAATGCTAACACTAGACAGGTACGCATTTCATTCCAGAATCAGACCCCAGTTTAAAACGAATCTCAAAATGAAGTAACATTCCTTCATGAATCGCACTCAATGAGCTGTCGCACAGAATTTGTCGAACTGGAGTGAGATGCTAGAAATTTACCTGGAGCACAAGAACAATAGGAAGTGTGGGTAAGTAAAAAAAAAATAACCACCTTACACGAGCAAGAATGTCAGCTTCGTTCAAAATTTGAGGGAAAAGTATTTTCTGACTCGTATTAGGTTAGAGCAGCACTAATAATACAAAGTGCTAAAAGTGCTATAATGGGCAATATGCTAATAAAAAAAGTGTCAAAATCAAGTGATGAGGGCTAAAAAAATTACGTTTTGCATAAGCAATCCATATATTATTTTGTGTTCTATTCTGCTAAGGTGGTTTGGTGCCACTTGGGGACTCAACTGTAACACTCCTCCAGACCCGGGTCACTGATTTTTAGTTCTGTTTAGACACCTTTTTTTCATCGTTTCAAATTAAACTGAACATCCGTCATATACACATCCAGCGACCGTAAAAGCAGGCGCCACCCAAAGCAAAATAGTAAAATGTCTATGTGTGACTCAGACTTCCTCAATTTTAATCTGAACTAGGACTTGGTATTATATGTATTGAAAGTGAATTCTATTGCACCTTCAGATATTTTTAATAATTTAATTTTGAATTATGCCTATTAACAATCATTTCAAGTTGTACTGGTTTTCTTTGCCTGCTTTCAAAGAATGGTTAATCCAAGGGCATACTGAGTTCCTAGCTAAGTGCAAGGTTGGTGAAAAGGAGTTCAGTATTGCAGGTGCTGGTGTATCGCTAGTGCAATCTCATGCAAAGGCAAGGTCCCATATACTAGCTCTGAAGGTAACCGATAGTAAACCTCGTCTGCTCAGGTATCTAGTGGAGTTCTCAATGATGCAGTAGAGACTGAGAACTCTTAAGTCATCTGTGTATATTCAGAATCAGTAAGTGAGGGACTATTAAAGAAGCTGAAATTACGTACTGTTTGTATTTTGTAGACACTCACAGCTCGCTAAGATTAACAGACAATTGCAGTGCCATGGGGCGTGCCATATTTCCAGATAGTCAAGATTGCAAAAGATTTCTAACAGGCGAAAGACAAAGAAGGGTACATCACATCATATGCAAATGCGATTCACCGAGTACTTATGTCCGATACCATTGGATTACAATTTATGAGTACATTACTACAGATACAATCCTGCATTAGCAATAAAAAGTATGCCATCCCTTCAAATGAATAGGCCAAGGCAAATATATGATTCGTGATGAAACAAATTGTAACTTGTTTTTACAAAAATCGTTTGAACATGCAAAAACAGACTTCGTTACTAAATTTCTTTTAACTGTTAAATCTACGCATCGTCCAAAATCAATCTTTTGTAGTTACATGCATGTTCGATTTGATGCATGTGTTATAGTGAAATTTCACGCATATAAACCTCTGAGTGTAAATAAATCCTCGATAGTGCACTATTTGCATGTGTAACATAAAATTGCCTTTAAACATAAATATTTGAATGGATGCATACTGCAATTAATGTAGATTTGCAAAACAAATTTAATGTGTAGTATAATACGAAGTGTTTATAATTGACTTCTATATTTTACTTCGCTCAAAGATCTGAAACACACTCTGCCTCCTGATGCTGGAATGAGCGTTTGTTAGAAATGTTCCAAGGGTTCTAAAACTGTCTTTGTTTTTGTTCTAGCATCAAAACTGAAGGAGGAGTTACAATCTGAAATATCAATAAAAATATACAAAAAACACATTTTTCGTAAAAAAACACAACTAAGGCCTAAATCGAAAAAATGACAGGAGTAAAAAGGTTTACTTTTACAAAAGACATATACTGGTCAATTTTCAAACGAATCGGACGAAAAAAAGGTCTCAAACCCGGATGATCCCCTTAAACTGAACTTGACCAGAATTCAATTGAACTTGACTGGGATTAATTTGAAGTGAAAAATGTGTAGAGCAACATGAAGCATACGTTCACCACCGACATCTCAGGGTGACACTTCAGTGCGAACAGCGACGCTCAAGTTATTCACCTCGATCTTTCCATCCAGACATCTTTGTAGAGCTGGGCAAGCCTGAAGTCCTCCCATTTTTTGACCGGCCCCGCACGCAGAGAGTAGACGGCGGCGGCCGCAAGCAGGAAGCTGTACGGCACCCAGCGGTAGAACAGGAGGTAGCGTCGCGATTCTTGCGCGGGCTAGAATATTTAGGCTTTTTATTGCTACTCAAGTATTTCATCAGTTCCAAAATCAACAATTTGTATAAAACACATTTCAGGGTAAAAACTTCCAATACCTTTTGTTATAATAAGTCTAAACCCACGGTCACAACCGATCAACACTAGGCTCAAGTACACACAATCCCACGGATAAAAGGATGTAAAGCCGAATTGAATTAATTCAACAAATTCCTTTCGACCGTAAGAGTAGCAAGACTATGCTAAAGGAAATCAGTTTCACTATTCTTACGAACAATATTCAATCTCATGACACTCTTTCTTTTAAGAAACACAGTTCTTAAAATTCAATAGATTTCCATTCATATTCAACACAACCTTGTCATCGGTAAGTCATTCCCAGGTAAAATTTAATTAGACTTCGTCTACACCAGCTATTCGGTTTGGGCCAAAAAGTTCGTTTTTTTTAAATGCAATCTTTTTGACCTTCTAAAGGACGCTCTCATATTAATAATTTCTAAATTCTGTATTTGACACAGCGAGCTTTTATTTACATCAGTGTGCAATAAGCCTCTAGGTTGAGAACTTGTAACATT
Organism: Morinoia aosen; assembly: GCA_030386875.1. Lineage (NCBI taxonomy): Eukaryota > Metazoa > Arthropoda > Malacostraca > Amphipoda > Talitridae > Morinoia > Morinoia aosen. Next base: position 27,852,719 of record CM059559.1, read on the forward strand.
TATGCTTGCATTCGAGTCCTTGAAGTGGTGGACCAAACCTAACACTACTGACATCCAATGCTTTTTTACTTCAGAAAAGCGAAGAAAGTAACATAAACTTCCCTTAACTCGTGGCATATATTTCTGCAAGTTTCTGTTACTTTCATTCCTTTTCTGTAATAAAAAAAACATTCGATGTCGGTAGTGCTCTGCTTGGTCCACCATTTCAAGGGCATGAATGCAAACCAAAACTGTTACAGCTTCTCTACTCAAGAGGCTTATTACACACTGATAGACATGCTCGCTGTATCGAATACAGGATTGATTGATTGATTGGTTATAAATTAGTTTTAGCCTCCCTTTACCACAACAAAGATGTTCAAAGAGAGTAAGGATGAAGGCACCATTAACTACGGAGTTAAGGGGGACACCCTAGAGATTTTCGGCCCAATTAGCAATTTGATTTTTTATTGTTAAAAAAAGGTCCATAGCTGGTGGGCGATTGTGCCCTAAAATTTTATGGGGCTGGCTACGGGCACTAGATCCCCCCAGGGGGGTGTGAGGGGATAAAAAACATGAATTTTTGAATCCATATAAAAAGAAAACAAAGGAAAATTTAAAACATGGCTCTTTTAGTTTGTTAGCAATGTTTTAAGAATTTTAAAACTGTCTTTGGTTTTGTTGTAACATGAAAACTCATGGACTTGTATTCATTTGAAATATCAGATAAAATGACAAAAAAAAAATATTCCGCATTTTCTGAAACACTATGGGCAAAATCAAAAAATGAATTGAACAAAATGTTTTTCGTCTTAAAAATTACATACAATTGCTTATTTCAGAAGAATCGGTCCACAAATAAAAAATTTATCAACGAGTTTTAATGCTAGAACAAATTCAAAGATAATTTTGAAATCCTTGGAACATTTCTAGCAAACTATAAGATCTCGATTTCCCAATTTGTACATTGAATTCTTATGATCAAAGTTCAAAACAAAAAATTTGGTATATTTATTTGGTGATCAAAAATCGCATGTCAAAAGAAAACAAAAATAAAAAATTCAATCTTATAGTTTGTCTGAAATGTTACAGGATTTCAAAACTGTCTTTGAATTTGTTCTAGCATAAAAACTCATTGCCTTCTATTCCTTTGAAATATCCCTAAAAATGAACTAAAAAACTAATATTTAAATTTGTTTCAAAAACTAAGCCAAAATCGAAAGAGTTACACGAGTAAAATAAGCTTTCTTTCAAAAAATACATAAACTGGCCAAATTTCAAAGCAATCGGACCAAGATTTAAAAATCGCTGGGTTGTCTTTAAGGGAACGTGGTATCTAGGCACAAAGGGTATTCCTGCAAAGGATCCCGTGCACATAGAAACAGAAAGATAAGAGGGAAGGTTACGAAACAAAATAAAAGTTGAAGAAGAAAGTCAGATTATTGTATAAGAAAGTTTTAGCCTCTCTTTACCACGACAAAGATGTTTAATGAGAAGAAGGATGAAGGCACCATTTAATATGGATACGAGGGAACGCGAAATCTATGCACAAAGTACACAGAAACAGTAAATTGAAGTTTATGAAACAAAGCGCAAATGTTCAAAACTAAAACATGTGCTTCAAAACAAGACAGAAGTAAATCGGAAAAAGATGGTCAGAAACAATACAAGAAACTTATTGAATTTCAACGAAAGGAAGGTCTACTCAATATTCAGCCCAGAACCTCACATTTATTCCCTGGCAGTGCTAATTGCTATAGATGTACTAATCGTCTCCCCACGAGGGCCTGAGATTTACATAAAAGGTCTAAGTAATACAAATTTTTTCTCAACCAAATACCCGAAATAGAACAACGTATTTCAGAAGCCAATATCCATGTTGACTCCTGAACACTGACCTCAACGAACGGATAAGATAGACAGATATCGCGGTAAGGACCAGTCACGAGTTTATCCGAAGCACCCATCTTGTAACAAACGATCTGCTCATTCACGTACCAGTTCAATCTGAAAGATGAAACTTTCATTAGCTTATCTTAATGCCATTCGTACTTGCTTGCTTACCAAAAAAAGTTGACATTACTTCTACGTCTCAGACTCTGATATAAACGTCGTCAGAAGTCAATCTTGAAAATTACTAATACTCCCAAGCCATAACAAATTCGATCTCTAGACAGCACTAAAAATAACAATATATTTCCAATAAAGATGGTACATCATTGGTTTTTGAAATCTCTAAAAGTAAATGCACTTGAGTGATACACACACATGAGCATTGTAATACCCATGTCACTAGTCGAAAAGAAATGACTGAGGGCATTATATTCCTAATGTTGCTTAATCTAAATTTGATATATGTAGTTAAAATTATAAGAGACAACACAATTTACTTGTACAATGGCATAAAGCTTCAAATTTCTTGAGATCAGGAAATAATATTAGAATTGCTTGTTTCGGCAGATGTTAAAAAATGTCATTTCGAACAAGCATGAGAAAAAATACAAGCATGAGGACCCCGAATACTACAAGTTTTGTTTTTCTAACTAAAAATTTCTAATACAACGGTCATTAGTTGATAAGCATCTCATTTAAATATAAATGGGTGATCACACGACAAATTTACAGTTTTTTTACATGAATGCTTGGCAATAATAAAGAGATGACGAGTTAGGTAATATTACAAGTTGAGAGTGAACAGAAAAAACACCGGTACCTCTAGTTCAAATTCTAGTTGCTGGTTTAGTACACTCATATGTGCATATATACACGTAAAAACATTCAGTATGGACTGTAAAGAATCAAAAATCTGTGCACTGTGTTCAGACACCGGATACACGATCCACAGAAACGACTTCTGGAAAATGAACAAATAAAAATCGATAACGAAGAGTGCAAACAAATGAAAGAAGCTAAGGGGGCCCAAAAAATTTCAGTCTAGAAGGCTGTCGCGTTCATTGACCGTTAAACCTTTTAGCCCTCATTCTGACATCGCTACGATCCGCCTCATTCGGATGCAAAACGAGCGCTGCTCATTTAACCAAAGAGATCGTGCTGTTTATAGGTATATAGATGCATCACTTGTGTCAACATCAGGCTACAAAGTGCGTACTCCAACCTGTGATTATCCGTTCGTCAGGGAACTTAGTCAATCGTATCACCGCTATCTAAAGAACCTTTGAATTTACCTACTGGATTTGAGCTTGTCCCGCTTCAGCATGTCCCACCGCTGAGCAAACCCAGTATTTAATTACTGTGACAAATTTTGTTTTTAGTCAGTTGTAATGACTTGTTTTATTGCAAGTGCATAGCCCCTTTCTTAAACAGCCTCCTTTTCCATTTCCGTCATTTTCAATCAAGATCAACTGATGACCATTTCTAAGGGTGCCTGCACCCCAAAAGATTTGAAATAAGAAAGCAAGCGCGCTTGAATCGATTAACATGGACTCCTATGGGAGTCCACACACTACAAGCAAGCAAGCGAACCAGCGAGAAAGACTGAAGATTGGCTGAATCGAGAAAGCGACTCAAAGATGGTTTCACGCTTGAGAGCTGCAGCGGGAAGCCTCTAGCAGTGCGCGGTGAGACGTCGACAAAGGAGGCGTGCTGCTCAATTCTTCCTGCATTGACTAAACTCCCTTTATCCGAAGTTTATGCTGTACTGTGAGTTTGGGACTCAAAAAATCCAAAGCACAGTGACAGATAACAAGTTTCAAAGCAATAGGACGAAGTAGGAATGAAACTCAACGTTACAAATAGTTTAAACTCATTTAACGACAGCTTCGGTCATAGACTATTTAGCCGTCGCTTTGGCGAATTTGCCAAAGTCACAGTACAACACACGTTCTCCAAAACTTCAGACGATTATCAATTGTTATACCGTACGCATCTCGTTCTAGTGTTTGGTTGTCGCACTTTTCCGGGAGGTTTTATTTACGAGGTTGTGCTTACAAGTGGTAGATTATTACACTGACTGTTAACAGGTCACGTTACTTCAATGTTGCACCCTAGAGTAGCACAAGAGGCAGCAAATATAGGCCCGCCAGTGGCTCAGCAACTAAGACCACACCGCACCGAAAGAAAACTTCAACACCAACCCTCATACCACCACAGCAAAGAGTATTATGTACTCGTTATTACTGTCGTCATCAAGACCGTCATAACGGCAATAACCACCATGAGTTCCGTTTTAGGTGTCACATCCCTGGATTAAAACATCTGAATCCCGAATGGTCCGAGCTCATTGGGCAGCCAAACCCCACAGGGGGTTTCAGCTGCCCACCCATTTATGGCCGGGCGCCTTGCCCACGCTATCAGGCCAGCGACTTCTTCTTGGCGATTTAATATACAGCCCCTCGTCTTCCATCTTCCGGGACATGTTTTTATTGCTCTGAAGATTCTAAACGCCTCTTGCCATTCATAATTCCAGATCTCGTACGATCGCTTCCTTATTACAGGGAACCAATCTCGGTACGGAATCGACACAAATTCGGTTGGTCTCAATGCTGCAGCCCTTGCAGCCTGGTCTGCACGCTCATTCTCGGTGACACCCACATGCGCTGGGACCCAGCTGATCGTGATGTTCTTGCCCTCTTCTATGATTTGATGTATCTCTAGCATTATCTTCTTTATAAGTTCATTGTTTTCTGCGTAGTGGTCGATTGCTTGTATGGATCTCATGGAGTCGCTGCATATCACAAAGTTGCGAGGGTATTTCTTTTATTATACTTCTTATAGCGAGCCTGATAGCATGTAGTTCTGGTGTCATGATGCTTGCAACAACTGGCAAAGCGAGAGTTTTGATGCGAGTTCCCATTACTGCTGCTGCTGCTCCAACTCCTGTCGGAGACTTGGAGCCATCTGTGTAAATGATCTTACAGTTTTTAAATTTACTGATATTTTCTTGGTGGATGTGCTTCATTACCGACGACATCATTTCCGTTTTCTTCCAGTCTGCCATGTGCTGCTCAATTTTAGGTCTCTTTAGCTTCCATGAATAGTACTTAGGTGTGAAGGAGGGTTGTACTGGTTGTGTTGGAATGTTATACTCGGTGATGATCTGGCGAAGTCTCTGGATAATCGGTTCTGAGAGACATTTACGGCTTGTAAAAATAATTCCAGTTTTGAGTTATTGATGCAACTATATGCTGGGTTCAGAAAATGGCATTTGAATTCAAAGTAATATCTAAGCAGCAAATCTTTTCTTCGCAGTTCTAAACTAGGCTCATTGCAGATGACATGCAAGTCCGCTATCGGTGTTGTCTTGAACGCCACTGTGCTTATGCGCATTGCCTCATTCGCCACAACATCTAGTTCTCGCAACGCCGTTTCGCTCGCAGAGCCATATACTATACAGCCATAGTCGATCTTGGAGCGGATGAGCGATCGATACAACCGCATCAGGATTTCCTGATCTGCGCCCCACGTGTAGGAAGAGACTGATTTCATGAAATTTAAATCCTTACTGCATTTGGCTTTAACCTTGTGGATATGGGTGATACAAGTTTCTGGTCCCAATGGAGTCCGAGAAATTATGTGCTTTCAACCATGGGAATAGTGTTGTCCCCCAATTTTAACGTTGGAATAGCATAGGTTCCTTTCTTCTGTAGAACTGCATTGCTGTTGTCTTTGTAGGCAAGAATTTGAATCCGTTGTACTTGGCCCAATGAGTAACTCGGTCTATAGCTGACTGCAAGGTTCGTTTAATTTTGATGCTGTCGTAGTCGGCGTACGCAATGAGAAGGTCGTCCACAAACAAGGAACTGAAAATGTCCTCCGGGATTTCCTCTGCCAGTGAATTTATTTTGATAGCGAACAGAGTCACACTCAATGTACCGTGGAGGGAGTATACATGGAGAGAGCATAGCCGTCTGTGAAGAGAACCAGTTTTTGAGATTTCTCCTGTTTGTGGTAACCAATAGCCGTCTCGCAAGTGTGACGTCAGCACGGACGTCAGTTACCTACTGGCTACGCTTGAGTGCGCACACGCTCGCTGAATGCTCTTCCAGCTGTTTTCCAGCGTCAATCATTAATTTGGGATTCTAAGACTCCGAAAGATAATATATTGTGTTTCCTGACTTGAGGACACTTGATAATATCAAAATTACTAGCAACGATACATTAAAAATTTAAAACTATGAAGATTACAGGCTATTGATTATAACAAGTTAGAGCGACTTGCACGCACACCTAACCCTCTGACTTGTGGTGAGGTACTAATCTTGCTTTGGAAAATGAGGTGGGGTTGTAGGGAAGGTGGGTAGAGCCAACTTCAGCCAAGCGTCTGTGGTTGGCTCAGAATTGTGACGCGTCGGGCATTGAGAGTCACCGAGTCTTTCAGCTTTTGCAGCCAAATTGAGCCCGATCGGAGTGCGCTATGCTCCCTCCATATATCCTAGCTCCATGCAATGTACTACTACCCTGTGGTGTTCCTGTAGCAAGCTCAGTTGAAGAGGACGTTACATCTTGCACTTACACACGAAATGTCCGGTTCTTCAGAAATTCTCCCACAAATTTCGGTTATCTTCCCCTCAAGCCGGCAGCTGCAAGATCTCTTATTATTCCGTAGCGCCAAGTTGTGTCGTATGCCTTCTCTAAATCAAAAAATACCGCCATAACAGTTTCATCACAGGCCAACGCCTTCCTTATGTACGTATCAAATCTCACGAGATGATCTATCGTCGCTCGATTTTTCCTGAAGCCACATAGAATGTTAGTTAGTATTTTATTATTTTCGAGATATTCCATTAGTCTTCTATTTATCATTTTTTCATAGGTTTTACATATACAACTGGTCAATGAAATGGGTCTCTAGTTAATCGGGTGGCTGTGGTCCTTGCCAGGTTTTGGGATTGGGATTACAATTGCCTTTTTCCACGGTTGAAAGACATATCCTTTAACCCACAGCAGGTTGTATATTTTCAGTAAGTAGTGTTGCGCGATGTCTGGCAGGTTCTCGATTGTGAGGTTACTGACGTTGTCTGGTCCGGGTGTTGTAACTCTGTTGCTCCTGATGGCCGATGTTAATTCCTGCATGGTGAAGAGCTCGTAGTAGGGTTCACTGTTGTCGCTCATGAGGTTGATTGGAGTTTGTTCTGTCAGTTGTTTGTATAGTTTAAATTCGTCCGAGTAGTTAACGTCGCTGGATACGGTTTTGAATGTTTCTGCTCATTTTTCTATTTCATTCACAGAAAAGAGTTGAGCATCTCCATCAAGTATTTTTATTTGCTTTTTTGCTCGGCCACGAATTCTATTAACTTTGTCTCAGATGTTGCTGCTCGGTGTATTGGTGTTAAGAGTCGAAACATACTCTCTCCAGCTGTTTTGTTTTGCCTCCCGGAATGTTTTCGCTGCAACCGCTCTCGCCTTCTTCCACCTCACCTTGTCTTCCATCTTCCCAGTCCTCTTATACAGCCTGTAACCCTTCTCTCTTGCTCGCCAAGCAGCTTTACACTCGGCCGTCCACCAAGGCTTAGCGGAGACTCATCGTCTTTTGTATCTAGGCACCCACTTCTCAGCAGCATGGGTGAATCTCGAGTATAGCTCCGTAATCGCAGCGTCCGGGTTTTCCGGCATTTCGAGATCTTGCACATTTTTCCTAATCTCATCCTGTTGGCACTGTTTGCAATTGCCCATCTTGAAATTCCATCCCTGTCTCATCGCGCCCGTCTGCCTGCCGTACTGATAAAGACAACGTTATCGGATAGTGGTCGCTGCTCAAGACGGAAGGGAGTACAGAGAACGTATGTCTAATGTAATGTCAGGGGAGGTTAGGGTAAGATCTATGGTTGTTCCTGAGATATGGGTTGGGGAGTTATCGTTATTTATATTGAAATTATGTGAAATGACATTCTGCAGCACTCGTCCTCGTCTATCGATTGCATTATTTCCCCAGTCGCTATGATGGGCATTAAAATCCCCCATTATGACAACTGGCTTTCGTAAGGTTTTCATTACCGTAAATAATTCTTCAAGGTTTGCATTTGATTTATGTGGTAGATACACTGATGCGACCGTGATGACTTTGTACCGGCTTAGACAAATTCTTACTGCTACTTCTTGGACCGATGATTGGATTTGGACCTCCTGTGTGGGCAGCGATGAGTGGACATACAATGCTACTCCTCCGTGGAACCTGTGATTATAATGGCCTTGTTTGCAGTAACCGTTGTATCCCACAAGTGATACGAAATCGTTACCATAAAAGGTCTCTTGCACCGCTAACACTAGTGATGTACCGATGTATCGGTATCGGCAGTATCGGCCATTTTTAGTGGTATCGGTATCGGCAAAATCCGGCCGATACTTTACACATACTTTCTAATATTATGTATTTTATCATTAAAGTTAAGGTCGTAAATCATGTAAGTAAAAGTATGTAACCTAATAATACCCGTTGTGTGTTAATTTACGATTTGGTGTCCGCTTTTTAATAAACATAGGTTGTGTGAGTTTGCGGTATCATGGATACCGAATTCCTAAGTGTAAAATTAAAAGATGGCGTTTCCATGCATTTAAATATTTGACATTTTATCAGGATAGGGTTTGTTAGGATAGGTTAGGTTAGCTTAGATTAGGATAGGCTAGGTTAGCACAGGTTAGGTAATACTGACAGAATTTTTTCTCGGGTCCACCTAGCTTAACCCGTCTCCACATGGTCGACCTACCAAGAGGTTTGAGGAAAATGGGTCAACTGTGCAACTTACTGTACATTCATTAAACATGTTAGAAGTTTCATTGGGGGTTCAGTGTAAAGAGAGAGAGTTGCTCTTTCTGTCAGTGGGGAAAAAATACAGCTACCCCAATGAAAATCTACGAAATTCGAGTTTTTATTTCGGTAAAATACAAAAAACAGAAATCAGAAAATCACTGGCCATTTTTTATTTATTGAACTTTTGTTTTTTATGATGCATTTTCTTAGATTCTGAGTCGCTGAATCTTGTGGTATGTGAATTTTTTTTCAGGTCCAATAGTTCCGGAGTTATGTGCATTATATGTAAAACACAGTTTATATTTTTTAGTTCATTTTATACATAGGCTGTTATCAAGCAGTTTCATTGTTTGTAAAGAGTTTGATATGCATAGAGCTTTTCCTCCCGAATACAATGGCGGTATTATTTTTTGCGGAGTAAATCTGTGGATTTGGACTCCCATTTTTGGAACAAAAAACCAAAAAAAAATAAAAATGATGGCGACCTTCGAAGAGGCAGAGTGTGTGAGCTGGTATGCCTCAGCTACACTGCTGGCCTTCTAAGAGGTTGTGCAGCGCCGGTTGCTACACTCCAGACTGAGCAGAATTCATACAGATTTGAGCTTGATACCTCTCCTTCCCTGTTCCTGCCACCTAATTCTACCTTACACCAATGAATAGCGCTCAACGAGACGCTTAAGACCATATATGGCAACCCTAGGTTTGCTGATGTTAAACATGTGCTAACTTTGCCGACCTTCTTAGAGTCCAGGACGTGGCGACGGGTTAACGATGACATTTTCCATGGAATTTCCTCGGGTCCTGCTACAATCTAATACCTTTGGTTTATTTGGATTCCGCTTCTTCCATTTTTTTTGTCACGCTCATAAGGAGAGTGATAGTGACCGTATCTGTGTGTCAGGCCGCACAGGGGTTGTCGAGCCTTTTTGTGTTAGTTACCCATAATCTTAAGTATTTTCTTCATGTGTCCAGCTCTCTGAACGCCGACTTATCTATTTCCCCGCGCTGATGTTGCGTTTGTGCATTTACTTTAGTTAGCCCTTAAATATCATTTGTATTACATGTCGATATTCCAATGTTTCTTGTGTTATCTAGCTAAATACGAATAATATTTTAAATGCAATTTTGAGTGTTGTACCCTGTTATGCAGTAGCTCACGTCTGTACGCACTATTTTTGCAATAGAAAATAAATCACTGTCTTTGTTAAAATATATCAGTGTATGTGATAGGGACTTCGAAGAGATTCAGCATTAAACAAGTCACACCCTGAGGTCAAAAGAGTTTCCTTTCCCCTTGTTGACACAGGCTTTAGTCTTATACGACACCTCGCCTAATAAGGGGTTTAAGGAGCCACCTCGGAAGGACGAACTATTTTGCATAGTTTGTCGATAGGAAGACGCTGTCGCAGTTCGGCACAAACAGAATTCACTTCTGTTGCCCTAGCGGTCTCATACGGCGCAGACAGTTGCTCGTCTTCCTAACGGTACCACCGTAGTTCGGCACTAACAGAATTTACTTCTGTTGCCCTAGCGGACTTATTACGGCGTAGGTGGTACCCACACACCTCACCCTAGCGGTACCACCGTAGTTCGGCACTAACAGAATTTACTTCTGTTGCCCTAGCGGACTTATTACGGCGTAGGTGGTACCCACACACACACACACCTCACCCTAGCGGTACCACCGTAGTTCGGCACATAACAGAATTTACTTCTGTTGCCCTAGCGGACTGAATACGGCGCAGGTGGTACCCACACTAACCTCACCCCCACACACAACGGTACCGCCGTAGTTCGGCACTAACAGAATTTACTTCTGTTGCCCTAGCGGACTGATTACGGCGTAGGCGGTACCCACACGAACCTCAGGAAGGGCAGCTGCGAAGAAAAGCTAGCGCCCCGGAAAAGGTAGCTGTACAGAAGACAGCCCCTTTTCCACGAACCCTCACGTCGACCGCACGACGGTATCGACACTGTGATACGAGTTTCACCAGCGCGCAAGTACAAGAATATTTTTCATTACGGGTGCTGTTATGATGGATACATTCGTTGGGCACCACATCTGGAATATTTTTTAAAGAAAGTTAGTGAATCCCGTCATTTTTGACGGGCTGTGCGTACTTGTAATCAAATAAAGAGCCTATTAATACCTGGTAAATTAGTTAGCTAACTGTTGAATTGTAGCATTTAATCAGGCCCGCTAACTGAATTCACTCACTACTTTGAATTCCCGATGAGTCACGTACGGTCATAACTGAAAGCTATGTAGCATGAATAGCTAAACCCTGTAGCGACATAAAATTGTTATACTTTTACGACTAAAACCTATATAGTTTGACCTAATATTCATTTCTTAAAGTATGTGACAGGCTAACAAAAACCAAACCAATTTAATAAAGTTGAAGGTGCATTTGAAAGTTTTTGTGAATTTAGTAGAGAAGTAGCTGAAAATTCTATTTTAATTTAGCTTGTAAATCGTCAAATATTCCGAAGTCAAGAATTTATTTTAATTTAGTAGGTATATCGCCGTTCATAACGAATCTTATATTTTTTTCTATGTTAAGATGTTTGAAAAATTCACGAGCAATCTTATAGTTGGATACATCTGAACGGGTCAGTTGATTTAATCGTACCTTGATGAGGAATTTAAAAACGAGGAAAATTCCAAGGAACTTAATCATATTTACTAGGAATACGTTTTGGAGTCCAGCTCCATCATCAGTTCGTAAAAGTAAAATTCATTATGACTACAATAAAAAATTAAAAAATGTTGGATACAGTCATTAAAGGAAATCACGAAAACAAACAAAAAATCTAAACATTTCCCAGAGAAACTTAAATCGACAAGATCTACTTACAATTTGCAATGGGTAGGAACTGTCAGAATTGTTGAGGGCCTGTTTTCTTTTAAAAATATGTAGCGACTCTAAAATTCCGAGGTCACATGTAGTTAAGCCGAATCTAAGATTTTGAAGTCCGCAGAGGATATCGGTACGTTGCATTTTACTGCGTGATTACGTACGAATTGTGCGAATTGGTTCCCCGTACGGAAGCTTCAACCCCGATGTTCTGCCATTCTGATATAAAAATTTTGTGCCGTCATGCCGACGTACGATGATGTGCACTGCACACAACTGTACAACTGTAAGAATAAATCAGAAAGGCTCGCTTCTCTATCAAAAGCGTATCCTTGTCTTGTACCGGAATTGCATAATTTTAAGGTTGCTTCTCTTTTCCGGTACAAGGATACGCTTCCGATGGAGATGCGAGCCTCTCGGATTTATTTTTAACAGTTGTACAGTTGTGTGCAGTGCACATCATCGTACGTCGGCATGACGTCACGATATTTTTATAACAGAATGGGCGAACATCGGGGTCGAAGCTTCCGCGCGGGGAACTAATTAGCTTACTCCTCACACTCCACAGTACGTACGGTACGTAATCACGCAGCTAACTACAACGAACCAATATCCTCTGCTGACTTCAAAATCTTGTATTCGGCTTCAACTAACTGCATGTGAACTCAGAATTTTAGAATCGTTACATATTTTTGAACAAAACCCGGCCCTCAACAATTCTGATAGTTCCTACCCATTACAAATTGTAATTAAATAATAGTCTTGTCGATTTTAGTTTTTCTGGGACATGTTTTAATTTCATTTTTATTTTCTTGATTTCCTTTAATGACTGTATCCAACATTTAGTTTTTTCTTCTATTGCAAGACTTAATGATTTGTACATTTACCAGGGTGCGTACAGGCTCTGAGGTTCAAAATTCCACTACTTTTTCATGACTTTTTATGCCAACCAAATCACATTTTCACTACCTCTCTCTGCCCAAAATAATGTCACACAAAGTTAAATTGCAGCACAATAAATGTATTTCAGTCATAAACTTCACAGAACATTCATCATTACTTGCAGGTCTTGTTTTCATAAATGTGTAAATGATCATCACAACACCAAACAGTCATGCTGGACAGTTCAATAGCATCTGCTATGCATTTGCCAGTGCATTAAGTTTGTCATTAATTTCCGCATTCAGCCCCTTGAGTTGTTCTTGCTTGTCTTTGGCTGATTTCCTCAATGCATTTGACTTTGCCAGTAGGCGCAAATCATTCTTGTCCTCTGCCTTCCGTGCAAAGCTGTCATCATCCTCCACCAGCGCTTGCAGACTCTCCTCCATCCTCTTCCGTTTTGTCTTCAGGTTCTCCACTTCATCCAGTTCTCTCCTCCTCTTCTCTCCCTTCTTCTGCTTCTCTGCCTCTTCCTTCTTTTGATCCAGGTAGTGTTGATAGCGCTGTCTGCCCTGTGAAGCTGAAAAGAGGAGTTTCTTGGAAATGTCAACCTTGGAGATACCTACTACATGTTTGATGTGGTCCATGACCACTCTCTGCGCCACGATGGTGTTCTCACCCATGTTGACTTCCATGAGCTGCTTGCTCACAGAAAAGCCCCTTTCCACTGAAGCCTGGCCATGTGACAGGACCAGTAGCATCTTCACAACCAGCCACAGTTTCTTGAGGGAGGATGTGGCCAGCTGGCTGCTCCAGAAGACATCTAGCCAATCAGTGTCTTGCTGAAAACTGTTGAAAGTGCTGATCTTCCTCTGTGCCTCATCAAAGAACTCTGAAAACTGGCTCATCACCTCATCGATGTCACCCTGTGGTAGCCTCTTAGCATTGCTGAGCAGCTGCAGACAGTTTTTCAGCATGGACTTGGTCTTCTCTCTCTTTGTGCGATCCACAAAGACACTTGGCACCAGCCAGCCCATGTTTCGGGCCAACCCGAACTTCAAAGGTGACTATTCCATTGTTGGCGATGTCGAACTCCGACTCGCACGCGGTGCAAACCGCCATTGTTTTCAGTTTGGGATGCGGTGCTATCCATTGTTGAAAGTCTTTGTCTCGCAACCACAAGTTGTTGAAAGAACAACTGCCTGGCATGACGATAACTCCTCAGCTCAGTCTCGGCACCGTAACTCTAGTCACACACACACACGGGATGGTCAAGACCGATGATAAAAACTCAGCTCGAAAACGTTCAACAGTGGCGACAGGTCAACAATGGTCCGAGCGAGCGCGTGTCTTCAGTCACACTGAGCGCGTTTGGTTTCACGTGACGCCTGAGAACCAATCAAAATCGCGGACACTAAAGACGTAGCTGTATCAACCAATCAGAGCCCAAGTAACACTCGAAGGTTACTGACAACGCCTCGCTCAACGCGGACCAAACGGAACGAAAATTTTCAACAGTAAAATTTTCTTTTCACGAAAATCCTAAAATTTCATGACTTTCAATGACCATTTATAAAATTCCACTACTTTCGAGGCCTTGAATTTTATTTTCGAAATTCAACTACTTTCCATGCTTCTCCATGCCTGTACGCACCCTGATTTACGAACTGATGATGGATCTGGACTCCGAAACGTATTCCTAATAAATATGATCAAGTTTCTTGAAATTTTCGTTTTTAATTCCTCATCGTGATGGTTGCGTGTTTGCGGATATTTTCGGTTACGGGCTTATCAAATTCTACTATTTTCTTTCGCCAAAGTATGTACTCGTATTTGGTGTGAATAACACGAAAATGACGATCCTTTTTTGGAGAAATTATTATTTCGGGCCACTTTTGGAGCCATTTGCTATCATAGCTGGTCTACATTTCGTTGCAATACTATTAGAAACACATATCTATTGAATGGATTTCATTTTGTTATTTTTCTCAACAATATAGTCTACATAGCATGAGCATTTTATTTTTGATAATCGGAAACTTCATTGTCAATATTTTGATATTATTAAATATACTAGCAAATAATTCTATTATAACTTCCATGTAGGGCTTATGATGGTTTTATGTTAATATAAGTGTGCACGGCCCGCCAAAAATGGGATTCAATACCTTTCATGAACGAATTTTCAAGATGTAGCTGACAAACGAATACAGTATATCCATCCTAACAGTACCCGTGAAGAAAAATATTTTTGTACTTGCGCACTGGAGAAACTCGTTTCACAGATACGGTCATTATAACTATCCTTATGAGCGTGAGTGGCAGAGAAATGGAAGAAACAGACACCAAACAAATAAACCAAGGACAAGGGTATTATTAGGTAGCAGCATGACTCATGAAAATGCCAAGGACAATGTCATCGTTAAGCTAGATGGACCCATGGAAAAATTCCGTCAACATTATCTAACCTATGCTATCCTAATTCTATGTCGTGACTCGCACCGCCGCAAAGCACGTTCACGACGCGAAGGCCTAGCGATCGTCATTACATGGTAGCAACTGCTGTTCTTGTGTGCCCTACACCACTAATGCGTTGTCCACTGTTGCCAATAAGTGGAACGGAAAGTAGGGTAGGTTTGAAATGTTGATGCCGAGCACATTGCACAAGAACACACAAAGCTCTCTTGACTCGGAGTTCCCCTCCGGTGACAAATCACCATCACTCAAAAACTATTACTTCGGGCACAGCTATTCTCAAAATTACTATACTTAATTTAATGTCTTAATTATTCAATATGGCCCGAAAGCTGCACAAAAGCGACATGGTTAGGAAAAATGCAAAAAATTACGGAGATCACAACAACCTATCCAATACTACTAACCTATCCTGATAAAATTTCAAACACATCAATGCATGTACAGACGATCTTCAACCGTTACACTGAGGAATTCGGTATCCATGATACCGCAAACTCAGAAATCCTATGTTTCTTAAGAAGCGGACACCGAACAAATACATAAACAAACCTACAACGGGTATTAGGTTAGATGATTGTAAAAGTATCGGTATCGTTAGTAGTATCGGTCAAAGTATCGGTATTTTCAAGTATCGGGGTATCGGTATCGGCCAAAAAAATGGTATCGGTACATCACTAAACAAAACAAAAACCTATTCTACTTTAACGAAAAGAAAGCCTACCTAACCTTTAGCTCAGGCCCTTACATAGTCCCCCAGGGAGCGCTAATTCCCATAGATACAATAGTTGTATCCTCCTGAGGGACCAGCAGTTGCAAAGGAACTACATTCTGCGATATACGGCATAATTTACTCTTTGCTGCACTCTGTATAGTCTTTGTCAAAAGCTGTAATTTTTGACTTGCGAACACTCACGACAACATGCAAAAATTGTGTTTTTCGCTCACAACATGCTTTTTTATGTCACACTTTTGTGTTTATGGTACATTTACCATAGTCCCAATATGCCTTTGCATTGTCAGCATGGTAAGGCAGTAGCCAGCCTTTACATTCAAGAAAAGACTTTCAACTTTAGCGAAAGTATTGCGTGTACTGCTTAAAAGCATAAGTGATTTTGCCACAGTTTCTATCACACGCCACTCACCGCAACCACTACATGACTGACTGCCGCTGGCTTGGAGTGATACAACGTGACGCCGAATAAAACGTGACAAGCACTGAACTTGACCGCTAGAAATCTTCTCATTATTTTGACACTTTTTTTCTATAATTACTAGAATTGCGCCTAAAATATGAAAAGTAGCTAAATGATAGCCAAGCTGTACTTCAAATACTCGAGATTTTTCGCCAGGAGCTAGATCGTGATTTTTAGTAGCTAGATGGAATCTCAATACTCTAGATCTAGTAGAAAAACCGCAAAAATGGCAACACTGTTTTGGTGTGTGATAGATCTCGCCTGGCATCTTTCTCTCGCTTTCAGTGTTTTAGTGTGTAAGCACCCTTTGCCTGTACAATCACTGTGACCGAGGCAGGATACAAGTAAGAACCAGCACTTCTTCGACACGACTCCCTGGGGGTTCTCGTTACACTAGCTAGCATTTCGAACACCCACTAGTCAAATAATCAGCTGTTAGAAAGGCCAATCCAAGACCTAACGAAATATTTTCCCTAGTCAGTCTTTACAGCATGAAATAAAAGTAACTAGCTCAACACATTCATTGCGGTATGACCCACCGGTGGGTCGTAGTTAGGTTTTTCCTGCTGCGAAACGACCCATCGATGGGTCGTTTTGAAAAATTCTAACAACCTTTCTAAATTAATGGTATTCAACAGGCCCAGTTAATTTGCAAAATTTACAAATTTGCGCATCACTTTTGACTTTAAATTCATGTTGAATATTGAACTTCAGTTTAATCCATCGAACGTGTTGAACCAATAGTTTATCATATCCCCCTCCTTAAGCCCGTATGAGACGGTGGCAAGAAGTGGCACTCATGGGTGCGAGAGATGCGCTCTCTTCTCCGAAGTCATGGCGGCCGCCGTCACCAACACACTGCAATGTTATTACACGAGACGGTGTTGGCCGGCCACAGACACGGCGCGCAGTGGCGCACGGAAATCGGAAGCTGGATTTGTTTTCATTATTTTATTCACCAATACATGTCTTTCAAGTCATGTTCATTTTCGACGGTTAATTCACAGAAATTCAAAATTAAAACATGGTTAATTAAATGCATTGATATTATTTTAGGGGTTCTGATACCAGCAAATATATATACCATTTAGAAAAGAATTATGAAATTAATATGGCTCAATATCTACGTCATATATATGATTAACAACTAGTGTGGAATGCGTGGCGCCCGTGAATGCAACTACGCTTGATTGCAATTGAAGGTTTTTTTTTGCACGGTGGAATGCAGATTGATTGTCGTAAATATGAAAAACATCCAATACTGGTAATACTGAGGCACTTGTACACACAATTGCAGCATGTGCATTGGTACAGATAACTCTAATTTTAAGAGCAAGTACCATCTTAAATAATACTTCATCGTACATTAAAATAGCTCTGATGTAAGTGAAGAAATGACTATCACCCCATTTTATATACTTAGTTCGATTATTTAATGCTTGGTTTATTCATCAGGCTGACATACAAACTTTTACACTGTACTGATTGTATTTTGAACAATAATAAATATGAGTATTAGAGAAACGAATTGAAAATTTGTACATAGCGGTACAGTATAAATTTACACTAGAACACTTACTCTCCTGAAAAAGTACAAATAGCGTATACATGCTAGTTTCCGTCATTTTTTACTTCTGCATAATGTAACTGTGATTTCGAACTTCCGAAAAAAAATCATAATAGTAATTTTTATGTAGAAAACAAGAGAAGTAATAATACATGTGGAAGAACTAACTTGTTACCTACATTGGGCTGAGAATGAAGTATTTCATACAATGACGAAGAAGAGGCGCAATGAATGTCACCTTCGTCTAAGAATGGGAATACTATTGGAAATGGGAATCGCAATTTGGGAATACCATTTCATCAGTTCCTGTACCTGATTTCTGGGAATCTTTTTAGTTTTGTTTTCCTGCCTGAACTGCGACTGAAGTGTATTTATTTATTTACTCTGGAGTTAATTCAATCTCTGGCTTCATTTCTTTAAAGATGTTGTTTAGTGCTATTTTTCGTAGAGATCTATCTCTATACTCGCTACTTATCTCTCTACATAAACATGGGTGTGTTCTAAGAATTTCTATAAATAATGTGGTCGACCGCCCGCACCAGTCAGTCAGCGGCGGAGGTGAAGGGAGAGGACAACTTATCGCAGACACCCTTCTCATATGAAGCCTGGCTAGCTACTGCCATGCATGTTCGTCCGTATCGTGCAGAGAGCGATCACGAGTTTCGACACTCGTGTACGCTGGGACACCGCCACAGAGAGCAGAGTTGCTACAAAAAGAGAGGAAATGGGTGGAGCTAGCGATGAGGCGCGCAAATGTTCGCACTCGATGCCACCGTCACATATGGGCTTTAGGAGCCACAGCACATGATGCACAATACCGTACACCAATTTAAATGAAGCGCGACAGATAAGCGATTTAAATCTTTGTAGGCGGACGAGATACTCAAACTCAAACAGAAAGTGCTTGCTATGAACCCCACATTCAATCTCCGTAGAATAAACAGTATATTTCAATTTAATCCTTTCTTGAAGTTTGTAAGTTTAAAATTAACCCTTTACGGCCTACGTGAACGAATTCGTACAGTGGAATATATGAAGGAAATGCGGGAGATATTTTACGCTAGTTGTTCCATGGCCTAACTAGACGCATTCGTACAGCTCCGATCTGCATGCCGAATGTCGCAAGATGGTAATTACGCACGAGAAGTTCGACTAGTCAGTGTGGCGCGGTTTGTTGCTAGGTGCGGTTCGTTTTGTGAACTTCCCCGACACTTCCCTTTATTACACTCATGGATCATAAAGAGGTGAGTAGCACTGAAATAAAAAAATATTGACAATGAATATACATCTTCAATAACGGCATGGAACGATGTTTTTCTTTATGTCACAATTTGCGTTTACTAAACCATAAGTTCAGTGAACTAATTCGTTCAGTTAGTATTATGGGTGTTCTGTTTTGGGCTGTACGAAATGGTTCAGTTCGGCTATTGTCGGCGGAAAAGATATAATTCATTCATATTGTTCTCAATTTACAGGAATAGAAACGAATCTGTACTACAGTAGTAGATCTAATCGTCTCAGCGGTACCAGTAATCCGTTTTTGGCTGCTGCCGACATCGACGTTGAAGAAGAATATGACAGTGAATAATAGTGTTGTAGGCCCTGCATATGTTCCGGACGAAATTCATTTTTATGGGGAAGGTAAAATAATAGGTTACGAAAATAGGGATACTTATGGTAAATTTCTGTCATATCATTATTTCGTGGCTTTTTATATAATTATTTCACTGCTTTTCGTTATTTCAGACGCAGTGGCAGAGCCCGAAAACATCAATGTATAGGTTCCTTCCTGTGAAAAAACTGAATTTGGTGGCAATCCCGTTGTCATTGGAATAAATAATAATACTATATCAACTGATTCTAGAGACCAGCGAGCTCTGGAAAGGAAGACAACCAATTCGGGGCTCCGAGGGATTTGGTTGATTCAATACAAGCTCCCGTATTCAGTACTGGTGAAAGCTACCAGGATCTTAGTCTCTCTAGTCCTATCGCCCACGTAAAAGAATTTTTGCTTGAATTTTTTTTTGGATCTCCCCGTGAACCAAAGCAACTTATACTCAGCTCAAAAAATAGTTCGCAATACTGATTGCAAAGAAATTGAGCAATGGATTGGCCCAATTCATTACTTTTCTTGGATCAAAGTAACAGTGTTAGGATGCATTGGAGCACCCAGTTGCCCGGTCTTCGCGAGGTGCCGGTAGGGCATGAGCAGATAGATGGCTCGAAGTATAGTCCAACCTACATTGGTGGGGAATACCTCCCCCATGACCACACCATGCCCATGACTGAAGACAGGTTCAGTAAGGTGCGCCTAATGATTATTCATCTACAATAGAAGTTCTGAAAAGTCAGCTCACAAAAAGAAAAGATTCTCTGTCCCTTCAGCTCAGTTTGAAACTCATGTGAGGTATCAGACAGGCCACTGGGCATATGTGGCTGAAGCACGACGCATTTGCAGACTTGAAGGATGCACAGGGGCAACAAGTGTCTGTCGTAAATGGAACGTGCATCTATCTGTGTTTCAGTGGAAAAAGTAACCATTTTGCGAATTATCAAACTCTGCAAGCTCTGTGTGAATTTCCTGTACTGAAGGATTGAAAAATTGAAGTTTTACTCTACCTAAAATATATTGATGTAGCTCTAGCATTGATGTTTACAGAAAAAATTAATCTGGCGTAATTTTCATCAGATTTACTTGGTGTATATTTTTTGGTTATTATACATTTTTATACATTCAATACAATTGTTTAGTTGGAAGGAATTGCCATACTCATAAGTAATAAGTAATTTGAAACCAATTACAAAGCCTTTTACTGTGGTCGTTATTTACTAGTCCTAGTTCATATACTATTATAAACGAAATAAACACTTCTAAAATAGGAATTAATTTATTTTTATCTAGAGCCGTATTGGTATTTTTTTGGAAAATATAAGGACTGTGTTTTATAATAAATTGTCGCGAATTATTACTATTTTTTTAACCACTTATGTCAGATGTTCATATTTTTCCATGATAGCGAAATACCCACTTGTGGCCCTAACTGAACGAATTAATTCAGCATATGTAAATTCATGAATAATATAATTTTTAAAATTTAATGACTAGAGTCCAACTCACAACTTTCCGAAACATCGAGATACCGAGTGAATTTTTTTTTCTGCACAAACACAAAGTCCCGGCCGTAAAGGGTTAAATCTTCAAGGATTCATTTCTTAATATTCAGTCATTAATGTACAACCTTATCTCAGAAGAAAAAAAAAACGTGGGCGCAAGACAAACAAGATGCTCATTTGAATATTAGAAATTAATTCAAGTACTATAAATGCAGCTAATACAGGTCTTAGGTTTGATAATCATGCTGTTTGATCACAGTATCTGCTAGCTATCGTCGTCAGGAAAACAGAATTTTAAAACCAACAGCAACAGTGCAGTAACCTCAGAATTTCGGAAACTGAAAAAAAGCACACATTAGACTGGGCATAACAATGAAATGGCACAAAAACTGAAGATCCCTCAACACGTCCATCACACTTAAATTAGACACACCGAAGATTCGTGAAAGTAATCGAAGTCAACAAGAAAATATTAAAAATATCCAATAGCCCATGAGAAATGCTGAAAACACATGAAAATCAGATTAGATTTTAAGTTGCTTCAAACCTCTTTAGCCACTTCAAAGGCGTTCTAAAACGAGGAAGGATGAAATCAATATTGTTATTTTAGTATTGGGAGAAGGGAACGCGGAATCTACACCAAAGGTATTCCCACAAGATCCCCTGCCTACAGAAACGGTAAATTCAGAAATAAGATCACGAATTAGGATATATATATATATATATATATATATATATATATATATATATATATATATATTGAAGCAGGTGTAAAAAACGCAGTAAACCAAAAGATTATAGATTATATGTTCGTTTAAGCCTCCCTAACCGCTACAAAAATAAAGCGTATAGAGGAGGGCACCATTTAGTATGGAAATAAGGGAATGCGGAATCTATGCAGAAGGAGCACAGAATATGTTGAGAAAGAAGTTCACGAAACAAGATACAAGTTGAAGAAAATAGTAGATGATGAAAAAAAGGACAGCAGTGAACCGGAAAGAAGGTGTTCCAGAAACAAATAAAAAACCTAATCTATTTCAACAAAAGGAAGGCCTACCTAACATTTAGCTTAGGACCTCACGAATTCCCCTGTGAGTGCTAGTTCTTATAGATTAAATTGTTGTAACGTCCTGAGGGGAAGATAACAGATTCATGCTAATTCAAATTCTAGATAAAAACAATAATGAAATAGAGTAAGGTTATTGGGAACTGCTGAATCTTGAAGTGGCAGATAACAAGATGTATGCGTCGTAAGTAGTAATAGAATACACTATAGAACTATCATTATTATTATTATACAAGAAAGTTTTAGCCTCTCTAAACCACGACAGAGATGTTCTAAGAGAGGAAAGAGGAAGGCACCATTTAGTATGGAGTTGAGGGAACGCGGAATCTATGCAGAAGGTGCACAGAAGCAGTAAGCTAGGAAAGAAGTTCATGAAACAAGAAAAAAGTTGAAGAAGAAAGTAGTAGGTGCTGAAAACAGGACAGCAGTGAACCGAAAAAAGATGGTCCGTAACAAAACAAAAGTCTATTTTATTACAACAAAAAGAAAGCCTATCTAACCTTTAGCTCGGGCCCTTACATAGTCCCCCTGGGAGCGCTAATTCCCATCGATACAATAGTTGTATCCCCCTGAGGGGCAACTTCTATGTCTATTTATTACTGTATAATGATTTCAAGGGTCCTAGCTGACCCCACAAATAATAACAAAGAAAAATTGATATTGTTTATATTTACCTACTTTGCCTTTTTTTGGAGGATCGGAATGTGAGCTTTCAGAAGTCAACTCCTCCAACAGTTTTTAAGCTACAGTGATGATTTTGGTATCATTGGATGCGGAAAATCGTGTAGATTATGGTGTGTAAAGGGCTTCTTTAAAATTGATCACGATCTAAAGTTGTAATGTCACAAATGAAAATTTTTGCCAAAAAGGACTGGCGCCTCGATATTTTTCTTTTTTTTAATTTTCATTATGACTTTACAGAATGCCTGTTTAACACCTCCATTATTTCCACAATATTCCGTATCCAATGACACTAAAATAATCACTCTAGCTTAAAATCTGTAGGAGTTGACGTGCATATCTATCGAATATGCTGCTGTATGGTACGCATGCAAGCTGCACCGTGTATGCCAAGTGACGCGAGCATGCGCAGGCAGGTGTATCTGAGTATGGAATTGAAGCCACAATAAATCACTGCAGAAAGTGTTTTCATTCATATTCTCGACGCACACAAACAGCTAGTCAGGAAGATTTATGTAACAAAATATTTGGAAAACGAATAGGTGCCCAAAACAGGGCAGCAGTGAACCGAAAGAAGACCGACTAAACGTTGAAGCATTTTCTACTATAACATAAGCTGGGCAACCTAGTATTATTTAGTTAGGGATTTCTTATCCTCCTTGTAAAGCGCCAATTCCGGTGCCTACAAAGGTTGTATTTCCTCATGGGTTCGAGAGTTAAGAAATATAAATACACCTATGAGTCGCTCTAACGACAATGTTTACGGAATATTTTTGAAAATAAATACTTTACACCACACCTCGAATAAAGTTCTTCTACGCGCTTTCAGGATTGCGTTAAGTAATTCGAGATGCCGTTCTTCCTCCACTTTTGAATACATACACACCAGATTTGAAGTTCTCCAGGTCATGTTTAGACAAAACAGCTAGTAAAAAAGGCATAATCGAATAGCCATCAGTATAGCTTGAACTATGTTAATGTACTAGAATTTTGAAAACCTCGAGTATGGCCGATATGTCAATATATCACTTTCGTAGTTGAAAAAATAAGCAATGAATTGCAAAATTTCAATTCAACATATCTTCGAAGTTTATTGACAGCGCGTGGTTTCAAAGCACACTTTATTGGTCATTAACTTCTATCAAATGTTGCATCAACATTTTCCTATCTCTTTGAAAAAAGGAAAATGTTTGTTAAAGGTCGATATTTTCTTTCAAATGGCTTTGTTGTAAAATACAAATTTTCATAATCCTAGGAAACTGTTGGCACACGTTTATTGACTTAGAGACTTGGTTTATGGCTCATTTTATTCATAATTAGATTTACTATATTAGTTATTAAATACCTTTTCAATTAAGGTTTTTCATTTTTTCCGTAAATTTTCTACATCGTAAGAAATTGGTAAAAAAAAAACTTCTATGTCAAACAAGTTTGAATTTTGACTCAATAACAATCGTAGACTATGATTTTCTGATGATAACGACACTAAAAGTCACTTTCAAAATTAATTGGTTTGGCTTAAAAGTTGCCTCAAAGTGCCCCCTAAATTAGTGATGTACCGCTACTATTTTTTTGGCCGATACCGATACCCATTTTTTTGCAGATACCGATACTCCGATACTTGAAAATACCGATACTTTGACCGATACTACTACCGATGCCGATACTTTTACAATCATCTAACCTAATAATACCCGTTGTATGTTTTTTATGAATTTGTTCGGGGTCCGCTTCATAAGAAACATAGGATGTCTGAGTTTGCGGTATCATGGATACCGAATTCCTCAGTAACATTGAAAGATCGTCTCTACATGCATTGATATGTTTGAAATTTTATCAGGATAGGTTAGTAGCATAGATAGGTTGTTGTGATCGCCGTAATTTGCACATTTTTACCAACCATGTCGCTTTTGTGCAGCTTTCAGGCCATATTGAAAAATTAAAAGGCATTAAATTAAATATAGTAATTTTGAGAATAGCTGTGACCGAAGTCATCGTTTTTGAGTAATGGTGATTAGTCACCGGAGAGAAACTCCGAGTTAAGAGAGCTTTGTGTGTTCTTGTGCATATGTGCTCGTCATCAACATTTTAAACCTACCCTACTTTCCGTTCCACTTATTGGCAACAGTGGACAACGCATTAGTGGTGTAGGGCATACAAGAACAGCAGTTTCTACCATGTAATGACGATCGCTAGGCCTTCGCGTCGTGAACGTGCTTTGCGGCGGTGCGAGTCACGACAGAGAATTAGGATAGCATAGGTTAGATAATGTTGACGAAATTTTTCCATGGGTCCATCTAGCTTAACGATGACATTGTCCTTGGCATTTCCATGGGTCATGCTGCTACCTAATAATACCCTTGCCCTTGGTTTATTTGTTTGGTGTCCGTTTCTTCCATTTCTCTGTCACTCACGCTCATAAGGATAGTTATAATGACCGTATCTGTGATACGAGTTTCACCAGTGCGCAAGTAGAAAAATATTTTTTATCACGGGTACTGTTAGGATGGATATACTGTATTTGTTTGTCAGCTACGTCTTGAAAATTCGTTCATGAAAGGTATTGAATCCCATTTTTGGCGGGCCGTGCACACTAGTATTAAAATAAAACCATTATAAGCCCTACATGGGGGTTATAATAAAATTATGTGCTAATATACCTAATAATATAAAAATATCGACAATAAAGTTTCCGATTGTGAATAATAAAATGCTCTAGCTATGCTAACTATATTGTTGAAAAAAATAACAAAATGAAATCCATTCAATAGATATGTTTCTAATCGTACTGCAACGTAATGTAGACCAGCTATAATAGCAACTGGTCCCAAAAGTGGACCAAAACAAAAGTTTCTCCAAAAAAGGATAGTCATTTTCGTGTCATTCACACCAAATTCGAGCACATACTTTGGCGAAAGAAAATAGTAAAGTTCGATAAGCCCCGAAACCGAAAATATCCGCAAACACGCAACCATCTATAAGATGAGGAATTTAAAAACGAAAATTTCAAGGAACTTGATCATATTTATTTGGAATACGTTTCGGAGTACAGATCCGTCATCAGTTCGTAAAAGTAAAAATCATTACGTCTGCAATAAAAGAAAAAACAAAATGTTGGATACAGTCATTAAAGGAAATCAAGAAAATAAAAATAAAATTAAAACATGTCCCAGAAAAACTAAAATCGACAAGATTATTATTCAGTTACAATTTGTTATGGGTAAGAACTATCAGAATTGTTGAGGGCTGGTTTTCGTTTAAAATATCTAACGATTCAAAAATATCTAACGATTCTAAAATTCTGAGGTCACATGCAGTTGAACCCGAATCTAAGATTTTGAAGTCCGCAGACGAGATTGGTTCGTTGCATTTTATTGCGTGATTACGTACTGCGGAGTGTGAGGGGTAAGCTCATTAGTTCCCCGTGCGGAAGCTTCGACCTCGTTGTTCGGCCATTCTGTTATAAAAATTTCGTGACGTCATGCCGACATACGATGATGTGCACTGCACACAACTGTACAACTGTTAAGAATAAATCAGAGGCTTGCTTCTCCATCGAAAGCATATCCTTGTACCGGAAAAAAGCAACCTTAAAATTATACAATTCTGGTACAAGGACACGCTTTTGATGGAGAAGCGAGCCTCTCTGATTTATTCTTACAGTTGTACAGTTGAGTGCAGTGCACATCATCGTACGTCGGCATGACGGCACAAAATTTTTATATCAGAATGGCCGAACATCGGGGTTGAAGCTTCCGCACGGGGAACCAATTCGCACAATTCGTACGTAATCACGCAGTAAAATGCAACGTACCGATATCCTGATTATCCTCTGCGGACTTCAAAATCTTAGATTCGGCTTCAACTACATGTGACCTCGAAATTTTAGAGTCGCTACACATTTTTAAACGAAAGCCGGCCCTCAACAGTTTTGACAGTTCCTACCCTTTGCAAATTGTGAGTAGATCTTGTCGATTTTATTTTCTCTGGGACGGACATGTTTTGATTTTTTTTGTTTTCGTGATTTCCTTTAATGACTGTCTCTGTCATTTTATTTTTTATTTTATTGAAGTCATAATGAATTTTACTTTTACGAACTGATGATGAAGCTGGACTCCGAAACGTATTCCTAGTAAATATGATTAAGTTCTTGGAATTTTCCTCGTTTTTAAACTCCTCATCAAGTTGCGATTAAAGGAATCAACTGACCCGTTCAGATGTATTCAACTATAAGATTGTTCGTGAATTTTTCAAACATCTTAACATAGAAAAAATATAAGATTCGTTATGAACGGCGATATACCTACTAAATTAAAATAAATTCTTAACTTCGGAATATTTGACGATTTACAAGCTAAATTAAAATAGAATTTTCAACTACTTCTATAATAAATTCGCAAAAACTTTCCAATGCACCTTCAACTTAATTAAATTGGTTTTGTTTTTGTTAGCCTGTCACATACTTTAAGAAATGGATATTAGGTAAAACTATTTAGGTTTTAGTCGTAAAAGTATAATAATTTTATGTCGCTACAGGGTTTAGCTATTCATGCTACAAAGCTTTCAGTGATGACCGTGACTCATCGGGAATTCAAAGCAGTGAATTCAGTTAGTGGGCCTGATTAAATGCTATAATTTAACAGTTAGCTAACTAATTTGCTAGGTATGAATAGGCTCTTTATTTGATTACAAGTACGCACAGCCCGTCAAAAATGACGTATTCACTAACTTTCTTGAACAAATTTTCCAGATGTGGTGCCCAACGAATGTATCCATCCTAATAGCACCCGTGATGAAAAATATTCTTGTACTGGCGCACTGGTGAAACTCGTATCACAGATACGGTCACTATAACTCTCCTTATGAGCGTGACAAAAAAATGGAAGAAGCGGACTCCAAATAAACCAAGGGTATTATTAGATAGTAGCAGGACCCGTGGAAATTCCATGGACAATGTCATCGTTAAGCTGGGTGGACCCGAGAAAAAATTCCGTCGGTATTACCTAACCTGTGCTAACCTAGCCTATCCTAATCTAAGCTAACCTATCCTAACAAAACCTATACTGATAAAATGTCAAATATTTAAATGCATGGAAACGCCATCTTTAAATGTTACACGGAGGAATTCGGTATCCATGATACCGCAAACTCACACAACCTGGTTCTTAGAAGCTGACACCAAATATATATATAAATAAACACACAACGGGTATTATTAGGTTACATACTTTTACTTTTATGATTTATGATCTTCATTTTAATGATAAAATACGTATTATTGGAAAGTATCGGCCGGATTTTGCCGATACCGATACCACTAAAAATGGCCGATACTGCCGATACCGATACATCGGTACATCACTACCTAAAATATATTTTTTCAAAATAATTTCTTACCTATGAATAATTCAGAAAACGTGCACGAGCTAAAACGTTTCAAAATCCTAATTTACACACATGTGGTGCAATTTTCAGACATATCTGTCCAAAGGGAAAAATTTTGTCCGTAAGTGAAATAGCCCTTAAAAAGCTGTGGAAAGCGCTGATTTCACCAGCGCTTTAATGAACAGCCAGTGTAATCGTGCAGATTTTTTGCCTACACTCAGGGGAGTGGGATGGTGGGGGGTTCGGCGGCGTATGAAAAATATTGCACAACTCAAAAAGTAAACCGCACAAAGTATTTTCGAAATTACACGAATTTTTCGTTTTTTTTTAAACGTATTTATTCATCAATATAGAAGTCAATCCAATTTTTAAAGACCCCGTATTTAAAAATTACCCTGTACTAAGAGAATTGCATGCAAGTGAAGGCCCCCTAATAGAGGTAGTGATACAGCTTTCTAGTAGAGCAGCGAAGATTTCGGACAAATTATTAGATCAATTGAGAACCACGAACACGATTTCATCACGCATATTCATACGAATGTTTTACAACACCACAGAACCCTCACTAAAATAGCCTATAATTCATTGTTCGACTAGCTTCTTTGTATTTTTGCCTGCAAATTACTCACGCAGTGCTCACTAAACAGACAAATCAAGAAAAGATCGATAAGAAGCCAGCAAAGAGAAGCTCACGTGACGATGAAGTAGCTGATGCAAAAGAAGAGAACCAGGAAGCGGTAGTGGAACTGGAGACAGAGGGACTCGAGCGTATAGCCGGGCCCGGTGCTGCGCTTCAGCAGGCCCATGCTGTAGCACAGGTGCTTCAGGTGACGCGACAGCACGTCCCACTTGAGGTCACCCCCTCCCCCTCCTCCTCCTCCCCCCTTGTTGGTATTGTTGATGTTATTCTTGTTGCCATTATTGTTGTTGTTACCCTTGTTGCCGTTGTTATTTTTATCCTTGTTATTATTGCCCGGTTTGTTATTCTCTCCGTTTTGACCGAGGCCTTGAGTCCTGCCAAATGAGAATATTAATATGTCAGAAGACCTCGCTAGATATTCATTGAAGAGGAAAGTAACTGAAGCTTACGTTAAACTAACTACACGACGCAAGTTTTCATGCCTCGACGGCAACAAGCTGAGTTATTAGAGCAGCAGGTATCGCACAGAAGACACGAGGGCTGCGTCGCACTTCGTGCACTTTCCCGACTGCAAACTAAAAAAAAAGAACATAATGAAACATACCGAAATAATCGCGATAGTTGGTTGGTTCAAGGATCCTCAACTACAATTAAGCTGTTCAGAATCCAAAACACCATTTATTAGGCAGCCTAAGGAACGAGCGGCATGATGTGAGGAACGAGAGCAACAGCACAGCACCTATTGGTTCATAACTGAAACATTATTTAACGAACTATGGGGAACCTCAAGAAACTTGAATCTACACAATATCTAATAGCACGGTTTACAGCACTTGATACAATATTCCAATAGAAAAAAAACAGGCAAATTGCACATTGGCTAAATTGTAAGAAACAAGAACTAAATAAACTTTTTCGGAGTTATAGACGAGGTTCTTCAAATTTTCAAACTATTATCCAGCAGAATTGAGACGTCAACACGTGGAACTGTCTAGCAGCAAAGGAATTCATTAAGGCTTTATTATATAGAGAAAATCATGTAAAAATCGCCGATATTTTACACATATAAAAATTGTTAATCCAGCTATAAGCAAGTCTAAACCAGCTAAAACGCCACATACAAGACCGAAGACCATAAACGTCTGCACGAAATAATTATTTGCTTTAATGCTTGAAGTAAGTTTTTTGATAGAATTGTCTATTTTTCATAAGTTCAGTGAGAAAACAGAAAATTACTATCTGAAAAAAACTGTTCCTACCAGACTAGAAAATTAATATTGCATTTTCGGATAACATTTCAGGCCTCTTACCACAACAAAGGCGTTTCAAAAAGCAAGAGGGCATCATTTAGTATGGAGTTAAGTAACCGGGGAATCTTTTCTCAAGTTACATAGAGACGGTTGAATAAGAAGTTCATGAAACAACATAAAAGTTAAAGAAGTAATAGGTTCTGAAAAATTATTATTATTATATAAGAAAGTTTTAGGGGCTGAAAAAACAGGACAGCAGTGAGCAGAGAAAAGGTGATCCGTTGCAAATATTAACAAAAAAAAAAAACGATTCTATTTCAACACAAGGCGTACCTAATCTTCAGCTCGGGACCTCATCTTTTCTCCCTGGAAGCGCTAACTCACATACCAATCCATAGCTGTATCCTCATGAGGGGTTTTACTCTTTCAATATGTATGAATTCATTAATGAAAAGTGTCCAGAAATCCAAGCCATCGCTTATTTACATAAATTGCAAAAATTAAATCAAGAAAGAAGACGGCAACACAATGATTCACGTCACGAAAATTTTAGAAAACGTCCCTGCAATAGCGAAAATGAGCGATACAAGATGTTACAATTACTAATGATACTGAGGAGCTAAATCACCAATATATTAATTTAGAGACTCTCTAGCCATAACAAAGGCGATTTCAAGAGAACGATGAGAAAATAACATGCAGTGTAGACTTCGCACACGTAGAATGTATAATGAAGTTGAAAAGAAAGAGAAGACAAAGAATAGATAGTGAAGAAGACATGAAAGTACTGAAAGCCTGCCTATACCCGAGATCGCTCAACAGTCTCTCCTCGGAGGGCTTCCCTTCCTAGAGCATATGGTAGAAAAATCTCATCAACCAAGGCCTGTTGCTGATCCTGTGCCTTTTAAGAGGATGTAATCAAAAGCCACATATTTAGTAGAAATCCTTTCATTCCGATAATACGTGTTATCGAGATCTTTTTACACGAATACCTTCTGGGACACCTTTCACAATATTGAGCAACATATGAACTTGAGGAAAGACAACGGCACATTGACATAAAAAACGCTCGCGCCCACCACGTCAACAAGCCACAAGACCTTCCGAGGACTGCAAAACAATCAGAGGCATGTATCTGGTTATTTGTAAGAAACATAAAAACATGACACATACAATGTAAGAAAATTCTACACGTTGACGCAGAAACGTCTATTAACGAAAAATACTCACTTTTTGTTGCCGTTATTACCAAACAACAGCCAATTGTTCACTGGAGGTGATCCTTTCCCTAGCACTTCTTTCTTAGTGTGATGATCTTGACCTTGTTCGAGCAGACATTTCCCTTCCAACTTGTGAACTTCATCCCGGGACTTGAAACCTTTACTATTAGAATTGTTACTAACAACATTTTCATTTTCATCGATGAACTTGAAAAACTCGCTGTTCATGTTGAAATTGCCATCACTACATTCATTTTCGTTTTCAACCTTAGAATTTTTCGCGTTTGAGGAACAAACGTTCCTGTTATTCCCTCTACCACGATTACCTCCACCACGATTCTTCTTGCCGCGCTTGTTGCCACCGTGAGCATTTCCCCGCCGGCCGCGGTGAGCACCTCGAGAACATGCAGAATTGACCACTTCTTCAGAGGGGTGGTGCGAGCCGGCATCAACAACGTCAGACAGAGGCTCGTCTTCTCTGCCATAGCTGAGATCTCCATCATGACCGTCGTCAGAGCAAGCCTCTTCGTCGGACTGAGCTCTCGCCTCTTCGTCGGACTGAGCTCTCGCCTCTTCGTCGGACTGAGCTCTCGCCTCTTCGTCGGACTGAGCTCTCGCCTCTTCGTCTTCGCTTTCTGAGCGGGACGCCATCTGAGTGGACTTAGCAAGACCTCGTGATGGGAGAGTAGGCACACGATCACTAGCTAAAACCGAACCTACTCGCTTGCTGTCGATGAAAGATGAAGGAAATTCACTGTTATTTGCACTTAATGCATTAAACAAGCTCCATGATCCTACCTGGAAAGGCAACAGTTTTTCAGTTAAAAATTCGGTGGCTGAGTTATGTTTACAACGACAAAAAGTCTTTTCTGAAGAGGATTTCTCAGAACTACTACAATCGGAATTTATACCATTCGAAACATTGGGTTTAGCCGACCGAGAAAGCTACCTCGAATCAGAGCTACTGCTTTTTTCTCCTGAAGCAAAGTTCAGAACATCAGGATGATCTTCAAGATCTAATCGTGGTAAACGTTCCCTAGGCGTTTGTATAATTACTTCCTTCAAAAACTTTCTATCGACATTTTTGCCTGCAGAACCTGAGAGAGGGAACTTCACAAGCCGTTCGTCCATTTCAGTTAAGGTGGGTCCTTACTCAAATTTTGTATTCTTGTCATTTGTTTCACAACAATCTGAACGGTACAACTTCTAAGAACCACAGGGTTGAGCTTCTGAGATGAGCTGTCTCGCAAGCGATTAATTCCCAGAAAGTGAACCTGTGTTAACATCTGCAGTTCCACTATTACCAATTTCATTCATAGCTATTATACAAACACTTTAATTTGGCAGCTAGTGAATAGCATTATCTCATTAAATCAGGAAAGAAGTTGTATCCTGAATACACATTTTAAACTACACCTAGAATATTATTCCGAATTAGTCGCTTTTCGCCAGATATGTGCAGAAATCGGATCACTACAGTAATTTGACTCCTTTATCGACAACAGAGACGATCATAAAAAACGAAAAATGGTACCAAAAAAGGCTAGAAAACGGGTTGATGTATGCACAAGATGTATTCTCAGAGGATACCCAGCACACGGAAACAGCAAGTTAGAAAGGAAGAGGAAGGAAAAATCGAGAGAAAACGAAGGCGAGATGAAAACTGAACGCTTCGTGAGCAGGGAAGATGAGTCACAAAGGTCCATCTATAACTGATGTATCCTAACAGTATCCTTTAGGGGACGCAAATCCCCTTAGTATAAGACAAGATACTGCTACCTGATCTAAACCTATTCTATGCCTCTGAAGATGGATTATACAGGGTGTTGTGTAATTCGATGCACATATTAAAGCCACAGACAAAGCTGTGAAAAGCACACTAATTTTATTGTTTGAAAACTCAGATTTTGAACAAAGTTACATCACTTCAAAGTTTTTCCAAAAAAAAATACCTTTGGTTATAAAAATATTTCTTGGCTGATTTTGATATAAATTTAGTTCAGGGTAATACTCAGCCTACTCTTGAGGTAAATATTTTAAAAACGGCAAAATATTACCCTCAAAAAGTAATAACAGAGGTCTTAAGTCAAAGCCAAATATGTCAAGTTTTCAATTGAAAATGTACAAAAAAACTAATCGCAAAGTTCACGTCACGAGCTTTCAAAATATGTTTAAATTACTAGTTACGTTCCTCTATTCTACTTCAAATAAATTTTTACATCCAAAACAGCTAAAGAACAGGTCATCTTGGCAATTTTCAATTTCTGATCAGATTGTTGTTATTATTATATAGAAAAGTTTAAGCCTCACTTTACCACGAGAAAGATGTTCCAAGAGAGGAAGGATGAAGGCACCATTTACTATGGAGTTGAGGAAACGCGGAATCTATTCACAAGGTGCACAGAAACAGTAAGCTGAGAAAGATCATGAAACAAGAAAAAGTTGGAGAAGAAAGTAATAGGTGCTGAAAAACAGGACAGGAGTTGAACAAAAAAAAAGATGATCAGTAACAAAACAAAAACCTATTCTTTTTCAACAAAAAGGAAGCCTACCTAACTTTTAGCTCGGGCCCTCACATAGTCCCCCTGGGAGTGCTAATTCCTATAGATAAAATATTTGTATCCCCCGAGGGGTACTTATGTAGGTTATGACATGAATTTGTGGGGGTGAAATATTGAATCCCTATGTTACACTAGACACTAGATGATTGTGCACAAAACAATTTTAAATTTCCCTTCCAACCTCCTAGTGTGAGATAGAAAATACTTCATTTCCACCCATTATATTGAAAACATGATTTCCTGATATTGCAGACATTTAAGATTATTTGCTGATGTAGGTGTAGACGGTTTTATGCATCCATCTTCTACGAGTCGACGGTTCTGCATCCATCTTCTCGTACTAAGTAGTTTATAATTATAATCATTTATAATACTCATGATCACAATAAAATTCAATACATAATAAAGAGAACATATTTTCCTCAGACAACCATGCAATATGTTTACTAACTCAGGATCCCTATGTTGATATTTCGAAAATTAATGTTTCTTTTACCATCAGCTTGGTATTCTTGGAATTGAAATTTTTACATTCTTCTCTTTGATTAATTGATTTCAAGAATCCTAATACATTGGAGAAATGAAGACAAGAGGAGGTGCTTTTATTTAGCATTGGTTGAATATATTGAGGAACAGGATAAAATCAGAGAATAATATGGAATGGTTTTACACAATGCCAGGAGATCAAAATTCTTTTAACTATACCAAGATGTTCTCAATTCTATCCTCAATTGTATGTAGGTGATAATTCCAAACATTTTTCACCGCATATAGATGAAATTAAGTATAAACTATCATTTAGTTCCAGCAGTGATATAATCAGGGAACTATCAATCTGTTGAAGCTATGTAAAGGTTCATTACAGGGGACTGGACTTCAGCAAAGTCCATAATGTAGAACATCAATCATCTCCAGCACTGGTTTCAATATAATGTAAAGGATTATGGTTATCATAGTTCAAGATTCCCTAGCCACAACAAAAGCAATATCAAGAGAGCAAGGAGACAGGATTTATCAAATACAGACTAGACTGAAGAAAAAGGAATTGACCCATGAGACATGTTCCCACAGAAGATTTTGTATTTACATAAGCAACAAGTTAGGAAGGTAGAGAAAGACATCAAGAAAAGAGCAAGCATAATAGCTGAGGAGCAAAGTTGACATGATAAGCTCAAATCAAGAAGGTCTATCTAAAGCTGAAGCAACTCAATCGTTTCTTCTTTGGAGGCAACATTACCACATGACAGACAAACCTAACTAACCTTGTCTTTGCTTCTTGCGGTGGTGACAATATGAAAGTTCATTTTTATCAAATGAAAACTAACAAGGCCAGCTTTCATCAAATGAAACAATGTTTTTCCTAATACATTGATAATGAGTCTAACCTGCAAATAAAAAGCTCAGATACTAATTATTAAATATTTGCATTATACTGAATTATTCCATTGAAAATTATCCACTCTGCAATGCCATCATAAAAGAAATTAATAACTGATGAGAAAGTGATTACATACAATGAAGATAACATTTATCAATAGCTGCATTAAAGCATCACAACTTATCAGGTTACAATTGGATATGTTGTACATAAACATTACAGCCTATCAAGGCAGAATGCTATACTTTATAATTAGGACCTTATTTATCTAAATAATTACCTTCAGTTAAAAAAATCATCACATATCAAAGGCTTTTAATCAGGCATATTGTTGCAGACTTGGAATAATTGAGCTATTTTTCAAACTCATTATTTTTACCTTCGTAGTAACAATTTTTGATGTCAAACCACAAATGATCAATATGATATTAGAGTCCAAGATAAAAAGAAACCAACCTTTCAATTGTGAGGAATCTAGCATTGCTGAACAAATATCTGATGAAAAATTTCACTCATTCTATGGAAAAAATTAGACTTCCCATTAAAATTTAAGAAACCAATCATTTTATTTCAGTAGAAGATTAAATCAGTCGTTAGTTTTAGCCTCCCTACCCGCAGCAACAAATGCAATATAAAGAGGGGAAGAAACCATTTAGTATGGAGTTAAGGAAATGCAGAATCTAAGCAGAAAGGTCATAGAAACAGTAAGTCGGGAAAGAAGATTATGAAACAAGATCAAAGTTGAAGTTAAAGGAAGTAGTAGGTGCTGAAAAACAGGACAGCAGTGAACCGAAAAGAGGTGGTCCGTAACAAAACAAAAACCTATTTTATTTAAACAAAAAGAAAGCCTACCTACCCTTTAGCTCAGGACCTCACATGGTCCCGCTGGGAGGGCCAATTCCCATAGATAAAATAGTTGCATCCCCCTGAGGGATATTTCACTAGAAATCAACGATTATTTTGTAACTAAAATAACACAGCTGTATAACTGAAACTCAATATTCAATATATCAAGACATGCATACTGTGCATACTCATCTGACAAACCATTCATCATACTTTTTTAAAAATTTCTGTACTGTGCATGTCAACTAATACCATTTCATGGTAAATTCAAATCTGCCCACAAATTAACCCAATTACTAATTAATGTAAATAATTTTATAGGATAATTTGAAGTAGAATTCAATATGCTAAGCAGAAGGTGTACTCAGAAGTCTTAAGTTAGGGCAAAGGATCAGTTCAACATCAAGGTACAATTGCTTTAAATTGCATTTGAGCATGATTGAAGTCTATTATCAGCCCAAGTCAGAGAATTCATAGATTGAGTGAATACCAGGGTTGGCACATAAAAAACCCGCCCAAAAAAACCCACTATATAGTGGGGTTTTTTGGGGTTTTATTATTGTTATGTAAATTTTATTTGTCATCAAGCTTATAGAATCAAAATGAGCTAAATATCTATCTTGTCAAAATAATTATCTAAGTCATGTGCATGACTATGACAAGAAAACATTGAAAAACAAAACACCAACCCTGTACAAATCAAATTAGAAAAACCTTATTCACAAAAAATCTTGAGAGACTAATATATTTTCATGAATTCCATTTCCATAGTAAAAAAACAACAATTTAGAAACAAATGCAGTTTGGCTACTTGATATAAAGACTTCTGAATTTTCCCTGTCTTCTAGACTAGACTGCTACTACAATACTACTGTGTTTCTTTCTACATCCACTGCCATTTTCATCGTTGTCATCCACATCATGATCATTTGTGAGGTGGCGATATATTGAGACCAATTTCTGTGCGTGTTCTGATCCTAATCTATTTCTCAATTTATTCCACACAATTCCAAATGTTGAGAAAATTCTCTCAATGTATTCTGAACTTGTGGGGCAAGAATGAAGATTGCTTATAAACTTGCAGAAGCCCTCTGCCAGTGTTTTTTCAGGAATCTGCATTTTCTGCTGTTTCATGTCTTGAATATTGCACCATCAACGAGGAGTCATTGTCTTAGTGATATTCTCATTGAACATGTGTTTTGGGAAGATGTTGGAGTCCTTCAATTAATAGGAATAAAGCGCACCAATGAACTCCGGATTGTACTCAGCCAACCACTCTTTAATATCGGTCTCCTGTGAGAGCTTTGCCTGAAATAAGTCAAACAATTATAGTCAGATGGGGTAAGACATGACCGCAGCCATAATGGGGTGAGAAAGTAAAGAAACGACTGGCCTACGGTGAGTATTCAAGCTGCACTGGAACAAATTAGACGATAGAATCTGTTAGAGCATTTACTTACAATCATTTTAGTGTTTATTGCTATCCTGTACTGCGATAGGTGATTTTTTTTGGCAAATTTAAAAAAAAATAAAATTTGGCATGTCACTACATGTTGTAACAAGTAACAGTGTGGTTGACTGACTTGACTTGCGCTGCTAAGCACTCCAGCTCACACAATACACATGTTAAGTTGCTAACAGCATGATTTAAGTGATGTGCAGCTGTCTTGCTTCAAGTTGCTTGTGGTGGTTACTTATGATCTGCATGGTGCTTCCCTCTCACATGACTTGCGCCTGTCTGCTGCTAAAACAACTTGCTATGAATTGACGAGCATAGCAATTCTCTTTGCACATCTTAAATCTTTACAGACTGCGGAGCTATGTCTCTATGCATATGGTAATTGGTAAATGGTAATTGTGATAGACAAACTTAATTCATATATTGTTCATATAATGTAATAATTCATATAATAATGTAATATGTTGGAAATAAAGTAATCAAAAAATATTTACT
Organism: Morinoia aosen; assembly: GCA_030386875.1. Taxonomy (NCBI): domain Eukaryota; kingdom Metazoa; phylum Arthropoda; class Malacostraca; order Amphipoda; family Talitridae; genus Morinoia; species Morinoia aosen. The sequence goes on from CM059559.1 coordinate 27,890,475, forward strand.
CAATAAGTGTATATATATAAATCTGAAATAGGGAGAATCGGAATTGTGTGAATAACTTTTTTAAACAAAAACAGGTATTACAAAAAACCCAATAGAGCCCCCAAAAAAAACAATAAAATCCATAAAACCCAATAAAACCAATAAAACCCATAAAACCCAATAAAACCCATAAAACCTATACAACCCATACAACCTATAAAACCCAATAAAACCCATAAAACCCAATTTAACCCCAAAAAAAAACAGATGGGTTTTTTTTTTAAATCCAGGGTATTTTCCATCCCTGGTGAAAACGCTTCGTCCAATGCACTCAATATTAGGTTTTATCTGTGTCTACGTATTTCCTCGGCTGTCTTCAATTGGGTGGGCTTTTTGAGAAAAATGTCCCTTCACATCTCCAACTTCAATTTTCAAAGCAATGTATCAATGGGATGGAACAGTCCATTACTTTCAATTTTAGTGCACAATTTTTTGAATGTGTACTCTAGTAGACAAATGATGGCATCTAGTTACAAAAATTCAATACCAGTCTTTGGGTATTATGCCTGTGATCTAGCTTACAAATTAACATAACGGTTAATTCAAGCCTGCCTCAACACAACATAGGCATTTTAAGGAGAGGAAGGAACCATTTAGTACCGAGTAAAAGGAATGTAGAATCTATGCACAATTTGCATAGAAACAGTTGGAAAAAAGTTCAAGCAACAAGATTGAATTTAAAGAAAGTAATATGTGCTGAAAAACAGAGCGGCAGTCTACAAAATAAGCATGTTTAGTAACAAAAATAAAAATCCTCTTCTATTTCAACTAAAGGTGTGCCTAATCAAACATGAACTTAATACCTATACCGTGCATGTTCCTCCTGAAGTACTTTCCTCATAGGTATAGTTTTATTCTCCTTTAATGAATGGATTTAGCACACACATAATCAAAGGCTACTTGAGATATGATTTGGTCCTTTTCATTGGCCAACTTGAAACATATAATCCACCTGCACCAACAACCCATACCAGTTACTGTATCATTTTGCTAAGGGAAAACTTTTATGATTGGACATTTGTTGTCACAAATTAGATGGTCAATGTGTCCCTGATGTAACCCATATCGAGTGTTCCCAAAAGATGTGCATTTTTTAGTATGAAAATGAAGGAATGGGATATAAATGCACAAGTGTTCTAACATAGAATTCTTACAGCACGACAAGACATAAAATGTAGTCTAATGGAAAAGGGTTCAAGTAAAATACAGAAAATGGAAAACTTAATCAAATATGCTTGTTTTATACCAACCTAACCATTACTCGGACTCCAAAACAAGCAATGAGGAATATTGCTTGACATGAAGTTTAGAAAGAAGGTTTTCAATTAATAAAAATAAGCTTCTACATAAGACCTGTGCATACAAACTAAGGTAGAAAGTTGAGTCAAGATGAATGTTGAAAGAGTAAGGTGAATGAAAAACGGTAGCAAAGAATCTGCAATTAATCAATAACCTATACCACATCAACATGAAAAAGGGGGTTATCAAACATCAGCTCAAAGCCTCATACACCAGCTCAAAGCCTCATATCTCTACATAGTGAGTACTTATTGATGAAATAGAGGTTTTACTCCTGAGAGGGAAAACCACACATATGATAACTAATAAATATAATACCATAGAGGTAATAGAAAAAATCTAACGGTCAATATTTACTTTAGGTCAGGCAAACAACCACCATGGGCACCGCCATCTTGGATCCGATGTAAACAAGATTGCGGTCGTCACCCTAATGGGTGGGTTAGAAGCTTGATTTATAATTTTCGCTCTAAGAACTGTGGCTAACCCTCACGACCCAACCTCTTTACGTTTGTAATAGGGGGTTAACTACCCTTATTAACTAAATAACGGCGCCGGCGCCAACTTCAAAGTACAATTATTCAAAAATAACGCATCAGCGAGCAGAATGTCATTCTTGTAAAAGGTTATTAAATGTGTTCCTTTATTGACTATTTGCCCCCAAATTATTAATTTCCTTGCCTGACAAAAAATAAATATTGTCCAATCTAACTAAAGGATGGCTTCCAAACATTCAAGCTGCAGCCCTGATATCTCTATTAAGGAAACATATTCATAACTGGAATAGTCCTGCCAGTAGAGTAAAAAAATTTGCACACCTACAATATCATGAACTTTTTATATTCTAGACCTACGTGATTAGCAGGCAAAAAAATTCGGGCATTTTTTCAGAACAACACACTGATCAATTTTCAAAATTTTGATATTTATTTCATGTTAATGACATCAAAGTAAACAACTTTTCTTCTATACACCTTCCATCGCAAATGAGTAATGAGTTATTTGGTAAGGTAATTTCACTTTTTTAACCGTTTTCCTCTTTCAAATGGCAAACAGCATGGCGTTATTGTTCTCTAAGTTGTCGCCAGGTGGCAGGTGATGCATCTCTTCATCTGTGTCGCTATTTGTTCTGGGTCCGTGACGTCATGGCCACTCCTCCTCTTTTATGAAACCAGTATATTGTTACGTTATGCAACGTAAGGTTACTTTACGTTACATTGGGTAAGGTTAGGTTAGAATATATTGGATTATATTACACTGGGTTTGATTATATTGGGGTTTGATTATATTGGGGTTTGATTATATTGGGGGTTTGATTATATTGGGGGATTTGATTATATTGGGGGATTTGATTATATTGGGGGATTTGATTATATTGGGGGATTTGATTATATTGGGGGATTTGATTATATTGGGGGATTTGATTATATTGGGGGTTTGATTATATTGGGGGTTTGATTATATTGGTGTTTGATTATATTGGTGTTTGATTATATTGGTGTTTGATTATATTGGTGTTTGATTATATTGGTGTTTGATTATATTGGTGTTTGATTATATTGGTGTTTGATTATATTGGTGTTTGATTATATTGGTGTTTGATTATATTGGTGTTTGATTATATTGGTGTTTGATTATATTGGTGTTTGATTATATTGGTGTTTGATTATATTGGTGTTTGATTATATTGGTGTTTGATTATATTGGTGTTTGATTATATTGGTGTTTGATTATATTGGTGTTTGATTATATTGGTGTTTGATTATATTGGTGTTTGATTATATTGGTGTTTGATTATATTGGTGTTTGATTATATTGGTGTTTGATTATATTGGTGTTTGATTATATTGGTGTTTGATTATATTGGTGTTTGATTATATTGGTGTTTGATTATATTGGTGTTTGATTATATTGGTGTTTGATTATATTGGTGTTTGATTATATTGGTGTTTGATTATATTGTTGTTTGATTATATTGGTGTTTGATTATATTGGTGTTTGATTATATTGGTGTTTGATTATATTGGTGTTTGATTATATTGGTGTTTGATTATATTGGTGTTTGATTATATTGGTGTTTGATTATATTGGTGTTTGATTATATTGGTGTTTGATTATATTGGTGTTTGATTATATTGGTGTTTGATTATATTGGTGTTTGATTATATTGGTGTTTGGTTATATTGGTGTTTGATTATATTGGTGTTTGATTATATTGGTGTTTGATTATATTGGTGTTTGATTATATTGGTGTTTGATTATATTGGTGTTTGATTATATTGGTGTTTGATTATATTGGTGTTTGATTATATTGGTGTTTGATTATATTGGTGTTTGATTATATTGGTGTTTGATTATATTGGTGTTTGATTATATTGGTGTTTGATTATATTGGTGTTTGATTATATTGGTGTTTGATTATATTGGTGTTTGATTATATTGGTGTTTGATTATATTGGTGTTTGATTATATTGGTGTTTGATTATATTGGTGTTTGATTATATTGGTGTTTGATTATATTGGTGTTTGATTATATTGGTGTTTGATTATATTGGTGTTTGATTATATTGGTGTTTGATTATATTGGTGTTTGATTATATTGGTGTTTGATTATATTGGTGTTTGATTATATTGGTGTTTGATTATATTGGGATTTGATTATATTGGGATTTGATTATATTGGGATTTGATTATATTGGGATTTGATTATATTGGGATTTGATTATATTGGGATTTGATTATATTGGGGTTTGATTATATTGGGGTTTGATTATATTGGGGTTTGATTATATTGGGGTTTGATTATATTGGGGTTTGATTATATTGGGGTTTGATTATATTGAGTTTGATTATATTGGTGTTTGATTATATTGGTGTTTGATTATATTGGTGTTTGATTATATTGGTGTTTGATTATATTGAGTTTGATTATATTGAGTTTGATTATATTGAGTTTGATTATATTGAGTTTGATTATATTGAGTTTGATTATATTGAGTTTGATTATATTGAGTTTGATTATATTGAGTTTGATTATATTGAGTTTGATTATATTGAGTTTGATTATATTGAGTTTGATTATATTGAGTTTGATTATATTGAGTTTGATTATATTGAGTTTGATTATATTGAGTTTGATTATATTGAGTTTGATTATATTGAGTTTGATTATATTGAGTTTGATTATATTGAGTTTGATTATATTGAGTTTGATTATATTGAGTTTGATTATATTGAGTTTGATTATATTGAGTTTGATTATATTGGGTTTGATTATATTGGGTTTGATTATATTGGCTTAGATTAGTTAAGTTACATGACGTCACAACTATAACTTATTAAATCCTCATTTGCAACAGAAAGCGCATAGAAGAAAAGTTGTTCATGTTAATCTCATTCCCTCTATCAAAGAAACAAAAATTTGAAAATCTATTAGTGCGTTGTTCTGGAAATTTACCAAAATTTGAAACAAAGCTATGCATATCAGAACTTATAACTACTGCAGTGACTGCACTGGCATTCAGAAAATTCAATCCATAAATGTACAGTAAGGAATAGAGATATAATTCATAGCCTAAATTTCACAAACCCGATATTTTCACATAATCATTACATTCCTGTAAATTAAGATTGTACAAAATAATTGAACCATTTCATCCCATTCATGATGAGTAAAACAAGAAGTGCATGGGGGAAATTTTTCACACACCACCCAGTGCCCGCACCATTGCTGACAGCCAAGCCCTGGGATTTCCAGTGCACTTGAAATTAGTTAAATAGTTTAAAAACTTTACTATTAATTCCAAGAGCCAAATTTTGCCATGCCTAACACAGTTAAGCAGTGGTAAACATGAATAATGACCAAACTTAAAATAGATTATGAAACACTCGAGGAATACAGAACCTCTTACCTATGTCACCTCTCCATATCAGAGAAATTTGTTTCTCAGTTACAGAGAAAATATCTCTAACCCAATATGTTCTCATTATAATTTTTGACTATAGAATTACTCAACATTTATATAATAATCATAGCATTTCTGTTTTGTTGACAAAAATTATCCATAAGCCAAAAAGAAAAACCGGTAAATGTTGAGGACTTGACCATAATCGATTTTCCACTCTTTGATCAATAAAGATTGTTGATGAGACCAAAATAAACAAGTTTTCTGCAATGCACTTTCCGGCGGAAATAAGTATTTTAAAAGTTATGGCATTAAATGAGTTACCGTAACTCCAGTGTTTGAGGCGAGGAAAAATACACCGCGCGGTCCGACGTGAAAGTAAACAGGCGTTCCCGCGCGCCAACCAAGCCGACGAAGAGCAAACCCCCTATTACAAACGTAAAGAGGTTGGGTCGTGAGGGGTAGCAACAGTTCTTTTAGTGAAAACTATAAAACTAAAAGAACTGTGGCTACCCCTCACGACCCAACCTCTTTACGTTTGTAATAGGGTGATGCACACTGGAGTTCCGGTAACTCATTTAACGCCATAAGTTTTAAAATACTCATTTCCGCCGGAAAGTGCATTGAAGAAAACTTGTTTATTTTGGTCTGATCAACAATCTTTGTTGATCAAAAAGTGGAAAATCGATTATGGTCAAGTCCTCAACATTTACCGAAAAACCATTAGGCTACATCTAGGCCTAGCTTTTAAGGAAATTTTATACCAAAGCAACTAAAAGCACATTCAAGTAAAAACACCGAACTATAGAGCTAAAGGATTAATCAGTGCATTTGCTTACTTTCTAATAAATGATTAAAATTTTAGAGATATAATTGGAAGTACTAGATTTTCTCTAGGTAGTAATTTTCACAATTATTGATTACATAAGAAGTTTCAGTCTTCATTTTACATGGTAATAAAGCTCCACTTCACAAAAAAAATTTCCCAACAGAACCTACCTAAGTAAATTTAAAAATTGGAAATTGCAAAAAGAGTATTACCTGACAGCAAAACGTTTGCCCGGTGTGAGCAGGCAATGATTAATATGAGAAAGGTACACATGCTCTCACCTTTCGAGTAAGGTGATTTTACATGCCGTAACTCGTTTTGAGTAGACATATTCACAGATCCTGTTTCTTGTTGGATCAACTTTAAGAAGTAAAATAGCTTATAAGTTTAAAATTCATCCAAATAGATATATTTCGACCATAAATTCCGTTGAATAGCTCAAGTTACCATTCAACCCGAATTAAGATTTGAGTGAACCCAGGGATCACCCAAAAAACTTATACCGTTAATAAAAAAAATATTATAGCATTCCACCTGGTTGGAAACAATTCAACATTCAGCTAACAATATTTCATGATTCACCGTAATTAGCAGTGCATAATTTTAATCTCCCGCGCGTAACTTGCTGCAATTGCGAAACTGCAATTGCAATTTGCAAGGTAAGTTGATTCGGTCATTTAGAATGTTGCCACACATGTTACAACTAAAGCTCTGACCAGTGCAGAAAAAATCAAATCCCTTGCAAAACTCGTTCATTAAAATTATTTTTTCGAATTGTTATTTTCCTCAATTTATAAAATCATTCGTTTTTATTAGTGTTTTTTTAATGATTCTCTGTCCGTTCAATATTTTTTGCAAATGTATGGCTCAAACCAAACAATTAAAGAAATACTTGAAACACCGGCGCGTTATTTTAGAGAACCCATCTAAGATCCTTCAAGAATTACCTTGACAAGAAGGTTAATTTCTAAACTATACAACGTACATTCTTGAAATTAAAATCAACTTCATGCTCGTGATGAGTACAACATTTTTATGTACCCAAATAATTTTTTACGCCTCTGTGGGCGGCATGAAGCGTGGCTCTCGTGGCCCCCTCAATAGTCGGCCGATATTCTCGATTAACCTCACTTTCCGCCATCATTTATTTCTAAACTATTGTCGAGAATCCGTTAAGAATAACCAATTTTGTGAATTAAAAAATGAGGATTTAGGGAAAAATTTTAATTGTGTGTAATAAAATTTGTGCTTCCTTATAAATAGTTCTGTCGAGAACCTGTTAAGAATAACCAATTTTGTGAATTAAAAAATGAGAATTTAGGGAAAAATTTTAATTGTGTGTAATAAATTTTGTGCTTACTTATATATATCTCAGTAAATCCCAGCAGCACAGGAGGGTCGCTTCAACATGTATGCTTTTTTGGGCTCAGCAATTTTAGGTGGAGCGATGAGATGTAAGGGCTCGGAAGATGGCTGTTTACATTGTGTGTTGTTTCTGGAGGGGTCTATTTTGTGGTGTTAGCAATTTCTTCATTCGGGCGAGCCCTTGGAAACTTTAGACGTTCGGAAAAATGCCTACCCATGCGCAGACAAAGTCGCCTTGTGGTCAAACATAAATCGAGACACTTAAGCCGAGAGAGGTGGCAAACCAACGGTCGGTTTCGAAGGAGCTGAGCGTGAGAAACAATGAGGCTAAGAAAGAAATAAAGGCGAGCTGCGGTACTACCAATTAGGAAAGAGGTAGGCGGGCGCTTTGAGGTTCCGAAGATTCTTATAGGTCGAATGTGAGAGAGGGGACAACCCTCGAGAAAATACGCGGGGCATCTGAGGAACAAAAGGTAGTTCTGCAGTCAACGCCGGAGCGCGAAGTATAAGAAATAAAACGCGGGTGTGTTCGCTGTAACAAACGTGCTCAAGGATATATTGAAAAGTGGTTATTGGATATATTGAAAATTTATTCTAAAGGCTACGCTATAATAATATCCAAAATTCATACATTTTCTCGTTTTTACTCTCAGAGAAGTAAAGTAAAATCCAACCAGCGTGGAAATAATTTAATGTAACATTTAGCTGCAATGTCTCGGGGCGGGTAAGAGAAACACAGGTTCTTAAAAAAAACTATATATATATTTTGTCAAAATAAATATTAGTGAAATTTATTGGCATTCAGTGCTGTAAAAATTGAGATATTTTGAGGGAACGTAACTAGGGCAATCAGGGATTAACGAGTTATAAATTGCTCTTGCAGGAGGGAGGCCTGTGCATAAGAAGTCCTGTGGATAAAGAGCACACAAGAAAGGGGAATGCTCGGGAGCTACGAATCTGGCAATTAGCACCAAATTTCCTTGAACTGTGCCTAGGACAGTGATTTGAACTGAAGTTGTGTCGGCTCATGAACGTGAAGGTCGAAGTAATGATCACATCCCGTGCTGCTGGAAGCGCTGAGATAATGTAGGCATTACTTGTGTTATGTTTGGGAGCGTAAGTAATATGCGGGAAAAGGCTGGCCAGCCGGGAAAATACAGTATAGTTACGTGATGTAAGTGATTTGGCGTATGCTGTTTGATTCCATTACTTAATTTGCATCACTCCTAATACCATTCATTGTGTGTACGCTCATTGATGTTTGCATGACGTATAGCTGGAAATCATAAATGTTAGCATATTTTCCCCTGTGTATCATGTCCCACAATATTAGAAGCGATCGATCGTAACACCACGGAGGGCGCTCAGAAAATGCGCTGCGTAAGTGGGTCATCTACCATCGGTGAGTACAGCTCTAATTTTAGTATACAATCATTTTTTTTTGTTCTCAGTGACTGTGTTCTTGAGACATCTTCATATTTTTGTGTATTGTGTAATGTCATGGAGGTTTGCCATTCCCTCAACTCCGAGAACCTGATCTTCTTGTTAATGAAATGTTAACAAGAGGAGACGGCCCCGTTTTCTCATGACATCCCAATTTGGTAAGATCAACACGATCGCTTTGTAATTTTTGTGAATTTGTGAGTGTAGTGTAACAGTTACATTATATTTTTTTTGTCTGGTTATTTCATATGCAAAACGTGTACTGAAATACAGTAGAGGTACATAACTCGTAAAGTGATGATTTTCTGTGTTCCGGTGTAAGAATCCAGCAAGCGCACTACCATATAGCTAAGGAAAGTGAAAGCGTTTATAAAAGTGATAAGATTCTGTGAGAATATTCTAGTGTGCTCACACGATTAATTCAAAATTTCAGTAAAATTTCACAGTGAGTAGGCTTTAAAAATATTTGAGTGGTCGCGAAAATTTGAGTTTTGAAAATTTAAATTGGAGAAAATCGACACCATGCCTGCGCGAGGGAGAAGGGACAATGCTCGTGGAAATGAGCTGGCGGCGAACCCCTAGCCTGAAGAAAACGTAAACATGCCAGAGGTGAGGCTTACCCTCACGACGCGGACAACGCGGCTGCGCCAGTGGCTGCTAAGGATACGGGCAAAGGTGAAGATGAAGACCTGGGGACAGAAAACAACGTGAGCGAGTGAGCTGCGTTCAAAGAGCGGCGATAATACAATCTGCGCTCAAGGTTTAGGTGAATCGCCAATTAGAAGCGAACTGCAGAGGACTGAAATCATTCGTCAACTTTAATGGATGTAGGTTAAGAAGACGAGACTCTTGGAGTTTGTATAATCAGTACACACAGCAGGACACAAGTTTACATCACGAAGGGTAGTGGTGGAGTGGGCTCCAGCCAAGCCCGAGAACCATGAGCCGAGATCCACAAGAACCATGAGCTCAGTTCTCAACGCAGAGTGCTGTCTAAATACATTCTTACACAAGAGCACTGTAACATTATCAGTATTATACACATATACATTCAAGGTGCTACATGAAAGGTTTCAACACTCCTTCTCACATTGAATGTGTGTCAGATGAGACCATTCCTAACTTCGTTCTTAGTCTAGAGAACTTTTCTATCGGCAGGTTCTTGGTGAATATGTCGGCGAGCATTTCGTCGGTAGGGCAATACACTACGTCTATATCTTTGTTACTTACAAGATCCCGTACATAGTGAAACTTAATATCGATGTGCTTGCTCCTCCCATGATATTTGGGATTGTTGGCAAGACAGATGGCTGACTGGTTGTCTTCGTTTATAACCATTGGTTCCATAGTCCCAAAATTTAGATCACTGAGTAAGTGCTTTAACCAGACAGCCTCTTGAGCCGCACCGGCAAGAGCAACGTATTCGGCTTCTGCAGTTGAGAGGGCTACACAAGTTTGTTTGTTAGATCTCCACGTAATTACCGAATTACTGAGGGTGAAACAGTAACCAGAGGTAGACTTTCGGTCATTTTTATCACCAGCCCAGTCAGCATCTGAATAACCAATGCAAGTATCAGAACATTTGCTATACAAGAGACCTAGTTTAGAGGTGCCTTTCAGGTACCTGAATATTCTCTTAACACACATCCAATGCTGTTCAAGAGGTTTGGAGCTGTATTTAGCAACATTATTCACTGCGAATGCAATGTCAGGTCGAGTTCTGGTTGACAAATACAAAAGGCTACCTACAGCACTTTGATAAGTGGCAGGGTCAAATTCGACATCATTTGGGGAGCATATCGGATTTACGTTTACATCGGCGGGAGTTGCAACAGGTTTACAATTATCAAAGCCAAATTTTGACAACAGAGCCTCAGTGTAGGCAGTTTGATTCAAGAAGACATTGTTTTTAGATTGTACAACACTTACACCTAGGAAGTAACTCAGCACACCAAGGTCCTTCATTTTGTATTGGGTAGAAAGACTCAACTTTATTTGATTTATTTCATCACCAGACTCAGAAGCAATTATTAGATCGTCTACATACACCGCCACAATACACAGTTTCTTATCTTGAACACGAGTGTATATACAAGCATCACTCTTAGATTGTACAAAACCCAACTTCTTCAAATAGCTATCTAGTGTAGTATTCCAACACTTAGGAGCTTGTTTTAGTCCGTAGAGTGATTTTTGTAGTTTACACACCAGATTTTCTTTGCCTTTGACAATAAAACCGTCAGGTTGAACCAGATATAGTTCTTCAATCAGTTCTCCATTAAGGAAGGCTGTTGCAACGTCCATGTGATGGACTTGCATGTTGCATTTGGCAGCCAAAGCTAGTACTGTCCTGACAGACTCAAATCGAACCACGGGACTGAAGGTCTCGTCGTAGTCAATGCCATATTTTTGTGAGTAGCCCTGAGCCACAAGGCGAGCTTTGTACGAGCAAATGCTTCCGTCGGGTCCGGTTTTTCTTTTAAAGATCCACTTTGATTTGATAGGTTTTTTGTCATTAGGACACTCTACCAGAGACCATACTCTGTTTTGATTTATAGACTCCATCTCATTCTCCATAGCTGTTTCCCATAGTTTTGCTTCTGGTCCACTGAGTGCTTCTTGAACACAAGATGGTATATCAAGCTCATTTTTCATTAAATACACCCATTCACCAAACCTATCAGGAGCCCGTCGATACCTGGCTGATTGTCTAGGCTCCACTCCCTTCATCCCAGCATCTGACTGTCTATGCTCCCCCCCTCCCTCAGAGTCTTCTGGTTCTGGATCCTGAGGAAGAAGAGTAAAATTACCATCATTTACTTCTGAAGGCTCCTTCTCAATTGGCATCTGCTGAGATTCATTGAACATAACGTCTCTACTCAAAAATATCCTTCTGCTGTTTATGTCATACAGACGATATCCCTTGGATCCACTTCCATATCCTACAAGAACACACGGTTTAGATTTTGGATCAAGTTTTTCCCTCTCATCTTTGGGGACATGAGCGTACGCACTGCAGCCAAAGGTTTTGAGGTGCTGTACATTAGGCTTGTGTCCATTAAGGGCCTGATAAGGGGTCATATCATTCAATGCACTAGCAGGGCTCCTATTTTTGACATACACGGCAGTTGATATAGCTTCACCCCAGAATGATTTTGGTAACTTTGAACCAGACAGCATAGCTCTGACAGAGTCAAGAAGAGTTCTATTCATTCTTTCTGCAACTCCATTTTGTTCAGGTGTCTTAGGCACAGTTTTTTCATGGATAATTCCTTCCCTTTTTAGGAATTGTTCAAAGTCATTAGAGATGTATTCCCCACCGTTATCGGAGCGCAGAATTTTAATTTTGTGATCATAGTGATTTTCTACCAAGGATTTGAACTCCTGAAACACTTTAAAAACATCACTCTTATGTTTGATAATGTACACCCAAGTATATCTGGAGTGGTCGTCTATGAAGGTTACAAAATACCTTCCACTCCCAAGTGATATGGGATTAAGCTGGCCACACACATCACTGTGGATAAGTTCTAAGGGTTGGCGTTTCCTTTTGTGATTTGCTTTGGGGAACGGAAGCCTATGATTTTTACCATCACAACAGTTTTCACAAAAAATGTTATCTCCACTCACAGAACAATCAAAACCCCTAACAAGATTCTTAGTGGCTAATTTCTTAAGATTATTGAATCCTAGATGACAAAATCGTTTATGCCACAGAATTTCATCAGAGGAAACGTTCATGCATTTAGCGGCTGAATTAAGGGTGCAATTAAGTTTATACAATTTTCCTACTTTACTGCCTAAGGCAATTAATTCATCGTCTTTATTTACAATCTTACATGAGCTTTCGTCAAAGTAAACTGAGTTTCCACTTTCTGTAATCTGAGGCACAGAAAGTAAATTGTAGGCTAAGCCAGGTACATACAAGACATTCTTAACAACACAGGTATCTACTCGACCTTTAGGCAACAACACCATAACTTCAACATCACCTACACCAACACCTTGCAAGTTTCTACCATCACCAACTTCAATGTTAATTGGACTAGATAGCTCATTCATACAAGAAAAATCATTCCTATTATTACACATGTGTGCTGTTGCACCGGAATCAATTACCCAACAATTATTGATATTTATCACAGACAATGCACTGATATAATTTGTTTTACCTGCTACAAAATTGTTTTGGTCTTCTGTGTGGTTCCCATCTTCTTTCTTCAATTTTTCTTGATAGATCCAGCACTTGGTACGTAGGTGTCCAAATTTTCCGCATTCGAAGCATCGTGAGTTTTTCAATTTGGAGGTCACAAGGGATTTTTCACTGAAGTCTGAAGCACTTTGGTTTTTCAGTTTTGCTTCTTCATTCAGAAGATGCTCTGTCACAATATCCCATGACGGTAGTTTTTCATGAGCTTCCAGTGCAGTCACCAGTGTGGAGAAATGGTCGGGAAGTGACGACAGCAAGATTATTACACGACTTTCTTCATCAACAGCGTCATCAATCACACTCAAGGACTCATATATTTCGACAAATGCTTTGAGATGAGTTTGTAAGTCTTGGTCTTCTTTTAGTTTCATGTTGTAGAGTCTTTTGCGTAGTCTGAACTTGTTAGACCAAGTTTTCTTCTGGAATGTATCTTCAATCTTATGCCATAGTTGCACAGGGTCAGTAGGATCACCCAACAAATAAAGTTGACTTGTTTCGACACCAAGCACAATTGTTGCAAGTGCACTGTCACGTCTTTCTTCAAATTTTCTTCGAGCAGTCTCGTCCGTAGTCTGTGGCATGGTTTCCGTTCCTCGAACCAAGTTCCACAGTTTTTCCTTCATCAGAATCATCTTCATTTGCAGCTTCCACGTAGGATAGTTTTTATCATTAAGAGCCGTGAGGCAGTTCTTTGCACTTTCACTTACGGAGCCTGCCATGTTTCTTTCTCTTTCACCGTTTCTGTCTCACACAGCACTAACAAATCACCAAAGTCTGTTCTCGCTGTCCCGGGCTGTTTTTCGCTTCGGGACTTAGGATAACCTCACTTGATATTGCTTCATCGGAAGGTTTACTGGGCCCATAACCTAATGGATGTAGGTTAAGAAGACGAGACTCTTGGAGTTTGTATAATCAGTACACACAGCAGGACACAAGTTTACATCACGAAGGGTAGTGGTGGAGTGGGCTCCAGCCAAGCCCGAGAACCATGAGCCGAGATCCACAAGAACCATGAGCTCAGTTCTCAACGCAGAGTGCTGTCTAAATACATTCTTACACAAGAGCACTGTAACATTATCAGTATTATACACATATACATTCAAGGTGCTACATGAAAGGTTTCAACAAACTTGACTTTGCGGGATGTGTTCTTGTGGGTTTAATTTTAGAAAAACTCTTGCGTAGGAGTGAGTTTTTTTTAGCGCTGTATTGCTTTAATCTCAATGTGTTCTTTAGTAGAATTGTGTTATTCTAGCTGTGAATTAAATCTAATCTTACTCACTAGAGTGTGATGCTTCGTTCAGTATGAATATGCTCTAGGCTATGTAACTCCAACTTTCTTTGCTCACAAGAAATTTCGTCTGGACGAAAATCTTGTTCGAGTGATCTAATCTTATACTATGCTTAATTCTCATTTTTCTTTCTTGCTGAGTTTAGGGAAATTTAGCGTTCATTAGGTTAACTTCGTATGTTTCTCAAGAAGAGTACTTTGTTTCCTTTGTAGTATGCTTATATATTTCCTCGCCAGCATCTCGTAAAGTGTACGCGCTTAATACGAAATAACGCTAGCGAATTAATTAGTTTAATCTGAAAGTGCTTAGGCTGAGGTTATCTCAGGCTTGCTGACTTTATCAATACCGTTGAAATCGTTCACTTACTCGCAACTGGGAGAATATGTTTAGCATTATATTAAAAGTAGCGTGTTCATTCTTGCTGTAGACAATAGTGTGTTTCATTTCTTCAGACTTAAGTAATTGATTTTCTTGGTAGGTTAGCGTAGTAGGTACTTCAGCACAAAACAGGCCAGAACATTGCATAACACGAATGCGTCTCGTATAAGCAGCAAAAATTAAGGAAGAATCACGTGGAACACGAATGATTATTTACAAGAACAACGAACAGATAGCAACTGTAGAACATAGGGGATACAGCGCACTTGTATTGGAAGTATTTGACTGTAGAACAAATTCAAGCGTTGCATTGGGAAACGACGAAGATGTATGTACAGCTGGAAATTTTGCACCATGTTCAGAAGAATGCGGAGGGCACAAGTAATTGCCTCAGAGTTGCTTGTGGTCAAACTTGCGGCGAAACACATCGTTAGCCAACAGCAGAGCCAGGAAAGGGCTATTCAAGTAATTGGTAATCAAGACTTCAAAGTGGAAAGCACCACAGAGCGACGGAGCATCACCATGAGGAAGGAAGAATAAACGAAATTAAAGCATGTAATATTCTAGGGGGCCTAGATGTACTAGCGTTCAAAATGCTTTTATAAAATGGGCACTCATATGAAACAGTAACAATGCTTTTATATTATGGAGTATTGAAACGAACTTAAGTCATTTGGAACTTGCATTGTGACATGAACGCTTAGAAAGGCATTCCTGAAACTCGCATGCAAGTGTCCTGTGAAATTTAACTAGGCAAATAATCACTTGGAATACTGAAGCCACGTTTGAGGCATCTTTATTTAAACGTGAAATAGAAATTTCAAAGGGATTACGTAGGATATATTTCGTATGAGACGTACGCTCTTCGAAAAATATTAACCCACGAATTCTCGCATAAATAAGAGTATGGACGCGGACAAATGAATGGAACAGCATCTCGTGTCTCCCAGAAATTATACGTCGACATCAAGGAATGTTGAGAAGCATTATGCAGGATACCACCGCTCATACAGGATACCACCGCCGGATACACCTCGGAATTCTTCAGGATTACTTCGTAGGCTTCGGAACCCTATCGCAAATGGAAACTGTATTGGATGAAATTTATCGACGCTTCGACTAGTATTTATCGACGGATCAATATAACTTCCTGACTTGCCGATTCGACTGATCAACGAATCGGCGTTCATTAGTAATCTGCCGATTAAAAATTTGAGTTTGAATAAACGTCATAAAATGTAAGTGCAACATTGCATTTGACATGATTGAGTGGTAATTTGAATCGTGATAATGATCCATCTTATAGAACGAAATCGTGCAAGTTAATGTGGTGCATAGAAATTTTACATGAGTCTGGATACTGGGGTCGCAATACTTCCTCCTGAAAATGAGTCACCTAACATCGACGCGTGTGTGATGCTATTAAAATGCCAAAGGAAAAACACGAAGGAAAGCAAATTCCGTCAGTGGTACCAAAGGAGTCAACATCGAATCGTCAACAGCAGGAAGGAGTTGGACAACAGAACATACAAGCGTTAAATGAACTCTACGAGATATAAAATCATCAATACTGTAGGATGTTTGAGAATGTAGGAAATGTGCCCGTAAAATTCTGTGAATGGAATTAGGGATGAGCACGCAAGCATTTATGACGTATTTCACGTCGGAGAAACACAGATACATCGAGCAAATGAACACGTTACAACATATCACGCCGTGCTGATTGTAATGAATAAGATTCTTAATTGTAATGTACCCTGTTTGTTGCGGAATTAATTTTAGAACATAATGTGCTTAAGTAGAATTTACCATGTGTGTCTTATATTGGCTCCATACTGTAGTACTTATTATTCAATAAATAGCTGAAAGCTAATTCGAAAAAATTGTCAGGCCAATTTTTTAACTCTAGGAGGGTGGTTCTGTCGAGAATCTGTTAAGAATAACCAATTTTGTGGATTAAAAAATGAGGATTTAGGGAAAAATTTTAATTGTGTGTAATAAATTTTGTGCTTACTTATAAATATCTCAGTAAATCCCAGCAGCACAGGAGGGTCGCTCCAACATGTATGTTTTTTGGGCTCAGCAATGTTAGGTGGAGCGATGAGATGTAAGGGCTCGGACGATGGCTGTTTACATTGTGTGTTGTTTCTGGAGGGGTCTATTTTGTGGTGTTAGCAATTTCTTCATTCGGGCGAGCCCTTGGAAACTTTAGACGTTCGGAAAAATGCCTACCCATGCGCAGACAAAGTCGCCTTGTGGTCAAACATAAATTGAGACACTTAAGCCGAGAAAGGCGGCAAACCAACGGTCGGTTTCGAAGGAGCTGAGCGTGAGAAACAATGAGGCTAAGAAAGAAATAAAGGCGAGCTGCGGTACTACCAATTAGAAAAGAGGTAGGCGGGCGCTTCGAGGTTCCGAAGATTTTTATAGGCCGAATGTGAGAGAGGGGAAAACCCTCGAGAAAATACGCGGGGCATCTGAGGAACAAAAGGTAGTTCTGCAGTCAACGCCGGAGCGCGAAGTATAAGAAATAAAACGCGGGTGTGTTCGCTGTAACAAACGTGCTCAAAGATATAATGAAAAGTGGTTATTGGATATATTGAAAATTTATACCAAAGGCTACGCTATAATGTAAACCAAAATTCATACATTTTCTCGTTTTTACTTTCAGAGAAGTAAAGTAAAATCCAACCAACGTGGAAATAATTTAATGTAACATTTAGCTGCAACGTCTCGGGGCGGGTAAGAGAAACACAGGTTCTTAAAAAAATATATATATATTTTGTCAAAATAAATATTAGTGAAATTTATTGGCATTCAGTGCTGTAAAAATTGAGATATTTTGAGGGAACATAACTAGGGCAATCAGGGATTAACGAGTTATAAATTGCTCTTACAGGAGGGAGGCCTGTGCATAAGAAGTCCTGTGGATAAGGAGCACACAAGAGAGGGGAATGCTCGGGAGCTACGAATCTGGCAATTAGCACCAAATTTCCTTGAACTGTGTCTAGGACAGTGATGTGAGCTGAAGTTGTGCGGCTCATGAACGTGAAGGTCGAAGTAATGATCACATCCCGTGCTGCTGGAAGCGCTGAGATATTGTAGGCATTACTTGTGTTATGCTTGGGAGTGTAAGTAATATGCGGGAAAAGGCTGGCCAGCCGGGAAAATACAGTATAGTTATGTGATGTAAGTGATTTGGCGTATGCTGTTTGATTCCATTACTTAATTTGCATCACTCCTAATACCATTCATTGTGTGTACGCTCATTGATGTTTGTATGACGTATAGCTGGAAATCATAAATGTTAGCACATTTTTCCTTGTGTATCATGTCCCACAATATTAGAAGCGATCGATCGTAACACCACGGAGGGCGCTCAGAAAATGCGCTGCGTAAGTGGGTCATCTACCATAGGTGAGTACAGCTCTAATTTTAGTATACAATCATTTTTTTTGTTCTCAGTGACTGTGTTCTTGAGACATCCTCATATTTTTGTGTATTGTGTAATGTCATGGAGGTTTGCCATTCCCTCAACTCCGAGAACCTGATCTTCTTGTTAATGAAATGTTAACAAGAGGAGACGGCCCCGTTTTCTCGTGACACTATTGCACTAACAAGTTTGAAATTGGTTTCATTTTAAACATCAATTCATGTTGCAACTGTGAGTGTATAATATAACTCTCAAACGTTTCTTGGCGAGGCATGGATGGAAGTTTTCCTACCCTCGCAATGGTCGGCCGGTTTTCTCGATTAACCTCAATTTCCGCAATCATTTATTTCTAAACTATCGCACCTAAAAATTTGAAATTGATTTCATTTTAAACATCAATTTATTTTGCAACTGTGAGTGTATAATAAAACTCTCATACTCTTCCTGGGAGGATCACAGAGAGCAAGGTTCTCCTACCCCCATAAGCCGCGCCTGCAATGGACTGAACAACTGCATTTTCATTTGTCTCTCCTTTTTCTGATATTTTTTATACTTCTCTCGTTTTGTTTTCTTTGAAACCCAGGGACTACTGTTTTAAATATCAGTCAATTGCTGTGTTTCATAATCAGAGATTCATTATCCTTGTTTCTGCCTTTCATTTTGCTTTCTCTATTTTTCTTGGCCGAACCTATACGCTACTTGATTATGCCTATTACGAACTCATCTAATTACTTCGACAATACAGTGATTCACATACATAGCTTTTCTACGTCCGAAGCATTATTAGTTTCCTAGAAGCGTTACTGCAGAAATAGAAAGTATACCGGCAGGCCGCAGCCGAGACGGTTCAAGAAACGGTTTGTGAGAAGTACAGAAGTACAGAAGTACAGAAATTTATTGAGAATTTCTTGAGTCCTACTTTACTTTAGACTTTAGTCCACGACTCGTAACTTTTGAAAGAATGCACTCATTGACTTCAAATTACCCTCAAATGAAAGAGTGAAACATTCTCTCGTTCCCATATCGAACATACGACCACGACCCTAACGGTTTCGAAAAAATGCAGAAATTCTTTGATAAGCCTATCCGACTCGCGCGTCGTCAAAAAACTTAAGTTTGACCCGCTTTTAACTTTTGAAAGAATGCACCCATCAACTTCAAATTATTCTCAAACGTGCTAATATTAGTATCCTGCATGTCTCATTTTTTTCAGTACTTGGAGTCATGTTCATTTCTGAATAAGTTTTCTGCCTATTATTGTCAACTTGACTTTGTCATGGTGGAAGATATCATGAAAATTACAGCATAATTATGATGATTTTAACATGCAGATGATCGTTTGAAGGTCTGGACTCTCTACATACATATAAACTGAATACATCCTTACATTTATTTTAGCTCCTACCTTCTCAGCTATTCACGAGATAGCGTACAGCAAAGACGACGACCACGACCCATTTATTCTTCTGTAGGTGAATCATAGATTCCCAGGCTTGAGTAGCTCCTTTGGTTTCAGTTACTGCTCCCGTCTTCAAGGCTTTGTGATGTTTATGCCTTTCTTAACAACCCCACTATAATGGAAAACTGCCAAAATCAGTGGGCCGCTATAGTGAGACTATAATTTGGGCTATAGAGAAGCCTTTATTCGAAGACCTCAAAACATTTCGTCTTATCTAAAAATCAAGAACATTAGGAATTATCTTAGAATTGAAAAAATAATGAATTATCTCAGAAGTCACACAATTTCTAAATACAAAATTTTTAGTGTTTGAAAAATTTCAAACATTTGTAAAATAATTCTACAGAAGTGTATTATGGGCGTCTCTGAGCCGGAGGCTTCAATACCTACCACATGGAACCAATTTCAATCGGTGAGAAATGCACGTCAAAGAAACAAATCAGTCTTGATAATATTCCTTTTTAAAATACTATTCCTGTCCCTACTTTACAATTGAAACAGCAGAACAGGAACGCTTTTTATACATGCAGCTTATTATTCCCCTATCTTACACGGGAATTGTGACACGAAAGATATTTTGTTTCTGATTGCATCACAACATATTTGCTATCGGTACTAAATTTGTCTAACAGTTGAAGACGAACGTTCTACAGGAGCCATTTGATCAGGAGCCATGCTAAATCTCTTCGATCTTGAAAATTGTTTCAATAAGGAATTCTTTCTCCGTAGATTTATTTAATGCGTCTTCTTCTAAGTTTTCATCTTCATATTTCACTTCGCAATTGGCCTCTGATTCCTTTGGAGAATCCGGCGATGATTCATCTTTTTCCGATGATTCATCCTTTTCTCCATGTTTCGTGTCGTTCGCAAATCCTTTGGTGCGCGTTATCAGCGTTGTCTGGGCAAAAACAGTTATCAATTTAAAGATTTACGAACTTGATTCTTAAATTACATTTATCTTCTGTATTCGAAGTCCGTTCATTTCACTCTATGTTTATAAATAAAGTTTTCTCATGATTTGAAATGTACGTACATTTTATTGAGACACCTTGTATGTATACGAACCCACAATGACTAGATATCAATGATAGTATTAGATAATAGGTATAGATACTGACACAACTGAACTGACACAAAAAATAAAGGTAAAATGATAATAAAAATGAAATCAGCATTTCAATGGTCGAATATCTTATTAAGAGAAAAATTAGAAAGAGCAAATGTTGAGGCAGCAAATGAGAGGTTAGTAGCTAAGACTACTGACCATGTTAGCCGAGCGACAGCAAAATGAAAGATTACAAATAGGTATCTGAAAAGTGGATACAATGAATTCAGCACATGTGAGTCGGATTTCTTTATTATTTTTTTGCCTCAAAACTTTTCGATCAACAGAAAGAATAATCTTAACAGAAAGAATTAACCATTGCTTCACCACTTTACTTTAGACAATGGGAACAGATTAGAAGAACTCACCTTAGAGCACTTCCCCGCAGATGCTGAGGCGCTTTCTTCGTGGAAATATTCATTGAGACGAACTCCTCCGGTGGGAGGTTCTCGGGATCTTGCGCATTTCATCTGTGAAGCAACAAATGAAAGCCGAGTATAAGTGAATTTAAGCAGTGGCAGGCATTGATCTTCAAAATATTAGTCCGATTGTGAACTTCTGATCCTGGTCAATGGATAATTCCGAATACGATTATCCGATCCTAAAATTTTAACGGCGATCCCAAATTGGCAAAGCATTTGTTCTTTAAAGTTTTAAAGCCGAAAGTATACGAAATAAAATTAAAATGCTTCACCCAAAAGCTAAGAAATTCGCAATGTTATTTATTGGTCATTTGTTTTGAGGTTCGAAATAGCGTAGTTCTACCTAATACTAAATACTCTCATTATTGTAGGTTCGCACACGTATATATGTGATACCTACGAGTGCGAAATATAATTTTCGTACTGCAGCAATAATGTATACTTTAAGGAGATCATCCTAGTTGGACAACTTTTTTCGTCCGATTCGTTTGAAAATTGGCCAGTATATGTCTTTTGTGAAAGTAAACCTTTTTTCCTCGTGTCATATTTTTTCGATTTAGGCCTTATTTTTTTTTTGACGAAAAATGAGTTTTTTTGGTATATTTTATGTCTATTTCTAGACGTATCAACTCATTGAGTTTGGATGCTAGAACAAAACCAAAGACAGTTTCAGAATACTTGGAACATTTCTAACAAACTCACATGTTTTTTTTCATTTCTCATTTGTTTTCTTTTTAAATGGGGTCAAAATCGGGAAAAAATTAAAAATTTTGGCACTTTTCACTGATATTGATATTTCAAAATGGAACTCATCATCGAGTTTTGATGCTATAACAACAACAAAAACAGTTTTAGAATCCTTGGAACATTTCTAACAAGCTCACATGGGCTTTTTTTTAATTCCCATTTTTTCTCTTTTTATATGGGGTCAAATTCCGGAAAAAATAAAAGATTTTGGTCCCCCCTGGTTTACCTCCTTGGGGGGGAATTATTGTCCGTAGCGCCATAAAATTTTAGGATCGAATAGTCCACCAACTAAGGGTCCTTTTCCAACAAAAACATGAGAAATGACCCCCGGACCGACAGGGGCCTGGGATGATCTCCTTAATGTTAAAAAGCCGGAATTAGTTGTCGAAAGCATCTTATATTCATTCTATTTATTTCTATTTCTCTGATTTCCCCTCCAATTAATACATAGGATGTAGAAACTTTTTGTAAATGTATTGCAAGTTACTTGCAGAACTGCTGAGCTGATGTAATACATTGTACTCATAAGAAGAGTGGGAACTCTGTACGCTCTTAATGTGTCTATATATTCTATACGAGGGATTCCTGAAAACGATCTTTTCTAATCTTTCTTTTGCTTATGCTTTGGTGTATTGATTGGTAATGATTAGTCGTCTTTGCAGAAAGCTAGAGTTATGTTGTGATTATAAATATTTCTAGTCTTTACGTTATGATACATTGACAACGGCTGTTCTTTGGCAAAATCTGAAGCTACGGCCTGATACATTAAAACTTCTGGTTTTCAGGTTATGTAATCACTATTCATTATGAAAATTCAATTAGCTTGTTTAAATGTTAAAGCCGGAATATTAGTTGATTTTTTCCTGCAATATATAGTCCCTACGTACTTAAAATTGATTTCTTTGTTTTGTTTACCTCCTTGTTTTTAGGTCACGTCAAAATTTAATGATAGGGAGAATTTTTCCTCATTTCTAAAGTGTTCCTTGAAGTTTGTTTAATTCTTTAAGAGTTACATTTTATTTCACTATTTCATTTCCATATTTATTTTTGATCTCCTGATCACTCCCCAGTTTCTAAGTCAGCATAAGCTGAAATGGAGATTTTTATAATTATGTTCTTAAAATTTTAAGAAGTGAAACAGTATCTGTTTCTCGACATTAGATAATTAATTACTTCTTCATAAGAAAGTTTTCGATACATTGTTAGTCAATAAATATCGGTCTTGGGGCACATGAAAAAATAAAATACGACGTAATCGAGTTACAGTGAAAACAATAACTCAACACCAGAAAAAACTTCACTCAGTCACATAAATACTGTAGCTAAAAGCTATGCACTATCTCAGCTGCAATAATCGTTGCATTTATGCCATAGTACAAATTTTCTTGCTGAAAACGTTCCAAATTGCGCCAAAAATAAAAAAGGAAAGAATATTGGCTTCTATTAAAAAAAAAGAAACTGACAAATGCTTAGTAAAATTCAGTCGAGAATAAAAGACAGTATATATTTGTGTACAGAACATAGCCACCTATTTGCCACCATTTCTGGGAAGGCGGTAAAAAAAAACGACCAGTGTATAGCGGCAGTAGGCGGCTGCATTGCTGCCATCGGCGTTAAATAATCCGCTCGTTAATTTTTCCGCTCAATGTGTCCGAAACAATTTAATCCTACTTCTGGTACGGCCGCAACGGTAAAAAATCCAATCGAAAACAAAACGCCAACTGTGTCACCGGCCTAACAGAGCTGATTCATGTCACTCACATAATCAAAATAGTTAAAAAAGTTATCGGAAGGCTTCCTAATCTTAAGTAAAAAGGAGAGAACTAAAAATAACGTATAAAACATTTACTCGAATCAAAAATTGCAAGTAAACCTATAAAATTGAACGTTTCAAGCATTCGCTCATCTTCAGCAAAAAACGAATTTACCAGAAAAGACATGAAATGATTTCGATTGATGATAAATTGGAAAAAAACTAACCTTAAAAACCACCGGTTAATTATTTATAACGATAATAACTAAGATGATTATTTTAAATCGGCTTACATAAATGGAGTGTACATTGCGCACGCTTATAGGATTAAGAAAGTGACATCAATCCGAATTGAAAATTCAACATGTGAGACAATGCTAGGCAGCCCATAGATTTTTTGCGTAGTGCAAATGGGTCAGCCAACATCATCATTGTACGTACGTTTTAAACCAAGAGATTTCCAATTACATTATACATTCGTCTTGCTTGCAGTACAATTCATGGCGATCGTTTACATGAATCGTAATACCCAAATTACAGGTTTCAATTACGAGAAACAATATAGCTTAATATATGCGACCCATATGGCATTGCCTGCCAAACATTATGCGCTTTGATACTTTCTTCCACACAAATAAATGAGAGGAAAACAGAGAAAAAGATGAATGGAAGGAAAGACGGATAAACAAAAAGAGGAAATTGCATCCTTTGTTAGAAATGAAATTATGAGGTCTCGATGGTAATACTAACACGTAGAATTCTCTGAACTTGAAAATTGAAGGAGGAGCACGTCTTTTCTAGCTTTTGAAATCGTGACCTTTCTTTTCGATATCGTCTATAACGAAATTGCACCATTAGCTTCCAATGAATTTTTTCTTTACTCTGAACACTATTGCCTTCAAGCGTTTTTAAAAAATCTATTTCACGTTCCATTTCAAGTGTTTCACTTTACGAGATTGTCTTTTTGTGTTCCTAAATTACTCAGGCAATATTACAGTTCTCAAAAATTTCAACACAAACTTAAACATCGGAAGTCTTTTCCCCGTGCAACTTTCAAGTTGAGCCAGACACTAGAGCAGCCGTAACGACACTATACCCCGAATGTTATCCCGATGCGTGAGAC
Organism: Morinoia aosen; assembly: GCA_030386875.1. Classification (NCBI taxonomy): domain Eukaryota; kingdom Metazoa; phylum Arthropoda; class Malacostraca; order Amphipoda; family Talitridae; genus Morinoia; species Morinoia aosen. The sequence continues at coordinate 27,915,277 of CM059559.1, forward strand.
CGCTGTGCGAGACGGAGAAACACCTAAACAATTTTAGGGCTTCAGCAGAGTCAGCATAACTCCTCTAATGCAAACATCATACAATGAATATAAATATTGCCATTAGCCATTGCCCAACCTGTCTGCCCTTCAGTTTCGCCTTTAGTACGACTACATTGAACATCATTATAAAATAATTGTTATCGCGTTTGATGTAATCGCATATGTGGAATGTAACAAATACACCTTTTTCACTCTAAATTAATCCAGGTCAAGTTCAAGTTAACCAAAGTCGAGTTCGATTTAATTCAAGTCAAGTTCAAATTAATACAAGTATAACTCATTTTAATCCATAACAATTTCAAATTAGTCCAAGTCAAAGCCTAATGGGTGAAAAAAGTTGTATTTCACGCATATAGATCTCTATTTAAGTATAAATAAATCCTCGATACTACTATGCGTAACAAGAAATTACCTTTTGAACATAAATTTTTGAATGGATGCATTCTGTCATTAATGTGAAAATTTTGAACAACTATAATGAGTAGGCCTAGTATGATTCGAAGTTTTTATAATTGACTTGTAATTATCACGTCGCTCAAATGTATGAATCACACTCGATCTGCCTCTTGATGCTGGATACTTGGTACATTTTGAGACAGCTTTTCTTTAAATTTCATTACCGGTGGAAGTTTTATATATTCCTTCCTGATATTAAAACCGATTTTCTTGCTCATCACATCCAAAAGGTACATATATAACACAAAAGAGGCTGATATTGAAGAGCGACTATGTCAACTCTGAACTCACCTTAGGGTTGGATTAATTTGAACTTGACTTGAACTAAATGCAACTTGACTGGAGTTAAATTGAACTTGACTTGGATTCATTTTAAGTAAAAAGGTGCATATTGACGTATGATTTCGTTTGTGCATGTTTGCCCCTCATTCCTAATTTTGATAACGATAATTTCACTTGGTTAATTTGTCTTGTAAGTGCAATAGTTTAGAAATTAATGTTGGCACAAAACGAGGTTAATCGAGAAAATTGGCCGACCATTTAGGGGCTACGAGAGCGTCGCTCCCTGCCCCACACGGGGGCGTCAAAAAATTTTTTAAGTACGTAAAAATGTTGTTTTCGCCACGAGAATTCATTTGGTCCCAATTTCAAGATTGTACGTCTTATAATTTAGAAATTACTCTATTTGTCCTGGTAATTCCGAGGTTCTTTCGAAGAGTCTTAGATCGGATCTCAAAAATGGGCTAGCCGGTAATTTACGCAGAGGAAATTTATATTTGTTTTTATTTGAAAGTTCAGTGCTAGTGTGGGCTGAGAGCACACTAGCACTCAGTAATTTATAAAATAATATTATATAGTAACTAGGTAATAAATGTAAGTAACTAAAAAACATAAACCTTGTAACGCATACGTGTAAAACACTCTCGTTAGGGCGCACTTGTATTGGAATATGAGCAAACCAACACAGGAACTGGTGATTGGAGGATTAAATGTTTAGAGTAAGTTGGACCGATTTAAATTATTTTGCGTCTAAGATTATGAGGTCGACATTCAGAATGATTTTTTTTTCGTTCTTAAGTATCGACTAGTTTACCAAAATAATGAGCTCGAAGTGAATAACATGTTTTATCATAAGACAAATTTAAAAAAATTACAAACTACGCTGATAATACTGGCACAAAAGAGTTCACTGGAGATAGGGAAATGAGGATTGTTGTACAATGGAAACCGTAACATTTGCACCATAGCTGGAACAGTGCGAAAAGTTAACTACCGATAATAGAGTTGTGATAATAAACTCAACAGCGTGAGAAAACGGAAGTTGTCCGACACGACTAACAAGAACATTTTATGAGAAGGATGGGGAAATAAAAATGAAAAAGGGGAAGAAAACTGTGCACACTCGATCCAAAAGTGTTTCCGTATTTTGGACGCAGAAAAGCTCTGTGAATCTTTGTATCGCCAAAGTAATTAGATGAGTTCGTAATAGGCATAATCAAGTAGCGTACAGGTTCGGCCAAGAAAAATAGAGAAAGCAAAATGAAAGGCAGAAACAAGGATAATTAAATTAAACAATTAAACAATTGAACAATTAAACAATTAAACAATTTATTTACCACAGGTGATACAGAGGTAGAATGTTTCTTAAGTCTAGTACAATGGTCAAATTTGAGTATAGCTACCTGTGGGCCCGAACAAGTTCAGTGACTTCTAGGGCATCCTATCATCACGTTATTCTAAGGTGGACAATAATGTTTAACCTAGTTCACTTAACCTAGTTTCGCATTAGACTGATCATTGAGATAATTAAGTCGATATTTTATGCTGTATTTAACAATATAGGTCAAATCGGCTATATTTAACAGTATGTTCGATAAAACGATTCAAGAGCAGACTGAAGATCGGTTATCTTACCCATGGCATGTTACATTATTAGGACCAGACATGTAGGAGGCAAGATGTTACAAGGTGATCTTGAACGACTAGTATTCTGATAGGAAGTGAGACTCAAGATGTCTTTTGACTACTTTGTAAGAATTGCTTCTACGGATCTCAGCAGGTATTGAGTTCCAAGTTTTAGTTCCAACGAAGAGGATACTGTGTTGCGACCGGGCCTTTGAATAGTAAGGAAGTATGAATTTACTTCTATTTCGGGTTAAATGGTCGTGATGACCAGTTTGTGCACTTAATAATTGTTTTAGGCTATTGTCGCCATCATTTCTTAATGTTTTGTAAATGAAATTATAATGGAGACATTATAGAGATCCGAAAGTTCAAGTATTTGTAAATTTTTGAATGAATCATTTGTGTGAGCACTATATTCTAGGTTCTTTACCGCTCTGATAGCTCTTTTTTTGCAGACTAACAATTTTGTTGGTGTTATTTTTATCAGTTCTGTACCATGCTTCTATTCCGTATTGCAAGTATGGTGAAATGAGCGTTTGGTAGAGCATTTGTGAAGCTGCTTCAGGCAAGTAATTTTTAACTTTATTTAGGATTCCGATGGATTTTGATAATTTAGAACTAATATGAGCGATGTACTCTTTGAAGGTCAGATGTTTATCTTTTATGATGCCCAGAAACTTACATGAGCTGGTTTCTTCGATTTCACCTTCGCCAATTTTAATGCGTGGGAGAGACACATTTTTCTTGTTTGAAAATATAATACATTTCGTTTTATCGATATTAAGGCTTATTTTATTAGCTTTAAGCCACAATGAAACCTTATGAAGTTCATTATTCATGCTCTCCGGAATCATAGCGGGATTTTGGTTCGGAAGGACCACAGAAAGCGTACTGTCATCGGCAAAAAGTATGAATTTGAAGAATGATGTAGATTTAATAATATCATTGATAAAAATCAAAAATAGGAGTGGCCCAAGAACAGATCCTTGTGGAACTCCATGGCTAATTGTCTGTGGGTCCGATTTTGCGTCGTCAATGACTACGTATTGTTTCCGATTTGTTAGGTATGATCTGAACCAATCATGGGCAACCCCTCGAATGCCATAACAGTGTAGTTTCGAGAGTAATATTTTATGGTCCACACAATCGAATGTTTTTCGAAAGTCAAGAAATACAGAGAAGACAGGCTTTCCTTTATCTATATTAGAATACAGGAATTGTAAATGATTTAGTATAGCCTGTGTTGTAAATTTTTTTGAGCGAAAGCCGTATTGTTTATCGTAAAGAAATGATTTATGTTCAAAGTAAGAGTACACATTTTTATACACAATTTTTTCGAATACTTTGCTTATAATTGGAAGTACGGAAATAGGTCGATAATTGTTTACACAGGTTTTTTCACCATTTTTGAAGATAGCGGTTACTCTAGCAACTTTGAGGGAGTTCGGGAAAGTGCCTAGGAAGAGAGACTGGTTAATAAGATTGGATATCAGCGGGGCTACAATATCAGCAATAATTTTAGGTACTTTTGTCGGAAACGTTTGTAACCCACTCGATTTATTTTTCAGGCTGCTTATGCAGGCAATTACATCGGAAGAGTTGGTAGGCGTAAAGAAAAAGGAGTTGTGTTCTCGAATATGATCCATGTATTCCAGGTGGTCAGTAGGTTCACTTGGAATACTATCAGCTAAAGTTTTCTTTTCGTTTACGAAGAAATTGTTAAAGAGATTTGCAATTTCTTTCTTCCCATGGTATGCTACATTTTCTCGAACAATATGTTTAATTTTCTTTTTATCGGCGTTATTCGGTTTATAGCCAGAGTTAAGGAGGTGCCAAGTCTTTTTAACATCAGCTTTAAATTGAGTAAACTTGCGCGTAAAGTAGCTCATTTTTGATGTCCTTATCTGATTTGTCACATAGTTTCTGAATCGGTTATATGTTTCTCGAGATATTCCCCTTCGTAAAGGATGGTTAGGTACGCTTGACATTTTTTTATATTTATAACGATGTCTCCAGTAATAATGGGCTTTTGTTTATTTTTTGGGGTAACTGTACGAGTTACAATTGGGCAACACTGATTGTATGCGACCATTATAGTTTCAGTCAACTTTACTACTGCTTCATCAATGCTCGTTGCATTATTGTGTTGAGAGATATGCAATGTTGGTATTGATTCTTCTAGAACGGTGCGCATTTCTTCTAAATTTGATTTGTTTACTTTACGATATGAGTAAGTTTCAGCCCGTGGCTTGGTGCAAGCAATATAGACATTTTTTTAACAAGAAAAACTGGAAAATGATCTGATAAGTCAGAAGTAATGATTCCAGAAAGGAAATCACTTGGGGCTTTCATAAATATATTGTCAAGCAGCGAAGCAGACTCAGAGGTGATTCGTGTAAGCTTTGTGATGATCGAAGGAAAGATTGAGACTGAAAGGCTGTTAGGAAATTAGAGATTGGTTCATAGCTTTCATGTTTCAGTAGATCATAATTGAAGTCACCGCATATTATTCTGTCATTGTATAAGGACCTGTTGAACTGAGAAATAATGCGATTTAGCTCATTTAGAAAGGATATAGGACAGGCTGTAGGAGGCCTATACACCGTTCCAAGCACATAGCGTTTACCATCTCTAGACAGTTCTACGAAGAGTGATTCTATATGATCCGGATTCATTAATGCATTTGCTATGAGTCTCGAGTTTATGTGGTTAGATATATATGTGCTGATGCCTCCGCCTCGCTGGTTGTTTCGTAGCGAATGGTAATTATGATAATTTTCAAATCGAATCATGTCTTTGGTCGACTCATCTAGCCAGCTTTCAGTGAAGCTAATCACGTCTAGGTTATATTTAAGTTCAGTAATAGTACATTTTATCTCTTCCAATTTTGGATAGAGTGACCTACAGTTCCAGCAAACGAGTGAGAAATCATGGCGAGTGAATCGTGCAGTTTCGTTGAATTTTGATATATTAGTATACCTACAGTCTTGCGAGTCGTTTAGGTTTGGATATAACCTGTTCAAATGATTGAGATCTGGGTGGATTTCTTCAAGTATATCAGCGTGATCAGTCATTTAAAATTAGTAAACAGTTAGAAGTAGGTACTATATAGCTTAAAAAAACGAAGTAAAGAGTCAAGCTTAAAGGGATATTCCTGTCTAAAAAGTAGCCTATTAAGTAAGGGAGAATAGAGTAGAAAATCTAGCGCGATTTCGTGAGTACATACAAACTCAGTCCATGAACGAATAATATTGGTGCAAACAGATTGCTGAGGGCGTTTTCACAAGTTCACATTCAACAGGTAATAAGTTTTAAAGAATATGACGACAATGATACAATCAGCTAATATGGTTTACGCATAATAATAACTGTAGTGGTAAAAAATAAAAATTCACAGTAATATTGGTAGGTGAAAAATTGCTGATTGCGTTGTTACAAAATTTCACACACAGATGTCATAAATGTTTACACACACATCTGTTGTACATTTGTCAAGTCTAGTCCCCCATGACCTGTTTTGATGACATGTTCAGTTGTTGCATCAGGTATTTATCGAGGTCTTCCGGCGTGCTGATCTGAAGGCGTCTTGAATCTGGGTTTCTGGGGTTAGATACGAAGGTGTTTCCGTCCTGTGTTCTCGGGATTCCAATTTTCTACGGGAATTTCCGTTTGGCCATTCGAAGGATGTACATAGCGTTAGCTCGTGAAGGTATGAGGAATTCATTTATGAAAAACTTTGGTTTCTTTTCTCGGCAGGCGGTGAGAATTTCACGTTTCTTGTGATGTTTTAGTTCAAATGCAATGTTTCTTCGATCATTGTTCCCAGGTACTGTTTTTTCCCCATTCTGTTAGCTGATGTGATATCATTGTCGCAGAGGTCGATGTTGATATTGTCCTTCAGGAGCTGACAGACGGTTTCCTTGCAGATTTCGTTCGTGTGTGATTGCGGTAGGTCCCTTCCAGAAATGACGAGAGTACATTTTTTGTCTTGTATGTCTCGGCGCTGATCACTTTTTTCCAAATGGTCGATACGGAAGGCTAAGCTATTTTCTCATTCTGTTCTTCGAGTGTTTTCTTGTGCTCTGCTTCTTATATCGCTATTGTTTCAAATGGTGTTTTAAGGTAGCTTATTTCATTTTGCATTTTATCAATATCACTCTTAAAATTTGTCATCACTGAGTCGAAGTATATTATTAGGACAGAAACCACTTCCTTGCCGTCTTTCGTTAGGCTAGACACATCAGGATATTGACCAAACTTCGGCTGAAACTCACTGTTGTTATTGCTGCTGCTGCCGCTGTTGTTACGTTGCTTCTTAGGCCCCATCTTGTAGATTGAGGGAGTTTGCTTCCATGTGTAAACGAGGTTTGAACGCTTTCACACTTTTGAGGGAATATTTTACTCCTAGTTTGATGATTTTTTTTATTTGTGGTATGTTTAAATCACATTTGAATCCTCATGGCGAAAGTGTATACCCATTCAGGCTAGAAGTACATTCTTTCTAACGTTAGGCACTTTGTTTCGGAGCGAGCGCAACACACATCCTCACCACACGGAGTCCCTGAGGACACTTTGAATTTGAAAACCAGATGCAGTGATAGATGGATAAGTTGTTTAGTTGATTGGATTATAAGCTAGTTTCAACCTCCCTAACCACAACAACGATATTCAGAGAGACGAAGGATGAAGGTATTATTTAGTATGCAATTGAAAGAATGCGGAATCAATTAATAAGGTGGGTTACCACACAAGAAACCATGCGCACAGATAAAGTAAGTTGAAAATAAATATTAAAAACCATGGCTAAAGTTGAGAAGCAAGTAATGGGTGCTAAAAAAGACTGCATCGATTCGAAAAAGATGATTCTTAACAAAGCAAAAAAACATATTTTATTTTAATTAAAAAGTAGGCTCAGGAAGGCTCAATTTCAGCTCTAGATCTCACATTTTCTCCCTGGGACTGCCAATTCCCATAGTTGGAATCCTCATAGATACAATCTATAGATACAATCCTGCATCCTCCTGATAGGAAGTTTCAGTGTTTCTGTGTTTCCAAGTTTCAAGAAATTACATAAGTTTTCCATAAGTTTACTGTTAATATTAGAGGTATAATCACTGACTGTTTTCCAAAATCAAATTGAGCTACTCTTTTGATGGATGCTCTTCCTATTCGCTGAACGTTTCTGATTCTGTTGTGATACGATGAAAGATTACCAGGAGGAAACAATTCGCATTCTGATGAGTGATTTAATGTCAAACTCTAATTTGTTGCATGGAGGGAATTCCTCTCTGGGGGAATTTTTCGCGTCTCTTTAAACTGAATTAGCTGGTGATCAGCAAGCAGAATATACATTAGCATTAGTGCACACGTGCTGGTCGGCATTAAGAACACTATCCGAATTTTTGAACTTTTTTCGTCCGATTCGTTTGAAAATTGGCCATTATATGTATTTTTTGAAAGTAAACTTTTTTTACTCATGTCACTTTTTCGATTTAGGCCTTATTTTTAACTTTTTTTTTCCAAAAATTAGTTTTTTGCTCCTTTTTATGTATATTTCAAGACGTATCAACTCATTGAGTTTTGATGCTAGAACAAAACCAAAGCCAGTTTTAGAATCCTTGAAGCATTTTCAACAGAAGTATAATGTAAAATTTTAACATTTGGAATTTTTTTTGTGATGAGCGATATTGTATCATTACATCAAAGAGAATTATTTTTGGGTTTTGAGCTATATGACTTTTTTTTCTTCTCAATTTTAGAAGAAAGCCAATATAATTTTGTTAGAAATGTTCTAAGGATTCTAAAACTGTTTTTGATTTTGTTCTAGCATCTAGCTCGCGATAGCCGTGTGCTATAGGTTCCGCCGCCGTGCGGCCGGGACCCGGGTTCGAAACTCGGCGCTGGCAGTGGCGATATTCTCTGTTGGGTATAGGAGAAAAATTCCAAGCACAATACCCCACTCTACCCAGGTGTCTGAAATGGGTACCGGTCTTGACCGGGGGAAAGCGTCATGGCGTCCTGGCGTTAGTTCTAAGGCATTTGAAAATCCAATGTACAAGGTGATATGTATCAGGCTTGATTGGAAATAAAGCATTCGTAGATGCCTTCATTATTTTTGAAACTCAATGAGTTGATACGTTTTGAATGTATAAAGTTAGAGCTTTTGGGTATAAGCCATAAACAAAATATTTTGTTGAAGTGCAATATAACGGAAAATTTATGTAATAGAATGCTGGTTTCATTTTTATTTCGATAATCTTCATGCATAACTTCATATTCACACTGTGAATTGTAATTTCCATAAATGAAAAAAATGAAATAATTTTTTTAAATTTTGTAAATGAAATTTTTTATTTTCAGTCTGATTCTTATGAAATTTGTCTCTATTTTATGTAAATTTTGAAAAAAACATCATTTCTTCTGTTCATTTTTCGATTAAGCCTTAGTTTTTGAAAAAATTGGACATATGGGTATTTTAGTTCATTTGTATCGATATTTCAAAACGTATCTCCTCATTGAGTTTTCATGCTAGAACAAAACCAAAGACAGTTTTAGAATCCTTGGCACATTTCTAACAAAATTACATTGTAAAATTATCCATTTCCCGTTTTGTGTTCTTTTTATATGGGGTCGAAATGGGGTCAAAAATTAAAGATTTTTGTCTCCTTCCCCCCCCATGGGGGTGGGGATCTAGTGTCCGTAGCGCCATAAAATTATAGGACCGAATAGTCCACCACCTAAGGGTCCTTTTCCAACAAAAACATGAATAATGCTCATTGGAGCGACAGGAGTCTGGCAGGGGCCTGGGATGGTGTCCTTAATCTGAAGAATTTCATCCCTTCTTTCTTGAGTTGAATTCGATTGCGCAAGTCGATGCTGTTGGGCATTTGTGTGAAGAATTTCACCCCTTCTTTCTTGAGTTGAATTCTCTCACGCCACTCGATGTTGTCCAGCGTTATGCCGAAGAATTTCCTCGTTTCTTTCATGTGTTTAGCTCTCTCTAGCTACTCGGTGTTGCTCTGCATTATTCCGTAGAATTTACAAACTCCGGTCAAGGGTCAATTTAGCTCTAGCTTTTCGTTTTCGAGCAGCATTACCACAGAACATTTACATAAGAAGAACATCAAAACTACGGTGGACCGCAAGCCCGCTCTAGACAAACGTACGCACGCACGCCAACCAATCAGCTTCCAGCAGCCATGACTCGTAGCTGTCATTGTTGCCAAGGCTTTCAATTGGCTGCGTATCCAGGCTTTACTATGATACTCGTTAGGATTGGAACTCAAGTTTTTATTCAAAAGTTATGAAACGTTTCTTGGCGTAATAAGGATAGTGAAAGCCGAAGTAGTACATTTCGATTATATTGATAACACTTTTTTATATTGTCCTTCACTATACATAAACGTGAATGTGCATTCATGAACATATGTATTTACAATTTATATTTAAAAACTAAGATCCATTTAAATAATTTATATTTAAAAACTAAGATGCATTTAAATTAGACTCATGTTCTAAATGTGATAAAACGTCGGTGCCGTATATTAAGTTTTTCGGAAAAAGTTCATCACCATTTCCGAAACATCAACCATTTAGTTCATCAACCATTAAATACCAGATTCTCATATTAGTCGAAAAAATACGATAATGAAGAAATTAAGATGTTTGAGTGATATTAAAACTGCTAAAAATAAGTAGCACAATTTTCCATTAAGCATATTTTCAAGCGTACGTAAGAGCCGTTTCTGCTGCAATTTACGATGCACCTCTGTCGCAGGCTCACAGCCGACTAACGACTTTAGATTCAAACAAGAGTCACGTAACAATTTATCGGCTCCGTCATTGGCCAATTGGCACCTACTTCATTGTCGACAGGGCTGAAACTCACTTAGTGATAAGTTGAGGATCTTCTAGTATATGATCTGTGGCATTACTTCGTCTTGCCATTTCGCGTCGTTCATACGATCGTCTTCGGTGTTTTTCTTGCTATCGTAGTCTCGCTACTTCTCTTGTGGTTGGACACAGTTCTATCCTTGGTGGCCTTTTTTGCCGTAATTTATTCTCAAATGTCGTCTATTATCTATTCGGAGCTTTTCAATAAAATCACAATTACGAAAACGATAACTCAAGTTCCAAAATCTTGGGCTTTATACTAAGTGGTAGCCAGGTTACAGGTCAAACGAATTTAAAACATTTCTTTTTGCATTATCAATTAAAAACATCAAAGCGACATGATTAATTTCAACAGAGAAAGCTCTACAGAAAATTTTTATTTATTTCTAAGATAAGCCGATTGCGTATTGTGGATCCCATAATCAAGAGGGGGTCACACGGACGGACGGAGGGACGGACGGACGCGGCCCCTTTTATAATTGTGATGTGTTGAATTGAAAACTGGAGATGGCAGTTGAGTTTACTCCCAGCAAAATTTTCAAACATTGACTAAGCTGGCAGGCTGCAGTTTGAGCTATAATATTGAGCCTCATGATTTTGGCTGTTAGTGTAGGAACATGAAAACGCTTAAAGAGACATTCGACGATTTTTATAGGAAACGTTTGATGTCGATTTATTAATATATTTATACTTCGTCTCGAATACATAATTTCAGTTACATCAACTTCAATACATTCGTCAAACAATAGCTTAATAAAATCAGAGACACAAATGAAGTACAACACAAACAAATAGTCAAACTGATGGCATTCTCGATTCAACGAAGTGAGTGAAACTGTCGTCATCGGAAATACCAGAGCATTTGGCGTTCTCTCGTAACATTTTCAATGTGATCAGTTTACTGTAGGTCCTGGCTGTAAGAATGACATCAACCGGGAGCGACAGAATGCGACGCGTATCAGCTTAATTAAGCAAGATAAGATACGAAGATTATGACTGTTGAGAGCAAAGAAAGTCATCACTTATGAATCACGCGTGGTTATTCGGGAATACAAACTGTGACAATACTGCCACGTTTGAGAATAAGAAATGATGAAAGATACAAAATAATGAATTGTTAATAAAATTCGTCAAATTCCTTTGATATGTTCAATTTAATTTTGTATTTTACGTAACGTGAGATCGTTTTCTCAATTATTTGTGTCAAATTCATCGCATTAAAGTTATTCATGAAACGCAGAAGAACAAAAGTATAGATACAGAAACAAGTTTTGAAACTCTTCATTTTCCACCATGACGAAAGAGAGACGTTTATGGACCCCTGTCAGCAAAATTTTGCTCATTCCGTGCCTACAACTCTCAAGTTTTTAAGGATCTTGCCCTGTATTTAAAACATGTGAAAGTACATAAAACTTAATTTTACTACATTTCAATTTTATCATTAGTATTTGACGTGCAAAATACAGAATGAGTTTTTTTCGCCCCCAGACCGATCCTTATTCAATTGAAAATTTTCAGCAGAAACTACTCACACCTAATGCATCGATGACCACATGCTGTCCGTATTCTGCACCATGCAGTACGTCATCCAGTGACTGGCAACAACATGAATTGACAACAATTTTTAAAAGAGTACTTCTAGAAAAAATGTGAATGCCAACGAAAACCAACGCTCTTGTTACGTTTCTCATTAAGGCTGAAAGTACCGTAACTTTTCAAAATTTAAGTGCAGAACTCACTAAAATATTTTAGCACAATTAATTCTACACTGGGTAACCGGCATTTTGTTGAGTAAATTTTACCGTAAGGTTTGGACCGTTGAAGAGAACGCTTTTCACACAATTACCGTTCAGTCGAAAATGCCTCGTTAAAAACTTACAAATACTTGGAATTTTTACATAGCCCAAAGGTCTCCTGATATTATGCCCTCATGATTTCTACTTCTCGGGACATTTGAATTGTTTGGTATAAGAAACACCGGTTCATCCCGATGAAGACCTCATCGGTAGAATTGTTGAAGCTTCTGCAAGAATTCGTGAAACTCATCATGTTTTCGATCGCATCCAGCAATCATTGTACCGGCGTTTGATGGCCGGTGCAACAGATGGGCGTCATGCCTCAATCCAGGAAACAAATGGAGAACCAAGGCCAGTCAGTATTATACAGTTGAGCTACAAAAATTTTATACCCACTAATAACGGCGAAAGCGGTTGGACTCGATGGTATTTGCCTTAATTAATTGTATAAGAGACTGCTTCCCTGTTACAGCACCCATGCTTTGTTTGACAACAAAGGCATCGATCTACACTCTACAGCTACATACAGCTTTCCTGATCAGTGGAAACAATCCATCACCAAGCCTTTGCACAAATCTAGGGAAATAAATAAAGGATCAAATTTCAGATCAATCAGTCTCCTACCTGTTATTTCCAAAATACTATAAAAAGTAATAACAAACTTGCTTTCGTCTCACATGGATGAATCACATATACCTCCCTCAGAGTTATACAAACGTTGTCAAATTTCTTCCGCCCATTATTCCAATCAAAAAGCATGTCGGATAAATGTTATTTTTAGTTATTTCCAGTTCATCTGACATGAGACAAAAAGCTTTCAGCTTCTGGAGCTTTTTTGTGGAATAAGCTTCCCTAACATGGAAGAAGCTCTCAACAGATAAAAAATTCAAAGCAAACGTGTCACGCCATTTCGTATCTCTGTTATAGGCAGTAACGTACTGCAACATTTCGTTGTAAATTCAAAATTAAAGACCGACCGTTTGCTTAAGGCCGCGGCCAGACAAACAGCAGTAGAGCGGGGCAGAGCAGAGCCGAGCTGGTGCTGTGTTTTATGTTAGTGGTATTCCTATCAGGGTGGCCAGCCAAGTAGCACAGAGCAGGGCAGGGCAACGCTGTTCAGCTCAAGTGCTAGCGGCGTTTTATTTTGGATGATGAAACACGGTTAACACCGCTCCGAAAGTCCGAAGCAGGGCTGCCACTCTAGATATTTTATAGCTAGATCTAGATGTTTTTGCTCAAGCCTAGATGTAAAATTTGGTGTCTAGATATTAGCCATAAAATCTAGATAATTTTTCAGCGTGCTAGATATTTTCTAGCTAGAATTGCAATAATTATTGAGTTATGTATCATTGCATATGATAGATTACAATAAATCCAAATTAGGAATTCACTGGAATGGTTGGTTTCTACTTCAGCCTTGTTATATTTGTCAATTTGCTTCACCAAATTGTCTGAATAGTGAACCAACCACATTCTGATCATGTTATGTAAGAATTATGAACCACACCAAGACGGCTATCTCTATGTTTTTGTGCTGCCATAGTGTAATTTCTAATTGTGATCATAAGGTTCATAAGCTAAAGCACACTATCTCCAATTGCAAAACTAGTAATGACTAATGATGTCAAAAATCATGGAATAAAATGCACATACATTATAAGAAATGTATTGTGGCCTCATTTTGGCGAAAGACTGGCCAATGATATTGGCAACAATGCGTTCAGTTTATTGTTGAATGGAAGCAATGATATTTCATTCATGAAACTATTTGGTGTATCAATTATATTCTAGAGTCCTGCGTCTAATAAAGTGGAATCAACTTACTTAGTAATTGCAATATTATTAAAAGTGATGCAGATAGCGTTGTGACAGCCTTAACCCTTTCGGTACGATTATTCAAATGGTTTGGGTAAAAACTTCCAGGGGAAAAAGTTGTCATTACCTTCAACTGTTAGTAAAATTGTCATAGTGTGGGTGCTTTTTGCTTAAGCAAGAGCCTACTTCTTCATTTTAATTTTAAAATTTTTGAATCTTTGAAGTTCTATGCTGGGCGACAAAAATTTTTGATGTTGAAAATTAAGTTTTTGTGTTTACGAAAAACTTATTTATAAGTTCTGGCCCGCATTTATCAAAAATAAACAAAGTTCAGTAAACTTGCTCAAGTTAAATGGAAAGGGTATTGAATGTGTTGCTCGGACCCTGTATAGCATGAACTTGCGCGTGCCTATGCTACAAGGTCCTATGGTAATTACAGGGTCCTAAGGTAACCTATGGTAATTTACGTGTGCAGGCTTCTGGAATTGTTTAAGAAATAGTTTAATGAATGTTCGTAATTTCCCTAATTTTGTTATTTACTCCAAAATATTCCCTAACTAGTTAAATTACTTTAAAACTAGGTTAGATGCCCTAAACTGGAAGCACTAGCCGACTTGGCACTGGAGTAGCCGTCAGTACCGAAAGGGTTAAAACAATTGTTGATAAGTAGGAATCTGAGCTCTGATAATTGCAATGCAATAGAGACTGACAATGCAAGTGTCGTTAATTGTTGGCATCAATAATAAAGTTTATGCCAAGTTCAAAAAAGAAAATTTATATTTAACGTTGATGAGATGTGTATGCCACTCATTCCAGCTTGCTATATCCTATGCTTCTGGTAAATGTTTACCAAGGAACGTGAAGTTTTCGCCTGCTGTAAAAAAAAAGTTGCTCAATGGCTGAATTTAAGAACACATTTTGAGATTGCAAGGCAAAGGGAAAAATGCTGTACTGCTGATGCATTATTCGAAATATATTCTTATGAGAAAAATCTTGCACTATCATTTTTTTGCAATTAATCTTAACAGAGGTGCAAAGAATTAATAAGTTATTTGAATATAAAAATGTAGATATGATGAAGTTATTGGATGAAATGCTAATGTTCTTTAATTAAATCAGTTTTCGCTATATTACTCCTTCCTACTTGCAACGCTGATTACTTGCTACTACTTGGAAGGACTACTCATTAATCCTTCCTACTCGCAACACTTGAGAAATTGAAGAATATTTGGATACCAAGCTTTATTAGGATAAATACCAGGACACTGATACAAAGATAAATTGTCAAAGATATACAAAAATAAATTGCCTTATATAAAGCAATATATGAGATAAATATTCTCATATGCTATTTTTTAACTAATTTATTATTATATATAGTTAATTTAGTCCTAGATATATTTTTGGATGTTTTATTTTTGTTGAGTGGAGTTGTGGCTGCGGTGGTGAGAGGAGGTGAGGTGTTGCGCGCCGCTCCGGTGAGGAGTTGATGCAATAATTTCAAGCACTTCGAAATGTGATGGAAAACTGAGCATCCGTGACTGTACTTTCTACATCATTGAATCGTGGAACTGTAAAAAAAAGTAATCAAAAAATAAGTTGTGATAAATTTCATCGTGCAAAACAAAATGGTGTTTTCTGTAAACTATGTTTAGACTCGAAGTGTGTGCAACAGCCCCTGGAAATGACCATTTCTGCCTCCCTCCCTGGCGAACTGCAACAACCCCCTCCCCCCCCCCCCCCCCCCCTTCCGCATCCCCTGTCACTCACACTGACTTGAACTTGAACAAGCTTATTCACGAATACTAACGTGGAAACAAAAAAATACCTGATGAAATAGCAAAGTCGAATTTTGTGAACACCAACATGAAATACAGCGATAAATTTATGCAATTCTCATCTGCTATTGCATAATTTATGTTGAGTGTCAGTGAATTTGAGTTGAGTGTCTGTGGGTTTATTTTCATCGCCTGACAGTTTATTTTCAGCCTATTTTAAAGGCGACTTTACCTATGTCTCCTATTTTTCAAACCATGGATACCAAAATCGCAGCAAAATAGAAATTGTACTCTGGCAAGCCCGTATCTCGTGAAAATGAACTTTCAAGGATCGTGTTTTGTTAACGATTTTTCAATACAAACTATTTTTCAATACTTCAATAAAAACGACTTTTCCACCTGTAAAGCTCCTCTCAATAACTCCTGCTCAGTGAAAAAAACCTAAAATATCTGCTCCTCTATCCATACATCCGATACAATTTCACGATGTATTCATATGAAACTCGCTCTGCTACTCGTAAAGCGGCTTTATCTGGAGAAATAACATCTCTCACAACGCCGCTTGAAAACTCAAAGCCAAAAAAGCAGAATATATCTGAACCTTTCATAAAACGGAAACGAAAACCACCAAAAACGTCACGCGTAAAATCGCTCGTTCAGAAGCCTCAACCGCTCAAAATGACAAAAGAAACCCCGACGGTAAAGCAGTGCGACGTCAACGAAAGCACCGCAACACATCCAGCATCACCAGAGCGAACCGACAGAGAGTCGACAGAAGGTCGCCCGACAGAGAGTCGAGGTTCGGGGTCACCCGTCAAGGACAAAAATGAAGGTCGCCCGACAGAGAGTCGAGGTTCGGGGTCACCTGTCAAGGAACAAAAATCTCCCAAGCGCTGCTGGTAACAATGGAGTCTTCACACCAGCATCGCACGGAGTTGAATCAAGCCCTAGCAAGAGCAAGGAAGAAGCCCCTGAGCCTGACCTCCACTATCCAAGCAATTCTCGAGGAGATACACCAGCGAAAGAGTCACCAAGAACCTCAAGTGTTACGATGGGTAAAATTGTAAATTTGTCACTAGTGTCATATACTACTTTTTCTTTCGAATCCAGGTCTATCGTTGTTTCAAATTTTCAGTCGTTTCAAGTCAGACCTTCCAATCAAAGGAGTTATTTTCAGAAAGAAAACGCATTTCTTTGGTGTGGCCACGTATTTTACTTGTTTTAATGAAGGATGAACAGATAATTATGACAAGAGATTAATGGGACTAGCAAATTCAGGAATAACAATTGTTACAATACCATCTCACATAACTTGGAGTATGTAGCGATGACGAGGTACGATAGTAGGGTCTCGTATTTCACGTTAAGTTATTATATGAAAATTAACACAATATCGGAGTCTAATACGGTGTGCCAGCCGTATGCAAATTTAACAAGTTAATGAAGTGGCACCAGGAGACCTTTAAGTGACGAGTTCTCGGAACAGAATGATCTTGCTAACTGTCGTCGCACCCTTTAAATAACCCTCGTGCTGCTGGGGCTGCTGCAGCTTCTGCGTCCGGTACAGCAGGTGCGGGCACCGCTGCCGTAGCTGCCCACGTCATCGGGTACTGCTGCTGGTCACTGTTGCTGTTGCTGTTGCTAAGACCCTGCTCCTGCTGTAAGCTTGTGGCAGCGCTGTCGCCAGCCGCCGTTGAGATCACGCTGCCAGTTGCCGCAGCTGAGAGCACAGGCGTCGCCTCCCTCGGTTAGGCAGTCCTTTTTTTATATAACCGCCAAGCTGTCGCTGCGCAAGCATCGCCTTCTCCCATGCCGTGTTGTGCTGAATTTGCGGATTTCTTCTGGTAGCTGACCAGACGCCGGGCCCACGTTCAACCGTCCTCACTCTTTTTTGTGGTAGAATTTAACGGTTCGTACTATGGACATAACACTAGCTACCGAGAATGATGCGATGAATGAGCCTAATATTAGCCCTTTATGACCTGAATTATAATTTAGAGGGATAGAAAATTATTTTTTGCTATTTTTTGTTAGTTTATAAGGTAATAAAACCACAGGTGTCTTCAAAATGAAAAAATATATATTTTCATAGATTTTAACATGACTGAACTAATTCGTTCAGTTCGTCATGTAATAAGGACACTATAGCAATTATGTAAGAAATAACAACCATTGAATAAATGAATACTGTGTGTAATTTACGCAAGTTTCATGGAAAAAAAAAGACATTTTTGTATAAACAATAATTCATACATAGACTATGAAGAATATTGTTCATTTCAATCTAGTGTATCTCAATAAATTCCTTTTATGACATCATTTCCTCTGGTATAAAGTAAAAAACATAAACTGAACATCCTCATGACTTTCCAAAGGTTGAAACATAGAAGCAGAACCGACTGGACAGGTGCGTTTTTTTCTTCAATTATTGGGTATGATAATTCAGAAAATGATTGATTTTTCCATTCATGCATAGGTGGACGTTACACTTACTGCAGGTCACATTGGTCCGACCTTTGCAGCCTTCTAGTCTGCAGAGCCGACGCACTTCAGCAACAGCTGGCCAATGACCTACCTGGTCATACCTGATAGGAGCGTCTGGATGAGGTGCAGCACCTCTACAGAATCTTTTTCTCTGTTGTTCACAGTTACTAGGTCTTCCTCTTTTATTTACATTCAAAACCTTCCCGACTTGCATCAATGCAAATGCTACCTTCAGTTTGAAAGAAGCCAGAGGTAGAACATCTTTCTTTGGAATTTTCAGCTCTTGTGCGTCACGCTTGTACAGTAACCAACTGTTTACAATGATCATGTCAAACATGTGGAACACCAATTTCAGGTAATATTTTTTTGATCTGAGATCAGTTCTGTACAATGCTATGAGGAAGTCTGCTTTGTCAACACCGCCCATGGAACGATTGTAAGTTTGGACGATGTCTGGACACTCCACTTCAATTTTTTTCTTAGCCTTCTGGTCGTACCGTTCCACGTTCTTTACAGGTTCTGATCTTGCAAACGATGAGAGCATGTTTACGATTTTGTTATCAAACCAACGAACATATGAGAGATCGCATCCATCGCTAACGAATCTTCTCTCTTCAAAACTTCCTCTTCCTTTCTTCATTAGTTCCTTATCACTCATTTTATTTGATAAAAAACCAGGGACTCTGTTTTGCCTTACTGTGCCACAGCAGAAGATGTTTTGTGTTGCCAAATATTGCATTAGAGGAACTGATGAAAACCAGTTATCAAAAAATAGCAAGTGGTTTCGACCACTTTCGATGGTTTGAGCCAATTGCAAGACTATGTTTCCACTAGCTTTGAGATCAGGAACACCAGGCTTGTCAACAGGATTTATTTTCCCGCAGTAGGGAATGAAATCATAGGTCAACCCCTGGTCATCTGCCAAGACAAAAATTTTGTACCCCCATTTATGCGGTTTGCAGGGAAGATATTGTTTCAGCGAGGACTTTCCTTTGAAAGGAACCAATTGTTCGTCAATGGAAAGGTTCTGAATCTTTGGAATCTGTCTGAACTTGGTTTGTAGGTGACTAATCATTGGACGAACTTTGCAAAATCTGTCTTCGCTTGGAACTGTGTTGTCTACAAAGTGAAGGTTTGATTTTATCTCAAACCATCTATCTCTGCTCATTATTCTTGAAACCACGTCTCGTAAGCCAGGAAATTGAGCACTCCAGTGATATCTCGCATTGGTTATTTTCACCAGAGAAAAGTAATACACTAAACCAAGCCATTGCTCAATCTCAGTTACAGTGGTGTTGAGAAGTTTATTTGGATCCTTCCATGCCGAATACTGGTTACTTTGGTCAACCATCAGTTCCAAGAAATCTCGAGTCAAAAACTGCCGTGCATAGTCAATTGGAGTCCTCACAGTGACATCTGTTTCATATTCATCAGCAATGAAACTTGGAATTTCTGTTGAATCTCCAGATGCTAGAACCCACGAGGCTACTGATTGTCTTTGTGCTGCTCGTGTAGCTCGATCGCTTATTTCAATAACTACAGCAAAAGGATCGTCCTCTTCTGTGGGGTTTTCAGCAGCACGACCTTCGACAGAAAGGTTTTCATCAACAGGATCCTCTTCATTCTCTTCGTTCTCCGTTTCAGAGCCTGGAATATTTCACGTGAAATTATGCGCATATATGCAAATACAATATTCTATGATCATATATATCTTAGTACAGTAAAAATACAGAGTAAATATAAGTACATACGATGTCAGGATACTTACATAGATCTTGATCATCGAGAACAAACGTCGGATCTGCAACGGTGTCATCGCTATCATAATCGGCGTCCCCATCACTGTCTGCGGCGTCTGGGAGTTGATTTGCAATACTAGGTTGTTTTGGTCCTCTTTTATAAAACATATTTGCCGATATACCTGCAAAGCGTAACAGAAATCAATTTTTATAAACACTTTTTTGCACTGAAATCCGAAATGAACTAATTCGTTCACGTGTCAAAATGGAGTATCTGGTACGGACTGATCGAATTAGTTCACTGAAAAAAATAAATCGTAGCACACTCATATTTCAACACTTTGACTCAAACACTGTTTCATTACGCAGTTGAATAGTCACGTTACCACTAATATTTTTTGAAACACTTCAACTTACCTGTGTCGTCCGCCATAGCGCTAGAAAGAGTATGAATTTGCCGGTAGAGACAACCTCCCACACCTATCAGAGAACGCCGTCGCACTGAAGGTAAACAACACACTGTCGCTATCTGGCGGTATTCGGCAACTGCACAGACCCTGAACGAACACGTTCAGTCCGTATTTGAACCGATCCGCTTTATATTTTTTAGGCAGTATCCACTTATTTTTGACTGAACGAATTCGTTCACGCCGGTCATAAAGGTTTAGCGGTTCTAATATTTCTAATATTTATAATTTTAGTGATCATGATTACCTGAATATTGCATCAAGCAGCTTGCACCCGCTTCAAATTTCAATGTCCCATATCATCCACCAGGTAAACAATAACCTGTCTCTCACTGCAGCCAACTTAATGAAAATGTCAAAAAAGCGGACGCCTCCAAGTCCACTTTCGATATCTTCCACCGCTTCTAATATTAGGCTCATTACAGAACAATTTTTCAAATTGAACTTACACGTAAGCTCTTTCGATCTTACGCCAAAGATCCCACTTTCTACAAGCCAATTTTTTGACTCACATTGCAAAAAACCTCTGGATACATTTATCGTCGGAGATGAAATTCTAACGACGGTCCAAAGGAGTGACATTGACCCCACTTGAAAAATACGAACTGTAACTTCCGGTCGCATTGATGATCTCCTTGACGTAATTGGCCAAATGCTTCAATTCACTAACTACATCGTTTGCTTCAGAGATTAAAGCCTCTCACAACCTAACATTGCTAAAATTAAGGAACTCATATTGACTAAGCATGCCCTGGCCCGTATTTATACAGTGAGTGCGTGTAGCGGTAAACAATTGTATCAGGCGTTGAATTTGTGCAAAACAAACGGTATTAAATTGGTTCCGCTCCGAACAAACGGTGCAATTGATCTCATAACTTGCAATGATGTTCGTACTTGGCCCGGTACAAGAGAAGAAACACACCATTTTCTTCAACAGATTGCTCTTAGATCGAGTCTAAAACTCACTTTACAATCTAGCTCATGTATCATAAACTCCAATGACCTGAAGGACAGAACTGAATGCTCAAACATCAGTGCAGAACATCGCTACCTGTTTCAAGTGAAGTCTCCAGAAACCTGAATCATTGCTTGCCTATTGATGACGAACATTCTCCTCCATTGATCTCCGACTACCGCACAGTACCCACAAAAAATAGGTTTTCGTTATTATCTGACGCGAACTCAGAGAGCGATATACCCTCATCACAAACGAGTACAAATCATCAACCACCAACCACGTTCTCGGAAGCAGTAAAATCAATACAAAGAGAACAATTGCAGCAGAATCTCAGTCGAAATCCGAAAAAAATTACAGCCAAACCGCATACATAACCACCACCAAGAGAGTGGAAATGACAAGAGCACCTCTCATTTCTCAGTCGCTCTCTCAACTAAAACTGACCACAGCCTGCCAATTCAAAGCCAGGAAAACAAGGAATCCAAACAACTCTCGTCTGACAATGCTGAAAGTCAGCCTAAATATGACTCAAGCCCCATGTACTCACTCGTCAGTACCACCATGGATGAATTAAAACGATCATTGAAAGTAAAGCTGCTTCCTACCATAGCCGATGGGCACTGCCTCCTTCATGCAGTAACTCACCAGCTTAAAACACAATCGTCTTCAAAATGGAATGACAATTCCTTAAAAGCAGCAATCAAAAATGAGAGCACAACAAATGAAAACAAATATATCAATTTCCTTGACAAGAAAAGCGGTGATCTACCTAGGCTCATAAGTAAATACATGGCCGAAAAACATTTTGATCATGATACTGGGGACCTAATAGCAGATAAAAAGGTCACTGGTAAAAGAATTTTCATCTTCGATGAGCAAGGCGATAGTATTTGGAAAACAGTAGTCGACCCCTCACCAGAAGTATCAACTAATAACCCTCCGTTAATGCTTCATTGGAAAAATGATCACTACAGTACCCTTGTTGAACAAGACAAAAACAAGACTGATATTACATCATCTTCATGACAAAATACTGTTGTCCAGTTGAATGGCAGTCTCTTAAATACACCTGATGCTAGACTTGACACTCTGGGCAACAATGATAAGATCAACGAATCCAAGAAACAGTCCCTACCAAAAAATCACTTTGATGCCACAAATAATCGCAATAAAATATAAAAACATCAAAATTAAACATATCAATGCTCGTAGCCTCATTAATAAGCTGGATGACATTAGAGTAATGTTGGTCACAGAAGACATTGATATTTTATGTGCTTCCGAGACATGGTTTAATTCGCGAACTCAGAGCTCCTTTTTCAATATTCCCTATTACGTGCTGTACCGCCATGACGGCGTTAAAAGTAGCAAGGGTAGTGGATCATGTATTTTCGTGAAAGAAATTTATTTTTCGTCTTTACTTTTAACAAATGAAGTGTGCGAGGGCATAGAAATGGTTTGGTTGAAAGTGCAAATAAATAAACATAAATCCATCATTACCGGCAGCCTTTACCGGCACCCATCAGCTTCTCTACCTACAACAGTAGAGTTCACTGAGAAACTTTTCAAAGAAATTTTAGCTACAAAGAAGACATTCTTTGCTTTCGGTGATTTTAATATTGACTTAACGGATGAAAAAAAATCAGCTTAGCAGACTCTTGTACAAACTAAACCTTTCACAAATGGTTTAAGAACCGACTCGCGTTATAAGAGTATCAAAGACTCTCCTCGATCTGGCAATCACAAACAAACTTATATCACCCTCTGTCGCCGATCACCACTCTGTAGAATGTAAAATTAATAATGCAAAGGAAAGACAAAACTATCGTTTCATGACTTACGGCCTAAAAAGTCAACATTCACCTGAACTATATAATGAAAAACTCCTAAAG
Organism: Morinoia aosen; assembly: GCA_030386875.1. Taxonomy (NCBI): domain Eukaryota; kingdom Metazoa; phylum Arthropoda; class Malacostraca; order Amphipoda; family Talitridae; genus Morinoia; species Morinoia aosen. The sequence goes on from CM059559.1 coordinate 27,938,502, forward strand.
AGGTTCACTGAATTTCAGAGGTTCACGCAATCTGACGATGTGGACATTCAAGTTTCCATCTTTAACGAGAGCTTCACAGCAGCTCTCAATGAATGCGCACCTTATATCACCAAAAAACTAAGCCAAAACGCACTCTGTGGATTACAAACGAAATTGAAGACCTAAGCAGAATAAAGAAAATTTACTTGCGAGAGTATAAAGAAAACAGGTCAAACATTACTTTATACAGGAGATATAAAGAACTTGGAAAGATTCTTCGGAAGAAAATCACGCAAGCAAAACAAACTCGCTTCCACCAAGAACTATTCATGGCAAAAAATAATCCAAAACGTACATGGGAAATCATTAGTGAGGTGGCTCAATATAAAAACTTAGAGCGCAAAAGTGATTTTGAAAATCCTTTGGAAAAAGCCACTTAATTCAACACATTCTTTTAAAAAGAAGGTGCCCAAGTCTTCAAGTCTTCGATGAAGTGAGTAAAACCAGTCCGAGGATATTGTCAGTTGAAAGTTCATGCCCTACTGCACTTTTAACCAGAACCCCCAATGCATCCCCTCTGAATGATGCTCATTATTCTCAAGAATCAACTTGGATCACCCAAGCCCAACAGACCTCTTGTTGCAGCAATGAGAGCCACACAGAAAGCATCTCTCTCTTTCTCTCTCTCTCTCTCTGCCCACGCCTACTTTAGCAGAACTACGCAACCAGCCAGCTCACTATCATGAAGGTCAAACTGCAACACAGATCACTTCTCTCCAATGCTCAAGTCAATGTGCACCTTGCTCTGAGACAAGACAAGCCACCAGTGCAAAATCTACAACAACATAACCCCAACAAATAGTGAAGTAATCATGTATCTTACAAAACTGCTGCCAATACTAATGAAACTATGCATGGCCACCCAACTGTCTGAAAAGATAAAATGCTTTGTAGAAATTGAACAAGTACTGAATATTGAAACACTTATGAATGAATTCATGTAGAATTTGAGTCTCTCCTCTGCCAATACCTCACAATGAGCATCAAAATTGTACAGTGGAATATCAGAAGTTATAAAACAAGAGTGCTATTTTTTAAAACCCTCCTAAATGACTGTCAGGCTGATGTGATATGTTTACAAGAAACTTTTCTGAAGCCCAACATGGAGGCCAGGATATCTGGTTATGGATGCCCAGCAGTACGTAAAGACAGAGCTACCCAAATGGAGGAGGCGTAACCATTCATGCCTGTACTAACATACCACACAATTCAATACAACTCCAAACCCCTCTGGAGGCATGTGCTACGCAGATCTACCTACCTAGTCTTTGTGTCACCATCTGCAACATTTACATTTCTCCTAATCTATCAAATGACACCCTTATTGCAGAATTACCCTTGCTGGTAAGTAAGCGTCCAAAGCCATATTTAATTTGCACTGATGCTAATGCCCACCATCCTTCATGGGGTTCTACAGAGGGGGATATGAGGGGGAACTTCTTAAATCAATGGTTAGAGTCATCAAATTTATGTCTGCTTAATAATGGAGAGTCCACATTCCTGAACAGCAGTGGTAATTTTAGTCACCTGGATTTATCAATTGTCTCACCGTCAATTGCACCTAAGTTTCAAGGGTACCCAATGCCACAACCATACACCAGTGACCACTTCCCACTCATAACAACCAATTCAGTAGACTGGAGTTCTGACAGGCTACTATTCTGGAAAATAAAATCAGCAGACTGGGTAATTTTCAGGAAGGCTATCCACATCCATACAACTTTCAGCACTCCAAATAATGCCTGCTTGTCAGTGATAGACACTTTCGTTGAGGCAGCTAATGAACATGTAAAAACAACATCAAATACACCAAATAGAAGACGTCTGCCCTGGTAGAATAAAGAATGTACAGTTGCTAAAAGAAAGAAAAACATGGCCTTAGCACAGTACCGCAACCACCTACGCAACATGGACTGCTGGATCCAATATAAGAAAATGAGAGCTCTATTCAGAAAGGCGTTCCTGGAGTTAAAACGGAAATCATGGGCGGCATTCCTGATTTCTATTAATGCACAAACCCCAAATGCAAAGGTATGGGATGGATAGAATCCGTTCACTCTCTACTGGAAACCATAAAAGAGCAATCATAATTATTAAAAAAATGTAACTATAGCTGACCCAACAGAGATAGCCAATGCATTTGCAAAACACTTTTCAGAGCAAAATGCTATTTCAGTTGTTATAAACTTCATAACATTCCAAAGATCAACAGAACAGAATACCACTCTTTTCCAAAGATGCGGACAACCATGTACAACCACCCTTTTACCATGACTGAATTACAGACAGCCATTAAATCATCCCACTCCAGCTGTCCTAGTGCAGACCGAAAACCATTTATGTTCCTCAAACAACTGGAAGCCGAACAACTACGTGCCCTGCTTAATTTCTACAAATGCATTTTTATAACAGGATTCCCAAAACACTGGCGTGAAGGATAGTAATACCCATTTTGAAACCATGGAAAATTGCAACCTACCTTGGTTCTTATCTAACCAATCACCTTGACTAACTGTTTATGCAAAATATTGAAAAAATTATTGCTAAACGATTGCAGGCCTACCTGGAAAGAACTTCATTTTTTGATGCTGCACAGAGTGGATTCAGAGCAGGTCACAGTACCATGGATGCAACAACCAAACTGGAGAGCACTGTGAGAGAAAGTTTTCTCACAGAACAATTCTGTGCTGCTGTATTCCTCGACATATCCAGGGCCTTTGACAGTGTCAGGCACCAGAGCTTACTGTACAAACTGAAAGAAGCAGGCTTGTCAGGAAATATCTAGACGACATAGCTATATGGACACGGCAGCCTACATTACACGATTCCCATGCAATATTCCAAGAGGTCATGTCTAGCATAAACATCTGGCCTCAAAAGCGGGGACTAACCTTTTCCGCCTCTAAATACCAAGTAATACTTTTTCTAAAAGAAAAGAAAAGTTTGAACAGCCATTGATTCTAGCAAACCAGCCCATCCAAACTGTAACAAAAACAAAATTCTAAGGAATGGTTATTGACTCTGCTCTAAGCTGGTCCCATCACATCACCTACCTTACAAACCTTTGCCAGAAAGAAAGAAAAAATAGAAAAAGAAAACATTTTATTTCCAAAAAAGTACAAACATGAAATGTCGATACATTGGTTTTTAAAACATCTTAAAATTAACATCTCTAACTGATTATAACACATTGGTATCGTAATACCCGTGTAGAATGTTTAAGCAAAAATGATTGACAGAAAAGCGCAACAAAAATGAGTTCCTTTCTTTGCCTAATCTGATTTTGAAGTAAGAGAACACAATCCTCGCGACGCTCATTTGAAAAGCACTTTTATTAGTGCGCACATGTATTGAAATAAAAGCGAAAAATGCATTCAAATACCTTAGCATAGAGACCCTTAATTGTTATTCATAAAGTTTCAGTTTCTGTGTTTCAATTTCTAAGTTTCAATTCCTGATATTTCTGCTAGAAAGTAAAAATTTATTTCATTTCACGTTCGCTAAGTCATTCTAATATTGATCTTACTTATTCCTGTCGACTATAATGAGCATCACAACTGTTAGTTCAATGCAGCGGAATGATGGTCGTTTTTCCATATTTAGTAGTACTTCATCTGTGGTGCCCGGAAATGGAGCTTATTATTTTTCTAATAAATTATCAACTCCAAATCCAAAAATTCCTTTCGCCCATCCGGCAACACTTCACCATCCCTTCCGGTGATGCCCCGTATCCGGTAATGCCCCTACATTTGGTTACGCTTCACATTTATCTATACCCCACATCCGGTGAAAACCCACATCCGGTCCTTCATCCCTATATAAGGCGTCCCAACGATAATATTCTCTATAACAAAACAGAAAATGGTTATGATATTTCTTACTTTCGCTAATAGTACTGGCGCAAAGAGTTCATCGGAGTCAAAGACATGAAAAGTATTGTTTTACATTGCTCGCCGTAATATTTTCAACATAGGTGGAACCGTATACAAAAGTTAACTATCTAAAATTAGTGTTGTCGTAGTGTATTCACGAGAATAAAAAGATAAGAAGAGTTTACCACACAAAACTAACGACAGCAATTTGAGACCAGAATAAGAAGATTAAAATGATGTTCTTTAAAGTTATGACATTCATCGAATCCGAGGCCTTTTTTTAAATGTTTCAATACGACCGAAAAAAAGAGAAAGTAGTTACTAAAATACCTTCACATTAACATCCTCTCTCTCTCTCTTTGCGGTAATCAATTTGGGTTTGGAAATGCAAAATGAGTGTGAGTAACTAAGAACACAAAATCCCTGTGACACATAGTTGAAAATATTCTTGTTAGGGTGCGCGTTATTGGATCATGAGTCCATAATATTTGCAACATAGCTGGAACACCAATGCACACACGAGCGTAGGAAAGTAAAAAATTGCCAACGAACTACGTAGCATGTTCAAATGTTTCAATATGAGCGAAAAGTGCTTTCGAATATCTTAAAATTAAGACCATGACTTGATATCAAATACATTAGGATCGTAGTATTTATATCGGTTAATATTTTGAACAAATGGTTGGGAGAAAAGTACCTAGAAAATGCATTCCCTCCATTGTGTTGGTCTGATTTTAACACTGGATTTTATTACAAGTGGCCAAGAAAACATTGTGCATGTGATGCGTTGTTAAGAACACTCTAGTTAGTGCACTTCCATATTGAAATTTGAGCTTACGAGCGTTAGAACTAGTGAAATGAGGGATTAAGGTTGAAAGTAAAATAGGTAGATCCAAATTAATTTGCATCTTAGGCTACGAGGTTGATATTAGAGGCAATTTTACATTGTTTTGTATCAACTAGTAAGCTAAATAACTGGTACGGATAAAATGAAAGATTTTACAATAACACAAAAATATAAATTTCCTATGCTACTAGCTTTGACACAGAAAATTTCACCGGATTCAGAATAGATGAGAAGGATCGTTGTACAATGCCAACCGTAACATTATCAACATTGCTGGGGCAAAACGAGAAAGTCAAAACAACCTAAAATGGTATAGCCGAGGCATACTAGAAGAGTGTAAGGGACGACACTGTGTCACACAAGATCAACATGAGCATTTTAGGAGGGGAATATGTTCTACACATAAAAACACGCACACACATACATATGTATCCATACGCATATATACACATATACATACATACGAGCGCCACATGTGCGCACATACATGTACTTAATACTCGTATACGGGCAGTCATATTGCACGTGCATATCATAAATCTGTCTTGATTGTTGTATAATGTAGCGAGAGAGAAGATAATTAGCAATAAAAATTCCTGACTTCTTTTCTAGTACGCACTGCAGTTCACACTTATTGTGTTGACGCAAGATAGAGAGCCATTTTAGTTTTGAATTCTATAAGTGTTTGAGGGTTTTTGATGCTCTGGGGGAGTCTGTTCCACAGTAAGGCGCCTAATACTGACAGAGCTTTCTGCCCGATGTTAGATGAACGTTATTTGATTGAGACATCACGTCTCCTGTTCGGCTTTTGGTTGGTGACGGTAGGGGAGTGGAATTCCACTATTTCAGCACTGCTACGAGGAAAATATGAAGAGGAGAATACGTATTGGGCTTTGTGCGCCAGAAACCTTTCCTGAAACGGAGCCCAGCCAAGTTTATTCAGGAGGGTTGTTACGTGATCATTCTCTTTGAATTTACCGTTGCATACAACCTTAGCTGCAAAATTCATGCATTTTTGTAGGTCTTTCTGAAGATGTTTCGATATATCTCCCCAAACCAGGCTACAGTAGTCAATACGTGATAAGGCCAAAGATTGAACGGCCAACAATCTAGATTCTTCGTCAAGCATACTTTTCATACGGTTAAAAAACAATGAAGTCCCGTGAATTGTGTTACAGGTTTTATCAACGTGGGTTTTGATGGACATATTTCAATCGAACCAAATACCTACATTTTTTACTTCTTCTGATGGGTGAATTTTATCATTCCCAACTGTAAGAGTTAGATCTAGATTTCGAATGTTGTTTATTGAATGCTTTAACCCAAAATAATGAATTGTGTTTTTCTCGCGTTTAGCTAGAGACCATTTTGGTCATACCATGACTTGAGGCTGATCAATAGGGCTTCAGCTCCATTTTTCGTCGGGGGTATTTCTGCTACAGAGCTTGTCATTGCAATTTGGACATCATCTGCATACATGGAGATTCGTGTGTTAGAAGGCATTGGAGGGAAATCGTTAATGAAAATTGAAAACAATAGCGGGGCCAGAATTGATCCTTGAGGGACACCAAAGCTATTTTGAAGGAATGGGGACAACTTGTTATCTAAGAGGACTGCATGAGACCGATTTGATCGGTAACTTTTAAACCACTGCGTATCCACTCCTAAATTCAATATTTTTCGTAGGAGTTGATCATGTTCGACGATGTCGAATGTTTTAAAGCCCCGATACACTGGCGTTCATGACTCAAGAAATTGCGGCAGTTGATCCGGCCGCCAGTTGAAGTGAGAACTGTCGACATGATACACTCAGCACGCGAGAAGAAGCACCGCGGAATGCAATGCAAGGCGTCAGTGTATCTCAGCATGTCGTACGGGTAGGTGCGCAATTGCGACCAGCCGTATAGAGCGCAGGATAAATATAAAACACCCATTCCGCTGTGCTTTAGCTTTCGGGAAGAGCTGCTTCTCACATCCCGCAAGCATTTTTATAGTTTAAATGCGTCAATAAAATTTAGCGTGCGAGTTTTGTCCACTAAATTGCTGAGCAAGACATAGCTGCGCACCTCTCCCGTCGACGTACAAAACGGTACTGCATGCTCATCGCTGTGAAGCGTGGTAAATTTGGTGCTGATGACTCCTAAGTCTGCCTTTTTTGCTCCAGTGGGGTGCTTCATAATTTCCTCTTCGATGATAAGGAGAGTGTCGTATCTGTCTGTTCCTTTCTCTCCAGGGTGGCACTTCATGGCGGTAGCCTCTTGGCCGTTGTGGTGAATGCCGCATCGTGTGGCCGACACGTGCAGTCTCATGCTGTGGCCTCCTCTCGCTTCGCTGCGCTCTCTCTCTCTCCGGTTCCCTACTCTCTGTCGTTTCCCTTGGTACTGGTACTATCCGTCGATTTTCCACTTCGATTGCCATATCCCTCAATTCTTGTACTGTCGTAGGTGACGCATCACTGCGAAAGGGTCTCGTGATGTTATCCCTTAATCCGAGCCACATCAAATCTACAAGGACTCGTTCCGGATGTTCTAGATAATTCTCGTTGTACAGCCTTTCCAGGCGCGTCAGGTACTCTGAAACTCCCTCTCGGCTTGTTTGCTTCTTGGTCACTATTTCAAACAGCGCTTGAGTCTGATGTTCTACTTGGTCGGCGTATGAGCGCAGCCATGTTTCTGCTTCTCGTAGGTTCGTTAGTGTACCAATTATTTTATTGCATTCCTTTGCCTCTTGTGGACCTAGGCATAGGAAGAAGGCATTCACCTGCTCGCTGTTATTCAGATTGTCAGTCAAAAACTTCAACCTTGCCATATGTTCCCCCACATCGTCGCCCCTCCCGAATTTGGCCCCTATGGCTCCCACGCAACTGGTTACCACTGGCATGTTAACTGCCTCCTCTTCGGGCCGTGGTGGCGTTGCTGGCTCATTTCTGCGGGCGTTGTTCCTTCTCCCGCGCGCAGGCATAGTGTCGATCTTCTCCAATTCACTTTTCCCAAAATTCAAAATTTTGCGATCACTCAAATAATTTTTAAAACTTACTCACTGTGGAATTTCACTGAAACTTTGAATTAATCGTGTGAGCACACTAGAATTTTCTCACTGATTCTTATCACTTTTATAAACACTTTCACTTTCTTTAGCTATATGGCAGTGTGCTTGCTAGCTTCTCACACCGGAACACAGAAAATCATCACTACGAGTTATGTACCTCTACTGAATTTCTGTACGTTTTGCACATGAAATAACCACGCAAAAAAATACAATGCAACTGTTATACTACACTCACAAAATTCACAAAGTTACAAAGCGATCGTGTTGATCTTACCAAATTGTGATGTCACGAGAAATCGTCCCTTCTCCTCCTGGTTAACATTTCATTAACAGGAAGATCCGGCTCTCGGAATTGAGGAATGGCACACCTCCAAAGGATACATATACGACACAAAAATTCATGGAAAATAATTGACACTACAGTATATATACTATAAAAAGGAAAGGTACTCACCGGTGATCGCTGACCCACTTACGTAGCGCATTATCTGAGCGCCCTCCGTGGTATTACGATTTATCGCTTCTGATATTGTGGGGCATGATACACAGGATAAACCATGCTTAACATTTATAATTTCCAGCTATACGTCATACAAACATTAATGAGCGTACACACAGTGAATGGTGTTAGGAATAATGCTAATTAAGTAATGAAATCAAATAACATACGTCAAATGACTTACATCACATAATTATACTGAAATATTGGCTGGCCGGCCGCCGCTAAGTTTACAAGAGCTACACATGAGAATTCATCTATCCTGTCCTATTTCTATATCAGTTGTTCCAGCAGCACAGTGGGCAATGGTCACTTCAACCACAAACATTCGTCCGCGACTCGCTTCAGTTCAAAGGCCTGTCTTATTCACTGTTCAGAAAATGTCTAGTGATGACGTTATTTTGCTTATTCCGCTTCAGTATATTCACACGTCGATTTCCTTTCATTCGAGCTGATCAATCCTCAGACATATGACTCCGTCCCACCTGGCAAGACAAAATTTTAACTTATTAATTATGATAGCACCCATTAAGCTCCCTTAAACCATTTCACTTTTGCATTACTGTATGCCAATAAATTTCAGACAATTTTATACAAAAAATCATCTTTTTCCCAAGAAACGGCTTCGCTCTTACCCTCCCCAGAGACGTTGCGCCTAAGTGTTCCATTAATGATTCCCACGCTGCAAGTTTAATTTGCTCTTCTGCAAGTAAAACGAGAAAATATATGAATTTCATGATCACATTTTGGCGTGAAACTTAGTATAATTTTCAATATATCCAATAATCACTTTTCATTATATCTTTGAGCACGTTTGTTACAGCGAACACACCCGCGTTTCATTTCTTATACTTCGCGTCGCGGCGTCGGTTGTAGAACTGCCTTTTGTTCATCCCCGATGCCTAGCGCCTTTTCTTGAGGGTTGTCCTTTCTCTCATATTCGGCCTATAAGAATCCTCGGACCTTGACTGCGACCGCCTTCCCTCTCTTCTAATTGGTAGTACCGCATTCTCACGCTCTGTTCCTTCGAAAACGACCGTTGGTTTGCCGTCTCTCTCGGCCTGAGTGTCTCGATTTATGTGTGACTACAAGGCGGCTTTGTTTTGCACATGGGTAGGCATTTTTTTCGACCGTCTCAAGTTTCCCAAGGGCTCGCCCGAATGAAAAAATTTGCTAACACCACAACATAGTCCCCTCCAGAAACAACACACAATGTAAACAGCCATCGTTTGGGCTCTCGCATCTTATCGCGGCCTCCTAACATTGCTGCGTCAAAACATACGGCATAAAAACATACATGTTGAAGCGACCCTCCCGTGCTGTTGGGATTTTCTGAGATATTTCTAAGTAATGCCAAAAATTTATTACACACAATTAAAATTTTTCCCTAAATCCTCATTTTATTTCGCAAAATTGATTATTCTTAACAGATTCTCGACATGACGCTTTCAATTTTGAAGGGTTTGGTGTACCATGTGCAGTGACGTGCATAGGCTTGTTTTCTTTTTCAAAGTTTAAAGTGAGAATATTTGTTTCATTCCGTAATGTCTTCGATTTGCTGGAGTGATCAACAATTCCACTTATTGTTTGACATTTGTTGAAATGATGACAATGTGGCATGGTGATTCGCAATGTCAATTTCATCGCGAGTTGTCCAAGAAAACAAAAGTTTTCGTCCTGGGTGCGAGGCCATTGGAAGTTATTGAGTGCGTCACCATTTTCATTATCAGGGTAAATTTGAAATTGAATTAAGTTTGAGCCCAGGTTTTTGCAAAATTTCATCGCTTTGTCGAATTCTTGCGCACTGCAAGCATTGGCGATATAAGTACGAGAAAGTGCATACTTCCCTTCAATTAGTTTTTTTATTCGAGCTAGGTCTGAGGGCGAGTGGCAGAGACCATCAAAACTTAGTATATACTTTTTAAATCTAGTCATGCGATTTAGAAGGTCATCAATACGCTCAGAGGGAACAGTTTGGATCCAACACGAACGATCGATGTCTTTCTGTAGTGAATCCCTCAGCCTCATTTCAGCCTAAATTCATAAATTATTCAAACTACCATCTTAAAATTAAATAACACCAATACAATTATTTTCGCAATTTTATATTTAAATTCCACTTAATTATCCCCAAATCTACTAAAATTTGACCCGAAAATGTTTCGACTGAAATATTTTCTAGCGTCACCTCTTATGGCAATTGCACCTAGAACCATCTTGGTACACGCGAATTCATCCTTGCTTTCCCGACATTGTTTCGTTGCCTCTCGTGCTGGACGGTCCCGCGGGTAAATATAGATTACGATTACATCATTTACTAAAATCGTGACTATGTATCTAATTTGTGATATTGTAATGTGCTAGTGATGTAGGAATTTTAATTGTGTAAATAAGTGTTAAGCTAGAGTTTACCTCATTTAATTATTATTGCCTAGACTCTGCCTAGAAGTAATTTTTGGTCCACCTCTTCCCCTTATTTGGTGTCTAAGATCCTGATTAATTTTTATTGTGTTCTCATTGTGTTACGTTATTGTGTTAGCCTGTTGTGTAGACGTTGCATAAAGTGCTGAGCCATTCATGTATCAGGACATTTTCTTTAATGTCTGCCTAAAGGGCTGAAAGTTAAGATAGAGTGCATTTTAGGGCGACCTAAATTAATTGAGTGTTCTCTTGATTTTGGTAATTGATTAAGTAGATTTAATTTCAAAATATGTCCTAGCAATTCACCATGTCTCATCCTTGTGTTTATGTGATATAGGCATGTTTAATAAGTCACTATATAATTCTGTAGCTATTTGATTTTAGTTGTTAGCTTTGAAGTTTCGTTAAAATACTCAGATGCCCAATCAGTAAATTCCTCTTGTACAAAAATACCCATCACAACCTTATTTTATTAGTCCTTGGTATTGCAAGGCTATCATCTTGGAGCGTAGATACTGACCCTATATTTTATATTGGAGCTCAGTCAAAATTATGCTCGCGTAAATTTTTACTAATAATTTTTTCCAAAAGCTATGGTCCAGAAAAATATATAAGCTTACATCTGGAGATTTGATGTTGTCCGAACGATATTGTCGTTATTGCGAAGTAAGACTTTCGGCCTGCTCTCGGGCGCCAGAGCTGCGGGCTGATGTTGTTTCGTAGAGGCTCCTCGCTTTGAGGCAGCTTGTTAATCAACAGTCGTTCAGTCGTGCATGAGTTAAGATTTAGCTCTCCTTTATGCCCTGTGCATAGTAACTCAGCCTGCTGTTCCCGCACAGGAAGCCTACGAGACACTCAATACACCACTGCCACATTCACCTACCGTGCCATCTTGAGCTCACACCTATGAGAGGCAAACTACCAACGGTAGAAAGTAACCGTCCAGTTCACCCTGAACGCCGTAACACTAGCCACAAGGCTAGTACGGAACTGCCAACTGAGGAGTGCCTCCTTTGCTCCCAATTACTTCGTCATCCCTCAACCCACATTGAACTAGGGTTCAGTATTGTTTCGCTAGCTGTATAACTCAACTGCCACCTGAGTCGCTTCACCATTCCTTGGAATCACTACACATTAGTCGTTCCACAATCGTACACACTTCAACTCACAATCACTGCCACGAGCCGTTTGGAGTCCTTCTACAAGACCGGACCTGGAACTCCTCTCCCTGAAGCGACCAACAGTTGACAGCTCATCGTTACTACAATAAATGCACAGGCGAGCTAACAAAAGGCTGTCCTTGTCCTTCCTTTGGTTCAGTCCGCGGTACAAAAAGTAGTATAAACTTGAATCATTAGGATTCCAGTAGAGCATCCGGACACCTAGACTCCTTCTGAGTGTTATTACAATTAGAATTGAATGCGCGTCCCCACGCGCTGGTGACCCTGCTCTATATCTTGCTTTCTAAGATAATCTAAAACCAAGTTGATTTGCTCACATTCAGTGAGGACTTCATACTTTCTTCTGATTGTGCTTAGAATATTGTCACCTAAGAGCAAAGTATCATAAGGTTCGCGACAGTTGGAGACGACTTCAGAAGAAATACTGGCAGGTACCACAAATGCAAGGTCGTGAGAACTTATTCGTGAATTTAAAGCAAAAAGTTGTTCGGTTAAGATCTGAATATTTAATATTGTAGTGTAGAGAAAATCGACCACGGGCTAGGAGGCTCACGTTGTCTTAGGGATTTATCGAAAAACGCTGCTGTTAGAGACAGGTTGTGAATAATTTCGTTAATTTTTTGAAAGCTTGTTATTTGGAGGGGGTGCAAGTACCCATTAAAAGAAGTTACAATGTTTTTGTACTGCTCTGTACTGAAAATTTTCCTTTGTTCTCACAGCTTACATTCTGAGGTATTTTACTGCCAGTATCGGTTTGTGCGCGAACATTATCGAACATATAATCCGGAGAATGAGAAGAGTCTATCATGCTTGAAATGTCTGGACAGGGTTCCTTATTAATAACAACTATTTTGTCCTGTACTACTGATGAGGATGGCGTTGGTGTCCTCGTCGCTGGAGGACAATTCGGAGCGTTGTTGGTGATGCAAAGCTGGGGAGTTGACGCGCTGTTTTGCTGGTAGAGATGAGGCGCAGCAGGCGGTTGTGGTGCTGCGGCTGAGATTTGACTGCTTCGAACCTTTAAATGATTACTGGAGGTTTGCCAGATATGTTTTACCTCATCGAGCGATATTGGTTGCATAGTCTTCACTGATGTTGCTTCGGAAGGTGACACACATCCTCTGACGGGATTACTGGCAGCTGTTTGCGAGTCTCCTGTCATTTGAGCACTAGAATCTTGTGAGTGTGAGGATGTAGGTCTCCTACTTGCAGGCATTTTGCTTGGTAAGGCCGTATTTTTTTCCTCTGAGAGAACCATTTTTTCATTTTTTTCGGGATGTTGTGGAGGGCAACGTTTGTTCAGAGAATGCCACTTTCCGGGATGCTAAGCGAGTCTCGTAAGAATGCATCGTGCGTTATATTTGCAAAGCTATAACTAGATTCTGAGAACGAAGTGGCTTTTTTATATATATCGCTGATACTGATATGCTAAATTTTACCTCGCTCTGCAAGTATTTCATGGAGAGTGAGGTAAATCCTAGCCGTTCATCGAGGTATTGAAGCTTATACCTGAGAGAAGATGGGGTTGCCCTTTAATGCTCTCCAGGAGGCTAGGAACAGTAAGGGTGGGAGCAGGCCGTGAACAATGACGTCCTCATGATAGAGGTTGGTTACGCTCAGTGGTGCTCTGAGTTCGAGATGTCTGTTTCTCTGAAATTTGCTGTACTCAATTTTACATTTTGTACGACCAGGTCAGTCTCCGACATGAGTCGTGATTTTTTTTAGTTGACCGAGAGTTTCTTCATGTTTGAGGGACGCTATAATTATTCAGCAGAATGAGATCAGGGGCAAAATGTGATATGATGATATTGAGGGAAAGCACATGTATTACATTTTTGTCTCATTTATTGTTGAGGGGAGCGTATCGCAGTGTACAGTTACATCTTCATCCTTTTCCTTCGTTCGGATAGGCTTCAATTCACTGTAGTAATTTTGTAGGATCAGCACAACCATATCATCTGTAGGATGACTATCGCTTTGTGTGAGAAACATATTTGAATTTCAATTCGAGATAAGTCGCACTGTTATCCTATTTTCCCAGGTGATTGTGAAATGATTTTCAATTTCACGTTCATTCGTTATTCTTATCGAAATACGTAGCTCACTTTAAGATATCGGTGTCGATAGGGAACGGAGATACGAAACAATAATTTTTTCTCAACATTTGCCATCTCAGCCGCGTAGGAAGCGAAACAAAAAATTTCACTGAGAGGTTAGACAGTACCAAAATTTATCGAATCAAATTAATTTCTTTGGGTTCTTGGAGCGAAAAAGTTCAGAATTTCCCATGTTCTGTACGGTCACAAGACGGGAGGCAGGGGTACGGGGAGGAGGGATGGGTGTGAGCTTGGTGAGGGGCGACTGAGGGAACAAGGACACTTCAGACAGGCCTATCGTTCGAGACTGGGGCGAGCACACTGTTTCACACTTCTTGATAGCACTGCTTTGTTTGCTTCACATTTCTATTTCACTGATTTAAGCAAAATAAGCTAACAGTTATTCATTTTTCCTTTCGTAGTTTAACGGGTAGCAAGTACATTCACTGATAGTGTGATTTATATACTTGGTTAGATACTTTTTCCTTTGCATTTTATGATTACTGCACCATTTTTACCGCACGTCCGACCGCGACCGAGCCTCGACGACGCTTGAGTGCCATTGTTTGGTCTTCCGTTACGTGTTAGCGTCTTGTTCCAAGTGCTCCAGAACTGTTCGTTGCAAAATTGTTTCAAGCTACCCATAATGAAGGCCATTTTATATTGGCGGTGTCTTTGCGCTCCACACCGTCGCTCCGTCCATGTTCTGCAAATTTTCTGACAGTATTGCAAGAGCAATACTGACGATTACTGTTTCAGGGGAAGGAGCGTCGAATTGAGCGGCAATTTAAAAGCAATGTTAAGTTCGAAGTCTGGGTTGTATTAATTATCTTCCCAGCTCAAACTCAAATTGAGGGAGTATATTTGCGAGAACCGTGCGAGAAGGACGAATGAGGACACGGGTTAAACTCAGCTCGGTTTTTATTGGAGGAGCCGGCAAGATAAACGAGTTGTGGCATCCTTAACTGCACGATCTTGGCTGAGGATATTTCGCAGTCCTGGAGATAGCTGATCCTGCAGGTTGGCGGTATGTATAAGTGTAATTGTTATTTCTGTAATTCCGCTTAACAGATGGATAGTGCGTCCTACAAAATCTGGTGCGTCTTTTTAGTAATTAAGGCCCAGCTGATTTGTCAGACGATGGTTCAATTTAAAGAACTAGTGTCTGGTTCTGTTTTATAAATAAACCAGTGATTATAGTGAAGCTCAAGGAACGCTGGATGACTCAATCCGAGGAAAAAACAGAAGAAACCGCGAGCACACCCTTCCACTACAGTGAAAAATTCACACCACGGAAACCCTGAGTTATTTTCACCTAAGGTCAACCGCCAAGAGTTATTCTCCTTGAGGCTCAGACAGGTGAGTAAGGGAAAGAAAAGTCATGACGGCAAAATACACCCTAACTACTCTCACCTGAATTCAATATAATCTGAACAAGGTATGAGAAATTATTTCGCATCAAGGCGTATATTCTTAAACAGATCAGGAGAATTTATATGACATCGAGCATGTAAATCTTAAGCAAGCAATATCTCCTATCATTCTGGTGAATTTTATAATACGTCACAATGGCGCTACATAACCATTATTTATGGCTACAAAAAGTCTAGACACTCACAAGGAATCCTAGGTAGCAATGACACTGCACATCTTTGCTGACGATTAGAGAGTCTGACACACACTTACTAGCACGGCTAACGCCATTACCGAGAAACAGCCGGATCGATTTTGCGATCCTTCCAACCTAAACACGGTACTGAGAAATGCTAAGGACAATTATGAAATACTAAGAGGCAAAATAAGCATAGTGAAAAATACTACCAACACATTCAAAATTAAGAGTTTAAAATACTAACACGAATTTTCACTTAATTTCATTTACGCGACAGAGCTCTTAACGACACAATATCCAGACGAGCAATGATGTCCAGAACACAGCGTGTTTCGCAAGATGTTGCCACAACGCCTAGGTCTACTTTAGCGATGTTTGATATTTGTGGCGGCCTCGACAAATTATTTCGACGGGGGGGGGGGGGGGGGGGGAGGTTCAGAAAGGTCCACGGATGAAGCAAAACTTGTCAGAGCAACCATTCATTGATACGTAAAATTACCTGCAAGAGAAAAGTCTAGTTAGCACAACGGTAATACAAAAATATACAGTTTTTAGGGGTTACAAATCTAAAAGGTGATGCAGAGTGTGCATCCGAAAGTATTGACGCAAAATTTGAGCAGAACTGCGTCATTGTTACAAGAAAACTCGTTTCAGAGAACACGGGTAACACTTCAGCAGCTCAGCCAACACACAAATTTAAGGCGAGTCTTAGCACAATTCATATACGTGCATCCTAATGGCACACTCGGATATAAGCAGTCAACCCAGTGAGAGACCTATAAAATACTAAGGTCAGGTAGTACTCTACACACTGATGTCGACCCAGGAAGACGCTGAATAGAAGTTCTACGGTTATTACTACAAGGGCAATGCTCGACAACTCGAGATGTCTCTGACTAAACATGACCAGTCACAACGGTCTAGCAGTACAACAACACCACCCGGATATAGTTATAACACATACATTCACCAAGGAGGTCAATAAGTGAGCGGCAAATTTTAGATACATCAGTACAAGTAAATAAATTACCTGAAACACAGTCTTCTAGGACACTCATAATCAACTATGTGATCTAACATGTCGCGAAGTCACTAAAATAAAATAGGCATATATGTCAGGTAATATAGCAAGTTAAGTGAGGAACTTAATTCTAGAGTCCAAAAACCACAGCTCAATCCATCACATTAGCTGTAATTGACAGTAAGGATTTATACAATACAGTACGCCCAGATCAAATTAACCGCTGGGCACAAAGAATACAGCAAATGAAAGCAGCACTGCCAAGCAAGGATCAACATAAGGCTAAATAATTTACTCAAACAAAATGAATGAGTTCACAACACTGAACAACACAGATCAAGTCAACCATTAGAATAATGTGTGTAACCGTTAGCAATTGACTATATCCCCTATTATTTAATAGTATACTTACATTTCTTCTCTGGAGTCTACACACTACACTCAGACGGTTCTCTTACATGACTGGCGGCCTCTGCCTGGAGGGCTGAGTTTATATACCTAAGGTACCGGAAGAGAGCGTTTCCGTAAAACGAGTGAACTTGCGCAATGGTTCTCCCGATATTCGGAGGTCCAAATTTTCTATCGCTATTTGAAAATATAAATTTCCTAAAATTGCTGTGAAAGCAGCACAGTATTTATTAATATTTTTGTGATTCACACAAAAAACATTAAGATAAATACTTATAATTAGAAAGTTATTAGTAATAATTTACAGTAAGAAGTTTTATGCCAATAATTATGCTATTTAAATTTAATGAGAATTTTAATGTTTATGAGACATTTTGTAGCGACTGCTTCATTACCCCCCAAGGCGCAGACCGAAAGGTCTACCTGATACAGTTATTTGTAGTGGGAAGGAGTGCGAACTACACGACCATGCCCAGTCTGGCGGTCGGAAAATGTTTATGAGCGGGGAAGTTTGACCGAACGGGTCTGCAAATTGAGGTCTGAGAGGGTTCTAGGAGCTGAAACTACTGCACGGGTTCATCTGGGGTGTCCAGTGTTGTCGCTGGTTTACTAAGAGTACTAGAATTAGAGTCTACGATAGGGTTAGAGGATACAGGAAAAGAGAAAGGGTTAACTCAAGTTGACTAGGCAACAATGCAGCCAAATGAGGAATCTGAGATGGACGATATGATCGAGTCTCAGTGGAAGGAAGTTTCTGTGGAGAGGATGAAGAGTTAGTAATCACACTATTATCAGAGATGTAGGCAGCGTTGAGACGGTCAATGCTTACAGAATCAGAGGAACCAAATTTTTCTAGGACATAATACTTTGGAGTCCTCTTTAACACTCTGAATGTACCATCATAAGGGCGAGTGAGGGTTGTTTAGTTCCATATACTCGCACGTACACATGGGTGCAAGTCCGTAAGGCAGGGTCTATTCTGTCTTCAGAGTGCGGCATTCGTGGAGCTACATATTTGATCTGACGCATGCAATCTTTTAGACATGTTACATACGCGGACTGGTCAGCAGATGAAAATGAAAGCATTGGTTTTGGGTCTACAATGTAGCCAGGAAGGCGTAAGGTCTTTCTGTACATCATTTCTGATGCTGTGCTCTGCTGATCTTGCCTGTTCAAATTTTGAATGCTCAATAATACCACTGGAAGTCTGTCGGTCCAGTCGTGATTGCAGTTAAAGGCAACGCAGTGCGCTTTTGAGGTCTCGATGGTCTCTCTCAATGAGTCCGTTCGACTGCGGATGATACGCAGTTGTGCTCACATTTGAACAACCTAAGGCAACACTAAGCTCAGTCCAGAATTTGGACATGAACTGGGGTCCTCTATCATGTGTAATGCTTAGAGGAACCCCAAATCTAGAGATCCAAGTGCTCACAAACGCACGAGCTACAGTGTCTGTTTGCATATCAGGAAGCGGTTCGGCTTCAACCCAACGGGTGAATCTATCAATAATTTTTAGCAAGTAAGAATGACCGCGCGATAAGGGCAAGGGACCCATCAAGTCTAGGTGGACAGCATCGGATTTATGGCCTGAGAACGCACAGCTCTGTAAAGCTGCGCGATTATGTTGCACAACTTTACTGCTCTGACATGCATGGCAGTTTTGCACAATTTGCTTGACCTCTTTACGCATCGCTGGCAAGACGAAACGATCGGAAATCAAACGCAGTGTACAGTTAACGCCAGGGTGAGACAGAGTATGGTAGTGAAGAATGGCTACTCTGCGAAGAGTCGCAGGCAGATACAAACGAGAAAGTCGCTCAGCGTCACGGTACACTCCATCAACACAAGTTAATTTCAAAGAGTTGTTAGTAGGTTTGAGAAGGTCCTGGAGTTCAGGATCCTCATTCTGAGCATTTACGATGTTACCGAAACTGATTTCGCCACTGGTTTTGACAGCATTGATTCTAGAAAGATAATCTGCAACTGTATTATCCGTACCTTTGATGTATCGGATGTCCGTGATGAACTGACTAATGAAAGACAGATGTCGAGCTTCTCTTGGTGAGTGACGCTCAGATGGCATCTTGATCGCTGAGGTCAAGGGTTTGTGATCCGTGTAGATCACAAACTGTCATATTGGAAATATACTGTTTTTCTTTTTTCTTTTTTCTTTCTAAAGCGTCTCGAAAGTGCCTCACAGATAGGTAGTAGCAAGGAGTTTCCTATCGAACGCGCTGTAAGCACGCTCAGTGGGCGATAGCTTTTTGGGAAAGAAAGCAAGAAGAGAAATATTTGTCCCTACTCTTTGTTGCAGCACGGCACCTACGGCAGTATTAGAAGCGTCAACTACCAGACTAAATTCAGCGTTAGCAATCGGATAGGACAGTTCTGTCGCAGTAGCTGCTTAATTTTGATCTCATCAAAAGCTTTAAGTGCATCATCCGTCCATTTAACAACAACGGATTTGCCTTTCTTCTTGGGTTCTAGCAAATCTGACAAGGGGGCTAAGGTTTGAGCGCAATTTCTAAATTTCTAATAAAGCGATGATAGAAGTTAACAGAACCTAGGAACCTTCTAAGTTCCTTCTGGGTCTGTGGACGTGGAAAACTCCTAATAACTTCTACTTTGCTAGGCAAAGGTTTTAGGCCTAGGCTAGAGATTTCATGACCTAAGTAAATTAGTGATGACTTTCCGAGCTCACATTTAGCGGGATTGACAAAGAGTCCATGGTTGGATAATCTCTCGAACACGACACGCAAATTATCTCTGCCTAGCTCCGTTGTTGCGGATGCTACCAAAATGTCATCAAGATACACATAGGCAAAGGTGAGGTCCGAGAAGATCTCAGACATGTGGCGTTGGAAGGTTTGTGGCACATTTCGAAGACCGTAGGGCATCTTGAGAAACTCAAAAAGTCCAAACGGTGTTATGATTGCTGTTTTAGGTATAGAGCTCTCATCAAGTGGAATTTGATGAAAAGCGTGTTGGAGGTCGATCTTTGAGAAAATCGTGGCTCCCGTCAAATTGGCACTGAAATCGTGCAAATACGGGATTGGGAACCGGCCAGGTTGCGTAACGGCATTTAATCTTCTAAAGTCACCACACGGTCTGAATTCACCATTCGCTTTGGGCACTAACAAAAGAGGGCTAGCCAAAGGGCTTTTGGAACTGCGGATAATACCGCTTTCGAGTATTCTTTGAAATTCTTTCCTGGCTAAAGCCAACCGGTCAGGCGGTAAACGTCTAGCTTTCGAGTAAACTGTAGGACCAGTTGTTACGATGTGGTGCTTAGTGCTTGTGTTCTCATTTTTAGAAGCTAAGTTAGAGTTCGTTAACGAAGGAAAATCGGCAAGTAATTGCTCAAATTCGAACTCGCGATTGAATACTATTGAGAAAGAATGCAACGCACCTAATCTAGTCACTCCGCAAACAGGAAAAAAAAATTGAGTGCTATCGTCCCTAACACGTTTATTCTTTACATCAACAACTAATCCGAACTTTGCTAAGAAATCAGCTTCAATGATCTGTTCTTCGACTTCCGCGATAAGAAAATTGAAAGTGAAGTTTTTGCGCAACCCCAAGCTACACGTTAGCAACTTGGATCCAAAACACGCTATCGGCGTTCCATTCGCGGCTTTCAAATTCGCCACCAAATTAGTTCTTTGATCTTTCGCCGTGGCTGGAATAATCGATACAGTCGATCCAGTATCTATGAGAAATCGGTACTTAGTTAACGGATCTTGAATCACAAGTAAGCGAGTAGTTTGGGGGTTAGGCAACGCAGTACTCGCTACTGTGCGTCGCTGTTCGCATTTCCCGAAGTCATTTCGGCATAGCAGGGACAGAATCGTGAGGCGCACTTTCGCGCTTGGTCACCGAATTTTGCGCGATATCAACAGAGGTTACTATTAGAGTTGTGGGAACGTGACAGGGAGCGACGATTTTGAGCTGACCTATCAAACGAACGTCCTCTAGCATAACGCTGAGGAGGAGGACCGTACCCATAATTATCGTTGTTGTCGTAACGTGGAAATCTACCTGGGCCTTGCTGAATATGGGCTATACTGTGACCTAACTGACATCTTTCGAAAGTTTGCTTCAACTCTAAAATGTCCCGATGCATTGATTCCATAAAAGTGGGAGGTTGGATGTTGGTTGTATCTGACGGACGAAAAATCGCAGCTGATGCGTTCCAGGGAGCTACTTGAGAAGTTTGAAACATATTTAAGTTCCTCATCACCGTCTCTGTCGCTTGAGCGAGAGAGTACAAACTCTCATTCTGGCCTACCATTGATAAAAAAGGTCGAACGTTGGGTGGATTTAGTCATAAATAATTCCTTGAGGAATCTTTCGGCTATGCCAACGCTGGCGGCGAGATTTTTTAGTTCTTTTAACAAAAGTGCTGGAGGAAACGAAGCAGAGACATATGGAATAGCTGAGGCATCAACAAGGGACCTAAACTTTTCCGCATCGGACATTTGTAATTTTTCTAAGATCTTTTCTTTCAAAACAGAGTACGGATTTATCTGAGGTGGGTTGTTAATCAAATCTTGCGAATCTGTTAGAATTTGCGTGGGCATGGCGGCTATTAACGCATAAAATTTGTCGCGCTCATTGAGGATATTATTATATATGAAAATGGTTTCAACCTGTCTAAACCAGGTTGAGCTTTCTGATGGTAAAAAAGGTGGGAGTGTGATGGGTTTTACGCGCGCTGGATTTCCAACTTCACTGTCGTCGGGCATATTGACAATTTTTACAAGTGCAAAACTAACAAAAATAATCTATAACGTCACGGAAATTACGTGATCAAACCTAACCAATTGAATCTTCAGAATGTCAGAGGATTACGGTGAATACACCTACCACAATTATTCAAGGTAAGGCATGAAACGAGGGGAAAAAAAGTTATGGAGGTCGCCAGATATATCGGAAAAGAAAAGAAGGTGGAAAAAAAATTTCTACCTACTGTGGCACATGAGACATAAGATAATGAACATAAGTATATGAGAAAAAAAAATTTTAGAGCTGCTCGGAGAAAATTCATTAGCAAGGTAAATCCTCAGAAAAAAAATCTTAGGGCACGTAAAAATGTGAACTTTTCACTACAATGGCATGCCAACAATTTTCCCTCTCTCACGTTCTCTCAAACACTCCTCAAGTTGAATTGTTTTAAGTCACTCTGGGAAATCACCACTATTAAGTTCGGGGTCTGGGTTGTATTAATTATCTTCCCAGCTCAAACTCAAATTGAGGGAGTATATTTGCGAGAACCGTGAGAGAAGGACAAATGAGGACACGGGTTAAACTCAGCTCGGTTTTTATTGGAGGAGCCGGCAGGATAAACGAGTCGTGTCGTCCTTAACTGCACGATCTTGGCTGAGAATATTTCGCAGTCCTGGAGATAGCTGATCCGGCAGGTTGGCGGTATGTGTAAGTGTAATTGTTATTTCTGTAATTCCGTTTAACAGACAGATAGTTAAGTTACAAAATCTGGTGCGTCTTTTTAGTAAGTAAGGCCCAGCTGATTTGTCAGACGATGGTTCAATTTAAAGAACTAGTGTCTGGTTCTGTTTCATAAATAAACCAGTGATTATAGTGAAGCTCAAGAAACGCTGGATGACTCAATCCGAGGAAAAAACAGAAGAAACCGCAAGCACACCCTACCACTACAGTGAAAAATTCACACCACTGAAACCCTGAGTTATTTTCTCCTAAGGTCAACCGCCAAGAGTTAAGGCTCAGACAGGTGAATAAAGGAAAGAAGAGTCATGACGGCAAAATACACCCTTACTACTCTCACCTAAATTCAATATAATCCGAACAAGGTATGAGAAATTATTTCGCATCAAGGCGTATATTCTTTAACAGATCAGGAGAATTTATATGACATCGAGCATGTAAATCTTAAGCAAGCAATATCTCCTATCATTCTGGTGAATTTTATGATACGTCACAATGGCGTTATATAGCCATTGTTTATGGCTACAAAGAGTCTAGACACTCACAAGGAATCCTAGGTAGCAATGACACTGCACATCTATGCTGACGATTAGAGAGTCTGACACACACTTACTAGCACGGCTAACGCCATTACCGAGAAACAACCGGATCGATTTTGCGATCCTTCCAACCTAAACACGGTACTGAGAAATGCTAAGGACAATTATGAAATACTAAGAGGCATAATAAGCACAGTGAAAAATACTACCAACACATTCACAATTAAGAGTTTGTTTAAAATACTAATACGAATTTTCACTTAATTTCACTTACGCGACAGAGCTCTGAACGACACAATATCCAGAATGAGGTCCAGAACACAGCGTATTCTGCGAGATGTTGCCACAATGCCTAGGTCTACTCTAGCGATGTTTGGTATATATTAATATTTGTGTGTGTCGATACCGTCGTGCGGTCGACGTGAGGGTTCGTGGAAAAGGGGGCTGTCTTCTGTGCAGCTACCTTTTTCCGGGGCGCTAGCTTGTCTTCGCAGCTGCCCTTCCTGAGGTTCGTGTGGGTACCGCCTACGCCGTAATCAGTCCGCTAGGGCAACAGAAGTAAATTCTGTTAGTGCCGAACTACGGCGGTACCGTTGTGTGTGGGGTGAGGTTTGTGTGGGTACCACCTGCGCCGTATTCAGTCCGCTAGGGCAACAGAAGTAAATTCTGTCTTGTGCCGAACTACGGTGGCACCGCTTGAGTGAGGTGTGTGTGTGTGGGTACCACCTACGCCGTATTCAGTCCGCTAGGGCAACAGAAGTAAATTCTGTTTTGTGCCGAACTACGGCGGTACCGTTAGGAAGACGAGCAACTGTCTGCGCCGTATGAGACCGCTAGGGCAACTGAAGTGAATTCTGTTAGTGCCGAACTGCGACAGCGTCTTCCTAATCGACCAACTATGCGAAATAGTTCGTCCTTCCGAGGTGGCTCCTTAAACCCCTTATTAGGCGAGGTGTGGTATGAGACTAAAGCCTGTGTCAATAAGGAGAAAGGAAACTCTTTTGACCTCAGGGTGTGACTTCTTTAATGCTGAATCTCTTTGAAGTCCCTATTACATACACTGATATATTTTAACAAAGACAGTGATTTATTTTCTATTGCAAAATAGTGCGTACAGACGTGAGCTACTGCATAACAGGGTACAACACTCAAAACTGCATTTAAAATATTAGTCGTATTTAGCTAGATAACACAAGAAACATTGGAATATCGACATGTAATACAAATGATATTTAAGGGCTAACTAAAGTAAATGCACAGACGCAACATCAGCGCAGAGAAACAGACAAGTCGGTGTTCAGGGAGCTGGACACAAAGAAAATACTTAAGATTATGGGTAACTAACACAAAAAGGCTCGACAACCCCTGTGCGGCCTGACAGTGTGATTCACACGAAAAACATTAAGATTACTATTTAATATTAAAAAGTTATTAGTAATAATTTTCAGTAAGAAGTTTTATGACAATAATTATGCTATTTAAATTTGATGAGAATTTTAATGTTTATGAGACATTTTGTAGCGACTGCTACAGCAAGCCGGTGTGCTCTGACGCTCAATCTTCTCGTGGGAGGATCTGTAGAAAGTTCACCGTCGCTCCACACCGCTAGTGTAAAATGAGCTTAACTGTTACTCGTTCCATTGAGTCTAACAAGAACGAAAAACGAGTCTTCAGTTTTATATCTTGAACGTTTTATACTAGAGTTCTGATACAAGTTGTTCCTGGGCTTCGGGACAGTTTGTTTCGTTTGTGTTCACGGCTTTATTTTCTTGCTAAAGCTGCGTTCAACGATATCCATCGGTTCAGTTCACTGCTCCTGGCATTTCAAAAAGCAGGTTATTCCTGGGGTTCCTTGAACTTGAACTTGAAATTGAGGGCCGACAGCGTCGGGGCTTTTGTAACGGCCTACAATTCCCTCCACAATTTTTACACAAAGAGTTCAGCGCCTGGTACCAGACTTGTCTACTAAATTACTCAGGATCTACCAATCTTTGTCACAACCCTATAGACAAGGTCACATGGAAGCCACATGGTTACGACATGGATTGTCCATGTTTGCCATCTGGGTTCTACGTGCCCATGCTATGTGGAAACCGCATGGACTTTTGGAAAGTGGCCCCATGTGGTTCCCACCTGGTTAGGACACATGTAGAGGATGTGGATCCTACATGGAAACCATATGCCTCGTGGTCATCCCTCGCTTCTGCCAGCTAGGATCCATGTGGTGATAACGCATGGGTTCCATGTATAAATCAAGCAGACTTACCATGAATTCTGCCGACGTGTATTATACATTGTTTCCATGTGGTTATCGAAGTTGGTTGGTCGCTCCGGTGCCGTTGTAATGTCATGTATTGTAGCAGATGACCTGTTGAGAACACGTCCACCCAAAATGCCATTCTCATCACGCACTGAATCTTGATACCATACATGGTTATGTTATGTAAACTGATCGCAAATGTTTCGCGATATTCTTTGAAGTAATTTATCAGCCGGTACAGTAATTAGTGGCGAAAACAATGGCATCTCAGTATTCATAAGGTTTCATGGCAGCCTCCACCAGTCGTTGTCGCGTGTTTTAGTGAAATATATATATATGTATTATACTCATATTTATGTCACAAGGCTGTTAATTCATAAAGTCGTACATGCATGGTGAATGAAACCTCAACCGAAGATCTCGGAAGAACTTGCGAATTGAGATATTTTTTTCAGGGTGTAGAATGTAGGTTAGCAGCCAGGCTAAGATGCAATGAACGATTCCATCATTCAAACATTTCCAATTTTCTTTATACGTATTGAGTTGTAATATGAGAAATTCAAAAATTGAATTTTTCTAAAACTAAGGCTTTCAAAAAAGACCGAAAACTATGAACCCTCCATGGTATAACTTATACCAAGCTATACCAGGTCTCCCGACAAAAATGTCCCCGACATTTTAATTGATTATATCTCCGCTTTATATAAACATATTTGAAATATATTTTTCCACAATCTAATAAATTTTGATTCCTTTTCGAATGATTTAAATTTAAAGTTTTTGACAATCGTTTAATAACCACTTTTCAGGGATCGATTTACTAAAAGAGGTAAAACTAATTGGTCAAAGGAAATGTTTTAAAAACAACACTGGTGTTCTTCTTCATTTCTCATTACCTACTGTTGAAAATAATTTTACAATGATTTATCCTACATACCACAAGTAATTAAACCCTCTGAGAGGTTATCCACTTCCTTATTTCATCATTTGAAGACGCTGTAAATGAAGCTCAATAACTATTTTGAGAATTTTCAGCGTGCTGGAATATGAAGCAACGAAAAACCGTAAAAAAGTTAGAAAAGCATTTAATTTTCTTCTAATTTTCTAACTGTGCGATACACAGTATTCTTATCAGGAGAGTTCCTTTCTGGGAATTTTTCATTAAATGCTCTTCTAACTTTTTCACAGTTTTTCGTTGCTTCATATTCCAACACGCTGAAAATTCTTCGATAGTTATTGAGCTACATTTTAGGTGTCTTCAAATGATGAAATAAGGAAGTGAATAACCTCTCAGAGGGTTTAAATACTTGGTGGTATGTTGGATACATCATTGTGAAGTTAATTTTAACAGTAGGTATTGAGAAATGAAGAACACCAGTGTTGTTTTTAAAACATTTCTTTTGAACAACTAGTTTTTCTACCTCTTTCAGTAAATCGATCGCTGTAAAGTGGTTATAAAAAGATTTTCAAAAACTGAAATTGTTCAAAAAGGAAACAAAATCACCCACATTGTGAAAAAAAGGTAGTGCAAATATGCTAATTTAAAGCAGTGATATAATCAAATAAAAGGCGGAGACATTTTTATGGGACACCCGGTACAGGTATTTGTGGTAAAAACAACGGTCATCAATTTTTTCCGTAGCAGATATCCGCCAAATTAACATGGAATGGAAAAAACTGGCCGTCAAGAAGTAATTTTTTGTTTAATTTTGCATCGATTTTCAGAAAAATTTAAGTCTTCTAATACTATGGCAGCGAACTTCAATATTCAAACTCAAAAAATCATGATACTAGTTGAATTCTTCAGTAATTAATTGTTATTTTCATGAAAGCAAATCAAATTCCTATAATATAATGGTAGTGCAAACTTCAACATTCAAAATCAAGGAGTCGTACAAGCTGAATTGTACATTCTTGTTAAAATTTCTTAGAAGCAAATTAAATTTCTTTAACACAATGACAGCGCAAACTTTAATGCTCAAATTTAAAACATCATGATTCTATGTAAATGAACTATGATGAATTAATTTAACTTTCAAATGCATTAACATTTCTAACAATTCAATACCAATACATTCAAAATCATATTTAATAGTTGATAATACATGGATATGTCTTTGAAGGTGTAAATATGTTCTTCATACATTTCTATTTTATCAAGGCAAAACATTGACAAAATGAATTACACAAACAAACCTCATCCATATTGTGAAGACTGATAAACCCTCAAAATAAAGGTCAATGAAATAAATTACGAAATGAAAAATAAGAAACATAATTTTACAAAGTTAATAATTGTACTGATGGATTTCTCATTGAGTATTTCAAATTAAAATACTTACGTACATATATACATATTTAAACGTTCAAAAAATATTATTTCATTTATGACTAGTTTGGTACAACAACATGAAGTAAAAGCTATAATATTCTTTCAGCATAGGTGGAGAAATGGCTTACAGTCATCGAAAGGCTTGCACGTGTATACGAATTAAAACTCTGCATACATATCTTAAACGACCTCTAGTAACTTATCACTTCCCATCACAACGGAGCGCTTATGAGAGAAAATATTGTAATAAAATCAGATGTTGATATTGACCGAAATTAGCAACAGTTCAACAGAAAGTAATTTACCTGCTATATCGTTTTAACCAGCAGCGCATAAGAACTAAGCTCATATTTAATTATTTCAATATCGACAGTAAAAAGCTCGTCGCATTAATTATCCTTTTCATTCACTAATACCATGAATTGAATAATATTCCTTGAGATATCGAGGAGCACAATTGACACTGATCAGTTCACGTCTCAAGCTGTCGCGTCTTACAAGACGCGAATTTTGAGAAATTTTATCAGGCAACATTTTGCGGATCCGTGCTGGTCCGCAAGACTGACGCAGCGTTCTATTTGACTAAGTGCTCGTGGAAACAACTTCTCCTCGTATAATTTTATGTTTCTGTGTCCTTTGGTAGTGTGATTATGTGTCAGAAAACTATTAATTCAAAACGTGTTCTTGAACTAGCTGTACTTGTCAATTCGCCACCATGTATCGTGTGTTTGATAGCGGTGAACAGCCGGTTTCTAGAGCATTCAAGGATGCTTCTGGCAGCCGGCGAACCACCCACATTGAGTCAGACTAGCCGTTGTGATATTGTAAATTCTAGTGCTTCCTATGGCCAGTATGCTTCAGTGTAATGCTAGGAAAAACAGTTCAGATTCCAAATTAACAGTATTTTAGCAGGCCACTGAATGTGTGAATTTTAGAAACTGGTTCATTGAATTTGACTCTGAATTTTGAGCTGAATCTTGAACTTCAGTTTAACCAATCACAAGTGACGTGTTCAAGTATAAAAACATAGGATGTGAGCTAGCAAATAGCAGGTACTAGCAACTTCACAACTTAAACGTGCATAGCTCAAATTTTATTCAGAAACAAAAATATATTTTTTTTTCAATATCTTGTTGGCTCCTCACCAACGAGCTGTGCTGGACAAGTTGCGCCAGTCAGTAAGGTAGAAGCCTAGAGTTAAAGCATTTCAAAAAGTAGACTGGGAATATACCCAGAAATTTATGCGACCACTCGCCCATGTGATTTTGTGTTTTCAGGGCGACGTTGGTCAATGTGTACTTGTTGCCCTAGAGACAGTTCACCTGTATTTAAATTAAGTGATCCAAGTTTGGCGACTCATTTCAAACCCTTTCAGTATTAGGCTGATCAATGAGATAGCCATTTTTGACAATAGCTGATCTGCTGTAATTCAAGTTCTGATTATTCTGCGGCTGGATAGGCTGTAGTACTAGACCGCTGTCACTATTTTAACTTGCCCCTGCATCAGAGACCTAACCCTTTTACTTTCTCTCCCTCCGCAGGTAGAGTAAAGAAAAGCAAAATAGTCATTTTTTGTATGTTGAAATAGGCTATTCCATCGTGTGAGGGACCTTCCCCCATTGTTTGTAAGTACTCCAGGGTGTTGTCAGGTTGTTCCACCAAGGTTGCAACCAGCGCCATTGTAGCATTTGATTATGTAAGCAGTCAGAAACGATGTAAAGGCCGAGTCCCGGAAATTAAAATTAGTGTGCTAGTGTACTGTCCTCCTCTGACCACATTGCACGTATTTAATAGCTCAAAATTATAATGGGAGGATAAAAAACCTTCCATGTGTATGTTTACAAAATTGGATTTTGCATTGTTGTGTGCTCAGCACAAAGTATAAAAATGTATAGCTTATTTGGAAAGTCAAAAATTCTTTAATATTCTGACACAGATATCAAAATAGTTGTCATTAATGTGTGCGTGAGTAAACTGTCCTCCTTTGGTCCTATGTGTGCATTACAAATGTGTATCCGCCAATGTGTTATTCAGCTGGAGAGACTTATTTTTATTCTCGGTTATTGCAATGGCCGTCTCATTGTGTTATGTCTTTGGCATGACAATTGATTCCCTCCCATGTATTGCTATTCTCCTATTGCAATTTCTCATTGCTAGTCTCTTATCGACATTCTCTTAGCGCTATTCTCTTAATGCTATTCTCTTAGTGCTATTCTCTTAGGGCTATTCTCTTAGTGCTATTCTCTTAGTGATATTCTCTTAGTGCTATTCTCTTAGTGCTATTCTCTTAGTGCTATTCTCTTAGTGATATTCTCTTAGTGCTATTCTCTTAGTGCTATTCTCTTATCGTTATTCTCTGGAACTGGAATTCTTGCTGACATGAATCGACTCGTGAACTACCCAGATTCTTGAGACTGGCGAGATGGTTATTTGTCATTAGGATATCATACCTAGCTCTAGCATTATTTAGTTGCTCTTCGTATCTTAGTTAGCTACTTCTCATCTACATTCGAGGTATGAGTTTTCTTGTTATGCGGTACTATATACCTTAATTGGTTAGTCGTCTATGATCTTAAACTAGGAATTTTCTTAGCATGCGGCTATTCCTCGTATTGTCGTGCCGAACCTGAACTCTACTTGTTTGTGCAGTTCACGGAGTCAACGGGGCTTGAAATAAACTGAAGAAACCTCGTGTTGCAACACTTAGATCAATCTCCGCAGCCAAAAAGTCTTTCTATGTTTTCGGAGATTTTAACGTGGATCTGACAAATAAAAACAATCAGCTAAGCAAGATGCTGCACAGACTTAATCTTTCTCAAATGGTCCAAGAACCAACGCGAATTACCAACACTTCTAAAACTCTTCTTGACCTAGCAATTACCAACAATCCCCAAGCAGTACTCAGCACAGAAATCTTACCGTCCTTTTCTGATCACCATTCGGTAGAATGCCAAATCAATATTGCAAAAGAGAAACAGAAATCTAGTTACATTACATATCGCATGAAAAAACACTACTCCCCTGAAATATTTCAAGAAAAGCTATTAGACAGATGGAGTGAATTTCAAAGCAGGGAAAACACCGATGATGTCAATTTACAAGTTTCGCTTTTCAACGAAAATTTCGTATCAGCTCTTAACGAAAGCGCACCTTTCACTACGAAGAAAGTCAAGCCAAGAATTTCTAAATGGATAACAGATGAGATAAAACATTTGAGCAGAGCTAAAAGAAATTTGCAGCGTGAGTACAAACTGAATAAATCAGACAGTACGCGTCGAAAATTATACAAAGATCGTGAGAAGATCCTACGAAGAAAAGTTAAGGAAGCAAAACGGGACTACTTCCACAAAGAACTCTTGGCGGCAAAACAAAACCCTAAAAGAACTTGGGAAATCATTAGAGAAGCTGCTCAGTATAAAAATTCAGACTGCAAAAGCACTTTTGACAACCCCTCAGAAATGGCGAATGACTTTAACACTTTCTTCTCAAAAGTGTGCGAAGATGTTTTCAATGAAGTATCCAGGAAAGTTTCAGACACATCTACAGAGGCAAATCTTAGCGATGTTTCATCCCCAAATAGTAGCAACAAGTGGAGACCAAAGCCAGTTAGCGTCATAGAGATACGAAAAATCTTATACTCACTAAAGAATATTAAAGCGACTGGACATGATGGCATAAGCCTCCAACATATAAAAGACAGCTTCCCTGTCACAGCACCCTTTATTCGCTTGATAATAAATACATCTATAGTTACAAACAAGTTTCCCGATCAATGGAAACTATCCATAATTAAGCCATTACATAAATCTGGTGATATCGACATAGCGTCAAACTACAGACCAATCAGTCTCCTGCCTGTTATGTCCAAAATATTAGAAAAAGTAATAACAAACCAGCTCTCGTCTTACATAGACGAGTCACATCTACTGCATCGCAATCAATATGCTTACAGGAAGAATACCAGTACTCAGGACGCCCTGTTAAACATAACAGAAAAAATTTACAATGATATTGACCAAAAAAATTAACTCTCTTACTATTGCTTGATCTCTCCAAAGCTTTCGACAGTGTTCAGCATAAGAAACTTCTACAAAAAATTTCAAACCTCAGAATAGACACTCAGTGGTTTGAAAGCTACCTACGAAACCGCTCTCATGCAGTGTGCTTGAATAACAAAATGTCATCATTCATACCAAATAACTTTGGCGTTCCTCAAGGTTCAATCATCGGCCCACTCCTATTTTCAATTTTCATCAACGATTTCCCCACCATGCCGGCAAACA
Organism: Morinoia aosen; assembly: GCA_030386875.1. Classification (NCBI taxonomy): domain Eukaryota; kingdom Metazoa; phylum Arthropoda; class Malacostraca; order Amphipoda; family Talitridae; genus Morinoia; species Morinoia aosen. The sequence continues at coordinate 27,970,423 of CM059559.1, forward strand.
CAAAAATCTCAATGTATGCTGATGACGTACAAATTGCCATGACAAGCTCAACAGCGGATTTAACAGAAACACAAGCCAACGCTGAAAACCTTCTGAGAAATCTGAAATTGTGGTATGACCATAATGGCCTCAAACTTAACGCAAGTAAAACGCAATGCATTATTTTTGGATCACAGAATGCGACTGAAAATTTACCACCATTCAAGCTAACATTTGGAGACGATACAATTAAACCAGTCCATAAGGTTAAAAATCTGGGTGTTTGGTTTGACAAAAATATGACTTTCAATTCACACGTCGAAACAATGTGCAACAAAATTAACGGAACCTTAATGTTCTTTCATCGTATAAAGAACACACTTGACGAAAAATCTAGATTATTAGTGATTCAGTCTTTAGTTTTATCGCGTCTGGACTACTGCAGTCTTGTGTGGGGAGACTTACCTAAATGTCGTCAGGAAGAGTTGCAAAAATGTGTAAACTTCGCCGCCAAAGTGGGATGCAAAGGAAATTTCAATAAATACGATCATGTCACCCCTCTTTTAAGAAAACTCGACTGGATCCCAATTCCGAACAGATTCATGATCCAGAAAGCTCGATGAGTATTCTCCTCTATGTACCTCCCCCAAAGTAATGCAGAGGTGGTAAAATTTTTTCCATCTAATATCCCAAACGAAAGACCAAACCGGAGGAACGATGTTTTAGTCAGTTACCGTTCATCTAACGTGGGACAAAAAGCTCTCTCAGTTTCTGGAGCTTTTTTGTGGAACAAGCTTCCCCAGCATATCAAAAACTCTAAAACTGGAAAAGAATTTAGAGTAAATGTGTCACGTCATTTTGCATCTCTGTCATAGGGCCTGCAGCATCTCGGTGTGAACTTCCCATCTATCAGAAATTTTAATTTTTCCTGAAATTTCTGTTAGAAATTTAGAAACTATTTCATTTTACATTTGCTAAGCGATTCGTATATTCATCTTACTTATTTCTGTCGACAACAATGAGCACCACAGCCGTGAGTTCAGTGCAGCAGAACGAACGTTCTTTCCATAATTAGGAGTATTTCCTCATCTATATTTTGTTATTTCTTTCTCTTTTCTGTATTAATATTTAACGTCCGTATGAAAAATATACCATGAAATACATTTTGTGTGTACACCAATAAACAGGTTTATAGATGTGAGGGTTGTGCAAAGTTTATAATGAATTAAATTTTTGGCTAACGTTGTCTCGCTATTTCAAAATCATTCTCGAAGATGTTTTCACTCGATTTTCGGCTGAGCTGGGGGGAAAGGGGTAATTTAAGCATTGCATTTAGTTTTTTTATTTTTATTTATTTATTTTTTTTTTTTCTCGTGCGTTCAGCGCACACTAGCATTGAACTTTCAAATCGGAAAAAACTCTAAATTTCTGTAATCAAAATTATTATTTTGGATCAAGGCCTAATCTTCCTATATGTGCCAATTTTGTGAATATTCTCCACTCAGATGTGATATCCGGCCACAATGTTACTCCATTTTATCCCACGTACACATGTCCGTATAATGCTGATGAGTTGTGTTGCTTCTTGACTATAACCTGATTTTTCTTTAAAATTTCTGTGAAGAAATTAAAAAACAGCTCATTTTTATGTTTTTCGAAGTTTTCTCTTCCTTTTAGTTATTTTTTGCGAAAAATTTCTTAGGATTACAGTGAGCTCAGCTGTCATTTTCTGTGTAGTAGATGGTAGGTTGATTCTTTCTTTTATCTTATATATGTATTTTTTCTAATATTTTATTTTCAATAAGTATATATATTAATATGTGTGTGTACGTGTGTAGGTATATATATGTATCTACATAAATAGATATACATGTTTCTATTTCATTTCTTTACGCAAAAACCATTCGGTTATTGAATTTTATTGCAATAGCGAAATGATTCGAAAATAGATCTAGCACTTCCCCAGAGGGCGTTTCTGTGAATGGGATTAATGTCATATATAATTAATGAAATAAAGTGCAATTTGAGCATATGAATCGTAGTAAAATTATCTTTCTGTCCGTGTGTTGTACAAGCTATGAATTTTGATATTGAATATATGTTTGTTTACCCATTTCTACCAATATTTTGTAGATATTTGTCAATCATGAGTGGTTACCGGCTTACACTGTATCTCTATTTTATCCCATGTACCCATGTCCGCATGATGTGGTGAATATCGAGAAGATATGAAATATGTTTTTGGTGGTGATAGGGCTTTGCATATTTTTAGGGCATATTTTTCATTTCTCATTCAACTACCCTTGACAGAGATAGACTATTGGCAAGCCACGCGTAGTTTGTCTATTAGTACGCCTCGTATATTTTGTCTATTAATATGCCTCGTATGGTCTATCTATTTTGTACACCTCTGATAGCTTGTCTATTAGTACACCTCGTATAATTTGTCTATTATTATGCCTCGTATGGCTTATCTATTTGTATACCTCGGATGGTTTGTCAATTAGTACTCCTAGTATAGAACTTTTGTTAGACTACTAGCACACCACGAATGGTTTGTCTATTAGTACGCCTCGTATATTTTGTCAATCAATATGCCTCGTATGGTATATCTACTTGTACACCTCTGACAGTTTGTCTATTAGTACACCTCGTATAGTTTGTCTATTATTATGCCTCGTATGGCTCATCTACTTGTACACCTCGGATGGTTTGTCAATTAGTACTCCTCGTATGGAACATTTGTTTTAGGATGCCCTATATTTAAGAAACTTTTAAAAGCCAATATGTTGGCATGTATGTAGCATCTGCTACATAAGAGTAAAATGATAAAAATTTTCATTCGCACGTAAATAAATTAATTATTAGCACTAAAAATCTTACTCTAAATTATTATTAATTATTTTCTACTTCTAATTCGTAATCATTGAAGTTTTTGTGTAAATACATGAGAGATAAAATAATCAATCGACATTTCGAGTTTTAAGCCGCCGGAAGTGGCAACACCCAAGCGCGACGCTTGAACTCATTCACTCACTCACTCTCTTTCGTGACTCTCTAGCGTGCGTACAGCTCTCGTAAGTGAAAGAAATTAAGTGTGAGAATAGAGAAAACCTGGTAAAGTATACAGTGTAAATTCTCCGTGTGCATGGTGTTAAACTTAAGGATCTGTTCATCGTCGTGATGTAGGGATAAACTTGAAAATAGTGTTAAAATTCTTAGACTAGCATGTTTTATTTCGAGTGCTACCTCAACGTGACAAAGCGTATAAATTTGCGTGTCACGATTCATTTCCTGTGTCGAGTCATTAGTATATCCAACTACGTTTGTGCCTTACTACAAAGTTATACACCTTGCAGCTGTCATATTAACTCAAGATCCGTTCACGGAATACTGGTGATAGAGCGCGGCTAAAACGCCGGCGTCTTTGTTGCCGGTGTCTTTGTTTTCCAAAACCTTGCGGAGCACAAACTGCCGGCTCGTGTCATTACTCTGTGATTTAAATCGCACTTTATGCATGTGGAATAATATTTCTTTTTACAACATACTTGCAGTAGTTTTCTTAAACGTGTTTGACGGGTAAATAATGTACGTGCCGAAGGGTAGAGAGAGACGAGAAGATCTTTCGAGTGTACTTGGTGCAGGGGTTACAGATCTCCAAATGCGACTCTAGAAGCCGCGCACGTCTTTATATAGCTCTAATATTTTGCTGACTAAGCTAGCGCATTGCGGTACCCCGCAACAGGGCGTTGAACTCGCGTACATACGAACATATGTATGCCTAACTGCGCAACTGCGCCGGTACATACCTCCCCCTTCACATGATTGAACATCACCCACAACAGAAATGAAACAAGGGGAAAATCGCAAACCAAAATCGGCATAGTAAGCTAAAGGCATCCAAGTTAGGAAAACCAAAAAATAAGAATTACTCTTCGTGGCTAACCAACTGCCAGTAATAGTAAAAACAAACGCATCAAATTAAATTCGACAAAGCATCGCGAAGAAAAACACCAATACCCCCACCACCAAAGAAACAAGGGAAGAGCCTCAGCTCATATACACAAGTAAAATGCAAAAAAAAAATTTTTCGCGCACACGAACAGTGCAAGGTACATACAAAAACAACAAAAAAAATTTTTTCTCGCAACAGAAAACCCTCAGCAAAGAACATAAAAAAAACGCGTCGACATAAAGTTGACAATAATCGCAAGATAAAAATATTCCGTTTCTAACAGGATAATCAACATCCAAAAACAGAAAAAAAATCCACGGTCCTAGCAACCAGGATTTAAATTACTTTCCATTGAAAGGAAAAAAAACTCAAGGTATATATGAAAACAAAAACGCTAAACATCAACGTAGAACATGAACATCACGATCAATTCTCGCTGAATACAGGTGAAGTCATGAGGCAAATACGGTTGTTGTTAAAAAAAAATAAACGCACTTGCGAAATATGTACTAAAAAAATTTTATTTATCGTTTATTATTCAACAACAAAAAAATAATTAAACAACGCACGTACATACCTCGTACAATTATAACGAACTCGCCATGGAATTTAGTTAAAAACAATATCTCGCATGAAAAAGAATAACGCAATGCCTCTGAATTAAAGCTAACAAAATATTCGCATAAATTGAATTATTGAAAACGAAAACGAAATAATTCATACTGATATACCTGAACATGGTATTCTTCTCGAGCATCATCGCGAACAAGGAAAAATTAGATACTAAACACACATATGTTGAATAAACTTAATGCTAATTCCTGAGTAAATATTTGAACATCCGATTACATCGCTTCTTAACGATTAACGCCCTATAGGCGACACCCCAAAATCGTGAAGTACTGCTGCACTGATCTTTCTTTATACTTCATTACTCGCTTGCAGTTGGCGCAACTGCTGGTCAGCAGTGCTCGACCGCAGTTGCTGTCGACGGAGGATGGCATCTTCAGATCGCAAACGCTCCGTCATCATATTTAATTCTCGGCGAAAATAGAAGAAAGAGACTCCTAACGCCAATGTTAAAGGGAAAAGAAGGAGAAGACCTACGTCCGAAACCCTATCTGGGAGGATGTCAACCAGGGCGTTCGCGCGCACCCAGTCCTCCGACACTCTGCCTTGGTGTTGCTCCAAAGCGTTCGTAAGCGCCTCCATGCTGACATGGGTCAGACGGTTTCCCATCGTGGACGTCAGGAACGTAGCGTTAACGTCCTGAAATTGAAACAGATACAGTCCGATTAGCACGGCCGCAAATAAAATAACAGGAAAACAATAGTAAGAACAGCAAAGATTTGAAAAGGACAGTCGCAATGAAAAGAAACAAACGGCGAGTCCGCACGGCTCTGGTCCCGAGCAGGCTCGGCCGCTGCTCAGCTAGTGCATAAACAACTCTGGCGTCAGCACTCCTCTCGCACAGCAATGAGGTGCCGCGCCATATAAGCACATGGTGCGTATTGAACCTCGCATAAATGTGAACAGATGCAAACCTTGGCTGTAAAATGAAAATGAGTTACATCCTCAAAGTCGTACGTAGAACCTACGATACATCAAAAACTAAAATGTAAAACAAATACATACATTAACATAAGAAGAATTCCAATTAAAATGATTCATAAAAGTAAACATCGTAGCAAAAATCTGAGAATAGAAATACAACAGCACACAAAAATAAAATGCTAAACAGAGGAACACAGTCAGTCGTAAGTCGTACATATGTTTAAACTGTTTTACGTAAAGGTAGAACGTGGTTCATGTTGCTCTTGTAAGTCTTATTTCCAATTTTTAATTCTACGTAATTTCGATTAATTTTTGTAATGATTCCCGGACCTACCCATGAAATATCCAACTTATGTTTTCGCAGATGATTGCGTAACAAAACTCTATCCCCGAGGACAAAATTTTTATTTTTACGGCGAACATTGGGGTACATAGTTCTGTCCCTGGTGTTATTAATTATCACAGCTCTAACGTTTTCAACAATGCGGGCTGCTTCCTTAGCTCGAGATTTTACGATATCCACGTCGGTTTCGTAACTGTAATTGGTTTTGAAAGTTACGGCGCTAAAGTTTGGACATGTATCTCGATTGAAAATGATATAAGAAGGTGTATCCCCCAACGTAGTATTTAACGCATTATTAATTGTGTTCTCGGTGATGTTGAAACATTGATCCCACTCTGTGTGAACTAAAGAATTAATATATAATATGAGTAAATTAGTTATTTTACGGTTGTTTCGCTCCACAATAGCATTACTGTGCGGGCTCCACGGTAGAACCTCTTTTTTCGCAATGGAATGAATTTGAGTCAATTTTTTAACTGCCGCAGATTTAAATTCTCAAGCTTGGTCGCTAAGAAGCGTTTTAGGATACCCGAAGGTCGAGAAACAGTCGTCGAGACAAGAGACAACTGTTTCTGCTAAACGATCCGCTGTGGCGTAAAGCTTACAATAACGAGAAAATAAATCAATGACTATCAGTATGTATTTATTCTGCTGACCCGTAATGGGTAATGGGCCTAGGAAATCCATTGAAACTATCTCGAAAGGTTCTTTAGCAATTGGTGCGTCTAAAATCTTAATAGGTACAGTACTACTAGCTTTAAGAATTTTACAGACATCACACATTTTGACAAATTTACGAATGATAGTTTTCTCTAGCAAATGGAAATAACGTAATTTAAATTTAAACAATGTATGCGTGACATCAGTATGATACAAGGAATGTATGCTGAGCACCGCCTTGTTCATTAATGATGTCGGCATCACTGAAGTTAGAATAGTACTTTCCCTAGAGTCTATCTGTCTTCGTCTGTAAAGTATGTCGTTCAAAATCAAGTATTTTTGTAAGTCAGGAATTGTAGATGCACTTCCATTTAGTAATGCGTACTTTACTTCAGAACAGAAAGGGTCCTGCCATTGCTCAGTCCGAAATTCGTCAAGAGTCCAAGATACATCCTTCAATTCAGGCACGTAGTCAGTGAGCTTAGCGGGCGCAGCCACCGCTGGTGCCACTCGATTAGAGTACGTCCCGTCTGTTATGTCTATGTCTGGGTTCAGTGCTCCACGCCGTGTCGTCACTGGGAAAGCGTCGACCTCATTGAACTCAGAACAGTCTTCAAGATCAGAAATAGTCAATTGCTCAGGTAAGCGGCTTAGACAATCCGCAATGATATTTTGCCTACCAGGGAAATATTTTACAACTGGATCGAACGATTGAACTGATAAGCACCATCGTGCCATAGCTGAGTCGTCAGGAAGCTTTTTGAAAAACAAGGGCTGCAACGGCTTATGATCCGTGTACAGATAGATTGGATATCCAAGAATAAGGTATTTGAAAGCTTTTAGCGCACTTACGATAGCGAAGAATTCTTTTTTAGTCGTGCTATATCTCTTTTGCGTCGAGTTTAAACTCTTACTAAAATATGCTATCGGTTTCATTGATTTATTTGAATCGTTGCCGTGCTGTAAAAGCACTGCCCCTATACCAAAATTAGAAGCATCTGTAAATGCGTGGAAAGGCTTATTAAAATCAGGATGTCGTAAAACGGTATCTGATGTCAAAACAGATTTAATTTTTTCAAAAGCTTTCTGACACTCAGGCTTCCAGATAAACTCAACGTTTTTTCGCAATAATTGATAAAGCGGATACGAAATCGAGCCGAACATAGGGATATGGCTCCGGAAATAGTTTGCTACACCTAAAAAACTCTGCAATTCCTTTACGTTTCGTGGAACGGGAAACTTTTGCAGCTTCTCCGATTCCTTGCAACGAATGCCGTCTGCCGACACTATGTGACCTAGGTACTCTATCGAGCTCTTTAGGAATTGACATTTCTCAAGCTTAAGGGAAAGATTCCCACTACGTAGTTTCTCAAAAACACTATTTAAATCTTTCAGATGTTGGTTCATGGATTTTGAAAAAACTAATATATCATCGAGGAACACGAAACAAAGTTTACCGATGATATTGGTAAGAACAGAAGAAATTATGCGTTGAAATACAGAAGGACTCTAGGACAGCCCAAAGGCAGCCTTTTAAAATGGAATTTCTCATAACCAATACTGAACGCGGTAAATTTACGGCTACTTTCTTCTAATTCGACCTGATGAAAGGCCGAACGTAAATCAAGACTTGAAAAAATGCTATTACCACCGAGGGTGTAAAGAATATCGTCAATTCTGGGGATTGGGTAACTTTCTTTGATAACCATTTTATTAAGCTCTCGGAAGTCAATCACTGGACGAATCTCGCCCGACTTCTTCTTCACAATGATCAAAGGAAAGTTATAGTCCGAACTGGACGGTTCAATAATACCTTGATCCAACATCTGCTTATTCGCTTGCACCAAATCATCTCGGTATTTATGTGGAATTCTATATGGTGGGATGTTAAGTACTGGAGCATTTGGTTTCAATTCAATTTTATGTCGCATTACATTCGTAACGGCAATAGTTTCGCCTTCTAACGTAATTACGTCTCTAAAATCATTCAATAAATTTATCAGTAAAGGTTTAACGTCATCGTCGTCACAAAATACGTCGTCACTCATCAGAGGACGTCGTTCGCTCATACCTCCTTCTGGTATATCGTCTTTCTGTGCATTAGTTCCTACTTCGTCAACACGAGTATTGTTGCAACAATGCCCCGCTTGGTCAGATCCTAACCCAACGCCTTTACCAGTGATGGTATTAAAGCTTCCACCATAACAACTGTCGACTTTGGGTAGATCCGCCGTACCGTTGACATCACATACATTTGCTTCATGCACAGCTTCGTGCACCGTAGACATATATATTCTTGATCTATTTCCATATCGTCAATTTCTTCAATGTTACTCAACATGCTATTTTCACTCAGGTATACTACGTCATCCGAGACGTTTAAAAGCATGACAGGGACAAAACCATTCGACCCTATCTTCACTACTGATTCGGCCACATAAATGCCATTGCCAAGAATTTTCTTATTCATGATATACTTCCCGGGTTTAGCCTTCTTGACATACCCATTAATTACTCGTAAACAATTACTCGGCATTTCCACTGAACCACAGTGAACAACTATCGCTCGTCTTTTAGTTTTTCTCACTTTATTCGTTGGCTGTTTAGTTTTACTTTCTTTTTTCGCTGGGGTACCCCACTGCTCTGCAGCATTCATCTCTAGGCCATTTCGTCGCCTATCGCCATTTTCTTGGCTTGCATTTCTTGTTTCCCTCTGCTTCAGCAGATATTTCTTTATACGCCTCCTATTGGCAAGCATGTCAGCCATCAGACATTCTGGATTATTTACAGTATTTAAAAATACCTCTCTCTTACTTTGGCCGTGCAATTCTCGCACATCATGAAACGGCACTTTTACTCCGTCAAGAACTATGAATCCTTCCTTAAAATCAATCACAGCATCTTTCAAAATATCCCTACCGAGGATTACATCATAATTAAATTCGCCATCCTTCTACATCAAAGCGCTAGTATTTACTTCTTTATTATTAGGCAGGGTAATACAAAGATCAAGTTCACCTGTTACCTGGCTTTTTGAATTTACACCCTTGATACTCAAAGCACTAGGCCTAATTCGCTCGTTAAGGCCTTTTAAATTTCGGTAACTCACTAAACACCGGTCGCTACCGCTATCGATAAGAGCGCTCATCAATTTTGTATCATGTCGCAGAATAATCGTAGGTTTTTTAGATCGCCTCAATGAAAACAAACCATCGCTTTCCTTCCTTAAACGAACTTCTTTCATTATCGTCGCTGACAAACAAACTTCTACAGGTAATTCAGAATTTGCACCTACATCAAGTTCTTGTTCACCTAGTAATTCGAACTTATTTTTACACGGAAATTGCGGATCCACCACTTCAGTCGACTTAGTTATAGTATCTGGCTTCAACACCACCACATCATTGGTAACGAGGGCTGTGGATTCACCCTGGGGCACTGGTAACTTACCCCTCTCTACACCAACACTCTTCAACTCATCTGATTCTTCTCTAAAAAATCATCGCTCTCAGAAGCTGCAGCGTAGTACGCTTCACCTCTACCCCGGCCTCGACCTCGTGAATTACATTCACGTGCAAAATGTCCAACCTTGCCACACCTGAAGCAAGCATGACCGCGGAAATTCGATTTATTCTGACCTCTTTGTTTCGTACACATACTTTGTACATGACCTGTGGTATTGCAGAGTGAACAGAAAGGTTTAGACCGATCATTACTAGTCTGCTGTGGAGTGTCCACGTGTGCTTCGTGACACTCCATTGAACCTAGAGGTCTATCGCCAAAATAGGCATGCTGTTTTCCCCGTGCAAATCTAGCAGGTCTCCAACCTTGTCGGAAAAATGGTCTCCGTCCCTGAAATCGTCGGCTGTTATGTTGTGAGCTATAGAAAACGTCGGGGAACGATTCTTTCTCGTCACACACAGTCGCGTCAGGTACGTCCACCAAATAGGTCTCTCTTGTCGGGTACGAGTACTGGACACTAGGCTTGCGCGCAATTATTTCTTTGCTCTCAGGGTTATTCCGCACCGCGGAGACAAGACGAGCTAAAAGCTCTTCAGATGTAATGAAAGGTCGCGAAAATATTTTCTTGCAAAAATTTTCCTCCAATAATGGGGCAAGTATTGCTGTAGCTAGGCTAAAAACTACCAAATCTCCTGCGAACTTTTTCAAATCATTTGCATTTGCACTAGCAATGACAAAAGGATGTCTTTGTAACGCTACTTCTGGGCTATTGAGAATGTGGTCGCTCAAATTTCGGATCTTAGCCATCGCCGTGACTAACTGAGCAGCTAAACCTTCATTACGTAAGAGCCGTAGCTGATTTAAATCACACGCTAACGCGTGCACTGACCGTTCTCCTTTAGATACATAAATATCATCTAGAATATCGACAACCTGGTCGAAAGAGTAGTTAATATCAGGGTTGACAAGTTTAGTAACTACACCATTGAAGTCACTAACACTTTTGTGTGCGCTTCGCACAAGCAATTCTTTCCTAGCCTCATCAGACGAGATGTCAGGAAGTAAACACATGTACGCTTTTAGGTTGGCAATGTGAGTTCTAAACGTTTTTGTCTCACAGAAGTCAGGGTCATGACCTCGTTTTCGGCCACGGTATAACGGAAGCTCGGCGTTTGAAAGTATGGGACTGCCTCTTTGCAACATCGTAGTTACACTACCACTCGTCGTCGGACCACTCGCGGTCGTCACTGTCGTCATACTCGGAGAACTGAACGTGAATGTCTGAGTAGTCATGACGGTAGACACAACTGTCGTAGGCACTGGTCCTGATATAACTGTCGTAGGCACTGGTCCTGACATAACTGCCGTAGGCACTGGTCCAGACATAACTATTGCTCCAGGTAACGTACCACTATATGTCGGCACAGATACTCGTCCACTACTAGTCGTTGTGTCTGTCGAACGAATGAACTCACTGTCTCAATCAGAATCCGATATCATATCGCACAGCAACAAAGAAAAGTGTTACAGAGCCAAAATCACCCTCACAAAAATAAATCAATTAAACGGCACAACGCTAAAATCCTACCCCACAAAAATAATATAATCACACGTCAATAAGATAATCACACGTCAGTGACCCACAACAAAAATAGTGTGAATTTAAATACCAAAAATTGTTTCACCGACGCCGAAACTAACCGAAACACATTATCAACGAATAACTCTTTACAATAATTCAATTGGACCGCTCTCAAACAATATAAAATGACGCCGAGCACTATTACAGAGCATCCGACCCGTATATATATAATAATCAAAACCTAAAAATATCAGTGTACTCAACTGATCTCGCGGGAGTACAGCTACACCCGCTCAGCAGTCGTCGCAGCCGTTGTCAAGGTCGAGCGTGGCAGAGTGCTCAGCCTCAGCAGGACAGGATACGTCGCAGCTGTTCTCAAGGTCGCGTGCGAAGCTGTGTGCACAGGCACAGGCCAGTCGACGAGTCAGCCGATGCCAAGGTCGTACGCCCAGCGCCACGAGACAGCAGAGCGGCTATGCCAACACCAGCACGTAGCGTTAATGTACTTTGCACAGTCTCACAGTTTCTTTATAACTTTTAATGATGTTAACGCAGTTTCTTTATATTTTTTAATAACACTGTTCGGTATGGAAAGTGATATCACATACACTCAACACAATTGTTCTCGTAGATACTGAATCACCACCGTTGTTCGTAGAATCGTTTTTAGCACATACACGAAGGACACGAACTCGTAGACGCCCACGTCACTCCTTCCGATGGTAATTCACGCAGAGCTGCACGTTGCAGTGGTCGCCGTCCTTTTCCAAGGCAAAACGCACGGTATAAGTTTCTCCAAGAGGGACTTTGAACTCCAAATCGTAAGTATTTTTCAGACGCTCTTCCGAAACACGTTTCACAGCAATACGAAAGACGTTATTGTATACTTCCGGGGCTTCTTCAACGTCTCTTCCGGTCACAGCACCCTTCTCCATATTAAGTTTATCGTTGTCGGACAAATTGATGCACTTTCCACGAAGCGATGCGCAGATTCCACCCGTACAAATCACGAGACTTTCCGTAGACACACGATCTACACAGGATCACCGTCGAATCTCCAGACGTAACTTCAGCCTTCCTAAAGCCCGTATGAGACGGTGGCAAGAAGTGGCACTCATGGGTGCGAGAGATGCGCTCTCTTCTCCGAAGTCATGGCGGCCGCCGTCACCAACACAATGCAATGTTATTACACGAGACGGTGTTGGCGTGCCACAGACACGGCGCGCAGTAGCGCACGGAAATCAGAAGCTGGATTTGTTTTCATTATTTTATTCACCAATACATGTCTTTCAAGTCATGTTCATTTTCGACGGTTAATTCACAGAAATTCAAAATTAAAACATGGTTAATTAAATGCATTATTATTATTTTAGGGGTTCTGAGACCAGCAAAATATATATACCATTTAGAAACGAATTATGAAATTAATATGGCTCAATATCTGAGTCATATATATATGATTAACAACTAGTGTGGAATGCGTGGCGCCCGTGAATGCAAGCAACTACGCTTGATTGCAATTGAAGGTTTTTTTTGCACGGTGGAATGCAGATTGATTGTCGTAAATATGAAAAACATCCAATACTGGTAATACTGAGGCACTTGTACACACAATTGCAGCATGTGCATTGGTACAGGTAAATCTAATTTTAAGAGCAGGTACCATCTTTAATAATGCTGCATCGTACATTAAAATAGCTCTGATGTAAGTGAAGAAATGACTATCACCACATTTTATATACTTAGTTCGATTATTTAATGCTTGGTTTAGTCATCAGGCTGACATACAAACTTTAACACTGTACTGACTGTATTTTGAACAATAATAAATATGAGTATTAGAGAAACGAATTGAAAATTTGTACATAGCGGTACAATATAAATTTACACTAGAACACTTACTCTCCTGAAAAAGTACAAATAGCGTATACATGCTAGTTTCCGTCATTTTTTACTTCTGCATAATGTAACTGCGATTTCGAACTTCCGAAAAAAAATCATAATAGTAATTTTTATGCAGGAAACAAGAGAAGTAATAATACATGTGGAAGAACTAACTTGTTACCTACATTGGGCTGAGAATGAAGTATTTCATACAATGACGAAGAAGAGGCGCAATGAATGTCACCTTCGTCTAAGAATGGGAATACTATTGGAAATGGGAATCGCAATTTGGGAATACCATTTCATCAGTTCCTGTACCTGATTTCTGGGAATCTTTTTAGTTTTGTTTTCCTGCCTGAACTGCGACTGAAGTGTATTTATTTATTTACTCTGGAGTTAATTCAATCTCTGGCTTCATTTCTTTAAAGATGTTGTTTAGTGCTATTTTTCGTAGAGATCTATCTCTATACTCGCTACTTATCTCTCTACATAAACATGGGTGTGTTCTGAGAATTTCTATAAATAATATGGTCGACCGCCTGCACCAGTCATCCAGCGGCGGAGGTGAAGGGAGAGAACAACTTATCGCAGACATCCTTCTCATACGAAGCCTGGCTAGCTACTGAGACAGCGTCGGCGTGCATGTTCGCCGTATCGTGCAGAGCGCGATCACGGATTTTCACACTCGTGTAAGTTCGAACACGACCATAGAGAGCAGAGTTGCGACAGAAAGAGAGGAAATGGGAGGAGCTAGCGATGTTACGCGCAAATGTTCACACTCGATCCCACCGTCTCATATGGGCTTTACACACTGAAGGCACTCAACCTTCTCCACTTCACAAGGAAAATTATATCACTCGCGGGTCGATACATATACTGGCCACCAGTGTACCTGCCGAAGGGTAGAGAGAGACGAGAAGATCTTTCGAGTGTACTTGGTGCAGGGGTTACAGATCTCCAAATGCGACTCTAGAAGCCGCGCACGTCTTTCTATAGCTCTAATGTTTTGCTGACTAAGCTAGCGCATTGCGGTACCTCGCAACAGGGCGTTGAACTCGCGTACATACGAACATATGTATGCCTAACTGCGCAACTGCGCCGGTACAATAATTAGGAATGCCTTTTATTAATTTCGTACGGATTATAGAGTACGAAGATTATTCATGTATATGCCTGCTAAAGTTTTAGTTCTTTTTCACATTTCATTACTCCATAAATCTTGCGCTTAATCGCATCTATACTCAATATAAATCACTATCCACAATTTAATCATTTTTCCTTTATTCTTGCGGCAAAAATATATACTTGCATCTGCCATCGTGAACGCGTACTACTTGCGTACAAAAATACTTCGTGAACGCGTACGTTGTTTTGCCGGCGTTTATTGCAAATGGCGGAGCGTAGAAACCGCCGGGTCATTGTCACTTTAATGTTCACTGATTGTGTTGCGGAATATTTTCTTTTTGCTGCAAGCGACACGTTTAGTGTTTCTGTTCTCAGGTAGTTATTATTCCTTTGTTTTTTTTTACCAATGATGCTTACAAGTGCTTTTCAGTAGGATTGAGATCTTAATGAAAGTTAGGATTTTTTCCCTGTAATTTCTCGTACGGAAATAGAGATGTTGTAGAGTAAACAAAAAGGTATTAATTCTCATTCTATGCATTTTAGCTATTTTCTTATATTTCCTTCCTGCTGCATGAATCACGTGTTATCCAGTCACACGAATTTGCCATAATTCCACAAAATGGAATCACCGATATTGTTGCTCTTAAAAAAATCACAAGTAGTTCATTACCAAAAATTTCCTTTAAATTTCATGCCTCTATTTAAAGTAAGAGCAGTGGTAAAAGAGTTTTGCCAGTTCTAAATTGATTCTATCCTACTTTGAGCTTGACAAAAGAGAGATAAATTAAATTAGCTCGTGTCGGATCTGTAGGATTTCTCAGAGAGTCTACTTTGTGGGAGTTTATCATTTACGATGTGGGGACTGTCAGTGGTGGAATTTTTTCTTGATGTCTCCTGGGACTGCTCATCCAGCGTTTTCGACTTTTGCAGAACCTCAACGACATCGCCAAACGCCACCACACACACACTCCCTGGGCCTGAGAGACCTCACATACAATCTATTCCTTTTGCGATTCATATGGGTTATTTTTGAAGCTAGTAAGCCTAAGACTCCACTCTCCGGGTAGCTAAACTACCTGCTTCGACTACGATAACTCGCTTGTCCAGCTTGGGATTAATAAAGCTGATACTTTAAAGTGACACCACCAAACGTCACGGTTTTTTTTTAAAGGCGTATGCTACTAGTTAGTCTAAATTGGGCTTATATAAATTCCCAAACACAACTCATTACATCCTGCCGACACCATCGCGCGCCGGACCTAGCTGGGACGGAGAGGCTCACCTAGAGAAAATCTTCCAGTCAAGCTCACCGCCAGTCAGCCTGGCGTTGCTCCGAATAAAGACCGAGCTGAGTTCCCTTGCCTCATTAACCTTCTCTCACGTTTTGAAAACACTATCGAGCCAAAAGAAAGATTAGGGTTGGACGTTAATAACAATTATGAATAAAACCCCCATCATCTCCAATCCTTAGGGTACGGCCAGACTGAACGCGTTGGCGCTGACGCGTGCGTACGCAGGCAGTGGCTGCAACATTAAATACATGTGTTGTCCTGAGAGCGGCCACACTAGACGCGCGCGGACGCAGGCAGACCAAAGCGCACAGACGCCGCGTCGCGCTGTCGAAATTCAGGATTACTTGGGAGAAATATTTGACGCTGCGCGGCGCGTTCAGTATGTCTCGAGCAGCCGTGAGTGATGGATGTGGAGCAGCTACTCTCTTCTATTCAGGCAGTGCCTGCCATTTGGGACGCTTCTCACCCTCAGCACAGCGACAGGGTGTTCATGAGCAACCAGTGGTCAATGATAGCGGATGCACTGCAAGTTTCAGGTGAGAATTGTAGCTGTGTTCAAGACCTATACCATACTAGTAACGCTTTAAAGTTTTCCTTGACATGAAGATTAGTGATGTATCGGTATCGGCAGTATCAATGATTTTTGCTGGTATCGATATCATTATTGGCAAAATCCTGCCGATACTTTCCAATAATACATATTTTATCATTAAAATGATGGTCATCAATCATGAAAGAAAAAGTGTTCCTTTCACAGCTAGTAAATTAGTTAGCTAATTGTTGAATTACAGCGTTTAATCAGGCTCGCTAACTAAATTTACTTCTTTGATTTCCCGATGAGTCACGAACCGTCAGTGGGTGAAAGCTATGTAGCATGAATAGTTGAACACAGTAGCGATATAAAATTATTATACTTCTAAAACACCTAAATAGAGTGACCCAATTTTCATTTCATAAATTATGTGACAGGCTAACTGACATCAAACAAATGAAATTAAGTTTAAGGTGCATTTTAAAGTTTTTGTAAATTCAATATAGAAGTAGTTGAAAATTAAAATTTGATTCAACTAGTGAATCGTCATATATTACGAAGCTAATAATTTTATTATAATTTTGCATGTATATCGCCGTACATTACGAATCTTGCATTTTTCTTTTGTTTTAAGATGTTTGAAAAATTCACGAACAATCTTCTAGTTGGTTGCGTGTTCGCGGATCTTTTCGGTTTCGGGGCCTATGAAGATAGGAAAATTATAAAATTTAGCAAAATTCATTTCCTTTATTGCAGAAAACAAAATCCGTCACTTTACACAAGACTCGTGTAAATAACATTCAAATTCAATTTAGTACGATGTTTCTTTACAATACATATGCCTGCCATGGAACTTTTCCAACATCAGAAATAAAATAATCTTTCAATTTGTTTCTCACATTTGCTGCAATTCGTGAGCTGTTTCTGTCAGCAGGAGCAGTCGCATGTTGTTCATTTGATTCAAAGAATTCATGTGATGCAGATGCCAGCTCCATGTCCACTCTCTCCCTGACAACAATCATATTGTGAAAAACTGTTATTGCTTTTGTGATTTCCACTGCATTCTCCACACTGGTTTCAATGGATTTTGTCAAAATTCTAAATTTCGAGGTCATTACTCCAAAAGCACACTCTACACAACGCCGAGCTCTAGATAGGCGATAATTGAAAATTTTTTTCGTTTCCTCTAAGTTTTGACGTGGGTATGGGCGCATCAAATAAGGGAGCAATGGGTAGGCTTCATCTCCTACTAAAAGAAATGGTGTTTCCTCATCACTCCCGGGTAGCTTCATCGATTCGGGGCAATTGAATTTATTTTCCTGCATGCATTTATACAAGTCACTATTACGGAACACTCCACCATCGCTCTGCTTACCAAATGCTCCAACGTCAACACATACAAATTTGCATTCGTGATCTGCAACACCTTGGAGAATTATTGAAAAAAAATGCTTGTAGTTAAAATACAGAGATCCAGTTTGGTTTGGGCATGTTACGCGAATGTGTTTGCCGTCTATCGCGCCAAAGCAGTTGGGGAAATTCCATTTTTTATAAAACTGCTCTACAATTTCACCACACAATTTTCGATCAGGGTAAGGCATAAATATAGGTTGAAGGTTCCTCCAAATCGCTTTGCACGTCTCCGTCACAATAGTTGCAACTGTTGATTTTCCCATCCTGAATTGAAAAGCCAACGATCGAAAGGACGATCCAGTTGCCAAGTATCTGAAAAGAAGAAAAATTATTTTTAAAATGCTATATTAGTCAATTTAAGTGATAGATCATTTCTTTTTTTCCAGAAGGAGCAGCAAGGAAGAAGTATAAAACCCTGCGTGATAAATTTCGAGTGGAATTGAAGAAACTTCCGCAAGGAAAGTCGGGAACCGCAGGACTTCCCCCTGAATCTTATGAAAGCAAATGGCCTTTTTTTAAAATGTGTTTCTTCATGAAAGATCAAATGTACGGAAAACAGACAATTGGGAATTTGGAATTTGTCGGAGATGGCTTCGAAGCAAAACTGCACTGATGGACAGCAATCCGAGTCGATGAGTGCAAGCATTACTTCGACTTCAGCTCAGGACGATAACGACGCATTCGAAGGACTTGTGGAACCCGGTACTGATGAAACGCCAGAAAATATGGAAGAATGCTCCAAAGAACCATGTAGAAAAAAGAGGAAAGTTCAGAGTGACATCAGGGAGCATTTCTTGCAGTTAGAAAAAGAGAAACTTGAACACTTCAAAAGAAAGAGTGAGCCTGATGAATGCAGTCTCTTTCTTCAGAGTGTTGTACCATCAATGCAGAGCATGAGCAAAAAAAATCAATGCTTGTTTACGATTAAAGTTCAAGAATTAGTGTACAAGTTCTTACATGAAGAAAATGACGAATAATTTTAAATGTGAGTTTTGTCAATAGAATGTTTGTTTCCCCAACATTTTTGAACACTTTCCAGTAGATGCTTTCGTATTAGTCTTATAGGGTTGCAAATTCATTTTACGTTTAATTAATAATCAAATATCAGATTAAACCATGCCCTTTTGGATAACAGAAATGCAACTAACAGCGAATTATATAACCTTAAATAAAATTGCTTCGCAAATAGAAGTGCGTCAAAGGATTATTTCATGATCGGTAAACTTTTATTTCATTTCTTTATATTATGTGGAACTAAGTACATCTTTCTAATTGAATTACCATAATTTTACTTACCTTATTGTTACCACCAGCCGTTCCTCTGGGGAGATAGCTTGCCGGAAGTTAGTGGTTTGTTTGTAAATATCATCACTCACTAAGCTGAGCAGCTCATCAAATGTAGCCATGTTCATCCTTGTATATTCTTTAAACTTTTTTGGACATTTCCGTAGATCAGAGAACAAATGATGGTACTCTCCATATTCGGATCTTGTTTTATTAATTGGGTGAACGCCAACTCTCTGATTTCCATCAAGAATGAAGTACTTTACATACGAAGACTCCAACAAGAACGCCTCCTCACTCGAACTCATCGTGCCAACTAATTCCTTGTTGATATTTACCCCCGATCAGTAGCACTGCTGTCAACTATCAGTCAGTAAGTCGATGCTTATAGAGAAGACGGAAAAAGAGTTTTTGACACTGAGTGTGTCGGGAAGGAAAGAGGTTGAAACGGAAAAATATAGATAGGAAACTGATAGAGATGCGCTTTACGCATATGATGCTGGTGTTGGAGGGTTTTTCGCAAGTGGTTTGAGGGTGGTGTGCCAACTATCAATGGCCAATTAGGGCTAAAATAGTACAGAAACAAGGCTACAAATGGGCCAAAATTTTCCAAACGAGCTAAAAACGGGCCAATTAAGTAACAATACACAGAAATGAACATTTTAAACACGATTTTGATATAAATAAGACCTATGAACTTACCCTTAGTGAGCTGAACCAAAGATTTTCTGGAATTCGTTATCCAATACAGCAACTAATTTAAATTATTCATTAGCATCTTAGGTTTTTCTGGTTTCATACATTTCATTGGACCCAATTTTCCTAATGACTTCCACGGAAACATCAAGATCATTGCAGCATTTTCAATAACGTTTTAGACCATGTCGTATTGTCTTTATACTAGTTATTGTTGATGCATTCATCTTGTTTCGAAGTTTGTTTTTAATGATGTTTACTCATCTGAATGCTCTCTCAACATCAGTATTAGAATGACACAGAATCATTAAAGCGAATTTGCAAAATTCTTGAAAGGCATTTTCGTCTGAGGAATCTCTGTAATTGAAAATTTCGCCTCCGAAATTGACTACTTCTTCATTCACTGTCTTCCAAGGCACTCTATGCAACTGCTTTCTCTGAAAATCTAGTTCAGTAAGGTCTGAGCTTTTGGAGATAAACATTCTTGCCAGTGGAACCATGTCACGTTTAATAGGATTCTAGCAAGACTTTATACTTAATTCTGACATTGACTTCAAAACGATGTAATTATTAGGAAGACGCGATCGTAATTCTATTAGTTCCATTAAGAAATTGATCAATCATTGACGAATGTACTTCTTTTCATCATCTTTGATACTTGCTTTGGTAAATTCTTTTTCGAACATGTAACCTAAATAGGGATTGCCATATAACTTATCTCTGATGTTTGTATTTTCATCAGTTATTGTGCCAGAAATGACAATCTATGAAGCAAGAGAGCAAATTAATTGTTGCAAATCATTTAATAACTTAGACAGTTTATTCGTTCTGCTAACCTCATTAAGAATTGGTCTCAAAACGGATAAGTAAAGATAGTTTCGCTCATTACGAAACATTGAGAACAATTGTTCAGAATTGTTGCAACGTTTTGGGATTTTGTGATTTCAAAATGGGTCTTCAATTTAATCCAATGATCGTGGATCCGATAAAATGCTTTCGCAATTTATAACAATCTAGTTTGGCTACACAAAATTAATTTCTAATTTCATAATTATCATCATTCAGTGTTCCATAAATTACAATGTATTTGCTTTGCCTCAGAGATGAATGGACAAACCATTTGTAAGATTCTTTGATGAGAGGGATTCCAAATGTCGAGGCTAGATATTGAACGTTTACAAAGATTTTCTTATAAATACTCGATACGGATCTCCAACTCTAAATTTTTATAAGAATGAACAAAACGGGCTAAAAACAACTTGAACTAGTACAAAAAGGGTTATAAAAGGCGCCAGGGATAAACTTTAAATTTTAAGGACTAAAAGAGATTGAAAAGGGCTCGGGCAAAATAGGCAACCCTGCTCCCGATGCTTCTCGATGAACGCGCGCATCAGCGTGCAGTATGGCCGCCTCCTTTCAAATGACAGCGTCGGAACGCGTGAAGCGTACGCACGCGTCAGCGCCAACGCGTTCAGTCTGGCCGTACCCTAACACTGGTGACCCCGAGTTTAAAACCCCATAGATTGAAACCCCAGCTTTAAAACTTAAAAACTATTCAACTCGATAAGTGTTTGAAAAATTGTGAGAGAGGATAATTTTGGCATATCATTGTGGTGATAAGTTTCCCATGTCGTAGTCTTTGAGAATTTCTATGGATTTAACCGTGTTAATGAATGTTCTCTGAGCAGCTCTAACAAAATTTTTTTCAGCGCTATCCTGTCCTTTTTGTCTCATATGCCACAGTAGGTAGGAAAATATTTTTCTCACCTGTTTTTTCGTGCCTACGCTAATTGCCGCATACCGCAAAAATTTTCGTTTCAAAAAATTTTTTCTTCTTTCCGTTTCTTCAACGTTATTGATCGATTGAGTAGGTAAAGTAATAACGCAAACCTTTGTCACTTTAATTCCAAGTCATAGGCGTTGATTACGCAAATTCCTCGCCGTTATAGCTAAATTTGTGCATTCCAAAGAAAATTGCTAGCATGCCTGACACAGATAATGAAGATCGAGCCCGCACCAAACCTCTTAGTCTGCCGCCTTTCATACCAGAACACAGCATCACTTGGTTCAACCAAGTGGAGGCAATATTTAGGTATAATAAAATAAGGGACGAAAACGATATGTTTTATGCCCTTGTGTCCGCAGCTCCCACGAAATTATTAAATGACTCCAATAACCTGCTAGAAAACCCTCCTACTGTTAATCCCTACGGCATCTTAAAAGGGAAAATTATGGCTAAATTGCAGATGTCCGATGCGGACAAATTTAGGTCGTTAGTAAATGAGTCAGCAATTCCACCTGTTTCTGTCTCTTTCTCTCCTACTTCGTTAGTTAAGGAGTTGCGAAAACTTGCAGCAGGTGTTGCCGTAGCTGAGAGATTTCTGAAAGAAGTTTATATGAATAAACTTCCTTGCAATGTGCGTCCATTTCTATCGTTAGCAAGCCCTGACCAAACTTTAGAGATGTTTGCAGAGTCCACTGAGACAGTGATTCGTAACCTAAACGTGTCACAAGCACCGCAGGTAGCTTCTTTGAACGCATCAGCTGCGAATTTTAGCCCGGCAAATACTGCTAATAATCAATCCTCAGCCACAATAGATAAGATGCAGCAAGACATCGCTGAGCTAAAGCAAGCTTTCCAGAATTGCCAGTTAGGGCATAGTGTTGCTCACATCCGGCAAGGTCCAGGGAGATTCCCTAGCTATCAAAATGCCTACGACTATCCCTATCACTATCACCCTTTTCCTCCTCCTCAAAGTTTCGATAGAGGTAGATCTTATGATTGGTCAAATCAAAACCGCCGCTTTAGATCGCGCTCTCGCGATGCCAACAGTCTCTTGTGTTGGTATCATGAGAAATTCGGCGACCAGGCTCGCAAATGTGCCTCTAGACATTGTCCTCGTTATACCGAAATGACTTCGGGAAACGCCAACAGCAACGCATAGTAGCGAGTACTGCGTTGCCTCATTCCCAGACTACTCGCCTCTTAACAATAGTCGATCCCACAACCAAATATCGATTTTTAATCGACACTGGTTCCAGTGTGTCAATTATCCCAGCCACGGCGAAAGACAAAAACAACCAATTGTTGGCGACACTACGCGCCGCAAATGGCACTCCAATAGCGTGTTATGGGGAAAGAGTATTAGAGTGCAGTCTGGGATTGAGGCGAAAATTCCTTTTCACCTTCTTAATCGCGGAAGTCCAAGAGCCTATCATTGGCGCGGATTTTCTAGCGAAGTTTGGGATTCTTGTAGATGTTAAAAACCGTAGAATTAGGGACGAGGAGACACAGATCTCAATTCCCGCTTGTAGCATAACTAGAGCTAATGTCTATGTTCGAGCAGGTTCTGGCAGATTACCCTGCACTAACAAATTCTAACTTAGCTTCTAAAAACATGCAAACTAGCACGAAACACCATATCGAAACCACGAAACCGCCAGTTTATTCCCGAGCAAGGCGTTTACCGACTGATCGATTGGCTTTAGCCAAGAAAGAATTTGCGCGCATGCAAGAATGCGGCATCATCCGCAGTTCCAAAAGCCCTTGGGCTAGCCCTCTTTTGCTAGTACCCAAGGCTAACGGTGAATTCAGACCGTGCGGGGATTTCCGCAGGTTGAATGCCGTTACTCTACCTGACCGTTTCCCTATCCCTTACCTTCATGATTTTAGTGCAAATTTAGAGGGAGCACAAATTTTCTCAAAAATTGACCTCCAGCATGCCTTCCATCAAATTCCACTTGAGGAGAGCGCTATCCCTAATACCACGGTAATCACTCCGTTTGGTCTCTTTGAATTCCTAAAGATGCCATACGGCCTGAGGAATGCTCCTCAGACATTCCAACGCCACATGGCTGAAATTTTCTCAGAACTCACTTTCGCCTATGTCTATCTAGACGACATCCTAGTGGCATCCGCAACCCCGGAGCTACATAAAGACCATCTTAGGGTCGTGTTTCAAAGACTGTCCGACAATGGACTCCTGGTAAACCCTGCAAAATGTGAGCTCGGAAAGCCATCAATGATTTACTTAGGTCATGAAATCTCTAGCCTAGGTCTAAAGCCTTTGCCTTCCAAAGTAGAAGTGATCAAAAGCTTTCCTCTTCCACAGACCCAGAAGGAATTGAGAAGGTTCCTGGGTTCTGTTAACTTCTATCATCGCTTTATACGTAATTGTGCTCAAACCTTAGCTCCTCTTTCAGACTTGCTGGAAGCCAAGAAAAAAAGTAAATCTATTGAGGTAAAATGGACGGAGGATGCGCGCAAAGCTTTTGACGAGATTAAGCATAAGCCAGCTACCGCGACTGAATTATCCTATCCTATTGCGAACGCTGATTTCAGTTTGGTAGTTGACGCCTCAAGTACTGCCGTAGGTGCCGTTTTGCAACAACAAGTAGGTACTAATATCTCTCCCCTTGCTTTCTTTTCCAAAAAGCTATCGCCCGCTGAGCGTGCTTATAGCGCGTTCGGTAGGGAACTCCTTGCTATCTATCTGTCTGTGAGACACTTTCGCTATGCTCTAGAGGCAAGGGAGTTCGTGATCTACACAGACCACAAACCCTTGACATCAGCGATCAAGATGCCGTCTGAAAGACATTCGCCAAGAGAAGCTCGACACCTTTCCTTCATTAGTCAATTCACCACTGATATCCGATATATCAAAGGTCTCGACAATACTGTCGCTGACTGTCTCTCTCGAATCAATTCTGTCCAAACCAGTGGTGAAATCACCTACGGAAATATTTCCAAGACTCAGAAGGAGGATCCTGAACTTCAGGATCTCCTCAAACCTTCTAACACTTCCTCTTTGAAATTAACCTTGGTTGAGGGCGTGTACCGTGATGCTGAGCGACCTTCTCGTTTGTATCTTCCTGCGACTCTCCGCAGAGTAGCTATTCTTCACTATCATTCTCTCTCTCATCCTGGTATTAACCGTACATTGCGTTTGATTTTCGATCGTTTCGTCTGGCCAGCGATGCGTAAGGAGGTCAAGCAAATTGTGCAAAATTGCCATGCATGTCAGAGTAGCAAAATTGTGAAACATAATCGTGCAGCGTTACAGAGCTGTGCTTTTGCTGGACACAAATTCGACTCTGTACACCTAGATTTGGTGGGTCCTTTGCCTTTATCGCGTGGTCAGTCTTATTTGTTGACCATCATTGATAGGTTTTCTCGATGGGTTGAGGCCGTGCCTCTCCCTGATACCCAAACTGAGACTGTAGCTCGCGCTTTCATGAGCAGCTGGATTTCCAGATTTGGGGTTCCTTTAAGTGTCACGCATGACCGGGGATCACAATTTACCTCCAAATTTTGGAGTGAGCTTAGCGCCGCCTTAGGTTGTACTAACACCAGCACTACCGCTTACCATCCGCAGTCGAATGGACTTATTGAGAGAGTCCACAGAGATTTAAAAGCTGCGCTGCGCTGCCTTAATTGCAGCCACGATTGGACTCACAGACTTCCAGTAGTACTGCTGAGTATTAGGAATTTATATCGGCAAGATCAGCAATGCACAGCAGCAGAAATGTTGTATGGGAAAACACTTCGTCTCCCCGGCAACATTGTTGACCCAAAACCCTTGCCTGAATTTTCATCTGCTGACCGTTCTGCATATGTAACCTGTCTCAAAGATTGCATGCGTCAGATCAAGTATGTTGCTCCACGAATGCCTCAAACAAAAGACAAATTAGATCCTGCTTTGCAAGACTGCACACATGTGTACGTCCGTAATGACGCCATCAAACCTACACTCACGCGCCCTTATGATGGCCCATTCAAAATATTAAAAAAGACGCCCAAGTATTTCATCCTTGAAAGATCTGGTTTAAACAATTTAAACAATTTATTTACCACAGGAGATACAGAGGTAGAATGTTTCTTAAGTCTAGTACAATGGACAAGTTTGAATATAGCTACCTGTGGGCCCGAATAAGTTCAGCGACTTCTGAGGCATCCTACCATCAACATTATTCTAAGGTGTACAATAATGTTTAACCTAAATCACTTAACCTAGTTTCACATTAGACTGATCAGTGAGATAATTCAATCGATATCAGATATTTCATTTTACAATATAGGTTATATGGACTATATTTAACAGTACATTCGATAAAAGATTTAACAGCAGACTGAAGGCGAATTACATATTACCCATGACAAATTTCATTATTGGAAACAGTCATGTTGGAGACAGATTTGACTTGGTGATCTTACATGACTAAAATTCCGATAGGAAGTGAGTCTCGAGATTTCTTTTGAATACCTTGTAAGAATTACTATCACGGATCTCCGCAGGTATTGAGTTCCAAGTTTTAGTTCCAACGAAGAGGATACTGTGTTGCGACCGGGCCTTTGAATAATAAGGAAGCATGAATTTACTTCCATTTCGGGTTAAATGGTCGTGATGACCAGTTTGCGCACTTAATAATAGTTTCAGGCTATTGTCGCCATCAGTTCTTAATGTTTTGTAAATGAAATTACAAATGGAGATTTTATAGAGATCTGGAAGTTTAAGTATTTGTAAATTTTTAATGAATCATTTGTGTGAGCATTATATTCTAGATTCTTTACCGCTCTGATTGCTCTTTTTTGCAGAGTAAAAATTATATTGGTTTTATTTTCATCAGTTCCGTGCCATGCTTCTATTCCGTACTGCAAGTATGGTGAAATGAGCGTTCGGTAGAGCATTCGTAAAGCTGTTTCAGGCAGGTAATTTTCAACTTTTTTCAGGATTCCGATGGATTTCGATGATTTAGAACTAATATGAGCGATGTGCTCTTTAAAGGTCAGATGTTTATCTATTATGATGCCCAGAAACTTGCATGAGTTGGTTTCTTCGATTTCACCTTCGCCAATTTTTATGTGTGGGAGAGATATGCTTTTCTTGTATGAGAATGTAAAATACCTTGTTTTTTCGATGTTGAGGCTTATTTTATTAGCTTTAAGACATAATGAAACCTTATGGAGTTCATTATTTATGCTCTCCGCAATCATAGCGGGATTTTGGCTCGGAAGGACCGTAGAAAGCGTACTGTCATCGGCAAAAAGTATGAATTTGAAAAATGATGTTGATTTGATAATATCATTTATAAATATCAGAAATAGGAGAGGCCCTAGGACAGACCCTTGTGGAACTCCATGGCTCATTGTCTGTGGGTCCGATTTTGCGTCGTCAACGACAACGTATTGCTTCCGATTTGTTAGGTATGATTTGAACCAATCATGGGCAATTCCTCGAATGCCATAACAGTGTAGTTTCGAGAGTATTATCTTATGGTCCACACAGTCGAATGCTTTTCGAAAGTCAAGAAAAACGGAGAAAACAAGCTTTCCTTCATCTATATTAGAGTGAAGGTACTGTAAATGATTTAATACAGCTTGTGTCGTTGATTTCTTAGAACGAAAACCGAATTGTCCGTCATAGAGAAAAGATTTTTGTTCAAAATACGAATACACTTTTTTATACACAATTATTGAAACTCAATGAAACTCAAATTGCACTCTTGATCCAATCCAGCAAGATAGCTCATACCGCAATCATTTTCAGCACATCTAGCATACCACTCATTCTCTCTATACTGTTCAAATACCACATTCATGAAACTCTCTCTCTCTCTTGCTCATACTACATTCCAGCACAAAATGCTTAATTGTTTCCTCCACTCCACTATTACACTGCCGACATAACCTGTTATTATTTTCATTCCACCTCCATGTACGTCTGTTCACACTCAATGATTTACATCTCACAGCAAACAAGAATTGACTTCCAAAAACTACCATCATAGAACATCTCAAATTTAGGTGCTTCCTTTTTCATATACCAGTTAAGTGTAGGTGTGGTGTTCTCCCTCAGGCTGCTTTACACTCCGGGCAGACTTTGTAAACCTTTAGACTTTGTAAACCTTTAGACTTTGTACATCAATGCCCGGAGTGAGTGCCTGAGGTGCAAACGAACCGGCAAGGTGAGGAAAACACAACTGGAATAAACGCCGTATTATTATGAAGATCGCCGACAATAATGGCACAAGGGAATATTACAGTCGAGTAATACAGTGACAGATGACGTCTTGGCGGACCGACGGTTGTCGGGGAGACGCTGCGTGGTTGAGGGGCGAGAGCAGACCGGTGAGGCTGCTGCTGTCCGAGGGTCTCGACCAAGGAGTACCAGAGGCGGTAGCGGGGAACTGGTGCGACTAGCAAGCAACAAGACGTGGCGGCTGGCTGTCGAGGAGGCGGTGAAGCCGACGGGTGAGGTGCTGGCGCAGCGTCGAGGCTTAGTGTGAATATCAAGGACGCTGAGAGTGTACTGAGCTCCGCTGGCTGCGCGGCTGTTTATATAGGCTTCGCTGGAGGTTGACTCTACCCGTCCAGGTCTCTGATTGGCGGGAACGCCTGTTAACTTTCACGTCGGACCGCGCGGTTTATTTTTCCCCGCCTCAAACACTGGAGTTGCGTGTGGTCTCATCTCCAACCATGAAGCGTGCGAAGGTTGTGGTGGTGTGTGTTCATAGCACCACATAGGCTTCCGCATCATGCTAAGCTTCCACATATTCAATCCATGCTCTTTTTTTGCCTCTCAATCTCTTTTTTCCACCTCTTGCAGTCCCACTCAGGCCCTATACCTCCAACATTCATTAA
Source organism: Morinoia aosen (assembly GCA_030386875.1). Lineage (NCBI taxonomy): Eukaryota > Metazoa > Arthropoda > Malacostraca > Amphipoda > Talitridae > Morinoia > Morinoia aosen. The sequence continues at coordinate 27,998,825 of CM059559.1, forward strand.
ACTCCAGTCATCCACAGGTCTCCCAATTCTAACATGAATAATCTTTTGCATACTAAGTTTCCTTGCATGCCCCCAACATACTTTCTCCCAATAGCCTAAACTCAGATTCCATTCAAAAATTCGCTTTACCCATCTGCTATTCTGCATTCTTTCAATTCTCACCTTATAATTCAGCACCGCTTCCATCATTTTTTCTGAAAATAGTCCATCGTTCCCTAGTGAGAGTCCTTACTACGGTATTCCATATTTTAAGCTCATTTTACACTAGCGGAGTGGAGCGACGGTGTGGAGCGACGCTGAACTTTTTATAGTTCCTCCCACGAGAGGTTTGAGCATCAGTTCACACCGAATTGCTTTTACTTTGCCTTTTAATTCGACGCTAATTCCCCAGAGACAGTAATCTTAAGTATTACTCTTGCAATACTGTCAGAATAATTTGCAGAACATGGATGGAGCGACGGTGTGGAGCGCGAAGACACCGCCAGAGTAGAATGGCCTTTAGAGAGTGACAGTGGAGTGCGAGACTGTCCATGGAAACGGTGCGATTGCGTCAGTTGTTTCAGTGGGCTGCGTGACCGTGGAGGGGGTATATGCGTGACCCTCCACGGCGTGACCCATCAGTGTCAGGCACTGGCCCTGGGTGTCAGGTGTAAATATCGTAACGGTGTCTGTTCTGTGCGCAGAAAGATCACGTGTTTGTTAATTTAACTTATAAACAGAGTGAGTTTTAGAATACCTAAAAGGTAGTGACATTTATAACTTTCCTCAAGTTAAATGACGAGGACAAGAAACCGACTCCACTGTTATTTTAATCATGACGTAACTTTTGTCTGTATCTAACTACTCTTCCAGTTATGGGAAAATTATCGGTGTCTTACTTGTAGTATTTCACCGATGTTATCATCTAAGAAATTTGCAAAACCTTTATGGAAAGGTGCTCAATTATCAGTGCTAGCTCCAAGGAGAGAGTACCCCATAGGGATGTTTTTTGTTGTTATTGGACCTAGAGCAAAGAAATTTGGTATACTGATAGGAAATGCAATTTAGAATCGTTTATCTTCTATGAAAAAATGCAATTTTCTTGAAAAGAAAATGGGAAATCATAGAAACAAAAATTTTTGGAAGAGGGGGAAGGGCTTCGGTAAATCTGAAGGAGATGACAGTTGTCGATTTTGTAAATTTCGATGCCTTAGCATAGTTAATTAGATCGAAATAAACAAGTTTTCTTCTATGCACTTTTTGTCTCAAATGAGTATTTTATTTGTTATAGCGGTCAATGACTTACCGCAACTCCAGTCTTTGAAGCGGAAAGAAATTCTTTGATCGAGTTGTATGGCAATACTGCAATGGCGTCTCGCTTCCAGCGCTCTGTCTTGAAAAACGAAACCAAACCTACCGCTATACCTCGTTAAATACTCATTTGGCGAAAAAAGTGTATAGAATAAAAGTTGTTTATTTCGATGTTATTACCATGTTTCAAGCAACAAAAATTAAAAAATCGATGAGTAGCTGTTTATTCGAGCGCATTCGTCATCAATAACGAAACTGAACTTAACGCTATAAATCGTAAAATACTCATCTGAGACAAAAAAAGAATAGAAGAAAACTTGTTTATTTTGATTCAATTAATCAGGTTCAGGCACCAAAAAGTGGAAAATCGACAACTGTCATCTCCTTCAGATTTACCAGGGGTTCAAAATGCCTCTTCTACAACAGTTTATGAGCTATAATAATGATTTTTGTATCATTGGATGCGGAAAGACATGGACATTCCAAAAACTCCAATGGTTTTCCCCAACTTTCCAGTTTACTTGAAAAAAAAATTTGAGAGCAAACTTTGTTTTTGATAAAATGCAGATTTATGACGTCATAATTTTTGAAAAACAATTGGAGTTTTTGATCAGCCCTCATCTTTCCATATCTAATGATACCAAAATTATTGCTTTAGCTCAAAAACTGTAGGAGGAGAAGTATTTTGGATCAACATGTATTATAGGTGCTACACGGAAATTCAAAATTTCGTTACGAAGAATAACTAACTAAAGGAACACATTTAATAACGTTTTATATGAATGACATTCTGCTTGCTGACGAGTTATTTTTGAATTATTCAACTTTGAAGTTGGCTTTCGCGCGCCCAAAGGAAGCGAGCACGCCAAGCGGAATTTAATTAATAACGGAAGCCAACCCCGTATTACAAACGCAAAGAGGTTGGGTCCTGAGGGGGAGCCACAGTTCTTTTAGTGAGAATTATTAATAAAAGTTCAAACCCATTCATTAGGGTGACGTCAACAAATGTGTTGACATCAGCTCCAAGATGGTGCCCACCCGGTACGGTCGCAGCCATCTTGGAGCTGATGTAAACACAATTGCGGACGTAACCCTAATGGGTGGGTTTGAACCTTTATTTATAATTTTCACTAGAAGAACTGTGGCTCCCCCTCACGACTCAACCTGTATACGTTTGTAATAGGGTGTTTGCTTCCGTTATTAATTGAATTCCAATTAGCGTGCTTGCTGCAAAAGCCAACTTCAAAATTGAATCATTCAAAAATAATGCATCAGCGAGCAGAATGTCATTTGCGTAAAACGTTTTTAAATGTGTTTTTTCAGTTATTCTTTGTAACAAAATTTTGAATTTCCATGTAGCACCTGAAATACATACTGACCACATTTTGAAACCCCACATTCCGATGCTCTAAAAAAAGAAAAATTAGGTAAACATAAACAATCTCTATTTTTTTGTTATTATTTGTGGGATCAGCTAGAACCCTTGAAATCATTATACAGTATAAATAGACTTAGAAGATGACGTATTGACATTGCGCTGTGAAGAAATAGCCAATGGGAAGTTGTAACATGATAAAATACTATTTCCTCCTCCCCTCCCCATTCTTCAAACCCCCATAGCGGGCAAACATACAAACTTCCTTTTTTCACAGGATGTACCTGACCTCTATCATCTCCTATAGCAGCTAAAATCTATTTCCCCTCCAAATTTCAAATTTCTGAGGGTACTCTCTCCTTAATCTGAAGTTTTATGCTGTTTTCAACTATGCCTAAATTTTGAAACAAAATTTAAGTAGTAGTGCGCCTTTTAAATTCTAAAAATATTGATTTACTTTACGTTCATTGGTACTCCAATAAGGAAATTAATGGAGAAGAAGTATTTTAAAAACATTTACTCAGAACGTTTCAAGCCTAAGCTCATTCTTAACAGAAAGTCTGCAAATAAAAATTAGAGACCAGCCAGTACACAAAAGTGCAGGATATATGCACGAAAAACAAAGAAACAAAAAACCTAATAATAATAATAATAATTTATCAGTTGACTATTTTCAGAAGGTATGCGCTCTGCATTTTGTTGAGAGAAGGTTTGAGTTTATGAATAAATAAGACCTCTAGAATATGTAGGTCTAAGTTGGCAATACAAGTATCTAATATTTGAAATTTGCTAATATCAATAATCTGCTCACAGGAACCATTACTACAATGTTGTCTGATACTAGAATGAGTTGGATTGTACCATTGTAGTAATGGTTCCTGTGAGCAGATTATTGATATTAGCAAATTTAAAATATTAGATACTTTTACCGGCAACTTTGACCTACGTATTTTAGAGTCTATATTCATTCATAAACTCAAACCTTCTCTCAAGGAAGTGCAGAGTGCATATTCTCTGAAAATAGTCAACCAATAAATTATTTTTATTATGTTTTTTGTTTGTTTGTTTTTCGTGCTTATATCCTGCGCTTCTGTGTACTGACTTATATTTAATTTTTATTTTCAGACTTTTGGTTGAGAATGAGATTAGGCTCGAAACGTTCAGAATAAATGTTTTTAAAATATTTATTTTTCGTTGAAGTTCATCACGTGATAAAGTTCAAAGAAATTCATTCAACATTTTATTGGAACACTCAATCGTTAAAAAGTACACCTATGAAGTCTATAAAGCGCAATGTTTTGATGTACAAACATCATCATCAGGGCACCTATTTTCAGCCTGATGATGATGTTTGTACATCAAAACGTTGCGTTTTATAGACTTCATAGGTGTTCTTTTTAACAATTGAATGTTCCAATAAAATGTTGAGTGAATTTCTTCAAACTTTATCACGTGATGAGCTTCAACTGTTTTGCAAAGTTGAGAAATTAGAAAAGAAATACTTCTTCTCCATTACTTTCATTGTAAATTTGCTTTGCAAAATAGATTTTCCTGTGTACTCCAATAAGACTATAGCCAAAACACCAGTGCTTATCCTCCCACAAATTCTAGTCCAACTTTGACTCAAAAGTTTGTTGAAAGTAGCAGACCAACAGGATTATAAATAATGGAAAAAATTATCACTTGGAAAATAAATTCCCAAATAGGATGTAAATTGCCAATTAGGAAATAAATTGCTAGTTAGAAAATAAGTAGTCAATATGAAGTTGAACCCGTTCACGAAGATTGAAAATTCGGTTCCAAAAAATCACTAAAGGAACACATTTAAAGAGGTCGTCCCAGGCCCCTGTTGGTCCGGTGAGCTTTCTTCATGTTTTTGTTGGAAAAGAACCCTTAGGGGGTGGACTATTCGGTCCTAAAATTTTATGGCGCTACGGACAATTGATCTCCTCCCAGGGAGGGGGGGGGGGGGGGTAAGGAGACCAAAATCTTTGATTTTTGGGCCCATTTCAATCCCATATAAAAAGACAACAAAGCACGAAATGGAAAATTAGGCTATTTGATTTTGTTAGAAATGTTCCAAGGATTCTAAAACTGTCTTTGTTTTTGTTTTTGCATCAAAACTGAATGAGGAGATGCATCTTGAAATATCAATACCTAAAAACCGATAAGGTAATTTTTTTCGAATACTAAGGCCTAAATCAGAAAAATGAATTAGATAAATTATGTTTCTTTTCAAAAGTTACATATCATAGTCAAATTTCATAAGAATCAGATTGAAAATAAAAAATTTCATATCCTTGGAAAAAAAATTTAAGAAGCCAACTTCGGAGATGTCACACTGTTTAGTTTCGTCTTTGATGACGAGCGAGTCGAAAGCGAGACTCCATTGCAGTGTTGCCATGTGCCGCGCTCGATGAATTACTTCCCGCTTCAAACACTTGAGTTGCGGTCACTAATTCACTGCTATAACTTGTAATATACTCATTTGCGAGCGAAAGTGCATGGAAGAAAACTTGTTTATTTCAATCTAATTAATTATGTTTAGGCACCAAAAAATTAAAAATCAAGGACTGATAAATACGCCACATTAACCTCCAGTTCTATGTTTTAGTTAATAACACAATAAAGGTTAACACCCAAAAATATTAGTAGGACTGGGGTAGTGAATACTGAAATTGACATGCAGTTGACATCAGTTTCAATATGGCTGCCACCGTAGAACATTGGCGAAACCGTAGGAGTAAATACCGTAGATTTAAGTATGCACTACCTCAGTCCCGCTAATATTTTTGGGTGATAACCTTTATTGTGTTATTAAGTAAAAGATCCTCGAAGTGGGTTCAGGCTCCACAAGGTTTACTAGTAATAAATTACCAAGTACTCAAACGTACTCATAACAGCTCCAGCTCAAGCGTGTAACTGACTGGAACTGCTATGGAACACAAAAATTTAAAACTTGAATAACTCAAAAATAGTGCATCAGCAAGCAGAATGTCGTTATTGTAAAACATTTTGGTCAACATGCAGTTCAACCCATTCACGGAAATTGAAAATTCCGTTTCAAAGAATCACTAAAGAAACGCATTCAAAAACGTTTTAGAGGAATGACATTCTGCTCGCTGATGCGTTATTTTTGAGTTATTCAAGTTTTCAATTTTTGTCTTCCTTAGCAGTTGCGTTGCGCGCTTTTAGCTGTTTGAGTATGTTGGGTACTTTGTAATTTATTATTTGCCGACCCTGTGGAGCCTGAACCTACTTCTACGATGTTTTAGTTAATAACACAATAAAGGTTATAACCAAAAAATATTAAGTTATAAAAATATTGTGATATTAAATCTACGATATTCACTCCTACAGTTTTGCTAATGTTCTAGGGTGGCCGCCATATTGAAACTGATGTCAACTGCATATCGATTTCAGTATTCACTACCCCAGTCAAACTAATCTTTTTGGGGGGTAACCTTTATTGTGTTATTAACTAAAACGTCCTAGAAGCGGGTTCATGCTCCGCAGGGTCTGCTAATAATAAATTATGCCATATATTACGAAAAAATTAACTTTTCCCTGCGCCTCCACACAGTTGCGGCATTGTTGGAACACGCTCTACTTTCGCACGGGAAACCTTTTTCATGAGCGCTGTTCCTATAAGTTCAAAGTTGAATAACTCAAATATAACGCATTAGCGAGCAGGATGTCATTCATGTAAAACGTTTTAAAATGTGTTCCTTTAGTGATTCTTTAGAATGGAATTTTTTAATATCTGTGAATGGGTTAAGGGGACCGTCTAGTCAGGAGTCCAAAATTGACAGATTTTTTTTATTCCTTATTTCGGTAAAGCAATGCGCAATTAATAAGAAGTTAAAAATATGAAAGCATCTGAAGCATCTGAGGCGAGTAAACGGAGGGAGAAGAAGAGGCGGGGGAGGGTCGCATGACGTGTCAGCGCTTGTGTGCCAAATCATTCACCCAGATATTGCTCACCGACTGTTCATTTCTAAACACATATGTATTTATCACTCAGCTCTTCAAAAACTTTTACGATCCACTTCTTCTCAAAAAGTCACTAACGTAGAGTAATGATCTAAGTATCTTATTCGAACTTATTTTTACACGGAAATAGCGGATCCACCACTTCATTCGACTTAGTTATAGTATCTGGCTTCAACACCACCACATCATTGGTAACGAGGGCTGTGGATTCACCCTGGGGCACTGGTAACTCACCCCTCTCTACACCAACACTCTTCAACTCATCTGATTCTACTCTAAAAAATCATCGCTCTCAGAAGCTGCAGCGTAGTACGCTTCACCTCTACCCCGGCCTCGACCTCGTGAATTACATTCACGTGCAAAATGTCCAACCTTACCACACCTGAAGCAAGCATGACCGCGGAAATTCGATTTATTCTGACCTCTTTGTTTCGTACACATACTTTGTACATGACCTGTGGTATTGCAGAGTGAACAGAAAGGTTTAGACCGATCATTACTAGTCTGCTGTGGAGTGTCCACGTGTGCTTCGTGACACTCCATTGAACCTAGAGGTCTATCGCCAAAATAGGCATGCTGTTTTCCCCGTGCAAATCCAGCAGGTCTCCAACCTTGTCGGAAAAATGGTCTCCGTCCCTGAAATCGTCGGCTGTTATGTTGTGAGCTATAGAAAACGTCGGGGAACGATTCTTTCTCGTCACACACAGTCGCGTCAGGTACGTCCACCAAATAGGTCTCTCTTGTCGGGTACGAGTACTGGACACTAGGCTTGCGCGCAATTATTTCTTTGCTCTCAGGGTTATTCCGCACCGCGGAGACAAGACGAGCTAAAAGCTCTTCAGATGTAATGAAAGGTCGCGAAAATATTTTCTCGCAAAAATTTTCCTCCAATAATGGGGCAAGTATTGCTGTAGCTAGGCTAAAAACTACCAAATCTCCTGCGAACTTTTTCAAATCATTTGCATTTGCACTAGCAATGACAAAAGGATGTCTTTGTAACGCTACTTCTGGGCTATTGAGAATGTGGTCGCTCAAATTTCGGATCTTAGCCATCGCCGTGGCTAACTGAGCAGCTAAACCTTCATTACGTAAGAGCCGTAACTGATTTAAATCACACGCTAACGCGTGCACTGACCGTTCTCCTTTAGATACATAAATATCATCTAGAATATCGACAACCTGGTCGAAAGAGTAGTTAATATCAGGGTTGACAAGTTTAGTAACTACACCATTGAAGTCACTAACACTTTTGTGTGCGCTTCGCACAAGCAATTCTTTCCTAGCCTCATCAGACGAGATGTCAGGAAGTAAACACATGTACGCTTTTAGGTTGGCAATTTGAGTTCTAAACGTTTTTGTCTCACAGAAGTCAGGGTCATGACCTCGTTTTCGGCCACGGTATAACGGAAGCTCGGCGTTTGAAAGTATGGTACTGCCTCTTTGCAACATCGTAGTTACACTACCACTCGTCGTCGGACCACTCGCGGTCGTCACTGTCATCATACTCGGAGAACTGAACGTGAATGTCTGAGTAGTCATGACGGTAGACACAACTGTCGTAGGCACTGGTCCTGATATAACTGTCGTAGGCACTGGTCCTGGCATAACTGCCGTAGGCACTGGTCCAGACATAACTATTGCTCCAGGTAACGTACCACTATATGTCGGCACAGATACTCGTCCACTACTAGTCGTTGTGTCTGTCGAACGAATGAACTCACTGTCTCAATCAGAATCCGATATCATATCGCACAGCAACCAAGAAAAGTGTTACAGAGCCAAAATCACCCTCACAAAAATATATCAATTAAACGGCACAACGCTAAAATCCTACCCCACATAAATAATATAATCACACGTCAATAAGATAATCACACGTCAGTGACCCACAACAAAAATAGTGTGAATTTAAATACCAAAAATTGTTTCACCGACGCCGAAACTAACCGAAACACATTATCAACGAATAACTCTTTACAATAATTCAATTGGACCGCTCTCAAACAATATAAAATGACGCCGAGCACTATTACAGAGCATCCGACCCGTATACATATAATAATCAAAACCTAAAAATATCAGTGTACTCAACTGATCTCGCGGGAGTACAGCTACACCCGCTCAGCAGTCGTCGCAGCCGTTGTCAAGGTCGAGCGTGGCAGAGTGCTCAGCCTCAGCAGGACAGGATACGTCGCAGCTGTTCTCAAGGTCGCGTGCGAAGCTGTGTGCACAGGCACAGGCCAGTCGACGAGTCAGCCGATGCCAAGGTCGTACGCCCAGCGCCACGAGACAGCAGAGCGGCTATGCCAACACCAGCACGTAGCGTTAATGTACTTTGCACAGTCTCACAGTTTCTTTATACCTTTTAATGATGTTAACACAGTTTCTTTATACTTTTTAAATAACACTGTTCGGTATGGAAAGTGATATCACATACACTCAACACAATTGTTCTCGTAGATACTGAATCACCACCGTTGTTCGTAGAATCGTTTTTAGCACATACACGAAGGACACGAACTCGTAGACGCCCACGTCACTCCTTCCGATGGTAATTCACGCAGAGCTGCACGTTGCAGTGGTCGCCGTCCTTTTCCAAGGCAAAACGCACGGTATAAGTTTCTCCAAGAGGGACTTTGAACTCCAAATCGTAAGTATTTTTCAGACGCTCTTCCGAAACACGTTTCACAGCAATACGAAAGACGTTATTGTATACTTCCGGGGCTTCTTCAACGTCTCTTCCGGTCACAGCACCCTTCTCCATATTAAGTTTATCGTTGTCGGACAAATTGATGCACTTTCCACGAAGCGATGCGCAGATTCCACCCGTACAAATCACGAGACTTTCCGTAGACACACGATCTACACAGGATCACCGTCGAATCTCCAGACGTAACTTCAGCCTTCCTTACACACTGAAGGCACTCAACCTTCTCCACTTCACAAGGAAAATTATATCACTCGCGGGTCGATACATATACTGGCCACCAGTGTACCTGCCGAAGGGTAGAGAGAGACGAGAAGATCTTTCGAGTGTACTTGGTGCAGGGGTTACAGATCTCCAAATGCGACTCTAGAAGCCGCGCACGTCTTTCTATAGCTCTAATGTTTTGCTGACTAAGCTAGCGCATTGCGGTACCTCGCAACAGGGCGTTGAACTCGCGTACATACGAACATATGTATGCCTAACTGCGCAACTGCGCCGGTACAATAATTAGGAATGCCTTTTATTAATTTCGTACGGATTATAGAGTACGAAGATTATTCATGTATATGCCTGCTAAAGTTTTAGTTCTGTAATATAGCGAGTAGTGTAAGTTCTAGTTAGAGAGACCATAAGTTGGCAACGCTCGAGAGGGCAACACTCGCAAGTCAGTCTGCTATTGGCCTCGGGTTCAACAACAAGTACATGTTGACCGAGTGTGTGTATATAAGTACATACTGTGGTTGGTATCTAACTTCTTAAGTTCTAAACTAATGTACTAATTCTATACTATCCTATTCTATATATTTCCGTCTATCTCCGCTCTACTCTCACTAGCCACAGTACCACCATTTGAGTATAAAGTTAAGGTATCCAAAAGGTGAGTAACTATTTACCTAACTGGCTGTGTCATTGAATTGTATTGTGTTCAGTACTATAACTATGTTGTGTCTATGTGGAACCCTTGCTGTGCTCTAGTGTAGGGCTATCCAATCTATAATACTGGCGACGAGGATTATTTTTTGTAGAACTATTGGGAGAGGCTAGACTAATGAAGGAACTCAGAATTTATATTATTCAGTGACTAGAGTATTGATGCTGTAAATTTCTGATATTTTTTTTACAAGGGGTATTATTACAGCCTCTTGAATTGGCTACTCTTGCAACTGATATTGTTGCTACTACTATTTCAGGTAGATATCTGACAATTAGCTGTAAAGCTGGGTAAAAATGCCAATGCTAGGCTCAGTGGGAGAATTCAATCCTTTAGAGGAAGAATTCCCAGAATATGAAGTCAGGCTAAACTGCTTCCTTAGTATTAATAAAGTGGAAGATTCAAATAAAGCTAAAACATTTATTGCTCTGGTGGGTCCTAAAATTGTTAGGTTGACCAAAGACCTACTATCACCTAAAAGACTTTTAGATGCTACCTATGAGGAGATCATAGAAGCGTTAAGACGGCATTTTAAGCCGACACGCAACCAGATCTTTGAAAGGTTTAGGTTCCATAAGCGGAACCAGAAACAAGGGGAGAGCATTGCTGATTTTGTGGCTAGCTTAAAGGCCCTTTCAGACACCTGTAATTTCAAACAGGAAGTTCTGGAAGAAACTCTGCTAGATAGGTTAATACTGGGTGTGGCCAGTAATGATGTTCAAAATTGTTTGCTCAATGAAAATGACCTCACATGGAAAAAAGCCGTGGATCTGGCAACTGCCAAAGAAACTCAACTGAGGGAGACGGTTGTGTTAAGGCAACCTAATTCCATACTAAATGTGGGCCAGCATAGAGTAAAGCAAACTGCTATTAAGCCTCAGGGCAAAACTCAGGCTCAAGCTAGCCCCAAATCAGCATGCAGCGGCTGTGGTAATCTGCACTGGCGTAGTGATTGCCCCTATAAAGACAGTGTTTGTCATGGTTGTGGCCAAAAAGGCCATCTTAAGAAGTGTTGCTTTAAATTGAAAAAGCAAAATTCTGCTAAAGACAACAAAAATAATTTTGTGCATGCTATGCATGAGAAAAGGGGGAGGGAACACCACCCTAACCCTAATAGAACTAACAATGCAGCCTGTGCAGACTATCCAGTTGCTAATCTAGGCTGTTATGGAGAGATTTTCTCAATAGCCGAGGAAATGAAACCCCCAATCAAAATAAAATTGTTACTAAATGGTGTGCCATTAGAGATGGAGGTAGATACAGGTGCTGCCAGGTCTATCCTTTCAATGGCCACCTACTCTAAAATACCAGCTAAGTCCAGACCCGAGCTGAGACTTTCTGATGTTAAGCTTAGGACTTATGGGGGAGCGGAGCTAGTAGTTTGCGGAGAGATTAGAGCTAACATCCAGCGTGAATCTCGTAATATGGTTCCTCAACTAGCAACTATTGTGATTGTAGACAGGGAGGGGCCAGCTTTGCTGGGTAGGGACCTGATTGATTCCCTTGGGCTAACTATAGTATCAAATAATGTCAACAAATTGACTACCTGCCCTGAAGAGTTAGCAAATAAATTCCCTGACCTTTTTCAACCAGGTCTAGGTTGCTTTAAGGGAAGGAATTTCAAAATAGAAGTGGATCCAGCTGTACCACCAAAGTTTTGTAAGGCCAGGAACGTGCCTTACACACTGAGACCTAAGGTGGAGGCAGAACTTGATAGACTGGTGCAGGAAGGTATCCTCACCCCTGTACAATACTCGAGATGGGCAGCGGCGATCGTCCCTGTGCTCAAGGCTGATCAAAGCATCCGCATCTGTGGGGACTACAAATTAACAGTCAACAGAGCCACTAGGCTTGATACCTACCCTATACCCAGAGTGGAAGATCTATTTAGCGGGTTAGCAGGAGGAGTTATATACTCCAAGCTAGATATGTCTCAGGCATACGCTCAACTACCCTTGGATGAAGACTCCAAGGAACTCACGGTAATAAACACCCACAGAGGGTTATTTGCCTACAACCGTCTCAGTTTTGGAATTGCGTCCGCACCTGGAATCTTTCAGCGTGCCATGGAAGGACTATTGCAGGGCCTCCCAGGAGTGTTCTGCTACCTGGATGACGTCCTGGTGAGTGCCACTAATGAGCAAGAGCACAACAAGCGTCTCTATCAAGTCTTATCTAAGCTACAGGAGGCAGGACTAAAACTGAAAATGGATAAATGCCAAATTGGAGTGCCACAGGTATCCTACCTTGGATACCAAATTGACAAGGATGGATTGCACCCCACTGCAGAGAAGGTAGCAGCAATCCAGAATGCACCAGCCCCTACTAATGTAACTCAACTGAGAGCCTACCTTGGGCTGCTAAATTTCTATAGGAAATTTCTAAAATCATCTGCAACTATGCTGGAGCCCCTAAATACCTTACTGAGAGACAAAACCCCTTGGAAATGGGATGCAAGTCAGGAGAGAGCCTTCCAGAAATCTAAACAAGCCCTCCTGGACTCTCAGACTCTAGTCCATTTTGACCCTCAGAAACCCATAGTGGTAGTGGCGGACAGTAGTGCGTATGGTGTGGGAGCGGTGCTGTGTCACCTTATTGATGGGATTGAACGCCCCGCCTATTTTGCCTCCCGAACTCTAACAGCAACAGAACGCAACTACTCTCAAACTGAGAAAGAAGCCCTAGCTATGGTGTTCGCACTTCGAAAATTTCATTGCTACCTGTGGGGACAGGATTTCACTGTGGTTACGGACCACAAACCTTTGTTAGGACTATTTGATCCGGGTAGAAGCATTCCTCCGATGGCATCCGGGCGCATTCAAAGGTGGGCTTTACTACTGCAGTCCTACAAGTTCACCTTGCGTCACCGGTCCGGCGTGCTGTTGGGCACAGCTGATGCTCTCAGTCGTCTACCTTTGACAACTCCCGAGGAAGCCACACCTATTCCTGCGGAATGGACGTCCTTAGTAAACTTCCTCGAGTCAGCTCCAGTCACCAGCACCCACATTCGCGACGGCACCCTAAGGGACCCAGTACTTTCAAAGGTATACAAATACTGCCAAGTAGGCTGGCCTTCGACGGTAATTGGTGACCCTGATCTTGCTCCGTTTACTAGGAGGCGAGACGAATTGTTCACACAAAATGGCTGTGTACTCTGGGGAGCAAGAATTATTGTACCCCAAGCTCTCAGACAAGCCATTGTGGACGAACTGCACTCTGGCCATGCTGGATCATCCAGGATGAAGGAGTTAGCTCGCAGCTATGTATGGTGGCCGCTGCTGGACAAAGATCTAGAAGAAACAACTAAGTCATGCAGCGAGTGCCTGAGCACTCGAGCTGCACCAACGAAAGCTGAACTCCATCCGTGGGAATGGCCTGCAAAGCCTTGGCATCGCATACACATTGACTACGCGGGCCCAATGGATGGAAAATACTATCTAGTGATCGTGGATGCACACTCTAAGTGGGTTGAAATTTTTCCCACATCTACTACAACCTCTAGCGAAACGATCTCGTGCCTGAAACACACTTTTGCGACATTTGGATTTCCAGTAACAATTGTTTCTGACAATGCAACGTGTTTCACATCGGCTGAATTCCAAGAATTTGTGAAGGCATGTGGTATGCGACATATTACGAGCGCACCATACAACCCTTCAACTAATGGACTGGCAGAGCGCATGGTACAAACTTTCAAGAAGAATATACGAAAGTCAACGGAACCCCTACGCCTAGCACTAGACAGGTTTCTGTTCAACTATCGGCTAACACCCCACACGACAACAGGTGTTACGCCCGCCGAACTGATGTTAGGCAGAAAAGTTCGCTCTCGTCTTGATCTGCTTTGGCCGTCAGAAGCAATCGCGTCCAAAGTTGCTCAACGCCAGGACGCTCAGAAAAGATACCACCCAGGGTCTCGCGCGGTTGATATTCCGCCGGAGTCTCCTGTGATGGTCCGTCAATACACGCCGGGTTCCCCAAAATGGACCCCTGCTACCACCATTGAGAAAACAGGCCCGGTATCCTACAAGTGCCAACTGAAGGGGGGAGAGGTCGTTCGTCGACACCAGGACCAAGTTATTACCTGCTCGAACACCATCCCTGAACCCTTGGAACAACCTACGGAGGAAACCATCGTGTTTCCACAACCTGCTCAAAATTCATACCCACCACCTCCGACCAATGAACCTGACACCGGAACACCTGATTACCCGACTCCCACCCAGGAGGCTAGGATGCACGAGCCTCCAAGTGCTAACATCTCACGCAGGTCTACCCGGGCTCGGAAGCCTGTGGTGAGAATGGACCTTTAGGATTGACTATTGAATATGGGGACTGGGGATACAGGGAGGGGTTTCTAATTAAGGAGGGAGGGGTGTAATATAGCGAGTAGTGTAAGTTCTAGTTAGAGAGACCATAAGTTGGCAACGCTCGAGAGGGCAACACTCGCAAGTCAGTCTGCTATTGGCCTCGGGTTCAACAACAAGTACATGTTGACCGAGTGTGTGTATATAAGTACATACTGTGGTTGGTATCTAACTTCTTAAGTTCTAAACTAATGTACTAATTCTATACTATCCTATTCTATATATTTCCGTCTATCTCCGCTCTACTCTCACTAGCCACAGTACCACCATTTGAGTATAAAGTTAAGGTATCCAAAAGGTGAGTAACTATTTACCTAACTGGCTGTGTCATTGAATTGTATTGTGTTCAGTACTATAACTATGTTGTGTCTATGTGGAACCCTTGCTGTGCTCTAGTGTAGGGCTATCCAATCTATAATAAGTTCTTTTCCACATTTCATTACTCCATAAATCTTGCGCTTAATCGCATCTATACTCAATATAAATCACTATCCACAATTAAATCATTTTTCCTTTATTCTTGCGGCAAAAATATATACTTGCATCTGCCATCGTGAACGCGTACTACTTGCGTACAAAAATACTTCGTGAACGCGTACGTTGTTTTGCCGGCGTTTATTGCAAATGGCGGAGCGTAGAAACCGCCGGGTCATTGTCACTTTAATGTTCACTGATTGTGTTGCGGAATATTTTCTTTTTGCTGCAAGCGACACGTTTAGTGTTTCTGTTCTCAGGTAGTTATTATTCCTTTTTTTTACCAATGATGCTTACCAGTGCTTTTCAGTAGGATTGAGATCTTAATGAAAGTTAGGATTTTTTCCCTGTTATTTCTAGTACGGAAATAGAGATGTTGTAGAGTAAACAAAAAGGTATTAATTCTCATTCTATGCATTTTAGCTATTTTCTTATATTTCCTTCCTGCTGCATGAATCACGTGTTATCCAGTCACACGAATTTGCCATAATTCCACAAAATGGAATCACCGATATTGTTGCTCTTAAAAAAATCACAAGTAGTTCATTACCAAAAATTTCCTTTAAATTTCATGCCTCTATTTAAAGAAAGAGCAGTGGTAAAAGAGTTTTGCCAGTTCTAAATTGATTCTATCCTACTTTGAGCTTGACAAAAGAGAGATAAATTAAATTAGCTCGTGTCGGATCTGTAGGATTTCTCAGAGAGTCTACTTTGTGGGAGTTTATCATTTACGATGTGGGGACTGTCAGTGGTGGAATTTTTCCTTGATGTCTCCTGGGACTGCTCATCCAGCGTTTTCGACTTTTGCAGAACCTCAACGACATCGCCAAACGCCACCACACACACACTCCCTGGGCCTGAGAGACCTCAAATACAATCTATTCCTTTTGCGATTCATATGGGTTATTTTTGAAGCTAGTAAGCCTAAGACTCCACTCTCCGGGTAGCTAAACTACCTGCTTCGACTACGATAACTCGCTTGTCCAGCTTGGGATTAATAAAGCTGATACCATAAAGTGACACCACCAAACGTCACGGTTTTTTTTAAAGGCGTATGCTACTAGTTAGTCTAAATTGGGCATATATAAATTCCCAAACACAACTCATTACATCCTGCCGACACCATCGCGCGCCGGACCTAGCTGGGACGGAGAGGCTCACCTAGAGAAAATCTTCCAGTCAAGCTCACCGCCAGTCAGCCTGGCGTTGCTCCGAATAAAGACCGAGCTGAATTCCCTTGCCTCATTAACCTTCTCTCACGTTTTGAAAACACTATCGAGCCAAAAGAAAGATTAGGGTTGGACGTTAATAACAATTATGAATAAAACCCCCATCATCTCCAATCCTAACACTGGTGACACCGAGTTTAAAACCCCATAGATTGAAACCCCAGCTTTAAAACTTAAAAACTATTCAACTCGATAAGTGTTTGAAAAATTGTGAGAGAGGATAATTTTGGCATATCATTGTAGTGATAAGTTTCCCATGTCGTAGTCTTTGAGAATTTCTATGGATTTAACCGTGTTAATGAATGTTCTCTGAGCAGCTCTAACAAAATTTTTTTTCAGCGCTATCCTGTCCTTTTTGTCTCATATGCCACAGTAGGTAGGAAAATATTTTTCTCACCTGTTTTTTCGTGCCTACGCTAATTGCCGCATACCGCAAAAATTTTCGTTTCAAAAAAATTTTTCTTCTTTCCGTTTCTTCAACGTTATTGATCGATTGAGTAGATAAAGTAATAACGCAAACCTTTGTCACTTTAATTCCAAGTCATAGGCGTTGATTACGCAAATTCCTCGCCGTTATAGCTTAATTTGTGCATTCCAAAGAAAATTGCTAGCATGCCTGACACAGATAATGAAGATCGAGCGCGCACCAAACCTCTTAGTCTGCCGCCTTTCATACCAGAAGACAGCCTCACTTGGTTTAACCAAGTGGAGGCAATATTTGGGTATAATAAAATAAGGGACGAAAACGATATGTTTTATGCCCTTGTGTCCGCAGCTCCCACGAAATTATTAAATGACTCCAATAACCTGCTAGAAAACCCTCCTACTGTTAATCCCTACGGCATCTTAAAAGGGAAAATTATGGCTAAATTGCAGATGTCCGATGCGGACAAATTTAGGTCGTTAGTAAATGAGTCAGCAATTCCACCTGTTTCTGTCTCTTTCTCTCCTACTTCGTTAGTTAAGGAGTTGCGAAAACTTGCAGCAGGTGTTGCCGTAGCTGAGAGATTTCTGAAAGAAGTTTATATGAATAAACTTCCTTGCAATGTGCGTCCATTTCTATCGTTAGCAAGCCCTGACCAAACTTTAGAGATGTTTGCAGAGTCCACTGAGACAGTGATTCGTAACCTAAACGTGTCACAAGCACCGCAGGTAGCTTCTTTGAACGCATCAGCTGCGAATTTTAGCCCGGCAAATACTGCTAATAATCAATCCTCAGCCACAATAGATAAGATGCAGCAAGACATCGCTGAGCTAAAGCAAGCTTTCCAGAATTGCCAGTTAGGGCATAGTGTTGCTCACATCCGGCAAGGTCCAGGGAGATTCCCTAGCTATCAAAATGCCTACGACTATCCCTATCACTATCACCCTTTTCCTCCTCCTCAAAGTTTCGATAGAGGTAGATCTTATGATTGGTCAAATCAAAACCGCCGCTTTAGATCGCGCTCTCGCGATGCCAACAGTCTCTTGTGTTGGTATCATGAGAAATTCGGCGACCAGGCTCGCAAATGTGCCTCTAGACATTGTCCTCGTTATACCGAAATGACTTCGGGAAACGCCAACAGCAACGCATAGTAGCGAGTACTGCGTTGCCTCATTCCCAGACTACTCGCCTCTTAACAATAGTCGATCCCACAACCAAATATCGATTTTTAATCGACACTGGTTCCAGTGTGTCAATTATCCCAGCCACGGCGAAAGACAAAAACAACCAATTGTTGGCGACACTACGCGCCGCAAATGGCACTCCAATAGCGTGTTATGGGGAAAGAGTATTAGAGTGCAGTCTGGGATTGAGGCGAAAATTCCTTTTCACCTTCTTAATCGCGGAAGTCCAAGAGCCTATCATTGGCGCGGATTTTCTAGCGAAGTTTGGGATTCTTGTAGATGTTAAAAACCCTAGAATTAGGGACGAGGAGACACAGATCTCAATTCCCGCTTGTAGCATAACTAGAGCTAATGTCTTGCATTCCTTCTCTATCGCCTTCAAGGAAGAGTGCATGTTCGAGCAGGTTCTGGCAGATTACCCTGCACTAACAAATTCTAACTTAGCTTCTAAAAACATGCAAACTAGCACGAAACACCATATCGAAACCACGGGACCGCCAGTTTATTCCCGAGCAAGGCGTTTACCGCCTGATCGATTGGCTTTAGCCAAGAAAGAATTTGCGCGCATGCAAGAATGCGGCATCATCCGCAGTTCCAAAAGCCTTTGGGCTAGCCCTCTTTTGCTAGTACCCAAGGCTAACGGTGAATTCAGACCGTGCGGGGATTTCCGCAGGTTGAATGCCGTTACTCTACCTGACCGTTTCCCTATCCCTTACCTTCATGATTTTAGTGCAAATTTAGAGGGAGCACAAATTTTCTCAAAAATTGACCTCCAGCATGCCTTCCATCAAATTCCACTTGAGGAGAGCGCTATCCCTAATACCACGGTAATCACTCCGTTTGGTCTCTTTGAATTCCTAAAGATGCCATACGGCCTGAGGAATGCTCCTCAGACATTCCAACGCCACATGGCTGAAATTTTCTCAGAACTCACTTTCGCCTATGTCTATCTAGACGACATCCTAGTGGCATCCGCAACCCCGGAGCTACATAAAGACCATCTTAGGGTCGTGTTTCAAAGACTGTCCGACAATATACTCCTGGTAAACCCTGCAAAATGTGAGCTCGGAAAGCCATCAATGATTTACTTAGGTCATGAAATCTCTAGCCTAGGTCTAAAACCTTTGCCTTCCAAAGTAGAAGTGATCAAAAACTTCCCTCTTCCACAGACCCAGAAGGAATTGAGATGGTTCCTGGGTTCTGTTAACTTCTATCATCGCTTTATACGCAATTGTGCTCAAACCTTAGCTCCTCTTTCAGACTTGCTGGAAGCCAAGAAAAAAAGTAAATCTATTGAGGTAAAATGGACGGAGGATGCGCGCAAAGCTTTTGACGAGATTAAGCATAAGCCAGCTACCGCGACTGAATTATCCTATCCTATTGCGAATGCTGATTTCAGTTTGGTAGTTGACGCCTCAAGTACTGCCGTAGGTGCCGTTTTGCAACAACAAGTAGGTACTAATATCTCTCCCCTTGCTTTCTTTTCCAAAAAGCTATCGCCCGCTGAGCGTGCTTATAGCGCGTTCGGTAGGGAACTCCTTGCTATCTATCTGTCTGTGAGACACTTTCGCTATGCTCTAGAGGCAAGGGAGTTCGTGATCTACACAGACCACAAACCCTTGACATCAGCGATCAAGATGCCGTCTGAAAGACATTCGCCAAGAGAAGCTCGACACCTTTCCTTCATTAGTCAATTCACCACTGATATCCGATATATCAAAGGTCTCGACAATACTGTCGCTGACTGTCTCTCTCGAATCAATTCTGTCCAAACCAGTGGTGAAATCACCTACGGAAATATTTCCAAGACTCAGAAGGAGGATCCTGAACTTCAGGATCTCCTCAAACCTTCTAACACTTCCTCTTTGAAATTAACCTTGGTTGACGGCGTGTACCGTGATGCTGAGCGACCTTCTCGTTTGTATCTTCCTGCGACTCTCCGCAGAGTAGCTATTCTTCACTATCATTCTCTCTCTCATCCTGGTATTAACCGTACATTGCGTTTGATTTCCGATCGTTTCGTCTGGCCAGCGATGCGTAAGGAGGTCAAGCAAATTGTGCAAAATTGCCATGCATGTCAGAGTAGCAAAATTGTGAAACATAATCGTGCAGCGTTACAGAGCTGTGCTTTTGCTGGACACAAATTCGACTCTGTACACCTAGATTTGGTGGGTCCTTTGCCTTTATCGCGTGGTCAGTCTTATTTGTTGACCATCATTGATAGGTTTTCTCGATGGGTTGAGGCCGTGCCTCTCCCTGATACCCAAACTGAGACTGTAGCTCGCGCTTTCATGAGCAGCTGGATTTCCAGATTTGGGGTTCCTTTAAGTGTCACGCATGACCGGGGATCACAATTTACCTCCAAATTTTGGAGTGAGCTTAGCGCCACCTTAGGTTGTACTAACACCAGCACTACCGCTTACCATCCGCAGTCGAATGGACTTATTGAGAGAGTCCACAGAGATTTAAAAGCTGCGCTGCGCTGCCTTAATTGCAGCCACGATTGGACTGACAGACTTCCAGTAGTACTGCTGAGTATTAGGAATTTATATCCGCAAGATCAGCAATGCACAGCAGCAGAAATGTTGTATGGGAAAACACTTCGTCTCCCCGGCAACATTGTTGACCCAAAACCCTTGCCTGAATTTTCATCTGCTGACCGTTCTGCATATGTAACCTGTCTCAAAGATTGCATGCGTCAGATCAAGTATGTTGCTCCACGAATGCCTCAAACAAAAGACAAATTAGATCCTGCTTTGCAAGACTGCACACATGTGTACGTCCGTAATGACGCCATCAAACCTACACTCACGCGCCCTTATGATGGCCCATTCAAAATAGTGAAAAAGACGCCCAAGTATTTCATCCTTGAAAGATCTGGTTTAAAGAATTTAAACAATTTATTTACCACAGGAGATACAGAGGTAGAATGTTTCTTAAGTCTAGTACAATGGACAAGTTTGAATATAGCTACCTGTGGGCCCGAATAAGTTCAGCGACTTTTGGGGCATCCTACCATCAACATTATTCTAAGGTGTACAATAATGTTTAACCTAAATCACTTAACCTAGTTTCACATTAGACTGATCAGTGAGATAATTCAATCGATATCAGATATTTCATTTTACAATATAGGTTATATGGACTATATTTAACAGTACATTCGATAAAAGATTTAACAGCAGACTGAAGGCGAATTACATATTACCCATGGCAAATTTCATTATTGGAAACAGTCATGTTGGAGACAGATTTGACTTGGTGATCTTACATGACTAATATTCCGATAGGAAGTGAGTCTCGAGATTTCTTTTGAATACCTTGTAAGAATTACTATCACGGATCTCCGCAGGTATTGAGTTCCAAGTTTTAGTTCCAACGAAGAGGATACTGTGTTGCGACCGGGCCTTTGAATAATAAGGAAGCATGAATTTACTTCTATTTCGGGTTAAATGGTCGTGATGGCCAGTTTGCGCACTTAATAATAGTTTCAGGCTATTGTCGCCATCAGTTCTTAATGTTTTGTAAATGAAATTACAAATGGAGATTTTATAGAGATCTGGAAGTTTAAGTATTTGTAAATTTTTGAATGAATCATTTGAGTGAGCATTATATTCTAGATTCTTTACCGCTCTGATTACTCTTTTTTGCAGAGTAAAAATTATATTGGTTTTATTTTTATCAGTTCCGTGCCATGCTTCTATTCCGTACTGCAAGTATGGTGAAATGAGCGTTCGGTAGAGCATTCGTAAAGCTGTTTCAGGCAGGTAATTGTCAACTTTTTTCAGGATTCCGATGGATTTCGATAATTTAGAACTTATATGAGCGATGTGCTCTTTAAAGGTCAGATGTTTATCTATTATGATGCCCAGAAACTTGCATGAGTTGGTTTCTTCGATTTCACCTTCGCCAATTTTTATGTGTGGGAGAGATATGCTCTTATGAACTTTAGATTTCTCCCAAGTTGGGGAACTACTTGGGTTTGAATTTTCAAAGGCGTAATAGCGAGGGAATTTCTCAAGTAACTAGGAGGGTGTAATATTATTTTTAAGGGCCACCAGTGCTCGGGGTAGAGCACACTTAATTGATAACAAATGAATGAATCTGACTCAGAAGGGGTTTCTGTTTGGGTAATTCGAGTTGCCTTCCTGGCATCTATTTTCTCCACTTGCACTATTGACCTCTGCAGGATAATGATGGAACTGGAATTTCTCGCCTCGGTTTATTTTTGACGACTCTGAGTGCCGTGACTACGGCAGCAGTATGGGGGTCCACTCCTTGAGGAAAGGGATCCGGGTCCAGTGAGTAGCCGCACTTCAGCAGGTGCCGCGGCTCGAGGGAATCCGGGGTGGATCCCGGCGAGAATGGATTTGTTAGTGTAATATTCCGCAGGTGCGGTAACAGTTAGATTATATGAGTATATGAAGGAGGTAGTTATTTTCTGCTAGTGCCTTGAGGCATGGGTGGTTGATTGGTAGCCGTGTGGCTTAGTTGAATTGAGAGCCGTGTGGCGAACAGAGTTTTGAGGGATGTTGATTGAATGTTGGAGGTGATTGTTTGTGTGTCGGCCTCCCAGGATCTTCTGTACGGGAGATTAGTTTGGGTTACTTGTTCAAGCATGATAACACAAGGAGAGACAGTCGCTACGCAAGCCAGGCTGCGAGCTTTACTGCTGAATTACAGGGTTGCCTCAAATAGAGGATTATATGCGGGTGCCTCGGCCCAATTCTGGCGCCTGAACAAGGGCGAGGCAGTCGCAACAATAAGTACTCGTATGGACAATCATGAATCTCCCTACATGCCCTTATTTTCCCAACTAGTATTCTCCGGGTACTATTAATCGTGACGCGTCGTGTACGATCATCTCCGGATTGGAGTGCAAGATTGGTACATGAGATAAGAATATTACTGGGTAGGCAATGTAAGTTAGTTCGTCTTCATTAATATTAAAGGCTTCTGCCGCCCAATAATCTACGCTTTGACTGCTATTTACAATGAGTATCTTAAGAGTTGGCAGTGTTTAATTCGAACGTTTACGCTAAGCCGCCGTCGAGGGCTGGCTGTATTGGTCATAACTAAGGCTAGAATTGTCATAAAGATTACTTGACTTAAGCTAGGAATTGTGCCAGAGAGGGCACGTGCAGTCTAATTATTGTTATTATTTATTATTATATGAAAAATCCCTGGTCTCCTTGGCTTGAACGTGAAAGGTGTCCTACGAGAGGAGAGAGGAAGGCACCATTTGAAAAAGGGTAGAGGGAACGCGGAATCTATGCACAAAGTGCACAGAATTGGTAGATGAGGAGGAGGATAAGAGCACAAGAGGGATTTAGAGAACATTGATCATGAGGATACAGATTAGAATAGTATAAGGCATCCTATGAGTTATAACGACAACAACCACTGGAGGTAGCCGCCATTGCCAAGAGGTCAAAGGAACAAGTAGCTACAGTTGAGGGCGACCAATTACTGGTTACACTAAATTTAACCCCCAAATCAGATAGTTGGATGATTTCTGGATTAGAATTTCCAGGAGTTGGGAATTTAGAATATTCGGAGACTTTCCGAGGTAAGCATAATTACCCTAATTTAGCTAAATCAAGTAACGACTAATTATTGACATTTTTATATACACAAATTGACCTAACCAAAAATCAATAGTAAGAGTTGTCACTAAAGTGATTATGATAGGAATTCTTGCTACAGTTAATGATCAGGAAAGAATGATTATTTATGTGACTCGACTTGAGGTAAGTAACTACCGAGGATATAATCTCTATTGTGTAAATAACCTAACATGGCTTCATTTCCCACGATATGACATTTAAACATTGACTAAAATTCAAGGGAATTCCACAAATTAAATAGATCTGACTTACTAAACATACAAAACTTGAGAACACAATTGATTACAACTGGAACACACAAGAGATGGCAAAATCCTAATGAGACCATGGCGAACAATAGCTATTCCAATTCAATTGATTAGAGGCCTGAACACATCAGCAACTTTGCCTGGACAACTAAGGTGGCATGAGCAGTAACCTTTGAGCCTAGGTCTCACTTAATTAATCAATTATGGTAAAAAATCTACAGCATTTGCTAAATGCAATTGAACTAGAAAACTCATGTTTCCAGTTTTTCCTAACTGAAATAAACAATGTACAATGACTATTTAATTAAATTTACTAACTATCTATTCTTCAGAATCAAGAATTATTTGTGTTTTTCTAATTGATTATCTACCTAATTTAATTTAGAAACACAGTTGGGGCAATAATTGGTAATTGATGCAGGACTAGATGCATTCAGAAGAATACAACTGTGACTAAAAAATAATTGGTGCTAGCCTAACTTGATAAAACATAAACACATTTTGAAATATTGGGCCAAAAGTATTTTTGACAAAAGGGAAATTCTAGCTTGATAAACAAATAACCATACTGAATTTTGGCATGATAAATTATTTTTGATACAAAGGAGGGGAAATCCTAACCTTGAGAGAATTAACAACACATTGAAATGCTGACATAAAATCATTTTAAGAAAAGGAGAATTTCTAGCCTGAATAAAATGCCATCATATTGAAATGTTGAAATAAAATTATTTTGAGAACAAAAGGGGAAAACTCCCTAAAAATGGCTTTGCATTGAATCGTGAATTGTTTTCTACAAACTTTAAGATAGGATATACAACAATACACAGGGAAAAATGGCCTGTGGGGAACCCAAATTCTGGGCAAGGAAAATCCTAAGCGTTTAGCACTCTGGAAAATTTAGGCAATTTTTCTTAATACATACACAATAATATTATTGACGGTTTACATAATACATAAATATAGTTACCCGTAGAACAGCACAGTCACACACAATACTTTAATTCTCACCAGAGACAATTGCCCCTCTGGGGCCCAACACTTAACACAGGAGCATCGAATACCAGAATGACGCCTCTCCTGAAAATGTCTCTCGGAACTTGGCAAATGGTTCTGCGTGAAAACGCGATGCGAGCTGACGCTCGAAAAATGTTTAAATATTTTTGGTCAAATTTTAATAGATTTCGGGGTAATGTTGAATGAAAATAGTGATCTAAAATTTTAAGAATGATTATGTTAGCTTTATTTAATTTTTAGAAGATGGTTTTAATAATTTAAGAAATTTAGACTGAGGTGCGGCTGATGGCGATCACTACAGCTACCCTCCCCCCAAAGGAGACCGAAAGGTCTGGTAACAGTGAAGCTGTTACTTGTAAAGTGCAAGTCGGAAATACGAAGGAGAGATTCCAAAAGATGCTTTGACAGAAGAAAATAGATGAAAATAGTGGAAGGTTAACTGTGGGGCTATGAAAGTTTCAGCTCGGATCCCGAACTGGGACCATAAAAAAAACTGGGAGGTTAGCATCACTGGGCATACGGTGCCAGAGTATCCGCCGAAATGGAGGCGCCCGAATTCTTGATTCCGACTGCGTTCTTTGAACGGTGTAACGTGGAATCTAGGATTGGTCGACTTCCATCACTTTAGAATATTCAAAGCGAACTAAGACGTACGAATTCGTTAGCTCGACAGGTGTTGACCTGATGCGAAGTCGCAGTCAAGGTTTTTATAGTATGCCATAGTACAAAAAAAATCAGTTCCTTCCTTCCCAAAACACATATGCCGGTTACAACGGCAATTGTGCGACGTGAGTCGTTTGCACAACCACCCTAGTCAACGTGCGTGCTCCTCAGGCGTCCCCAAGGCTACAGCACACCGGCCAGGCAGCCATACAAAAATGGGATATCAGGAAAGACTTAGTCAAGTGAAGGTGAAATATTTGCGCTGAGCATTCCGTACCCGTATGGGATACGGATAACTATTAAAGGACAACCGGTCTGCAGACGGCCGTTCTTTTATATCCGTAAGTTGCTCAGGATGGCAAGGTAGTGTTTCACACACAGACATTTTGTTTACTTTGTGCTTCAGTAGCAATGGTGCGGCAGTAGCAATGGAAATTGCGAAGGTTGTTAATAAGGAGCTTCAGTAGCACTGGAAATAATTCTAGAAGAACTCCTATGGTTTTTTTTGCTTCAGTAGCAATGGAAACGCATGAAGAGTTTTGTAAAAAGGGGGCTTCAGTAGCAATTGAAAAACATGAAGAATTTGTTAGAATAGGCTGCAGTAGCAATAACTTATTATTAGGGAAGAGTTTAGGGAGGAAATGCTATGTTTGACTACTGAATAATGAGGAGCAGAGTACTACCTCCTTCAAGGCAACCATCAACAGAAGTCGACAGCACTGGCATGCGCTCATCAACCCACAAAGGACAACTGTGCAAGTGAAAAACACTCTGGTATTAATGCTATTAATAGTCACCAATATGAACTTTAGATTTCTCCCAAGTTGGGGAACTACTTGGGTTTGAATTTTCAAAGGCGTAATAGCGAGGGAATTTCTCAAGTAACTAGGAGGGTGTAATATTATTTTTAAGGGCCACCAGTGCTCGGGGTAGAGCACACTTAATTGATAACAAATGAATGAATCTGACTCAGAAGGGGTTTCTGTTTGGGTAATTCGAGTTGCCTTCCTGGCATCTATTTTCTCCACTTGCACTATTGACCTCTGCAGGATAATGATGGAACTGGAATTTCTCGCCTCGGTTTATTTTTGACGACTCTGAGTGCCGTGACTACGGCAGCAGTATGGGGGTCCACTCCTTGAGGAAAGGGATCCGGGTCCAGTGAGTAGCCGCACTTCAGCAGGTGCCGCGGCTCGAGGGAATCCGGGGTGGATCCCGGCGAGAATGGATTTGTTAGTGTAATATTCCGCAGGTGCGGTAACAGTTAGATTATATGAGTATATGAAGGAGGTAGTTATTTTCTGCTAGTGCCTTGAGGCATGGGTGGTTGATTGGTAGCCGTGTGGCTTAGTTGAATTGAGAGCCGTGTGGCGAACAGAGTTTTGAGGGATGTTGATTGAATGTTGGAGGTGATTGTTTGTGTGTCGGCCTCCCAGGATCTTCTGTACGGGAGATTAGTTTGGGTTACTTGTTCAAGCATGATAACACAAGGAGAGACAGTCGCTACGCAAGCCAGGCTGCGAGCTTTACTGCTGAATTACAGGGTTGCCTCAAATAGAGGATTATATGCGGGTGCCTCGGCCCAATTCTGGCGCCTGAACAAGGGCGAGGCAGTCGCAACAATAAGTACTCGTATGGACAATCATGAATCTCCCTACATGCCCTTATTTTCCCAACTAGTATTCTCCGGGTACTATTAA
This sequence comes from Morinoia aosen, assembly GCA_030386875.1. Classification (NCBI taxonomy): domain Eukaryota; kingdom Metazoa; phylum Arthropoda; class Malacostraca; order Amphipoda; family Talitridae; genus Morinoia; species Morinoia aosen. The sequence continues at coordinate 28,026,054 of CM059559.1, forward strand.
TCGTGACGCGTCGTGTACGATCATCTCCGGATTGGAGTGCAAGATTGGTACATGAGATAAGAATATTACTGGGTAGGCAATGTAAGTTAGTTCGTCTTCATTAATATTAAAGGCTTCTGCCGCCCAATAATCTACGCTTTGACTGCTATTTACAATGAGTATCTTAAGAGTTGGCAGTGTTTAATTCGAACGTTTACGCTAAGCCGCCGTCGAGGGCTGGCTGTATTGGTCATAACTAAGGCTAGAATTGTCATAAAGATTACTTGACTTAAGCTAGGAATTGTGCCAGAGAGGGCACGTGCAGTCTAATTATTGTTATTATTTATTATTATATGAAAAATCCCTGGTCTCCTTGGCTTGAACGTGAAAGGTGTCCTACGAGAGGAGAGAGGAAGGCACCATTTGAAAAAGGGTAGAGGGAACGCGGAATCTATGCACAAAGTGCACAGAATTGGTAGATGAGGAGGAGGATAAGAGCACAAGAGGGATTTAGAGAACATTGATCATGAGGATACAGATTAGAATAGTATAAGGCATCCTATGAGTTATAACGACAACAACCACTGGAGGTAGCCGCCATTGCCAAGAGGTCAAAGGAACAAGTAGCTACAGTTGAGGGCGACCAATTACTGGTTACACTAAATTTAACCCCCAAATCAGATAGTTGGATGATTTCTGGATTAGAATTTCCAGGAGTTGGGAATTTAGAATATTCGGAGACTTTCCGAGGTAAGCATAATTACCCTAATTTAGCTAAATCAAGTAACGACTAATTATTGACATTTTTATATACACAAATTGACCTAACCAAAAATCAATAGTAAGAGTTGTCACTAAAGTGATTATGATAGGAATTCTTGCTACAGTTAATGATCAGGAAAGAATGATTATTTATGTGACTCGACTTGAGGTAAGTAACTACCGAGGATATAATCTCTATTGTGTAAATAACCTAACATGGCTTCATTTCCCACGATATGACATTTAAACATTGACTAAAATTCAAGGGAATTCCACAAATTAAATAGATCTGACTTACTAAACATACAAAACTTGAGAACACAATTGATTACAACTGGAACACACAAGAGATGGCAAAACCCTAATGAGACCATGGCGAACAATAGCTATTCCAATTCAATTGATTAGAGGCCTGAACACATCAGCAACTTTGCCTGGACAACTAAGGTGGCATGAGCAGTAACCTTTGAGCCTAGGTCTCACTTAATTAATCAATTATGGTAAAAAATCTACAGCATTTGCTAAATGCAATTGAACTAGAAAACTCATGTTTCCAGTTTTTCCTAACTGAAATAAACAATGTACAATGACTATTTAATTAAATTTACTAACTATCTATTCTTCAGAATCAAGAATTATTTGTGTTTTTCTAATTGATTATCTACCTAATTTAATTTAGAAACACAGTTGGGGCAATAATTGGTAATTGATGCAGGACTAGATGCATTCAGAAGAATACAACTGTGACTAAAAAATAATTGGTGCTAGCCTAACTTGATAAAACATAAACACATTTTGAAATATTGGGCCAAAAGTATTTTTGACAAAAGGGAAATTCTAGCTTGATAAACAAATAACCATACTGAATTTTGGCATGATAAATTATTTTTGATACAAAGGAGGGGAAATCCTAACCTTGAGAGAATTAACAACACATTGAAATGCTGACATAAAATCATTTTAAGAAAAGGAGAATTTCTAGCCTGAATAAAATGCCATCATATTGAAATGTTGAAATAAAATTATTTTGAGAACAAAAGGGGGAAACTCCCTAAAAATGGCTTTGCATTGAATCGTGAATTGTTTTCTACAAACTTTAAGATAGGATATACAACAATACACAGGGAAAAATGGCCTGTGGGGAACCCAAATTCTGGACAAGGAAAATCCTAAGCGTTTAGCACTCTGGAAAATTTAGGCAATTTTTCTTAATACATACCCAATAATATTATTGACGGTTTACATAATACATAAATATAGTTACCCGTAGAACAGCACAGTCACACACAATACTTTAATTCTCACCAGAGACAATTGCCCCTCTGGGGCCCAACACTTAACACAGGAGCATCGAATACCAGAATGACGCCTCTCCTGAAAATGTCTCTCGGAACTTGGCAAATGGTTCTGCGTGAAAACGCGATGCGAGCTGACGCTCGAAAAATGTTTAAATATTTTTGGTCAAATTTTAATAGATTTTGGGGTAATGTTGAATGAAAATAGTGATCTAAAATTTTAAGAATGATTATGTTAGCTTTATTTAATTTTTAGAAGATGGTTTTAATAATTTAAGAAATTTAGACTGAGGTGCGGCTGATGGCGATCACTACACTTTTCTTGTATGAGAATGTAAAATACCTTGTTTTTTCGATGTTGAGGCTTATTTTATTAGCTTTAAGACATAATGAAACCTTATGGAGTTCATTATTTATGCTCTCCGCAATCATAGCGGGATTTTGGCTCGGAAGGACCGTAGAAAGCGTGCTGTCATCGGCAAAAAGTATGAATTTGAAAAATGATGTTGATTTGATAATATCATTCATAAATATCAGAAATAGGAGAGGCCCTAGGACAGACCCTTGTGGAACTCCATGGCTCATTGTCTGTGGGTCCGATTTTGCGTCGTCAACGACAACGTATTGCTTCCGATTTGTTAGGTATGATTTGAACCAATCATGGGCAATTCCTCGAATGCCATAACAGTGTAGTTTCGAGAGTAATATCTTATGGTCCACACAGTCGAATGCTTTTCGAAAGTCAAGAAAAACGGAGAAAACAAGCTTTCCTTCATCTATATTAGAGTAAAGGTACTGTAAATGATTTAATACAGCTTGTGTCGTTGATTTCTTAGAACGAAAACCGAATTGTCCGTCATAGAGAAAAGATTTTTGTTCAAAATACGAATACACTTTTTTATACACAATTATTGAAACTCAATGAAACTCAAATTGCACTCTTGATCCAATCCAGCAAGATAGCTCATACCGCAATCATTTTCAGCACATCTAGCATACCACTCATTCTCTCTATACTGTTCAAATACCACATTCATGAAACTCTCTCTCTCTCTTGCTCATACTACATTCCAGCACAAAATGCTTAATTGTTTCCTCCACTCCACTATTACACTGCCGACATAACCTGTTATTATTTTCATTCCACCTCCATGTACGTCTGTTCACACTCAATGATTTACATCTCACAGCAAACAAGAATTGACTTCCAAAAACTACCATCATAGAACATCTCAAATTTAGGTGCTTCCTTTTTCATATACCAGTTAAGTGTAGGTGTGGTGTTCTGCCTCAGGCTGCTTTACACTCCGGGCAGACTTTGTAAACCTTTAGACTTTGTAAACCTTTAGACTTTGTACATCAATGCCCGGAGTGAGTGCCTGAGGTGCAAACGAACCGGCAAGGTGAGGAAAACACAACTGGAATAAACGCCGTATTATTATGAAGATCGCCGACAATAATGGCACAAGGGAATATTACAGTCGAGTAATACAGTGACAGATGACGTCTTGGCGGACCGACGGTTGTCGGGGAGACGCTGCGTGGTTGAGGGGCGAGAGCAGACCGGTGAGGCTGCTGCTGTCCGAGGGTCTCAACCAAGGAGTACCAGAGGCGGTAGCGGGGAACTGGTGCGACTAGCAAGCAACAAGACGTGGCGGCTGGCTGTCGAGGAGGCGGTGAAGCCGACGGGTGAGGTGCTGGCGCAGCGTCGAGGCTTAGTGTGAATATCAAGGACGCTGAGAGTGTACTGAGCTCCGCTGGCTGCGCGGCTGTTTATATAGGCTTCGCTGGAGGTTGACTCTACCCGTCCAGGTCTCTGATTGGCGGGAACGCCTGTTAACTTTCACGTCGGACCGCGCGGTGTATTTTTCCCCGCCTCAAACACTGGAGTTGCGTGTGGTCTCATCTCCAACCATGAAGCGTGCGAAGGTTGTGGTGGTGTGTGTTCATAGCACCACATAGGCTTCCGCATCATGCTAAGCTTCCACATATTCAATCCATGCTCTTTTTTTGCCTCTCAATCTCTTTTTTCCACCTCTTGCAGTCCCACTCAGGCCCTATACCTCCAACATTCATTAAACTCCAGTCATCCACAGGTCTCCCAATTCTAACATGAAAAATCTTTTGCATACTAAGTTTCCTTGCATGCCCCCAACATACTTTCTCCCAATAGCCTAAACTCAGATTCCATTCAAAAATTCGCTTTACCCATCTGCTATTCTGCATTCTTTCAATTCTCACCTTATAATTCAGCACCGCTTCCATCATTTTTTCTGAAAATAGTCCATCGTTCCCTAGTGAGAGTCCTTACTACGGTATTCCATATTTTAAGCTCATTTTACACTAGCGGAGTGGAGCGACGGTGTGGAGCGACGCTGAACTTTTTATAGTTCCTCCCACGAGAGGTTTGAGCATCAGTTCACACCGAATTGCTTTTACTTTGCCTTTTAATTCGACGCTAATTCCCCCGAGACAGTAATCTTAAGTATTACTCTTGCAATACTGTCAGAATAATTTGCAGAACATGGATTGAGCGCGAAGACACCGCCAGTGTAAAATGCAGTTCCTCGTCATCTATCAACCCGTGTGCATTACGGTTCGATTCGCTGGCTGTAACTTAACCGGTGATACTCATCTACCTTTGTTAAAACAGTAAAAAGTGATATTTTTGTTTAATTTGTTTTGTGAATTAAATTGGTAGGCGAGTTTTGTGCAAAGTGTATGGAGAGGATGGGGCCCGGTGCCCCAACGCGGCGCGCCAAAAGTCAGCCAATTAAGGCTGGTCAACCCGGCAATAAAGTTAAATTTAAGTCAAAATCTCAAAGTGCAGTGAAAATCGAAAGTGCCATAAGTCACAAACGCCCCCAATCACCTGACGCCCAAGTAACTACAGGAGCACCACAGAAAAGGTCCAACTGTGAAAATTCGAACGACATTGATGAATGTTCCTCCATCATGAGTGGCATACTATCAGACTCTTGCACAAGCTTAGCCAACTCTGATATTCCAAATAACCAACTAGGACTGAAGAAAACAGTGCAAAATATATCAAATCCCATCTCTGCTCGTATAGATCTCAACTCAGAAGAACGATTAGCAAACCTTCCTACAGACACAAGAAAGATATACCTAACCAGCACTGATGCATCCATCAACCTAACTCGCACCAACCCTCTCAGGATCGCCGAAGCAATCAACGGTGCTGTTGGAGCTGTAAGTAATGTGGAATATCTGCGTAGTGGTTCGCTCTTGATTACTACTAAATCTTTAGAACAAAGTAAAAAATTACTACAGCTAAAAGATCTGTGCATGAATGGAAAAAATATCTCAATTACTACTTCCGTGGCTTGGACCACACATCTTTCATATGGCAAAATACTGGCACCCGAATTAGCTGATGAACCTCTAAACTATATATTAACCATGCTAGAGAATCACAATGTGGTTGCTGTGCGAAAACTTCTCCTAGATCCAAAGAAAAGCCATGTGCCTCTATATGTATTGACATTCTTGTGCCCATCACCGCCAAGTGAAATCCGCCTTGGATATGTCCAATATAAAGTCGACAAGTATTACCCTAGTCCTATGCGATGTAGTAAATGCCTCCAATATGGTCATTCAAGGATCAGATGCTCTACCACACAGCCCATCTGTAGTCACTGTGCCACAACTGGTCACAGCGCAGATACCTGCCCTCACCCTGATAAGCAACCAAAATGTTACCACTGTTCTAGGGAGCATCCAGCTACCTCGAGACTTTGTATAGCATACCTCCGAGAAGTGGATGCCTGTCACCTTACAACTGATGAAGGAATAACATTTGCAGAGGCTCGTGCAAGAGTACGTCAACAGAATAGCACTAACTACAGCTCACACAACTCAAATATCAGTGCACAATTAGCTCCTACACACACAACTATCAGTACTAACCTAAGTCTTCCTCAGACACAACGCAATACAGTACCTGACATCAATTCTTCAAAGGTATTTCCCAGTCTTCCAGCACAGACATGCAACTCTCTACCTACTCTTCAACAATGTTCTCAATCAGAGTTACCCTCCTTAGAAAGTGCCAGCCAATCTTGCAGTGGCCACTTATTACCAGCCTCGCAACCTCCCTTACCCTACAGCTCTCAACATTTGACACCCTCAGACACCAATCAGTCCTATGTCCCACAACCTAACCCACAAGCATCCCAACACATGCCATCCATTAACTCTCAGCACCACTCACAACTCATGCCACAAGCCCCACAACACACTCCACAGCCTAATACACAACACATGCCATTCACCAACTCTCAGCACCCCTTTCAACCACTCACACAGCCTTCATTACCTCTGCCAACTAATCTTGATTTTGCTCACATCCTTGTTAAACTGATTCCTATCCTCATCAAGCTATTCCTCAGTTCTCAAATAACTGACAAAGTGGAATGCTTCATTGAGCTTGGCAGCCTTCTTAATGCAAGTGACATAGTTACAGACTCTCTCACTAAGCTGGGACACACTTCAAGAACTTAACTATGAAGGACTTCTGCCTACTACAATGGAACCTCCGATCTCTCAATGCTCGATATCCCTACCTACAAAAACTTATTGCCGATCTGTCCCCTCAGGTCTTATGCCTCCAGGAAACACAGCAAACAGCAGAGCAAACAAGAAATATTAAAGGCTTCCAACAGGTGATAGCCCGGTATGATCGAGTGGCTAGCAGGGGAGGGGGTGTTGCAATATATGTTGGTGAATCAATCAATCAGGTTCTTCTTCCTCTGGAGCTGAGTCTGGAAGCATGTGCTACAAAAATATTTCTACCGCAAATAAGCATAACTCTATGTTCTCTATACCTTCCACCTAACTTACCTAACTCATTACTACAAACCGAATTTCCACTCCTGATAGCTGAACTACCCAGACCTTTCATTCTATCTCTTGACTCAAATGCACACCACATCTCATGGGGCTCTCCATCAAATGACCACAGAGGCTCTATTATTGCCCAATTACTGGAAGACAATAACATATTTCTAATGAATACCTCAGAACCCACCTTTCTTACATCACAGGGAAACTTTAGCCACATAGACCTCACTCTCTGCTCTCCAGATATAGCACCATCGTTCACATGGATGGTACACCCAGACCCTTGCACAAGTGACCACTTTCCAATTCTAGTATCATCTAACCTAACTTCTCCAGACATGCATATATCCAGATGGCTTCTCAAAACAGCAGACTGGACTTCATTCCGGAACTCACTTACCCTACCCTCCTATTTCCTTTCCCCTACTCAAGCATGTGGCACTGTAACATCTGCTTTCATGTCTGCGGCTGAACAGCACCTCCAAAAATCCCGCCCAAATACAAAAAAAATGTCTGTCTGTTGGTGGAACAAAGCTTGCTCTGTCACAATGAGAAATAAAAAGAAAGCACTTAACAAATATAAGAAAAACAGAGGAAATACATCACTTTGGATTGAATACAAGAGAGCCCGGGCGATTTTCATTAAAACCACTAAGGAAGCCAGAATGCAAAGCTGGCAAGCATTTGTGTCATCAATAAGCAGCAAATCAACAAGCAGTCAAGTATGGAACAAGGTGAGAGCCTTCAAAGGAAAACCAGTTACAAAACTCATTGCCCTACGAATCAATAACCATCCTACCACCAATCCTACTAACGTATCAAATGAATTTGCTCATTTCTTCTCTCAAAGAAACTGTGTCACCTCAGCCAATGCAGTATTCCAAACCCACAAGCAACTTATAGAGAGAAATCCTCCTAACTTTCAATACTCCTCATCTCCTTGGTATAATAAACCTTTTTCACTCAGTGAACTGAGAAAGGCCATCAGAACCTCAACATCAACGTCTCCTGGAGCAGATCAGATACCGTTTATGTTTCTCCAGCAACTTTCCAGCCACCATCAACACAGCCTCTTGGCCTTCTACAACTTTCTATACAGCAATGGTTTTCCACATCAATGGCATGAAGCCATAGTTGTCCCTATTATTAAACCAGGCAAGCCATCTTTCCTCACCTCTTCATACAGACCTATCTCACTGACAAACTGCTTATGCAAAGTCTTAGAGAAGATGGTCAACTGGCGACTGCAAAGCCACCTGGAAAAGTGCTCCTTTTTTGACACCTCACAGAGTGGATTTCGAGCATCACATAGCACAACTGATGCTCTGTGCAGACTGGAGATCACCATTCAGGAAGCTCTGGCATTGGGAAACTATTGTGTAGCAGTACTACTTGACATCTCACATGCTTTTGATTCTGTGTGGCACCTAGGACTCCTGCAAAAGTTAAAACAAATTGGACTGAGAGGCAACCTACCCAAATTTGTACAAAACTTCCTCACCTCTCGCTCTCTCAGAGTACGCACCTGCGGCACATATTCTACTTCCTTCCCAGCTACAAGTGGTGTTCCCCAGGGCTCAGTCATCAGCCCAACTCTTTTTACAATCTTTATAAATGACCTGTTTTCCAATATTCCAAACTCTGTCCAGCATTCACTATATGCTGATGATTGTGCCATCTGGTGCACACACGCCAGTTTGGACACAGCAACAGACCAACTCCAACAAGCACTGCACCAAATAGAACAGTGGTCGTACAAATGGGGCCTGGAGTTCTCCGCTAGCAAAACTGAAGCCATCATTTTCACTCGCAAACGTAATTATGCAATTCCAAATCTCCATTTCTGCAATAGGAACTTGACCTTCGTTAAAATGATAAAGTTTCTGGGGCTGCACTTTGACAGATCTCTCACTTGGAAGCACCACATTGGGACGCTAGCATCGCGTTGCCAATCTGACCTGCGTTTGCTGTCAGTAGTATCTGCCCGGGGCTGGGGAGCTGATTTTACAACCCTCAGGCAGCTATACATGTCGCTTGTTCGATCAAAGCTAAGTTACGGCAGTTTCCTTTATGGCTCAGCTGCTGAGACACATCTTGCAAAGCTGGACAGAATACAATATGCAGCTGCCCGAACCATGCTAGGAGCACTCCGGTGCACCCCAACCTACATGCTGGAGGCAGAAGCAAACTTGCTTCCTTTAAAGTATCATAGACAGTCCCTCCTAATGTCCTACTGCTGCAGAGTATTAGCCATCCCACATCACCCAGTGCATCTGCTCTTGCTCAACTACTACCCATTTGCCCTTTTTGATCACTTAAATATCCCACTATCTTTCCTGGGATGTGCATACAGAGAATTCCAGAAGGCAGGACTGAAGTTTACAGACATTCAAACCATCCCGATGTCTTGTAGATACACTACTCCTGATCTCCCTGTCTCTTCCTCTCTCTCCATTATGCCAAGAGATAGTACTCCTGATGCTAACTGGCAAGCCGTGGTATCAGACCTACTGGCAGCACATCCGACCCGCTCGGCAGTCTATACTGATGGTTCAGTGAAGGATGGTGTGGCGGGCTGTGGTGTCTACAGTGATGACTTTCAACTAAAGGCCAAACTCCCACAAGGTTGCACAATATATTCTGCAGAGCTCTATGCCATATACACTGCTCTGCTTTTTCTATCAAAATTGTGTGGAAACTTTATCATTCTATCAGACTCTCTATCCTCAATTCTTGCAATCAGCTCACCTAACCGTCCCACCCATTTCCTTATTGTGTGGATTAGCAACTTGCTCCTTGCAATGCCCCCTGGGAAAGTAACGTTGCACTGGATTCCAAGCCATAAAGGCATTAAAGGCAACGAAAGTGCAGATACATTAGCCAAGGAAGCACTGGTTCTACCAAATACTGTGGCACTTCCACTCTCTTACAGAGAGCTCCACTCCAAACTAAATTCCTTCTACTTGGGGGAATGGCAGTCTGACTGGGCTGCTCGCTCTGCAAACCTAACTGACTTCAAGAGACAAATAAACACAGAATCAGTTCCTTGCCAACTTCCCCGTACCAGCCAAATTGCCTTCACCCGCATTCGACTTGGCATAACGCGCCTAACGCACAGCCACTACCTGACAAGATCTCTGCCCCTGAGGTGCAGCTGCTGCTGCTGTCCTCTCTCACTCGAGCACATCTTCATTACTTGCCCAAAGTATGATAATTTCCGCCTACCGCTGCATCAGCTCTGCACTGCCAACAATGTGCCATTCACAGTAAATGCCATCATCAGCCCTCTTCTGTGTCTTGAAGCAATCATAGACTTCCTGAGAACAACAGACTTCCTCTCAAGAATTTGATCCTGAAACGAGCAATGCAGAGAAAGGGCGCCAAGGCCTTCGTCGGCGACGCGCCTCATCCAACCCGAAGTAACCCGAAGTAAGTAAGTGTAAAATGGCCTTTAGAGAGTGACAGTGGAGTGCGAGACTGTCCATGGAAACGGTGCGATTGCGTCAGTTGTTTCAGTGGGCTGCGTGACCGTGGAGGGGGTATATGCGTGACCCTCCACGGCGTGACCCATCAGTGTCAGGCACTGGCCCTGGGTGTCAGGTGTAAATATCGTAACGGTGTCTTAGCGCAGAAAGATCACGTGTTTGTTAATTTAACTTATAAACAGAGTGAGTTTTAGAATACCTAAAAGGTAGTGACATTTATAACTTTCCTCAAGTTAATGACGAGGACAAGAAACCGACTCCACTGTTATTTTAATCATGACGTAACTTTTGTGTGTATCTAAGTACTCTTCCAGTTATGGGAAAATTATCGGTGTCTTACTTGTAGTGTTTCACCGATGTTATCATCTAAGAAATTTGCAAAACCTTTATGGAAAGGTGCTCAATTATCAGTGCTAGCTCCAAGGAGAGAGTACCCCATAGGGATGTTTTTTGTTGTTATTGGACCTAGAGCAAAGAAATTTGGTATACTGATAGGAAATGCAATTTAGAATCGTTTATCTTCTATGAAAAAATGCAATTTTCTTGAAAAGAAAATGGGAAATCATAGAAACAAAATTTTTTGGAAGAGGGGGAAGGGCTTCGGTAAATCTGAAGGAGATGACAGTTGTCGATTTTGTAAATTTCGATGCCTTAGCATAGTTAATTAGATCGAAATAAACAAGTTTTCTTCTATGCACTTTTTGTCTCAAATGAGTATTTTATTAGTTATAGCGGTCAATGACTTACCGCAACTCCAGTCTTTGAAGCGGAAAGAAATTCTTTGATCGAGTTGTATGGCAATACTGCAATGGCGTCTCGCTTCCAGCGCTCTGTCTTGAAAAACGAAACCAAACCTACCGCTATACCTCGTTAAATACTCATTTGGCGAAAAAAGTGTATAGAATAAAAGTTGTTTATTTCGATGTTATTACCATGTTTCAAGCAACAAAAATTAAAAAATCGATGAGTAGCTGTTTATTCGAGCGCATTCGTCATCAATAACGAAACTGAACTTACCGCTATAAATCGAAAAATACTCATTTGAGACAAAAAAAGAATAGAAGAAAACTTGTTTATTTTGATTCAATTAATCAGGTTCAGGCACCAAAAAGTGGAAAATCGACAACTGTCATCTCCTTTAGATTTACCAGGGGTTCAAAATGCCTCTTCTACAACAGTTTATGAGCTATAATAATGATTTTTGTATCATTGGATGCGGAAAGACATGGACATTCCAAAATCTCCAATGGTTTTCCCCAACTTTCCAGTTTAATTGAAAAAAAAAATTTGAGAGCAAACTTTGTTTTTGATAAAATGCAGATTTATGACGTCATAATTTTTGAAAAACAATTGGAGTTTTTGATCAGCCCTCATCTTTCCATATCTAATGATACCAAAATTATTGCTTTAGCTCAAAAACTGTAGGAGGAGAAGTATTTTGGATCAACATGTATTATAGGTGCTACACGGAAATTAAAAATTTCGTAACGAAGAATAACTAACTAAAGGAACACATTTAATAACGTTTTATATGAATGACATTCTGCTTGCTGACGAGTTATTTTTGAATTATTCAACTTTGAAGTTGGCTTTCGCGCGCTAAAGGAAGCGAGCACGCCAAGCGGAATTTAATTAATAACGGAAGCCAACCCCGTATTACAAACGCAAAGAGGTTGGGTCCTGAGGGGGAGCCACAGTTCTTTTAGTGAGAATTATTAATAAAAGTTCAAACCCATTCATTAGGGTGACGTCAACAAATGTGTTGACATCAGCTCCAAGATGGTGCCCACCCGGTACGGTCGCAGCCATCTTGGAGCTGATGTAAACACAATTGCGGACGTAACCCTAATGGGTGGGTTTGAACCTTTATTTATAATTTTCACTAGAAGAACTGTGGCTCCCCCTTACGACTCAACCTGTATACGTTTGTAATAGAGTGTTTGCTTCCGTTATTAATTGAATTCCAATTAGCGTGCTTGCTGCAAAAGCCAACTTCAAAATTGAATCATTCAAAAATAATGCATCAGCGAGCAGAATGTCATTTGCGTAAAACGTTTTTAAATGTGTTTTTTCAGTTATTCTTTGTAACAAAATTTTGAATTTCCATGTAGCACCTGAAATACATACTGACCACATTTTGAAACCCCACATTCCGATGCTCTAAAAAAAGAAAAATTAGGTAAACATAAACAATCTCTATTTTTTTGTTATTATTTGTGGGATCAGCTAGAACCCTTGAAATCATTATACAGTATAAATAGACTTAGAAGATGACGTATTGACATTGCGCTGTGAAGAAATAGCCAATGGGAAGTTGTAACATGATAAAATACTATTTCCTCCTCCCCTCCCCATTCTTCAAACCCCCATAGCGGGCAAACATACAAACTTCCTTTTTTCACAGGATGTACCTGACCTCTATCATCTCCTATAGCAGCTAAAATCTATTTCCCCTCCAAATTTCAAATTTCTGAGGCTACTCTCTCCTTAATCTGAAGTTTTATGCTGTTTTCAACTATGCCTAAATTTTGAAACAAAATTTAAGTAGTAGTGCGCCTTTTAAATACTAAAAATATTGATTTACTTTACGTTCATTGGTACTCCAATAAGGAAATTAATGGAGAAGAAGTATTTTAAAAACATTTACTCAGAATGTTTCAAGCCTAAGCTCATTCTTAACAGAAAGTCTGCAAATAAAAATTAGAGACCAGTCAGTACACAAAAGTGCAGGATATATGCACGAAAAACAAACAAACAAAAAACCTAATAATAATAATAATTTATCAGTTGACTATTTTCAGAAGGTATGTGCTCTGCATTTTGTTGAGAGAAGGTTTGAGTTTATGAATAAATAAGACCTCTAGAATATGTAGGTCTAAGTTGGCAATACAAGTATCTAATATTTGAAATTTGCTAATATCAATAATCTGCTCACAGGAACCATTACTACAATCTTGTCTGATACTAGAATGAGTTGGATTGTACCATTGTAGTAATGGTTCCTGTGAGCAGATTATTGATATTAGCAAATTTAAAATATTAGATACTTTTACCGGCAACTTTGACCTACGTATTTTAGAGTCTATATTCATTCATAAACTCAAACCTTCTCTCAAGAAAGTGCAGAGTGCATATTCTCTGAAAATAGTCAACCAATAAATTATTTTTATTATGTTTTTTGTTTGTTTGTTTTTCGTGCTCATATCCTGCGCTTCTGTGTACTGACTTATATTTAATTTTTATTTTCAGACTTTTGGTTGAGAATGAGCTTAGGCTCGAAACGTTCAGAATAAATGTTTTTAAAATATTTATTTTTCGTTGAAGTTCATCACGTGATAAAGTTCAAAGAAATTCATTCAACATTTTATTGGAACTCTCAATCGTTAAAAAGTACACCTATGAAGTCTATAAAGCGCAATGTTTTGATGTACAAACATCATCATCAGGGCACCTATTTTCAGCCTGATGATGATGTTTGTACATCAAAACGTTGCGTTTTATAGACTTCATAGGTGTACTTTTTAACAATTGAATGTTCCAATAAAATGTTGAGTGAATTTCTTCAAACTTTATCACGTGATGAGCTTCAACTGTTTTGCTAAGTTGAGAAATTAGAAAAGAAATACTTCTTCTCCATTACTTTCATTGTAAAATTGCTTTGCAAAATAGATTTTCCTGTGTACTCCAATAAGACTATAGCCAAAACACCAGTGCTTATCCTCCCACAAATTCTAGTCCAACTTTGACTCAAAAGTTTGTTGAAAGTAGCAGACCAACAGGATTATAAATAATGGAAGAAATTATCACTTGGAAAATAAATTCCCAAATAGGATGTAAATTGCCAATTAGGAAATAAATTGCTAGTTAGAAAATAAGTAGTCAATATGAAGTTGAACCCGTTCATGGAGATTGAAAATTCGGTTCCAAAAAATCACTAAAGGAACACATTTAAAGAGGTCGTCCCAGGCCCCTGTTGGTCCGGTGAGCTTTCTTCATGTTTTTGTTGGAAAAGAACCCTTAGGGGGCTTAGGGGGTGGACTATTCGGTCCTAAAATTTTATGGCGCTACGGACAATTGATCTCCTCCCAGGGAGGGGGGGGGGGGGTAAGGAGACCAAAATCTTTGATTTTTGGGCCCATTTCAATCCCATATAAAAAGACAACAAAGCACGAAATGGAAAATTAGGCTATTTGATTTTGTTAGAAATGTTCCAAGGATTCTAAAACTGTCTTTGTTTTTGTTTTTGCATCAAAACTGAATGAGGAGATGCATCTTGAAATATCAATACCTAAAAACCGATAAGGTAATTTTTTTCGAATACTAAGGCCTAAATCAGAAAAATGAATTAGATAAATTATGTTTCTTTTCAAAAGTTACATATCATAGTCAAATTTCATAAGAATCAGATTGAAAATAAAAAATTTCATATCCTTGGAAAAAAAATTTAAGAAGCCAACTTCGGAGATGTCACACTGTTTAGTTTCGTCTTTGATGACGAGCGAGTCGAAAGCGAGACTCCATTGCAGTGTTGCCATGTGCCGCGCTCGATGAATTACTTCCCGCTTCAAACACTTGAGTTGCGGTCACTAATTCACTGCTATAACTTGTAATATACTCATTTGCGAGCGAAAGTGCATGGAAGAAAACTTGTTTATTTCAATCTAATTAATTATGTTTAGGCACCAAAAAATTAAAAATCAAGGACTGATAAATACGCCACATTAACCTCCAGTTCTATGTTTTAGTTAATAACACAATAAAGGTTAACACCCAAAAATATTAGTAGGACTGGGGTAGTGAATACTGAAATTGACATGCAGTTGACATCAGTTTCAATATGGCTGCCACCGTAGAACATTGGCGAAACCGTAGGAGTAAATACCGTAGATTTAAGTATGCACTACCTCAGTCCCGCTAATATTTTTGGGTGATAACCTTTATTGTGTTATTAAGTAAAAGATCCTCGAAGTGGGTTCAGGCTCCACAAGGTTTACTAGTAATAAATTACCAAGTACTCAAACGTACTCATAACAGCTCCAGCTCAAGCGTGTAACTGACTGGAACTGCTATGGAACACAAAAATTTAAAACTTGAATAACTCAAAAATAGTGCATCAGCAAGCAGAATGTCGTTATTGTAAAAAATTTTGGTCAACATGCAGTTCAACCCATTCACGGAAATTGAAAATTCCGTTTCAAAGAATCACTAAAGAAACGCATTCAAAAACGTTTTAGAGGAATGACATTCTGCTCGCTGATGCGTTATTTTTGAGTTATTCAAGTTTTCAATTTTTGTCTTCCTTAGCAGTTGCGTTGCGCGCTTTTAGCTGTTTGAGTATGTTGGGTACTTTGTAATTTATTATTTGCCGACCCTGTGGAGCCTGAACCTACTTCTACGATGTTTTAGTTAATAACACAATAAAGGATATAACCAAAAAATATTAAGTTATAAAAATATTGTGATATTAAATCTACGATATTCACTCCTACAGTTTTGCTAATGTTCTAGGGTGGCCGCCATATTGAAACTGATGTCAACTGCATATCGATTTCAGTATTCACTACCCCAGTCAAACTAATCTTTTTGGGGGGTAACCTTTATTGTGTTATTAACTAAAACGTCCTAGAAGCGGGTTCATGCTCCGCAGGGTCTGCTAATAATAAATTATGCCATATATTACGAAAACATTAACTTTTCCCTGCGCCTCCACACAGTTGCGGCATTGTTGGAACACGCTCTACTTTCGCACGGGAAACCTTTTTCATGAGCGCTGTTCCTATAAGTTCAAAGTTGAATAACTCAAATATAACGCATTAGCGAGCAGGATGTCATTCATGTAAAACGTTTTAAAATGTGTTCCTTTAGTGATTCTTTAGAATGGAATTTTTTAATATCTGTGAATGGGTTAAGGGGACCGTCTAGTCAGGAGTCCAAAATTGACAGATTTTTTTTATTCCTTATTTCGGTAAAGCAATGCGCAATTAATAAGAAGTTAAAAATATGAAAGCATCTGAAGCATCTGAGGCGAGTAAACGGAGGGAGAAGAAGAGGCGGGGGAGGGTCGCATGACGTGTCAGTGCTTGTGTGCCAAATCATTCACCCAGATATTGCTCACCGACTGTTCATTTCTAAACACATATGTATTTATCACTCAGCTCTTCAAAAACTTTTACGATCCACTTCTTCTCAAAAAGTCACTAACGTAGAGTAATGATCTAAGTATCTTATTCGAACTTATTTTTACACGGAAATAGCAGATCCACCACTTCAGTCGACTTAGTTATAGTATCTGGCTTCAACACCACCACATTATTGGTAACGAGGGCTGTGGATTCACCCTGGGGCACTGGTAACTTACCCCTCTCTACACCAACACTCTTCAACTCATCTGATTCTACTCTAAAAAATCATCGCTCTCAGAAGCTGCAGCGTAGTACGCTTCACCTCTACCCCGGCCTCGACCTCGTGAATTACATTCACGTGCAAAATGTCCAACCTTACCACACCTGAAGCAAGCATGACCGCGGAAATTCGATTTATTCTGACCTCTTTGTTTCGTACACATACTTTGTACATGACCTGTGGTATTGCAGAGTGAACAGAAAGGTTTAGACCGATCATTACTAGTCTGCTGTGGAGTGTCCACGTGTGCTTCGTGACACTCCATTGAACCTAGAGGTCTATCGCCAAAATAGGCATGCTGTTTTCCCTGTGCAAATCTAGCAGGTCTCCAACCTTGTCGGAAAAATGGTCTCCGTCCCTGAAATCATCGGCTGTTATGTTGTGAGCTATAGAAAACGTCGGGGAACGATTCTTTCTCGTCACACACAGTCGCGTCAGGTACGTCCACCAAATAGGTCTCTCTTGTCGGGTACGAGTACTGGACACTAGGCTTGCGCGCAATTATTTCTTTCCCCGGCCTCGACCCGGCCTCGAAATGAACAGTTGGTGAGCAATATCTAGGTGAAATGATTTGGCACATGAGCGCTGACACCTCATGCGACCCTCCCCCGACGCTTCTTCTCCCTTCGTTTACTCGCCTCAGATGCTTCAGATGCTTCCAAATTTTTTACTGCTTATCAATTGTGCATTGCTCTACCAAATTGAGCGATGAAAAAAAAATCTCCCAATTTTGGACTTCTGACTAGACGGACCCCTTAAACTGCATCATGGCCAACATTTTTAAATGTGTTCCTTTAGTGATTCTTTGGAACGAAATTTTCAATTTCCGTGAATGGGTGAAACTGCATATTGACCAAATAAGTTTCCAATTAAGGAATAACTTACTGATTTGAAAATAAATTACCAATTTTGAAATAAATAATTGATAAAAGAATGAATTATCAATTTAGAAATTCATTATCAATTGTGGAATAAATGATCAATTCGGCAAAAAATTGTAATTTAGGAAATAAATTAGTATCTGTTAATGTTAAGGAGAAGCCACTATTCAATTTTTGAATTTTTGTTGCATGTATCATGGTAATTAGTTGGAAATAATCAACTGTTCTTCCATGCACTTTTTAGGGTAAATGAGTATTTAACAAGTTATAGTGGTAGTTTACTTACCGCAATTGTAGTGTTGGAAGCGGGAAGAAATAGTTCTGAGGGGAAGACTACGATAGACTCTTCCTTCCGACGCAGTTAAATGATCATTAGGTTGCATTAAGTTATATTAAGGTTGTGTTAAGAGAACCTCTATATCTCGTTCAATATTTATTTGCAACAAAAAGTGTATAAAAGAAAAGTTTTTATTTTGATCTAATAACCACTAGCAAAGCGAGTAACATTCATTCGACGTTTATTTGAGTGCATTCCAGCCATCAAAGACGAAAAATAACATACCACCATAACTCATTGAAAATTTGTTTGCCCCAAAAAGTGCATAAAAGAAAAGTTGTTTATTTCAATGCAATTACCATGATTCAACAAACAAAATTTCAAGAATCGATTAGTAGCTTCTCCTTAACATTTACCAAAAAATTTTAGCGCCTTTTGAATATGTTTTATGTACTTGTGCCTATTAATGTGATTTTGTGTTTTATGCTTTTGATGGAAGCAAAGGCAAAGTTTACACTTCCTATAAGAGCAAAAAACATTTGTCCATACAGAAATCAAAGCAATATTTATTTAAATTAAGAAAATTCAAAGTATTAATACAATAATTAGACTTAATGAGTGTGCCAAGTATTTCCATTCATTGTTTTGCACAAATTTCTGTGCGAAAAATTGTTCAATTTCCAGCCATCTGAGGGTTTATTTTAAAAGTTTTATGTTGTAGCCATACAGTTGACAGCCAAGTTTTTGTAAATAAAGAGTTGTTCTTGGGTCGGTAAATGTGGAGGAGAGGACAGTAATCAATTTTCCACTTTTTGGTGCCTAAACATAGTTGATCAGATCTAAATAAAGAATTTTTCTTCCATGCACTTTCCGTTGGAAATGAGTATTTGACGAGTTATAGCAGTGAATTACGTACCGCAACTCTAGTGTTTGAAGCGGAAAGAAATTGTTCTGAGAGGAAGACTATAATGGACTCTCCCTTCTGATGCGCTCGATTGATCGAGCGCATTCCAGCCATCAAAGACGAAAATGACCGTATCGCTATAACTCGTTAAATACTTATTTGCCCCCAAAAGTGCATAGAAGAAAAGTAATTTATTCTGATGAAATTACCATGATTCAAGCAACAAAAATTAGAAAATCGATTAGTAACACTTTATTTGAGCGAACATTAACAGTCAAACACGAACATTAACATATCGCTATAACTCGTTAAATACTCATTTACGACGGAAAATGCATAGAAGAAAAATTGTTTATTTTGATCTAATTAAATATGCATAGTTCTCATATTATATCCTCTTATCCCCCCTCAGGGGGGGGGGGGGGGAGATAAGAGGACTAAAAATCCTGAATTTTCAACCCCATTTTGATCCCATATAAAAAAAAAATTATAAATTTGAAACCGTAACTTTGTTTATAATGCTTCAAGAATTCTAAAACTGTCTTTGTTTTTGCTCTAGCATAAAAACTTGATGAGCTCTATTCATTTGAAATATCAATAAAAATGAACTGAAAAACCAATATGTCCAATTTTGTCAAAAAACTAAGACCTGAATTAAAAAAATGAATAGGAGAAATTGTGTTTCTTTTCTAAAGTTATATATGATGGTCAAATTTTATAAGAATCCAACTACAAATATAAAGTTTCATAATTTTTATAAAAATAGCAATAATTTTTTTTTTGTAAATAAGAATTCACAGTGTGAATATGAAGTTATGCATGGAGATTATCGAAATAAAAATGAAAACGGCATTCAATTACATAAATTGTCCATTATATTACACCTCAACAAAAAATTTGTTTAAGGTTTATACCCAAAACCTCTAACTTTCAACATTCAAAAGAGTACTTGTCATTGAGTTTTTCTGCTAGGAAAAAAAAAGACAGTTTTAGTGGGTCATGTGCTTTGGCTCATTGTCTTGTTGAAATACCCACAGCCTTTTAAAGTCCCGAACTATTATCTGTCACCCCTAAGTTTTTGTCCAAAATAGAAATATCGTCATCAGGGTTCATCTTCCCTTCAATTGCAACCAATTTTCCAGTACCCAATGCATTAAAACAGCCCCAAAACATCAGTGATCCACCTCCGTGTTTGTTGGCAGTGTTCTTTGGCAAAAGGCTTCACCAGTCTTACGCCAAACCATTACGTCATTGAGCCCATAAAGCTTGATTTTGGTTTTGTCACTCCATAATACTCTCTCCCAAAAGCCTCTGTCCTTATCCAAGTGTGACTGTGCAAAGTTCAAGCAAGCAGTATCATGACATGGTTTGTGGAGTGGAGTCCTTTGAGGTTGGCGACCGTGTATGCCTCTCTTGTTCAGACAGCGCTGGATTGTGTGAGTGCTCACTCTAGTTCCCTGAGTGTTCAATCTCTCGGCAATGTCGTTTAGCTTCACTCGTGGATTAACGTTGACCTCCCGACACAATTTTAGAGAAGATCTCACCGAGAGTTTTTGTTCGCGACCACGCCCAGGCAACGTTTTACAGTACCAAGCTTAACAAACTTTTTATAGCAGATTGTACTGTAGATCTTGGGATGCTCAAACATTTAGGTATGTTGCTATAACTATTTCCAGCTTTGTGGCTGTCAATAATCTGTCTGAGGTCCACATCAAGTTCTTTAGTTTTTCCATCGTGGTGCTAGTGTACAAATGACAAAGCTCTACTCCTCTGGCTCCCTGTTAGCTCTGGTTTAATTTTTTAGAATGATCTCACATCTAGAATGTTCAAGAATATTTTAGACATAAATTTTGGTCAATAAAACAAGTATAAAGGTAAATAATTCTCAATGTATTGTAATGTAATGTTCTCAATTGTATGAATATTTTTGTTTTGTTGTGTTTCTGAAGTTCAGTTTATTACATCTTTCAAAAATACTATTTTGTTCCAGAAATTTTGTATTATTGTCACTAATATATGCTTTGCACCCTGTGAAAATCTTATGCCTGTGGCAACAATTGTTTTGGAGTAATTCTAATAAGTTTTGAAAGATTAAAGGTATACAAATAATTTTGCTAACTGTACATCAACAAACTTTTTGTTACTTATCCATTTAACAACAAAAATCATTTAGTGGGACATGAGCACATACATGCTACTCTGATTTACAAGCCAAAGATGCAATAATTGGGGCCATGCTTACAACCACTAAGTACCATGTGGTCAGTGCCTGAATAAATGTAGCCCTGGAATAGCATAAGCTATGTACTTTGAATTATGATGGAGTGTTATAAAAATAAAAATAGATAAGCAAAAAATGAATACATTGATTATGAATGAGGTGCAAAATATTGTTGGTTAGATATGCGCAGAGTTATAAAGAGCAATCTGATTTAGCAGAGTTGATGTAGCACCGGGAGCACAGCATTTGCAGCTTCTCAAAAATAACTATGATCACCTCTCATCCCAATCAACCTTCCCATGTTTGTTAATGCTCTACTGGATGATAGTCAAATTTATTAAATTCCACACATTTTTGCAAATTTTGTTTGGTAACAAATTTTTGAAGTGAAAAGTGAGATGTTAGTGTTTTAAGGGAAGTGAAGGCTTTTTCCTATGAATTGTTTGAAAAATAAATGAAAATACTTCCAGAGGAAAATAAGCTTTTGGGTATTCATAGCATGTTTATAACATTCAAATAGACAGTTGTAGCCCTAAATATTTTGGAATTTACCCATGCCCCCCTCCCTTTTCATGGAAAATTTTTTTAAATTTCAATTTCTCAGCCAGTACTGTATACAGAGGCAAATGTTTTTTTTGTTTGATTTTTAATCAAAATATCTACGATAACTAGGTAAAGTTTTTTGTTTCTGATCCAAAAAAAATATTTGACAACTATTTGAGTATTAAAAACAGTTATTTTATGTCTACGGACAATGAAAAAATTGCTTATCAACTTTTCAAATAAGTCAAACTAGCATTTAAATTACTTACTTTGCTCTCCATGATGCCAAAAAATCTCAATAGCCTCAAAACTTTTGGAGAAATTGCCCATCAAAGTCTATGACCCATATTTTGAGAAAATGTTGGTCAAAGTTACCAAGCACCATAGTGCAGAGTACACATTGTTTCCTTTATATGATTTCATTTTTTTTCATCAGAACTTACGAACTAATACACTACTAATAAGTCTAAAACATTTCAGATAAGTCTTCCATAGTTGTAATAAGTCACTACCACTAATGAGTCACTAATACTTGCTGCAAACTGCAGAGGACCCCGAACGGTTTTTCCCCGTAAAATATTCAAGAACTAAAAAGAAATACTTCTGTAGTGAAATATGCTCTGAGGTATTTACAGCATGTTTTTAACATTCAAATAAACATTTATAGCCAAATAGTTTTAAGAATTTACCCACACCCCCTCCCCTCCACCCAGAGGCAAATTTCTTAAAATTTCAATTTCTCAGCCAATATTGTACAGAGTTTTTTTTTGGTCAATTCACAATTAATATATCTACAAATGTCCGAGACAGTTTTTTGATATCGCTTCAGAATTTGTTTACAAAAATTAGAATTTTTGGAACAATTTTTATTTTTTTTTGCAAAAGAATTTCTAATCAACTTGTCAAAAAACTACTTCGGGTATATATAGTACCCACCTAGATCTTTACGATGCATAAAAGATTTTTCCATAAGAGAAAAACTGTAGCTGGAATTGCTCCTCAAAATTAAAAAAGCATCTTTGGCCAGAGCGAACAGCTGCATTTGATATTCAAACCTTACGATATTTGCTTTGACCCTACCCTCAAATCACCGTTTTAACCTAATTTTTCAAATTTCACTGTTAACATAACTACTGTACCTAGGGGAATGAAAATGCATACAGATATGTAAAATTAAATTTTGTACATATTTGCTTCTATAAAATGTTTCGATTTTCACAACAGAAAAAAAGTTGTAGGAAAAGAAAAGTTAAGCTCAACAAAGATCTTCCGGGCCTCGTAAACCTCAGCCTCCGGAACTCGTAAACCTCAGCCTCCGGAACTCGTAAACCTCAGCCTCCGGAACTCATACTCACAAAAGCAGTGTCACATTATAACGATACATATTTTAATATACAGGGTGTTTTTTTTTACTCTGAACTAACTTCGAACTTAGGTACAAAAACTCAAAATAAGTTGATTTTCTTGAATGATAAAATGTCCAAAACTCTTTAGTTTTCTAGTTATGGCGTCGCAAAGCATGTTTAGAAGTGATGCATGTTATAACTGGGCCGCACACCAATTGTTATTTAAAGTTGTTAGTTTTCGAGATTGTCGAATACAATTAAAGCA
This sequence comes from Morinoia aosen, assembly GCA_030386875.1. Classification (NCBI taxonomy): domain Eukaryota; kingdom Metazoa; phylum Arthropoda; class Malacostraca; order Amphipoda; family Talitridae; genus Morinoia; species Morinoia aosen. The sequence goes on from CM059559.1 coordinate 28,049,277, forward strand.
TTTTTTCTCATTTCATTATGGGTTATCCATTCCATGTAATCAACGACAAGATTTCAAGATGATATGTGAAACTGAAATAATGAAATAAAATTTATCATTAACAATCTACATTACTGGAACGCACGTGTTGCATTATCAGTTTGCCATTTGTTGACACGCCATTGCACTGTGACCATGGAAAGATTTACCAATGCTGAGAAAACAAACATGCATTCGATTTATTGAGCTGCAGGCGGAAATGGTAGGCTCGCTCTGAGGATGTACAGAGAAAGGTTTCCTAGGCGTGAAGTGCCTGATTTCCGGTATTTTGCTACTCTGCATACGAGATTGCGTGACACCGGCAGCTTCAACGTTAACAGAGGGAATGCTGGGCGCGGTCATCATCCGCAGGAGGATAGAATAGTGGAATACTTTGAGCAACATCCACGAACCAGCACTCGTGCAGCTGCTCAACGTCTTGGCTTGCGAAACCATACTACTGTGTGGAGGGCACTACATCGTCGGCAATTACATCCGTACCATTTCCAAAGAGTGCAAGGGCACATGCCAGGTGATTTTGAACCTCGTATGCTGTTTTGCCAGTGGTTAATGCATCAGGAAAGAATGAATCACGGGTTCTCAAAACTTATTCTCTTCACAGATGAAGCTTATTTCTGTCGTGATGGGGTTTTCAACCGTCACAATAATCATTACTGGGCTGGAAATAACCCTCATGTTATTCACCCTAATAGTCACCAGCACAGATTTAGCGTCAACGTGTGGGCAGGCATTATTGGCAATAATTTAATTGGTCCATACCTACTACCTTCTCCTCTCACGGGACCTGCGTACACCATCTTCCTACGCGAAGTTTTGCCTGGACAACTGGAGGACGTGCCCTTGGAGACACGCAGGCGAATGTGGTTCCAGCATGACGGAGCGCCAGCACATTACTTTCGTAAAACACGCCTGTTCCTGAATAACCAATTTCAAAACCGTTGGATTGGCAGAGGGGCTCCTGTAGCATGGCCAGCTAGGTCGCCTGATTTGACGCCACTGGATTTCTTCTTGTGGGGAACCATGAAGGACCTCGTGTATGCCACTCCTGTTGAATCGGAACAGGATTTGGTTGGACGCATTGTGGACTCAGCTGGCCGTATTACGGAAATGCCTGGCGTGTTTCAATCTGTAAGGCGCTCACTGGCTGTTAGATGTCGTAAATGTGTTGAAGTTCATGGAGGCCATTTCGATTAACTGTTGTAATAAAACTGTATTCAAGTTTGTTCATGCGTTAAAGTTCTTACATTAAAGTTTGTATTGATTATGTTTTTTACCTGTGTCCTGCAATGCTTACTGATTAATGGTTAGCTTACATGATAATAATTGATAATTACTCATTTAGGACAATTTATTCTCATTTGTAAAACGTGTACACGCAAATTTCATTGTGAAATTACAGAAATACTACATTAGTTGGGCCCTAAAACCTCTTTAACTATCAAAAGTAGCGCTAAAAATGGTGGGCGTGTGCAATCCTACTTGAAGTTCTAATATTCTTCAAGTAACTATAACTCGAAAACTAAAGAGTTTTGGACATTTTGTCATTCATGAAAATCGATTTATTTCGAGTTTTTGTACCTAAGTTCGAAGTTTGTTCAAAGTAAAAAAAAACACCCTGTATAACAATAACTTAAAAGTACAAGAACCGCAAGCAACTCCCATGATCAGGCTTTACAGAAAGAATAAACAAACATAAATGAAGCAGAAATCTGAAGCAAAAAATCTCATGAAGCAAAGTAAATCAAATAAATCCAAAATGCAAATTATATATGTAAAGTGAACATGAAGAACAACAATACTTCAACTCAAAATAAAGGAAATCAATCAAATTAAACATCTAAAGACACAATGGGAAAAAGAATAAAAGAACCAAACCAAATCAGAAACCAAAACTGATGAACCAAAAGTTCCAACAATGCACATGCTAATTAGCTAGAAGAACCATTCAACTCACCTCCCAAGATGGGGGAACTTGAAGCAAGATAGGCTTTCCTGCTTAAGATTATTTTATATACAATGATAGTTCATAGCACAGCAAGAATCTAGGCTGGAACAAACAAAAAGGAACACACAAATTAAGCATGCAAACCAATATTATCACTGAGCACACAAAAATCACTGCCGATAGTGTGTGATGAAAACCTTAGGAGGCCTCCTGGTAACAGTGTGAGCAAATTTTACTTATATGCTGTATGAGCAAATTTTACTCATGTGCTGTGTAATTGAAATTTTTAATACGCAAAAATTTCATGCTATTATTTTCATATATTAACTTGTGAATTTTGACTAAATCTGGATGATATTTATGTAAATTGACCAAATTCATGTGGAATGTAATACACATTTCATCGAAGGTATAAATTAATCAACATGCTTATTACAAGTTTCCCTTGTTAAATGTTGCATCATGTTCTATTAACAATTCTTTACTAGCTTTCTGTTCCCCTGGGCATTATATATAAAGACGTACTACTGTAATTTGCTGTAGTGTAAAGGGCAGCAGAAGTTGAACAAAAGCTACCATAGTCTTCCCTGTCATTTTTTACTTTGAGAGGAGACTGAAAAAATGTATTTAAATTTTCAAGAATTTTTTAGGCAAGATATTGGTGTGTCTAATGATTAATTCTGTTGTTAGGCTTATTTTCAATAGACTAATTTTCATTGATGTTATCCAGAATGAATTTCATTGAAAATTTCACTAAATATTTAATACTAAGTAGTTATTCATCAGACTTATAATAATGCAGTGTGAAGTATTAAGTGTCCAGGTTCCAAGTAATAGTTACACAACCACTCTGGACTTGGATCTATCTTCAGGCCACCTGGCCAGCTCTCACAATGAAGTCTCTGACGAGTGTGTGGAGGAGCCCTTCCATGAGGGCCTTATGGGTCTCCCAGTAAGTGAATAGAAGTTAATAACAATTAGATGTTTTTAAATTTTATTGAAATTTAAAAAACTGCCACTAAAGGTGTTAACTAGAAAGTCCAGCTCTTTGTTATACAAATGTAATGTGTTCAAAATAGTGTTGTGCAATGGGATAATTTCCAATATACGTTCTTGGCCATATAAGCGCTGAGTTTTTTACATTTGAGCACATTCAGGAACAATAGAAACCATGTAAATGCATTTATGGCTCAAATTTGAAAGTAGTACTATCATAGACTTTGACTCAATGTTGGATATTATGTTGGTCAGTTCATAGACCAAAACTTTGTCCAACGTGAAGAACCAGCAATGGGTTCAGGTAAAACCTAGAGCTGAATTCTAGTTAGGGCATTTTATGTCTGTTAAATGAAATCTTCAATGTTTTCCTATCCTGACATTTTTGTAGAAGTAATATTTTATAACTGGATTATAATCGATTCCTATCTAGAGAGTGTGAGCTTTAAGTGTTAATTTCCATGGAACATGTACATTCATTTACCTAAGAATAAGAGATGACAAACTCTGCATATGTGTGAGTATACAAGAGTGTTTCAACAAAATGGTTCAACCAATATTGTTATTATCTTTATTTTTGTTACACGAGGTGGGATTGTCAATCTGACACAAGTAATCTGTGCTGTTGATGCAGCATTATTGGCATGATTGAAAGAGAAACTGGAAATACTAAGTGAAGTGTTAGAAAGAGTGTGTGATAGAGAGTAACTCCAAGTAAATGTAAATCAGAGTGAAGTTGTGAGGTTTCATGGTGAGGGGGTTGTTGGAGGAATTAATATAAGCTTAAATGAAGAGATGCTGGAGGAAATGACTTGATCCAACTATTTGAGAGTGCCTGTGACCACATGGCTGGAGAGACATGAGATAGGCCAAGGAATGAGGCCTATGAATGGAGTTTGGAGAGATCTGGGAAGAAAATTTGACTACTGTCTTTTGAAATGATTTAGTAGTATGGAAAGAATGAGATACAGTTGGTGCAGAAAGTGATGTTAGATGTGTGGAAGGAGTATTAGAGTCTTAAATGAAAAACCATTAAACCAGCCACAATCTGTGGTTAAAATGGATTTAATTGTCTTCCAGAGCTTATAGCCGTAATATTTTGGGTGTACACTAAGCTCCTGTAGGCTAGAGGTCAGTGTAATAAACTAAGAAATTTATGTGTATTTCTATGCAGCTTCTTTGTGTAATTGCTTATTCATATCATACTTTGAAAATTTTGAGCATTATTTTGTCACTTACACATACTTATTTTCTTTTTCCAGTATCATCTTCTTTGTGAGATCGTCACTCTTCTAGACCTAGAAGATGTATATTCTTTTGGTCTCTCATGCAAGATGGCTCGAAAAGTCGTCAGTGACCAACACACGTGGAGACGCAGGCTCTGGTATTGGGGCAAGGTAGGTTTTGCATTTTGTTCAGTAATCTTGAAAGTTAATAAAGCTACAGTACATTTTTTGCATAAATTATTACCATTACATCTGTATGTGTGTTTTCAGCATATAGGTGCATGTGAGAGATCTATTCCATGCATGAAAGTTTCATGAAAAATTAATTACCAGGTGTGACAAATTTGGCAGGCTCCATGAAATAATCATGTTCAACTAGCGGATGGAGGCTAAGCCAAAGCATAATACTGACAAGCATATCATAATGCCATCTATCTCATAGCCAATATGTTTTGTCACTGAAATTTTTTAGCTGTGTTTATTCCAGCAGATTGCAGTTGTATTACACATAGTATTATTTTAACAAAATGAGACAAGTTTTTTGTAAGAACCACACCTGGTTGATGTCAGGAGAAACTTTGGATGATTGCAAAGCAGCACTATTCAGGACTTGGATGCCAAGAACCTCAATTTGAAAAACGTATCTAGAATAACTTCAGTTTTGTCTAAGTGTATGTAGGTTGTTCTCTGGGCTGTCATAGTTCACCCAAGAAAAAAATATATCAGTTGAACAGAGACATCTATTTTTGGTGCTCAATTTGCTTGGTACTCATTCAAAATAGTATTGCAGGAATATTTTGCTTGTGGTAATAGTTTTTCTTGCAGCCAATTGTTACTGCTATGTAAGGTTGCTATGTAAGCTGCTACGATGTTTCAGTAAAATCTAATTTTAAAACTAAGCCTGACCAATATCGTCCAATATCTCGAAGCAACTGAGCCTTTTCAAAGTCACCCTCATATTATAGCACTGTTTCTGATCGCTTCTTTGGGAACATTGGTAGTAAACAATATATGAATTTCATAGAATGAAACTTTTCATGTTAATATTTTGATGAGCATTTCAATTTGTTTGAGAGGTTATTTTCACTGGTCAAGTGCTATAGTAGAATGTAGGAGTTTGATTTCCATTGTATGCTAACTACTAGAGAGATGTTCTATCATGGTATTGAAAGAGCCCAAACTGTTTGTTGAAATAGTTTGGAAGTTTCATAATTTATTTTAATTTTTGTTACAAATATTTCCTTAGTTATTTTCTGGCTGGTAGTTTGAGGAAAAATGATAAAAGATGTGGACTACGATTAAATACCGTAACAAAAAACTCAATGCAGGCTAAAACCTATTTATTCTATCTTGCTTTTTGTGTTAAGTTATATACTTATAAAGCAGCTGTAAATATTCATATAATAAAGCCCGATTAACTGCTTAATGTTCTAATTAATTGCATTAATTTTTTTTACTGTGTAGATTTGATGTAAAATTATGGTAAAATAGTGTTAACTCTGATTTGTTAGTTTTTGAGCTTATTGCCAGGCATTCGAGTTAATTTATCAGGAGATATGTAAATGGGTTTTTAAATTCATCATAACTGATCAATCATTCTCAGGAGTCTTTTAGTGTAACACTCATAATTTGAGAAATGTATTTCCCATAAGAATATAAGTTGGTATCTGAAAAGCAATTAATCATGGGAAGAATATATGTTTTCATTTATTGGAAATTTGTGTGGGGTTTTCATGATATTTCTTGTCATAACCTAATTTTTTACTGTTTGTAATTGAAGTTTTTACCCAGACAGTCAATGTGTGCATGGCAAAGAACAGCTTCCCTCATTTGAAGAGAGCTAATGCTGTCATCTCAGACCCGTTGCTGCTCAATCTTCGCACATTGTGAGTACTCTGAAGCTACAATAAGTTAGCTTTGTTTATTTAGCGTGACTAGGTTGTTTGCTTATGAAAAAAATGTTATTACTGGGTTATCCCTTTATTGTTGAAGTAGATTTCAAAATCCACTTCCATGACAGCTGAAATTTATTTTATTCATTATAAAATAAGTGCCATTTTTTGTTCTTTGGAATTTCCTGCTGAGTGGCAGCTCCTTCCTCGTTCTAATGTTGGTCACTACCTGATGCTAAAGTAAGTTAAATCATGGTGGTTATGATGATATTAATTTGAGTAGTCAAGTGCTGATGTTTAGGGGTTAGATGAATAGATATGTACAAAATAAGATTTGAATTCTGTGAAATATTTTTTTATGGAAAAGTTACATTTTGAGTCCACCGGATTTTCTATAGCAAGAGTAACCACTTAGAAAAAATTGGATGAAAGTGGTGTTAAGGTCAAATCAGTGATCAAATGCCCAAGTATGAGGAAGGAAATTCAAGTGGAAGTAGAGAATAAAATAACATACTAGATTAAAATAATCTTGCACAAAAGACATAAATTTTAAAAGGCTATCCTACCGTAGAATTTGAATTACAAAAAATACCTCTATGTAACTGATTATGCTGATTGGTTATCATTCAGGGTACAGCGATCTTTGAAGGTTGCGTCTTTGCTTTGCTTGCTTTTCCCATCGAATTCCAGCTCTTGTGAACAAAATTGTATAAAGTGTTGAATGTGTGAACAGACATGCAGCTTTAGGCTGGGGGGGGAAGAGGTTTAAATCATGTACAGTCATACCTCTCTTTATGAAAGGCCCAACTAACAAATAATCCAAGTTACAACAACCTTCACGTAAAATTTTCACTTGAATACGTAAGAAAATTCAAGTTAAAAAACGTGAAATCTATAAATTGGAATAATGCACGTTTGGCTTTGCAGCTGCCCGAATCCCCAAAATGTAAATCCTCTTTTAGTATCCTCTATTTTGTTCTGAAATTAATGGAATAGAGTTGCTCTCCCATTGGCTTCTCCCAACACCCCACTTCCCTCCCATTGGCTGGGAGGAAGCTGCATCTCCATGATACGCATGATGTTTTTAGTGTGCCTTTGACCCTCGTTTGTCACAGAGTTCTAACATGCGTAAAGAACAGAGTTATTGTTTTGCGAGTTTTTCGAGTGTGCTCATTGTAACTTTATTCTTTGTTATTTATCATGGGCCCCAAAGTAATGATTCCCAGTGCCACTGAAAAGAAGCAGGCTCTATTATCAATAGAAGTAAAACAGGAGATGATGAAAAATATAAAAGTGGCAAGCGATTGAGTGATATCGCAACAGAATATGGCCGAAACCTGTCTACCATCAGTACGATATTGAACCAGATTTAATAAATAATTTTCTTTTACTTTTAACACATATTTTATTCACAATTGTAATACTTTTATAATTTTTAAAGGGTTTAGGGGTTATTATTGGGGCCTTGAAACAAATTAGGCTTTTTACACGTAAAATGCAACTCTACCTATGAAAAAATCACGTTACGAAACCACTTCTGGAACAAATTAATTTTGCAAGATGAGGTATGACTGTGTAATCATAGTAAAAATATCTCGGAGGTCTTGCGTGGATGGTATCATGTTTGAATATATTAAGTATGTAAAAAATGCTGGAACAATTTATCCCAAGGGAGTAGAAGTATATTTAGTACGTACTTGAGTTCCTTTATGCTAGTGGGATTGAAACAGGGTTGTATAGTGATGTCATAGTTTCAAGTAGCCTTCATGAGAATACAAATATTGTATCTATGGGTTTAGCATTCCGAGGTGGAAGATGTTTGGTTCTGAGTTGAAAGTTATAGGCCTTATGTTGAAATAAAATAATTTTAATTGGGTCATGCCTTTTTTCTGGTTGACAACTGTCCTTATTTTTGAGTACCTATTCTTTTAATTTTATCTGGATTCCTGGACTTTCTTCAATCTTGCTGTTCCCAAGCGCATGGAATCCTGTGTGGGAACACTTGTGCATAAATTCCTCATACCTTTAATCTGGTGTAGGATCACATGTAGGATCACTAATGCTTACTGGTGTAGGATCACAAATGCTCACTGGTGTAGGATCACATTTCTCTTCTCTTTCTTCTCAGGGTTATTTTTTCTCGGGTTTAAACTAATTTGTAATCTAATATGTGCTAAATAAATTTATTATTAGAAATCAAATGCTTGTAAAAAACAAAATGGCTCTATGGAGTGAAGGATTTTAGGTAACAGAGATATTGGAAAAGACAGCAACAGACAGTGTACATCAGAAATTAACCTGTGCCAGCCTGAAATATGGTAAAACGCCACCATCATTTGCCTCCGTTTTACACAGCTGATAGTGATTTGAGTTACAGTCAATTGTCAAAAGAGTTTGAGTTGAATATCATTGCACATATTATTTTCCTAATCTCTTGTTTGAGATATCTGCTATGTGGTTGCTATGCCAAATTTCGGATTTGAGTTGACCGCCCTGCCACCGCTGGGGTTTAGGTGCGCCTCACCGAGAACGACCATGAATTCAATTTTTAATTTACTTAGGATGCTATTCACAATTGATAGTGGGGTGTGCTACATTTAAATTATGTTTTCTATAGGTTAGAAAAGAGCAGATAGGTTGAGATAGGGTTAGGTTAGTGTATGATGGCTGAGGTTAGGTCTGATATGTTTTATTTAAACTGTAAATTTTTGACCATAGGGTTCATGTTATCATTAGTTTTGTGGTCACGTTTTGGATAAGATTAAATTAGGTTACGTGTGATTCTGTGCTATCAATAGCAGGGAAAAATGAGGTATTAGAAAAGCATAAAAATGAACCCAGAATTTTAAACTGATAATATCTTTCATTTTTATTATAATTGAATTCAAAAGTAGAAAAAGGTAAAACAGGATTATTAATAAAGTTATTGTTTTAATTGAAAAAATACTTGAAATGCATACAACTATCGTATCTATTGGAACAAACGTTCCCAAGGGGAGTGCATGGTCCCAAGCTGTTGGTTGGGAGGGCCTTCTTTTTGTTTTAGAATAGTTTTTTTTGTTTCTTTTTGGAGCATCTTTTATCGGTTCATTGCTGTCCTGTTTTTCACCACTTTTGACTTCCTTATTCAACTTCTATCATGTTTCATAACCTTGCTTTTTAACTGATTTTACATGCAGGGAAATTTTTGTGAGAATGCATCTTGTACATAGATTCTGCATTCCCTTAACTTTATACTAGATGGTGCCTTCATTCTTCCTCTCTTAGAATATCTCTGTTGTGGTAAGGGAAGCTGAAACTAACTTATAATCTAATCTTTTGGATATTCAGCTCATGGTTTATTGCAAACATCTTTTCTACATGTGAACAATTAATTAAGGCTTGCAACACCTACGCTACACTTGCCTTTTTGAAATGACTGGGTGGTGCGTAAATACACGAATTGTTCACATCGTTGCTTCTCACCAGCGGGAAATGCTGTACTTAAAGATTGCTTCTATTCCATATCCGTTTCACCAAGTAAAAATGAAAATATAAACCAAAACATTATTGTACTTACAGTGCTTAACTTGAGATCTTAGAAATTTTAAAGTTCTGTAATTTGTACAAGAAATAAGAATTTTTTGGGAACTCCATAATTAATACTTGTGAGTTACTGTCTTTTACCACCTGAGAGATGGTAACGGTGCATTTTCGTCTGCATACATTGTTAGTGTCCTGGTTTCTTATCATATTTGAATTGAAATGGCATGAACTGCTTTTTCATTTCCTACTGTTATAATTCATCTCTATTGTGTTGTATGGTAATACTGCCTCCTGGCTGAGCAACGCAAATTTGTACTTTGCTGAGTTAGGCAGGGATGTTCACATTAGTCACGTTTTGAATGAAACACTTGTAAGTAATCTACTGACGAATGAGAAAACTTCAAAATTTATTACTCTTTTCGTTAGAGAAAGCTTGGATTCTTTGACCAGCTTTTACTCAAGTGAAATAATCACGTACTTTATACAGTAAGCTCTTCTCTATACGATAAAGTGAAGTAGGTTAACTGTATTTGAATAATGTAATTGGAGACACTGAACTGAGGAGAGGTTGACGCGTCAGGTACGAGGCGCTGTCCCCAGGGGGCTGCCTGCTGCGCAAGTCGGGCCCCCCCGTGCTGGACATGGCCAACCTGCTCGCCAAGCTCGACCTCTCGCACGCCAGCTACCCCACCTTCATACACACCATCATCAACGTGCTCTACAAGTTTGTTGGACACAGGGTCGAGCAGCCACATGTCAGTATCTTCTTCTGCTTGCTGACAGATCTGTACTCGCAGTTTTTGTTCATTGTCATGTGATATGAGGAGGTACTAGTGTATGATGGTTATAACGCTAATGAATTACTTGACCTTATTCTGTCTATGTGATCAAATTTTTATCTATTGAAACTAGAATGATTCAATAAAGCTAGTTGGCATTTGGCTGATTTGTTGGTGTGGGCATTTAAAATTATCCCAACTCATAAGTTCGGTACAAAAATTTTTACTTGTTCACTTTTTTTTTACCGTGGTGTCAGTGAATGTAATTGTTCTTCTTTGAAGAGATTCTTAATTAAGAAACCTGCTGTGGACACAACAGTTATGGATCCACTCTCATACTACTCACATTACCAACTCAGCAGCGCTCAACAAAGATAAAATAGTTTGCCTGAATTTTGCGAGTGTCTTTCTTGTCGTCATGAGACGTTTTGTACAGTCACATTAAAGGAATATGAAAGGAAGGATTAACCTCCACTTCAGGCTTGAGAATTTCAGTGGTTGGTAATTTATTCTATAATGTCAAGTTCTTCAGCATGATAGGAAAAAATCTAATACAATTCTGAGATACAGTATAGTGGTTGTTTGCTGCCATATTTCCAAGTACAGCAAGTCCTCGTTATACGATATATCTGCGTTCCTGAAAACCTTACCGCTTATCGTAATTACTGTACACCAAACGCATTACAACATGTAATAATAGAAGATGTGTTCTAGCATCCTGAAAGTCAACACTAAAGACATGAAAATAGTCATATAAAAAACTGTAAAGTACTGTACTGCATAAAAGAAATTTATAGAAAATTTTGTATTTACGATTATTGTCGCCAATCCAAATTTTGAGCAGCCTTTCCATCTTATCCATTATTGGCCTGCAGTGATTTGTCAGCACTTTACTCAGCAGATCCGTTGTATTCTCCTCTGCCTTTTTTATGGCCTCACAATTCTGGAACACCATCCAAACTGTCGACTGGGCTAGGCCCAAGTTTCGACTAATGGCCGATGGACGTTCTCTCTGCTCTTTCCTCATCAAAATACTCGTACCTAATTTTACCTCTACTGTCAGACTACCTTTGCACTTTTCAACTCTGGTATCTGCAGAACGTTTTGGATCCATTATAGGTGCGACACTGCGCATCGTGATAATATCTCCCCAAAAACGCGCCGCCAGTATTGCATTTGTGTTCAGTGGGAAACGTGGGAGGAGACTGAGTGTTGCGGTGGCCACGCGGCGTGGTGGCGCTACGGTGCGGTGTAAACAAAACTCCGGCTGATACCGGATCTTTTAATTTTTTTACATGAATAGAGTCGAGGGTGAATTTGAACTGTGAATTTACCTGATAACGCTGTACCGTTCAAGGAGGAGTTACTGTAGTTTTACTTTTTCTTATCTGAGTTACTATCCAGTACAATAGGAAAAGTTAAAATTTGTTGATAAAAACACTGCAATGTGCATATCGGTGCCTCGTTTTAATTGAATTTGTCGTATGCATTGGTGATTCAATCGTGTTGCATTGAGTTTCACTGTGAATTATTTTACATGTAGAGATACCTATTTTTGGAATGTTCTTGTGCTAAATATCTAAATTGTGCACAGTAATCAACCCACCTCTAGATTTTGTTGGGAGCCTCATTCTTGTGACGTGGAGCAGGAGTTACCGTGTTAGCATATTTTTAAAATTTTTTGCTTCCAACAGAAAGGCAGTGCTTTATGGGGGATTGATAGGGTTCTGAGTTACAAATAGGGTTGTACATTGATTGTACATATCATTGTCAGAAAACTGTGCCACTTCATGCTCCCGAGTGATTACTCTTATCATAGTTATTTCGCTAACTAGTTTAGTTTGTTTACTAGAGGATCAATTGCTTCGAGTGCGAAATAGAAAATCAATAAACTAGAGAGAGAACTTGAATTTTGGCCCCTTTGAAACAGTTGAAAACAATAAACTGAAGCATATTCTTAATTTGATATGGAGCGCCTTTTTTAATTCAGTGGAAATATTTGCAGAGGAAAAGCATGACAGAAGCAAATTCCTTCATGACATTTTGTAAGTGTTGAAGTGACTCAAAATAGATGTTGAAGCTATTTTTCTAGTTTCGAAGTTGAAGTTTCTCCTGTTTGTTAGACATTGAACCTTTATTATCAGAACGTCACGGTTGTTTTCATTGTTTAAGTTACATTAGCAATTGGATTTATAACATGCCTCATGTCTTTTTTGTGTAACTATAAAATAGAAAATGTTATACTACTGTCTTTGAGAAGAGCTACATTAACAGCTGTGTAAATAGTCCACACAGATAGGCATGAACGAGAATCGCTACGTGCTGTTCGCACACCCCGAGACGCGCACGGCCCGCTCCTTGCTCATGACGCTCATGGCCTCGCGCAGCAACATCATTGAAACTGTGGGGCTCGTCGAGGGCAGCCCCGGCGGCATTGGTGAGCTCTCATCGTGGCGCCGCCGTCGTTATCTGTGCAGGCAGGCGCACTAGAGTGAGCGACTGTGATCCGTCACTGAGTCCGAAATACTGAATGGGACGTAAGATAAACCTAATTTAGTAAGAACTTTACCGTAATAATTCATTGATGCTAGGAACTGCACGCGACAACTATTGACTGCAAACTCTATCGTGGCATTTACTGCAAGGAATTCTGTTGATGCGGCTGTACAGTACTTAGCTTCTATTTTTCCATAGTCACTGCTGCGTGAGTTTCTGGGAGTAGCATTTCGAAAGTTAAATATTACTTCACATTAATGTCATGCATGCAGTACTGAAATGAAGCCCAGTATTTTCAAGCGATGCAAATTTTAGCTTTGACTTATGTTATTTGAAGTTTCTATTACTATACTGGTAAGAGTACTTAACAGCACAACCTATGGTGGGGCAAGCACAACTCTAGTATACTGAAATCATGGCGTAATTGTTTTATGTTTCCATTCTTAGTGGTATCACTTGGCTCACTATTTCTTAATGTTTCCATAGATGGACTAATAGAATTGGGGTAATTGCAAGCCTTGCCAACATTTTGTGCGCACTAACCTTTCTGTGCTCAGAGAGCAACAAATTATTACTTACTAACAAAGCATTCTGTTGGGTAGAACAAATGCGATTTGGAAAAATGAATAGGTGATGTTAACTGCAAAACAATGTAGTAAACATTTTTGTGGTCTCTACTTCTTGCTCGTAACCAAACTACGTTCTCTGAACAACTTATTGCCGGAAGATACCGGAATACAATAGCTGGTATAGGAATAAAAGATTTTCATAAAAAATGTGCGTTTTCACAGTAAAATATAGTGCTCTCGTAGAGAGTATTTTCATTAGAGTTTCATATGGACCCAACCTCTCCTATATATGGTGCGGCTGTGTGCAGGCAGCGGCGTGACGGTGCGCTATGAGACGGTCAACGAGCGGCAGCCTCACGTGAGCGCGGCGTCGTCCTCACCAGCAGGGGAGCTCTCCGACAGCTTCTACTTCAACTTGTTGCCTCTTCGGCGCGTGTACCCCAGGCTTCTCATGGAACACGGCTCTCCTGACCAACTGCGTTATTCTGAAGAAGTTGCCAGGGTCAGACTTTGCTTGTGTGCTATAAAACAGTTGCACTATATTACGAATTTAAGCTCAGTGATTTTGTTGGACGAGTTTTTAAGGATTAGCTGTTTTCAAGTATTTCAGTGCATTATTGCTAAATTTTCCATATTTCTTACTCTGTTGTTCATTAGTTTCCTTATGCAAGAGAGTAGAATTTGAAATTGTAATTTTGTGATCGTGTTTGCCGTAGGTGGTTCGTGACGCAGCGGGTGTGGTGTGCGTGCTGGACGCCGAGTGCCTGTGCTCTGCTACCACGCCAGGCCCCAGCACCATCTCTGTTGGTCAGTTAATCTTAGACAACCAATCTATCTGCATGATGATTTTGCTTCTGATTCCCCCGCCGACTACCCGTGTGTTTGTCAGTCTGTACGTTACGCGTTCATTATTACATGAAGGAAAATTAGGAGGCTATTTGAACTTCGAACGGTATCATGAGTGCATTCCCGAGTTGACTTTCGTTAGGTAAAGAAGGGATTCTTGGTTAGTTTAGTATAAGTTGGCTTAGTGCTGGGTCGATCAAGATAGATTGTTTATGGTTTGATAAGATAGGGTATCTTATGGTAGGATTTGTTAAGATTAATTAAGTTTAATACATGTTTGCTTAGAAAAATAAGGTTCAGATTGCTTAGGATTCGTTAAGGGAATGATCGTGAAATTTTTTCACGAGTGCGGCTACGTAAAGATACGTGAAGATGTGTTAAGTTAGGGTAAAAATGCAAGACCCGTGGTAATTTTAATATCAATAAAATAGTGAAGGTTGCTAGGCTTGTTAAATATTACTAACATGCAACAGTTGTTTTCTCATCTTATATAGCTTAACAACTATTTCAACTTAACGCTCTAACTTATCATACTCAGACTAAACCTATCTTAGAATATCTATCCTAACTAAATCTAACCTAACATCGCAACCTAATCTATCCTGACCGAATCGGCCGTAACTGATCTTATCATAACCTAACCATAAAATCCTAACAGCCCGTAACTATGATGTGACCCCGCTTGAATCTTGAAGCCTAGTGTACTGACTTGTGGACAAACGGACGTACAGTTGGAACACATGCGGAATTATTGTATGTGTACGTTAGTTTAGGGTTGCTTTGTTAGAGTTAAGTTCATTTTGCTTCATTTTAGTTATAGCTGTTTAGAATGAGTCATCGTGAAACTAGAATTGGTCAATATTGAAATTATATTTGGTCAATGTTGACATTTTATTGTATCAGTATTGAAATTACATGTGGCCACTGTTGAAACCATAGTTGATCAATGTTGACGTATTTAAACAGTATTGAAGTTATATTTGGTCAGTGTTGAAATTACATTCGGTCAATGTGGAGTTAGAATTATTCAATGTTAAAAACGAATTTTTTTTTTTGTAAAATTATAATTGGTCGAATGAATTTCAAACTCGCAATGAATTAAAATACACGTATTTATTTTATCAAACTCGTATTCTGATTCCACAACGATCTATTCTGATTCCACAACGATCAATTCCGATTTCACAACGATCTATTCTGATTTCACAACGATCTATTCTGATTTTCTAACATAAATACATTTAAAACCCCTCAGGGGGATACAACTATTGTATCTATGGGAAGTAGCGCTCCCAGGGGGACAATGTGAGGGCCCGAGCTAAAGGTTAGGTAGGCTTTCTTTTTGTTAAAATAACATGGGTTTTTGTTTTGTTACGGACCATCTTTTTTCGGTTCACTGCTGTCCTGTTTTTTCAGCGCCTACTACTTTCTTCTTCAACTTTGATCTTGTTTCATGAACTTCTTTCTCATCTTACTGTTTCTCTGCCCCTTCTGCATAGATTCCCCATTCTCCTATCTCCATACTAAATGGTGCCTTTCTCCTTCCTCTCTTCGATACGCTCTTTTTTTGTAGCGGTTAGGGAGGCTTAAACTAACTTATAATCTAATCTAAATACATTTAAAATTATTATTTGCCCTGAGTTAGCTTGTACTCAAGATACGGCTTGGCTGCATACAAAAACGTTTTCAGGTCTAAATCTGTAAATCTTTGTAGTATGGTGTCTAAAGAGTAAAAAGGGGAACCCATCAAGGATGAAGTACAAGAAAATGACACTCAACAAAAGAAAATGGATGTAATTGATGCTTACAAAAAGAAAGAGAACTGGAGAGTTGAGGCATAGACTTAAGGTGTAAATTGCAGTACAGCATACAAGCAGATACAACTGAAAGCATCCAACTGAAAAGATTTGCTCATGTAAATAAGGTGGTCGAGAATAGAGCTGAAGGACCAACTTTAATTTTAATTTGTATAGCAAACGATCACGAGGCCGCTCAAGAATTGGAACATCTGCTTCGGTATTGTTGCCTGCAAGCAGGAGAAGCAATCGTCCTTGCATTGCTGCTAAGACCTCATTATCATTGATTTTATTCACGTCGAGAAGAGGTTCATTGAAAGCGGACGAAATTTAGTGACCAGGATTCAGAGGTTCAGTAGCAGTTAGTGAGGAACGAAGCATTGAGAAGTCTACCTATATAATAAAGGGTGCACCAGCACATAGCAGATCGAAATATTTTGTAGCGAGGTTCCGGTAAACACAGAACTAGAAAAAATATATTGAATCAATACCATGGAACTCGTGTGGAATACTTATCAGAGAAATGTGCAGCAAATGTTAGGAAGAAAAATACGTGTAGTACTGCAAATGAACAAAATACCAACACTTCCTGTTCCTGAGCAATGGATGTGAGAGCTGGAAACGGTAGCTAGTAATACCATTCATTTATTTACGCTGAACAGAAGAGTAAATTTTTCTAATAGGGCGCAAAAGTACCATACTCTGGCATTGAGGTGATGTTGTGTGTTTGTTGACATGTCTTTATTTATGTGAATTTACTTCTACAAGGTGTGCAAGTTTTTGTTTCATTTCAGAGTGGATGTATTTTACTTTTCAAAAATATCAAAAGATATTGGAAAAAGATCTGGTTGTTAATTATCTGCATAAATCAATTCTAATTTCACAACGATCTATTCTGATTTCACAACGATCAATTCTGATTTCACAACGATCTATTCTGATTTCAAAACGATCAATTCTGATTTCACAACGATCAATTCTGATTTCACAACGATCTATTCTGATTTCACAACGATCTATTCTGATTTCACAACGATCTATTCTGATTTCACAACGATCAATTCTGATTTCACAACGATCTATTCTGATTTCACAACGATCAATTCTGATTTCACAACGATCAATTCTGATTTCACAACGATCTATTCTGATTTCACAACGATCTATTCTGATTTCACAACGATCTATTCTGATTTCACAACGATCAATTCTGATTTCACAACGATCAATTCTGATTTCACAACGATCTATTCTGATTTCACAACGATCAATTCTGATTTCACAACGATCTATTCTGATTTCACAACGATCTATTCTGATTTCACAACGATCGATTCTGATTTCACAACTATCTATTCTGATTTCACAACGATCGATTCTGATTTCACAACTATCTATTCTGATTTCATAATTGCTATTTTTCTTGTAATTCCCCTCAGGGGGATACAATTATTGTATCTTTGGGAACTAGCGCTCCAAGGGGGACAATGTAAGGGCCCGAGCTGAGAGTAAGATAGGCCTTCTTTTTGTTAAAATAAAATGTTTTTGTTATGTTAAGGACCACCTTTTTTCGGTTCACTGCTGTCCTGTTCTTCATCACCTACTACTTTCCTCTTCAACTTTGGTCTTGTTTCATGATCTTCTTTCACAACTTACGGTTTCTATGCCTTTCTGCGTAGTTTCCACGTTCCCTTAACTCCATACTAAATGGTGCCTTCCTCTCTTTGGATCGCATTTGTTGCTGGGTAGGGAGGCTAAAACTAACGACTAATCCAATCTAATCTTCTTGTAATTTTGTATTATTTGGAAATGGAGTTGTAAAACTGGAAATCCTGTTTCTATGCTTGCTTGGTTGTTGGGTTCTCCCCGCCCGCGCTGCTTCAGTAATAGCATGGGGCAGCACGCAAAACCCAGCCTTCAGTGATTAAATGGTGAAAAATTCAATAAAACAGTGAAATCATTCAAATTCAATAGTCAATTTAAAATTTCTATATGATGTAGGAAGAACTTCACTCTTTCCTTGGTTCAACTTTATTTCCCCCTCGCGGTGTATTGTGCGTGCGATCTGCTACAAATATGTGTGTTACAAAAGGTATTTCCCTTTGTTTCTTCAGAAAGTTTGTTGATGAAATATATTTAACTGATATGAAATTATTTCTACCTTCGTGGCAAGAATGATAAGCATCCAACTTCTACAAAAACATAATTATACAAACAACCTGACCCGAATTATCGCGTGTGTGGTTTGCTTACGTATGAAACTTCGACAATCTTGTTCGTTTATACCTGTCAGGGCGATAAAACTATGTGTCTCTGGAAATTAGCTCTCCCAGGGGGAAAACGTGAGGTCCCAAGCTGAAAGTTACGTAGGCTTTTTATTGAAATTTCTTTTTTGTTTTGCTAAAGACTTGTCTTTTTTCGATTTACAATACTTCTGTCCGGATTTTCAGCACCTACGAATTTTTTCTTCAACTTATATCTTGTTTCATAACCTTTCTTCTCAATTTACTGTTTCTATGCGTAAGGGATTTTATGTGGGAACACACCTTGTGCATAGATTCTGCATTCCCTTGACTTCATATTAAATGGTGCTTCCATTTTTCTTTTATTACTTGCGGCGGGCGAACTTTGTAGGTTGCGAGAACACACTAAAAATAGTACCCGTGAAAAGACACGAACGTGCACAATCACCGAAATGCTTGTCGCCATAAGGTGGAGCATCAGGAATATACCAAAACACCCCCCATTTTCGTGCAAAATCGCACTTCCCGGGGTCCCAGCGCTCTCAAACTTGGTGAGCGTGTACAAGGGAAAATTCTAAGACCTACGGACCCCTTTGCAGGCCCCAAGACCCCATAGGAGACCCCCGAAAAATCGAAAACCGACCGAAAATAGGGTCATTTCAAACATGAAGAAAGTTTTCATTGCGCAGTCGGAGGAGCTGAATTGGTCGGAACTGGTAGAGAAAATGTCGGGCTTTATGACGGTGTGATCGTTACTTCGAAAAGTATTCGGGAAAATGTTCAATGAATGAAAAACTTTTGGGTAAAAAAACGGCCGTTTTTCGAGTGTGACTTTGGCTGCCAGTTGCGGCGTTTTCGATGGGCTTTCGCCTTCCAAAATTTGATAGAATGTAGGTTCGAGTTTTTTCTAAAATCTATCAAATTTATGAGGCGACAAGTGCGATACTTTTCTCAAAATGAGCGATTTAAAAATATTCCTTTTTGTCTGAAAACTCACTTAAACCAAAAACATTGGAGAACGCTTCGTTTGACAGGCAAAGTTGTTAAACGCTTTTTGTGTGTTTTTTCATGGTACATACAAAAAAGATTTTATGGAACGATCGCATCAACCGTTCCATGTATATATGAAAAAAACATGGTTTTCACGTCATTTCGACTTTTATTACCCCTCTCACGCCCCCTGCTTTACCCTTGAGGGCTTTTAAATACTCTGTACTGATGCGTCTCGAGGACATCTTTCTATAATGATACGTGTCTCAAAGTCGTAGCTTTTCAAGTTTTTGAGAAAAATGCAAAAAACATGGAAATGAATTTCCCCTGGACGCGAAATGTGCCAGTGAAAAGGTCTTTCAATCTCCGTAGATTAATGACACGGATTATTTCTTGTTTTGCATTGAAGTCTCCACATCGAGATCATGGGTGACTGCGATGACGTGGCCTAAGCTTGCTTGAGTTGTGAGGGCTGTATAAGGATCTTGAACATCATGACGCTTATGTTTTCATGTTTGTCGAGTTTGATCCCATATATTTCGAGTGATTGATAAAGTTCAAAGTTTCAACCAATTTTTGACCGTTTGAGGCTGTGTTGCAAATTTTTCATAGGTCTACAGTGTTGTTAAAGTTATTATAAATTTATTTTGACGTGGAACTCAATACTCGAACTCGGTTCTTTCGCTTTTAGATTCGCATAACTTGCAGTCATGACTAGTAAATCATCCTTTTCAAGTGTTGAAACTGGTTTAACTTGGAACTTTATAGAGAAGAAATGTGTTTAGACTTTGTGATTCAGGTTATGGTAGTATTATTTCAATTCTAACATGTTTGGCAGAAGAGAAAAAATGATGGTTACGCGTTTTATTTACCCTGCTTGTTGGTCCATGAACGTAAGAGTAATTTGAAGCGGTATGGCCGCTTTGAATGGCAATATAGTAATGAGGTTTAGTATTTGAGACCTAAATTTGCAGCTTCTTATAATAATTGTACTATAATTATCAAGTTGAAGTAATATAAAGTGACATAAATCGCAAATCAGATATTGCGTAGAGGCGTAAATATTGCTGTTGATGCGTTTTTGACGAGAAAAGATGCTCATATTCGTTCGAGGTGCTGATTTCAGTTAAGCTTGATTTCTTTTTGATGACGTATTATATGTTGTCGTCACTTCATCACATTACAAATTCAATGTTCAATCTAGTGTTTTACTTCAAAGTGTCAGCATCATCGACGTTACTTCGTAGTATGAGTTCAAATACGCAAAGCGAGTAGTTTTCGACGCCAAAAAGTTCCGCAACTTCTGTGGTAGCGTTGTTGAGAGCAATTTTATAGCAATCTTATGATATTTTGACATCGCAAATTGTGTCATCGGAAAACAAGCCGAATATAGGTTAAACTTCGTAACTGAACTATAATTCAAACGTGATACAGTTGAAATTAGTCATCTCTACATAGAGATATAGGTTCTAAATATTTTTCGTTCGGCACAGGTCTTTGTGCCTATTTTTGTGTTGTGTTTGAAACTTGTTTTTTGACGTTAGAAAATTGAAATTGAAAGAGCTCATAGTCCAAGAATTTGACTTCTCATTTTCTAAATTAATAAAGCTCATTGAGGAACGAATCTCTCGATATATATAGTGGTTCAAACAACACGAAAATGGTTCATGTCGACATATATGCTTTGATTGAACGCGGCATTTTCTAGGAAGGGTATAGTTTGAGTGAATATTTGTATCATAATTTTTTATGGTTGGGATGTAAAATTGCTGGATCTTCACGACCAAGAACCTGTCAAGTGTTCACGAAAAATTCGATCTCCAATAATAATAATTAAAAGTCGTTGTTTGAAGGCCTCGAAATCGCTCACATTGCATGCGTGAGTTTCAGGAAGTCATCATTTGAGTGAGTATAGACAAGATTACGAGGTTTTAACTGATGAATAATATTTGGTGAATATTTGTCGCCGAAGACAACCAAATATTTTGCAGGTTTTGTATGTTTGAATGATGTTATTTATGAAATTTAAAATGGTATAACTGATATATTTGCAAGAATGTTTTATAAATTCCACTCAGCCTAATTGAAGGTTTCTGTATCGATCCATAATAGAAATAGAAGATTAGAGAGAGGTTCAAATTGTTCACATTCCTGAAAGAATTGATTGTTGTGGTGAAAATGATGTCTATTAGGAAACATCAGTGATTCTAAGCTATAGCCGCAGGTGTTCACAGATAAATTTGTTTGAGAAATGTCAGAAATATGTTCGAATATGATGTTGTCGTAATGAATGGAGAATTCCTAAGTTTGATTTCTGATATGAAGAGATTGATTTCGTGTCAATGATGCTTTTAGAAAGTTCGTAGTTGTATGTAAGTTGTAAGTGAACTCAAAATTAAAGCTGAAGGCCAAATGCTCAAATATTGTTGAAAGTTTCCAAGAGATTTGCTGTGAATGCGTTCTTTCTTTGTATTTACTGACTTCAACACAAAAACGCTTTCGCTTGGCGAGAGCTGAAGCTCTCGCCAAGCGTTCCCAAAATGGAGAGTTTATTTCTTGGGCCTTCAACTTAGCGCGATAGCGCGGTGTGTGTATATTCGTTTACCGATTTGTGATGCACAGTTAAGAGACTTTGATTGCTAGCCCTATAATTAATTGGTAATGAGAACTATTTTATTAAGATTTTTGCACCGTAAAGCTTTAGACTTGAATTTGGAAAAGTAGCTTATTGGCGAAATAAAGATTTTATGTAATATTTCCCAATTGGCATCGCTGTGACGTCATCATTTCTTCGTGACATCGAATTTCTTTGGAGTATGTAGGTTGGATATATGATGAATTGTCGATTAGAACGAAGTGAACTTGTCAACTTCGAAACAGAGAGGGAAAGTCTAGTGATGCGAACCCATGAATAAACCAAAATGTAATAAATGTTTCGTCACAATATTTCGTGAGGTCAAATTTTGAACAAATTCAAGCAGACCCTATTCCATATAATTTAACGAGAAAATATAGCAGCCAGAATGTCTCTGCTAGCGAAATAGTAATGGAACGCATTTTCGTTATTTGATCATTAGGATTTGAGGTGGTTATTATTAAGAATTGGATGGAAGGATGTTAGCGTACAAAGAGATTTTCAATTCTTGAGGAATAACGGCAAAGACATAAGAATTAAAGAAGGTAAAATACGTGGGACCGAAATTTGAACTATAAAACAGGACAGGGCACCCTGAATTAGTAAAGTTTAGTTGTATGTAGGTGAGTTGGAAGGGTGTCGAGTAAGTTAATTCAAGTCCTATTTAGTGCAAGTTAGGTTAATTTCAGTTAGGTTAAAGTAGGTTACGTTAAATCAGGTTTGCTTTGGTGATTTTAGACTATGTTTCGTTAGTTGAGGTTAGGTGACTTTGCCTTGAGTTAGGTTGGCTTAGAGTACGTTATATTACTTTAGATAGAGTGTGACACGCAAACAGATTTAAAGATTTGATGAGCTGTAACACATACGTATATAGTCAGTGTAATACTACGAATGAGGGTGCCATCGTTTTGGTTAGGCTGTTATGAGCATGGGAATGGTTTGGTAAATTGATTTTTCACCAGTTTGTTGGTTGTAAGACATACGTTTAGTCAGTGTAATACTATGAATGAGGGTAGCATATCGTTTTGGATAGGCTGTGTTTTTCATGTGAATGGTTTAGAGAGAACTACTTTCGCACCAGTTTGTTAGTGGCAAGGTTAGGTTAATATTACTGTTAGTATATATGTGAATGATATTGCTTTTGCTAAATGAAATTGTTGTGGTGTTTTCAAGTTTGACATAGAGTTTAGAGTGACAGACGTTGTATATTGGTTTGTTTTGTGAGACGATGTTGTCTGTAAGTGGGTGTCTTCTGAATTGTGGTAATTTGTTTCGTCAATTGAGCAATGGTATTAGTGTTGAAAAATGAAATGGTTGTGGTGTTTGAAAGTTAAACATAGAAATTGAAGTAAATAGCATTGCATTTTGATACATATATTATTTTGGCGTTTGACACGATGGTGTATCTCATTGCTATGATTTGCATTTTGATACATATATTATTTTGGCATTTGACACGATGGTGTATCTCATTGCTATGATAGTGGTGTACAGAGAAATGTCTGTGTGTTCGCCCCTTGCGGGCTGTGCCTGGTTTGGAACACCTTTGTTGCGGTTTGAGAGTTTGAGACTAACTTATAATAATCGAATCTAATTTAAATTTTTTTGTTTATAAGCATGGTTGTCACTGTCTACGCTCTGCATTCCGGAATAACATCTCACAAAATTGAACTCTCTATTTTTAGTTATCAGGAAAGGAAAAAGATCACACACTTGCTTCTCATGATGACAAAAGAAATTCAAAATTTTTTCAGATTGGAGATAAATGGTCATTTACTAATATGCCGGTAGGAATGCATCTTTCCCTAGGTACAATTTATAATAACCCCGCACTCTGTACAGTATTAAGAATACGGTCAGAAGAAAATGTTCACTCTACAAAAAATGTTCCCTCTTTGACTTTCAAGTAATTTTTTATGGCAGTACAGTATTTTAAATTGAAATGGAACTACCAGTTACCGGTTAATGTTAGTGGAGCTACAAGTGTACTAACTGTACTTATCAACAATCTGACCCAACCGGTCACGAATAGTTTAGTGTACTTGCTTGGTTCGTTGTCTCCGTCTGAGCTCTGCTGGAAGTGATAAGAATGCGTAAAATTGATCACCTTGTTTTTAGAAATTACATGTGGCAAAATCTAGAATTTCACTCACTCTTTTCTGTGTACGATGCCTAACTGACTGTCAATTTAATGGAAACTATTTCTCAACCATAAGGCATGTAAACAATTCGACGTTACAAGCCACGGATGTCTAGTAATAAGTAAATCGTAGGTATTTACGATAAACTGTAGGCATTTACGTGTTAGGAATGGGGATAAAATGTCTATCTGCATGTCTAGTTCAGTTAGTTCAAATTTTGCCTCAATTCCTACGCATCCTGTCAAACACCTGAACCAAATATGGCTTTACGAAGATGGAATGTAAAGACAGAGAAAATTGTGCGCTTCTGAAGTAAAAATGTTCATGATTATTTGCTTATTGATTTTGTTCCAGTTGTGATCCGTGCACAGACAGCATTTCAACTTAGCGCAATACACCAGTTGTTCAGCCTGTTGATAACTAGAAGAAAAATACATTCACTAATCTTGTGTGAGGGCCACCCGATATCTATGGGAAAACAAAGTTTAATTGTTTTAGATCTTCAATTCTTTATATAATCTATCTTTACTGCTGATCGAATGAAATTAAAATTTTATCAGAAAGTACATTGTGCTTAAATTTCGTGCTAGTGATGCTGCCACAACCGCCCTAACGTAAACCACTCACTAATTTAACTTTGCTTGTGGTTCTGGATGCTTTAGCGTAGATGTGTGACTTTAGTATCCGTTTTGAATAGTGTTTACAATGTTGAGTAAGATTTTCGTGTTCAATAAGTTTCACGAATTTAGTCCTTACATCCTTGAATTTAAGAGAACTTGTATGACTGTCAAGTCAATCCTTTTGAATCATGATTAGCGTACTTCAGGAGGATACATTACTATTTCTTTGGAAATTAGTGCTTTTAGTGGGAAGATGTTGTGTGGCAAGCTAAAGGTTAGGTAGGCCTTCACATTATTGAAATAGAGTTTGCTAATGTTTTTTATGAGCTGTCTTTTTTCAGTTCAGTGAAATCTTTTTCAACACTGATATTTTCTTTTACTTTTATCCTGTTTCGTTAACTTTTTGTAGTCTTATCGTCTGAATGCTCTGGGTGAGAAGACTCACCTTGTGCATAGATTTCCAATTCCCTTAAATTGCCCTTGAGTAACCTTGACTTTGCTTCAGTGTTGAAAGCAACACCATATTCAGGAATAAATATGAAGTTTGAAAAGTATCGTTTGTTCTTTACGCTTGCTTATATGGTTAATAGTTTGGAAACTAATTCTGCTTGATATTTGGGGGAATGTCCTTAAAATTTCTGTACCAAACCCTTAGGCATCTTCATTACGTTTTTGTTTTAAGCTCTCATTCAGATATACGGATATAGATTAACAAGACCTACGAAGTACTTCTACTGCAGAAAAATTCGAGTTGTTGTAGAGAGGGGAATTAAGAATATTTTGTTGTGCTTCTCGTGAGCATATATATTCCCGTGCACTTCCTAATAATGGAATACAACTACAATATATGCAAAGCAATTCATAGAGCAAAATTGATAATTGCATCAGTAGCTATAAAAATTAATATAGGAAGATAGCATCTTGGCTACCAGCTTTCCCGCCCCTCAGGGGGATACAACTATTGTATCCATGGGAATTAGCGCTCCCAGGGGAAAAATGTGAGGGCCCGAGCTGAGAGTTAGGTAGGCCTTCTTTTTGTTGAAATAAAATGTTTTTTTGTTATGTTAGGGACCAACTTTTTTCGGTTCACTACTGTCCTGTTTTGCAGCACCTCTGACTTTCTTCTTCAACTTTTATCTTATTTCATGAACTTCTTTCCCATCTTACTGTTTCTATGCCCCTTCTGCATAGATTCCTCATTTTCTAATCTCCATACTAAATGGTGCCTTCCTTCTTCCTCTCTTCGATACGCTCTATTTTTGCAGCGATTAGGGAGGCTTAAACTAACTTATAATCTAATCTAATCTACCAGCTTTCCCGCAATATTTGCAATCTATTGCTATAGTTTTTCATGGTTCCATATGCATGTGGTTTGTTGAAGATTATCATATGCGATTTTGACGAGCCTTGTTTAAGTAGTAGGAACTTCAGATTTCTTTTTTTGTAGTTTATGGTAGAAAATTTGAAAGTTTTTAATAAGTAATGGGTTCCCGATTGCAGAAGGCCACCGTTTGGAGCTGGTAGCCCTTGAGGCGATGCTGCGCACGTTCCCTACACAGAAGTGCCCGGTGGTGCTCATCATGATGGTGCGCTTCATTCCACCTCAGCTGCCTCAAGACCCGTGTTCTGATTGTGCTTCTTCTCAAGCTTTTGCCTCTCTAGCCACTGCTGCAACTCAAAACAAACAAACAGCAGAAAGCGTCAACAGAAACCGTCACAAACCGTATCTTCTCAAGTCTTTCATGGACCAGTGGCACATACCGTGGGCGGTGAGTAGTAAAGTAAGCATACTCATTTTTATCGGGAGGCCAGTCAGGATCAGCGTATTGTATGGTTGTGATAGGTGCGAGTGCATGTTGCTGAGAAGAATTGGAGCAGTGTCATTCCTTTTAAACTCTTACCTGCTGTAATTATTTCCATAGAACGAGCAGTATTAATTGCACGAATTTGGTCTTTTTCGAAGCCTTGATTGGCTTTGGTAGTGAGAGAGAAGAACTGAATATAGCTCATCTGCAACTTGTCAGGACGTCAGTTCTTCGTTTTCCACCGTCTCTTCCAATACTAAGGTTGAAAAAAAAACTTCACACTTTCGTCTTTACGTCAGAGTGGTTGATTTTGATTATTTGGTAGTAATTGGTGAGATGCTCAAATTTGCATTTTATTGCTGATGTTATGATACAGAGTGATTATGCTTGTCTAGGTAAAGAGATGTACATTACTGATGAAGTTCATGACGCCCAATTAAATTATTTTTCAATAGTTTTGAAGCAGAACCGAAATGTATAGTGACGTTAGATAGCGCTATATGATAGTTGGGTTTTATGGAGAGTATGTATTGGATGTTGACAGAGATGCTGAAATCATTCAGGCAAAGAATGTGTCGTCAAAATAGGCTGTGAGGAGCTCATTAGCTTTGATTCGCTGTGAGTGACGTCACTCAGGTACGGTGCCTGCTGGTTCGGTATAACAGATAAATATGTGTGGCGTCGTCATGGCTGTTAAATGTGCACAGTGCATTTTGTTGAAACAAGTATGTAGATGCAAAGAGGTTTTCAAAAGGACTAATTTTCCAATGAGTGTGTGTTTTAGGCGCTTAAAAAGCGGTTAGAACATGACCCAAATCAATCTTTGCTTTTTTCCTTGAGTTGATTGACACGGGTTGTTACTAAAGAGCCGCGATACTTTTCCTGGTTGGACTGGTAAGTAACTAATTTTGAAAGTGATCTTTGCAAAGCTGCGACAAAATTCAAAACCTTTTCTGCTGTTAGAGAATATTGGAATGAGAGCTTCAACCATGGGACAAATGTTAGGAATGGAAATTGATAAGTAATCATTGTGAGTGGAAAAGTTATAATCGGTGCCCAAAATGCATTGTTTGCTGCGAATTAATAATTAGAGGTGGAATTGGTTCATTAGAAAGGGATAGGTGTACCCAGAGCATAGGGGTTCTGAGGGACCGCTGATGTGTGCAGGAGTCGCATCGGTTGGTAGAGTGTTCATTTTGAGATTGTTATTTTACTTAACCTTTATGTTGTCTATAAACTTGAATTTAACCCATAAACGCTAAACATTGGTATCATATGCACTGTGTGCGCTATGCTCGAAAAATAATTTAGCGTTTAAGGGTTAATTAAGAGTGACTCAGGGACAAAGTAGAGGACCGTTGAGGGGGTGTGTACACTGAAATGTAATGAAGAAACGTGGCAAAGCTGTTCAGTCTGAAAAGAGTTATTGTTCTTTTAGAGACTGGTTTAAACAGTATATGTATATGTTATAAGACAGGAACTGCTTTCACACTCAAGTCTTATTATATCTGGGGTTTGTGGAAGAGGACTGACTCAACAGGACAGACTACTTTGTTCTTTAGAAAAACTATTCCTAATTCGTATGCTTATCGTGCACAATTTGTCTCGTTTTACTGACTCTGCTTTTTGTATTTGAATATACTACTTGAGTACATTGAGACTGAAGTATGTATATATATTCAAGAGCTTAGTATCGTGAAGATATAGGTTCGCATTTTGCCGCATTTTACTATACATCTTCGTTTTATCTTACGTAAAATGGGAGACATGTGGTGTCTGTGGTACCTACTTAGAGAAAGGAAAAGAGCAAATTGTGTGAGGATGTGTTGATAAGATTGCTAGTTGGAATTGCAGGCACCTGGAGAGCGAGGTAGGTGAAGTAGAAAAGAGGGAATGTTTCATGTGTGTAGAAGGTGGACAGTCTAGGTCATGTGTACGCAATGAAAACTGAAAAACTGTACTGTTGAAAAGCTCGTGAAGTATCCTGGAGGGTAGAAACCAATATTTAGAGGGTTTTATGCTTCAAAAGAGGCCTGGGAGACTAGCTGAAATAATGTCAGCGTGCTACTCCAATGCGGACGTTATAAGACGTAGTGAGCACAGGGTGGGGTGCGCTGCCACAGCCGTGGTGAGCTGTAGTGTGGTGGGGCTACTGAGGTGGGCAGTGAGGCAGGCGGGTCGTGCGGCACGTTACGTGGGAGCGGCATTGGTGTGAGATTGTGTGCACTGCATTGGCGGGGGAAACTGTGAGGTCCTCAGATGAAGGTTTGGGCAGGCTTTCCTTTTGTGGAAATAAATTGTTTTTTGAGTTTGTTACGGACCATCTTTTTTTGGTTTACACTGTGCCTTATCCAGCTTCAATTACTTTCTCTTTCAACAAATATCTAGGTCCGAGCTAAAGGTTAGGTAGGTCTTCCTTTTGTTGGAATAGAAGAGTTTTTGTTTTGTTACGAACAATCTTTTTTTGGTTCACTGCAGTCCTGTTTTTCAGTACCTACTACTTTCTTCTTCAACTTTTATCTTGTTTCATATACTTCTTTTTAACTTTCTGTTTCTTTGCACATTGTGCATAAATTTCACTTTCCTCAAAGTTCATACTAAATGTTTTCTCCCTCCTTCTCTTTTAAACGCCTATGTTGCGGTTTGGGAGGCTCCAATCTAATCATTCAACTGATATCATGTTTCATAAACTTCTTTCAATCTTGCTGTCTATGTGCAGGGTGTGTGGACACCGTTGCAAAAAACTCCTAGACACTATAGAAGGTGACAGGAACTAAATGCATGAATTCGATTTCATTTAGAAAGCACACATTTGAGGAGACCTAATTTTGAGCTAACTGAGGATTATGGGAGTCTGTTACACCCCAATCAGCGCCCTCAGAAGCCCCAGTGCGCCAGATCGCTGTCGGGAGAGAAACCAATAATTTTAGACTTACAAATAATTCAGTAAATCAGGGCGGTGGCCGCCACGCCATAGAGTAATGAAATAACTTTCTCTCATTTATTTACTTCTTTATTAATATATAAGGTGACGAGACTAAGACAAAACATATAAATTAGTGGCGCTGACTAAAACTATGTCCTCTATTGAACCAGGGTTGCGGAGTCGGAGTGTTTTTTTTTCGAATGAGGTGGAGTCGAAGTCGTGTTTTTCCGAATGAGGTGCAGTCGGAGTCTGAGCTGTCGGAGTCGTAGTTGCCCAATTGATATATTATTGATGAATGGTTTTGGTTAAGGTATCCGGTATGGAATTCTCTCCATCGGCTGGCAATGGAAATCCATAGTTATTTATTTCAGGCTGATAATGTAAATTTTACTCTGCAGGCATTCGAAGTGGAATTACCGACCTTAAATGGCCTCAACCTCGCCCTCAACTGGCTCGTCAAACGTACGAACGTTCATCAAACCTCGTATTCCTAAGCGATCCTGGACCTCGCTTGTCCGTCCGTCACTGCCTTAACTTGTTTTATGCTTGTACTTGCATCATTCAGTCTCTGCGACGCGCGTTACGATCTCATCGAATCCCTTATTTATTCTGATAAGTAAAGCGTAACAGGTGATAAAAAATTTGCTAAGCAAGGATTGAATTTTCTGAGCGTGCGATGCTCGGTAGGCGATGTGACTCTACGTTGGGGTAGTATTAGAGTCAGAATTGCGCCTGGAAATGACATTGGATGAAAGATGCTATGATCCTTCAACACCACGTGATGTTAGTTTTGTGCTGCAATTGAGGCTCACTAAAACCTTTGTGTAGCTTTGAGGGGAAGTTATATCCATGGGATATAGACATTATTTATTAGTCTTGGAATGTGCAAACTTCAATGGACTCAAATGTGTCTGTAACATGTTGGTGCACAGAAATTATTCAGAGTAAACTGTATGATAAGCTTCACGTCCCGCTGATTTAGTGTGGATCGAGCCCTTTACCTGGTCTAGTGCTGTAGGCGGCAATATCTTGGAACTTTCAATTCAGTTGAGAATATTGTACCATAAATTAAAAAAAATCTGACCCCACGACACATGATAAGAATGTACGTTTTGTTCTACAATAACAGTTATTAATTAAGCTTCCCTTGATGAAATTCAGGGTACCAACCCAGGATATTTCAAGCGACAAAGAGACGTTTACTGTCCTAGGCTTGCTCATTTTTATTCAGAAGGTGGAGAACGCTGTTGCGTCTGACAAGTTTTGCTGTTCCTTGGCGATTGTTCAGAAGATTTATTTCGATTGTTGTCTTTGGAGAAAATATAGATTTTGAGTTTTGATGGGAATTTTTATTTGCTTATGTGTAGGAAAATTGTACGAAAGTGATAGGTATTTTAGTTCATGTATCTAGCAATAACTATTCTTCTATGCCACAGACACGTGAATCTTTCGCAGGAAGTGTACAGTATTAGAACATGTTTGATACTTCGTTAGTCTTTATAGATTCCCCCCATCTGTGGCACGGCTTTCTTTTAATGGAGGAGGTAAGGTCTATTTTCCAGTAGTTCTCCAGTAGCTGCTCCATTTCGAAATTCCGTCCGTTGTGCGCTATCATTGCTAGCAGTTTGTAGAGCTGACTAGCTGTTGTTTACGTGTATTGTTGTTAGTGAATATAAATTACAAAAGTAGGTAATTCCTGTGTTGCAAAGCTGTTTCAAAATAATTGTTCTGTTTTGCTTGAAACTCTAGCAAATTTATCAAATAAATCTTACAGAAATTTATTAAAAGCGTCCAATAACTCACTGGAGTATATTTTTTGAGCGTGAATGTAATTGTTGTTCAAAACTTCAGCTTCTCGGGTTGACTGCTTACAAGGCGCTGCGAGGGACGCATGTACGCTGCCGAGAGGCTCCTGGTACTCAAAGATCTAATAACCGCATACTTGATCAGTTATATGGTTGCTCGAGTTAAGGTATTGTTCTATTAGGCTGGTCTGGCTCTTCCTTCTCTTCATGAGAGCTTGTGAACGGACTACACTAGCGCACCACATCTGGGAGTGCCTTCGATGTGTTTCGTTTTTCTTTTCTATATTTATCTTTCGTTTAGCTGCAAATTGGTAACTAGAGGTGGAATTGGTTCGTTAGAAGGGAGAGGTGTAACCAGAACATAGTGCTTCTGAGGGAGCGTTGATGTTTGCAGGACACGCATCGTTAGGTGAAGTAGGTAATTTGAGAATGTTGTTTTACTAAACTTTTATGTTGTCTAGAAGCTTGAATTTAAGAGTGACTTAGGGATGAAGTAGAGGACTGTTGAGGTGGTGTTTAATTTGAAATGTAATGAAGAAGCGTCGCAAAGCTGTACAGTCCGAGAATAGTTGATCAATTCTCCGGTCAACCATTGTGAGTGAAATTTTCTGGCGACTACTTCAAAAAGTTGAAATCTGTGAAATCTTCTTCTCACGAGAGGATTTCGAACAAATGCTTTTGTACTGTATACCCAAGTTATTGTAATTTATTAATTTTCTTGTGTTTTACTTTTTAGGTTGAAATTTTATTATTTGTATGTGTTGCGTTAATAGTTAAAGTTGAACCGTGGGTGTGTTACCTTCATTATGTTGAGGTCTTCGGTGTGCAATTTGATGTGCTTGTCGATGTTGTCACTTTGTTGCTCTGCTTTATAAATTTATTAAAGTCCCTTGCTTTTCTTATGATTAATCTCTTTCTAGGCGTCAATTTTCAACACAATAGAAAAACGTTAGTAGAGTGTAACGTGAAGGCTATATTTTCTACATCATCTATTTTTACTGTATCAAAATCCATGCAATCGAAATGAAATGAATTTTAGGCATCGATTTACTGTTTGCATCGGCTTGTATTTTGACAGAATAATTGAGAATCGCCAACCCCTCAGGGGGATACAAATCTTGTATCTATGGGAATTAGCGCTCCCAGGGAGACAATGTGAGGTCCCGAGCTAAAGGTTAGGTAGGCTTTCTTTTTGTTAAAATAATATAGGTTTTTGTTTTGTTACGGACCATCTTTTTTCGGTTCACTGCTGTCTTGTTTTTCAGCACCTACTACTTTCTTCTTCGACTTTTTCTTGTTTCATGATCTTCTTTCCTAGTTTTCTGTTTCTGTGCTCTTTCTGCATAGATTCCGCGTTTCCTTAACTCCATACTAAATGGTGCCTTCTTCCTTCCTCTCTTTGAATAGCCTTTGTTGCGGATAGGGAGGCTTAAACTAACTAATAATCTAATCTAGTCTGAGAATCGCCAATGAGGGAGCATGGGATGGGCCATATGGTTAGGTTGGTTGGAGGTTGTCTATCCCACGGGCTGGGGCCTCTCAGGGGAGATGCTGATCGGTTACCTCAGCTAAACATAGATAGGCCTTCGGGACGTCTAGCTTTTGTGCTATCTTAGCTTGTTCCAGTTTTGGTCTTTTATTCGCTATCTCTTCTTAGTCTTCTTTTTCTCTTCCTTTTCAACGTCTATTTCTATGCGCAGTGTTATCCTGTGTGCGAACACTTTGTGCGTTGATTCCGTTTCCTACAGTCCATACTAATTGGTCCCTTCTCATCGCTCTCTTGAAATCGCTTTTGTTGCGTCTTGGGAGTCTTAACGACTATATTGATGATAATGATTGTGAATTGATGCATTGGTATCTGCCTTATTTATCTCATGTCTGGATTTAGGAATGATATCGTTCACAAAGCTGTAAACGCGATAATTGCAGTAGACGAAAATCTAAAGGAACACTAAGGGATCTACTGAAAGTGGTGACGTTTTAATTAATGTTGCTAAAGTTAAGAAATCTTTTTGTGGCACGGAAAGTTCGTCAGGAAGTTCCTTTAAAGAGAGGATGTGCTTGACAACTCCTGTTCTCTTCGACGTACTTTGAAGACCTGACGTCCTTGAAGCCAAAAGCGGGATTGATTGCGAGAACTTTTCAGTGTATACTTCCGTCGTTAATGAGAGTTTTTCTTCCTTACCTCATTTCCGTAGGTAGAAATGTGCATCCTGAAATTGACTTTGCGATCGAGTGTTCGTAATTTGTAAATTTCATCTTACACTGCTGTATACATCGTACGACACCCGCTGTAGGGGATGCTAGTACGCTCTGTGGGTTATACTTGGATTATGTCTTGCACATCCAAATCATCAAGCTGGTGGTGCATGCCAATTTTTGGGAAATCCAGTGCATCTTCTTGTACTGTATTTTTTCATACAGCTCGGTTTCCTCTATAAGTTTTCATTTCAGTTGTACCTCCCGTTCTCAAGATTGAAAGATGCTTGTAAGTGGTTTCACTTTCTCAGATACGTGATGCTGAAGTATATATTTCAGATATCGTTGGCGTTTTAAGGAAGATTGCACTTATTTATCCTTCAGAATTAAGTAACTTTGTTTCATATTCTTTGTTTGAGTCTGTTGTATTTTTGTAGATTATTTAACCTGTAAATATGATTGAATATGTGAATAAGTAATCTATTTAGCATTCTTTTTTCATCACTTAGATTATAATGTATTGTGATAGGCATGTTTTCTTGGAGTTTCAACCCTGACTTAATTGTTTTCCTGCACGTGCACTTTGGATATGCACTTCCAGGTATCAAAGAGTGGATATTTTGCGTCAATGTTATAATCCTGGGTTATATTTTGAAATTGCGCTTGCTCAGTTTGTGGGAATGTTAAGTAGCTTGTGTAGTCTAATTTTGTTATTTACCTTCCAGGGATTTTTTTTTAAAGTATATTCATTGTCGACTGTACGGAATTTTGTGCGTAACTTTGTACTCTCACAAATAAAGTTTGTTGTAATTGGGGTGTTTCTTCTCCCGATGTTCGCGTTAAGAATGTTTACTGACCAAGATTTTCCCTTCGACGAGGTAGGGCGACTGATGAACGCTGGAACAGAAGCTCAGGCGGGAAGCTGCTCTCGACGAAATCAGCTAATTCAGTTAAGCTTGTTTTGTGTTCCGACAGAACGTCGCATTTCAGTGAGGTACTTCGAGTCAATGTTATTAGCTAGCAAATATTTGGGCAGCCTTCTCGTTGGCAGCGTCTATGATGCGAGCTTGCAGAAATGATGTAGGTGGAGTTCTACTAACCAACCGTATAAAAACAAACCTTTCTGCTCACAGCTTGCTTTACTTTTTCGTACCTACTCGTTAGGGGAAAAACTTGAATCTATAGGAATTAACACTCCTGGAGGGAACTATAAGGTTCAGAGCTTAGAGTAAGGTAAGCCTTCTTTTTTGTTGAAATAAAATGTTTCTTGTATCGTTATGAACCATCTTTTTTCGGTTCACTACTGTCTAGTTTTCAGCATCTCTGACTTCCTTATTCAACATTAATCCTGTTTCCTAACCTTCCTTCTCAACTGTTTCTATGCCCACGAGATCCGTTACGGGAACACACGTGCGTAGATTCCGCGTTTCCTTCAACTCATACTAAATGGTGCCTTCCTCCTTCATCTCTTTGAACATCTTTGTTGCAGTAAGAGATGCTTAAAATAACTTTTTGTAATCAGTTATTTGTTGCTCTTAGGCGGCAAGTGTTGAGCAGTAATCGTTGATGCTGTCGCCACCCTCATCAACATCGACCTTCCTTGTCCCCTCAGGCCTGAGGGGGGATGCAACTGTTCTATCCAGCAGAATTGACACTCCCAGGGGGAAAATGTGTTAGGGCCCGAGCCGAGAGTCAGGTAGGTCTTTTTATTGAAATAAAATGTTTTTTGTTATGTTAAGGACCACCTATTTTCAGTTCACTGCTGTCCTGTTTTTCAGCACCTATTACTTTCTTCTTCAACTTTTATTGTTTCTTAAATTTCTCTCTCAACTTACTGTTTCTATGCCCCTTCTGCATAGATCCCACGTTTCCTTATCTCCATACCAAATGGTGCCTTCCGTTTTTGTTTATATATAACATTTTTTTTAGCGGTCTGGGAGGCTTGAGCCAGCATCTAGTCTTATCCTCAACTCTGTCGAGAGGGGTTTTAGCATGGGTCAGGCGCTCGGCCAAAGGTAGCTGGAACCCCACCGGGGAGTTCTAGCTACTACTAATGAAATTAAACCGCTTCTATCCTTCCGTCCCAATGATAATCCGCTTCCATCCTAAAATTCAATCTGAATCTTTGATATGCTCCAAATTTTCAGAGCTCTGATTGATCAGTTTTGAGTCTCTCGGTGTAGTTGCCTCCGTGGAGTCCTTAGTGGCAAAATTATATTAACAGATAGAGGGGGTGGCTGTGTGGGGGAGGATGCTGTGAGGCACTGTTGTGCTGTTTTCTATGGTAGAACTTAGTAGGTAGCAAAATAATCAGAATGAACGGATCAAGCCTTTATTATTTGTGAATGCTAATCGAAACCAATTTTCAGTGACGATTGTTACCCGGTTTCTTACAGTGATGGTATTCATAAATGCTGAAAAGAAATCTACGGACTGCAATGGTTAGAATGAAATAAAGAGATAAGACAGGTGTCACCTGAAGTTCGTAACCTTTAATGCAATATGGTGTGAGCTATTGAGCTAACTCGCCGAAGTTACTATTACTAATATTCCTATGAAATCATTATTGCATCAATACGAAGGTAACTTTGGAAAACTGCTAAAACGACAACTCTCTGACCGAAGTTGCTGTTAAACGATTTTATTATTATTCCTTAACGCATTGACTGCGTACTGGGACAAATGTGTACCACCAAGTAAATTGTTCATTTATGTACCAATGTAAATGAATAATATTTCAGCAATTTTGCGATCCCTTTTTGAAGGAAATTTATCCTCCTGGGTAAATATTATCGTACACTTATATCTTGTACATTTCTTACAAAGGTAGGAAACTTATTAGAGCAGTAAAATCGATTTTCTAGTGCTATTTCTTACTACCTAATCAAATCAATCTTTCGATCCGCACAATCGTAGTCAACGTGTTAACCGGGTTACCTTCCTCAAACAACTGAAACAGCTGAATGAATATACATGATTATAGTTTTGGCTGCGCCAACTACGAAGTCCTAGTTGAGTCAGTGGATAAAGGTGCACCTTTAGTTTACTTCATATTCAATTTGCTTTTATTTTCCTTCGCGTAAAATTTTCCTAGACTGCACTGATTTTGATGAACATAGTAGCAGGCATCTCGGCGCATAAACGTTTACCTTGGTTGCGTTCGAGGTCTGTAAATACTGCGTGCTTCCTCTTGAGCAATTCTTTTTCGAGTGCGCACAAGTGTGGAGTAACTATCGCGCTTGAATTTACCTTCATACTTCTTTGCACAGAAGGATGGCGTAAAACGAATTGTCATTAACGCTAATCGAAGGCCATTCGTGCATCGGTTAAGCGCATTACATTTTTTGGATTAAGATCTCACCTTGGATTACCCTCGAGTCCTCTCGCGTTCAAGGTAGAACAGGCGATTTTCTTATGAGGTAAGAATAAATGGCTTGGGCTTACTGGAGAGAAAACCCCATTGCAAAACAATTTTCGACTTCCATCAAAAGTGGCTTAGCCGCGTTCGAAGAATTCAAACTGCTGATTTTTTTTAAGTTTTTCATTAGCAAATTGCCATATGAAGATTAATTACGATTATTAAATAGGGTACTTATGAATACAGCTTCTTGTTCATGCAAGTCAGTTCCGTGACTTCTGGAGCATTGCATGGAAGTTTATTTCTATCGTTTATAATAAAATATAACCCAGAACGCTTATTGTACGGTAAACTACGCCGAAAAAAGGAAAGGAACAAGAGATGATTATATTCATAACGTTTGGTGAGAAGGCCAAAGGAAAACAGCACATTCTAGAACAGAATTGAGTTTGTTTTGCTTGCAAACTAATTTATCGATCGTTTTAAATCACCTTAAGGAATGAAGAACTCTACGACAAGATTTATCACAACCTGGATAAGAACCAAGGTTCGTTTGATTGCGTCGTATGAGTTTTTCGTGGATGTAAGAAACCGCCTACTTTCATGCTCCAATGCTAGTGGCGTGGAACCAAATTGGCACCTGGACTTCCGAATGCTTAGAGAATGAATTTACTTCGGATTCAAGTCAAACGACTGTGATGGCTACCGCGAGCAAATACTAATGGTTCAGTGTTTACGTCTTCTCAGTCGAGGTGATAGACATGATATTACAAAAAATAAATAATCGATCGCTTCATCTGGCAGTTGTATTTTATTTTGCAATTACACTGGTATATTTAGCCCCTCAAGCCGGGGGAGATGGTAAATTGAAAGCTCGTTGGGTATTAATATTTGTTCACAGCTCTGTTTTGTATACCATGACTGAATTATAGACTGGGGTCTATACATGACTGGGGTCTTCTCTAAAGCATCCGTAGATGCCTTCATTCATTATTATTATTAATTAACCGGCTTGCTCAATCCAAATGTACTACATGGATGCGACCTCGGTACCTTCTCATCTAAGTTTAACGCTGTGCTTCTCTAACGCTAAAAATGGATGAAAGTGAAAATTTATAGGGACCTGAAACCTTTTATATTTTTAGGCACTTGGATGAATAATTTATTAGGGCTTTCTGTCCCAAGTTTATCGTCGCTCTTTGTTACCTCGTTTTATTTCATCAGTCCTGTTCTGTGGTTCTTTTTAATGCAACAGTTTTCTATTCAATTCAAGTGTTTACCTTCTCAGATTTGTTAAATGTGCAACCTTACACGAAGTATAACCTTTTGCCTCCATTTTTTATTTTGTTTCATGAACTTCTTTCAATCTTGCTGTTTCTACCGACGTGTGGAAGCACTTCTTGTGCATAGATTCCCCGCCCCTTTACATACATACTAATTGGTACCGTCCGCCTTCCTTTCTCAACACTTTGACTGCGACGTGAGCCACCGGTTGTACAAGGAATTTTATAAAGCTGCTGATGGATCCTAACCACAATTTTCATAAATACTCAATGAGAAGTAAATGAAGGCCCAATCCAGTTAATACCTACTATTTTTATATTACTTAATACAATTGACTTTAAATTTGAGTTGAATATTGAACTTCAGTTTTACCTTCCGCGGTCAAAGTGTTATTAGAAACATCATTGTTGTGTGTCAGAGAGGATTAAGCTAACTCTTATTCTAATGTAAATGAAATAAAAAATATCATCTTCTGTTTTTGAAATCTTTCATGTTTAACCAATCCCTGCTAACTCGTTCACTGTCGGGTGTCCCTCATAAATGTCCTCTATTTTTGTATAAATTATACCTCCAGTTCAAATTGGGATATTTTGCGTCTTTGTTTCATGTTATTGAGAATTTTGTTTTTATCCAGATAAAATAAAATTGTTAACATCTACGGAATATCTACTGCGCAGCAGGAAGTTCAGTGAATAGGGGTGGCCCTCGCTTTGTGACATCTTATTTGCGTTTTGTACGGATGAATGCGAGTATCTTTAAAATTCTTTGAAATGTTGTCTTTGTAAGACCAGTTTCGTAGCCACTTACAGAGGTTGGGGTGTTTTCAATGATCTATTGTCGCACAATAATTGCAATATTATCTCCAGTTCTTTGTGTTATTCTTTTTCCCAAATTTCCTTTGTTTATGTGCACAATACTTTCATGTTCATTAAATTTCCTCACTGTCCGATATACCGTTTTCTTGTCATGGGAGTTTCTTTCAGGAAACTTTTCGTTGAAAGATCTTCGAACTTGTTAACAGCTTTTAGTTGCTTTAAATGATAATAATAATAATAATGAAGGCATCTACGGATGCTTTATTTCCAACTTCAAGCCTGATACATATCACCTTGTACATTGGATTTTCAAATGCCTCGGGATACAATTATTGTATCTATGGGAACAAGCGCTCCCAGGGGGACAATGTGAGGGCCCGAGCTAAAGGTTAGGTAGGCTTTCTTTTGTTAAAATAGAATAGGTTTTGTTGTGTTACGGACCATCTTTTTTTCGGTTCACTGCTGTCCTGTTTTTCACCGCCTACCACTTTCTTCTTCAACTTTTTCTTGTTTCATGAACTTCTTTCTTAGCTTTCTGTTTCTGTGCCCTTTCTGCATAGATTCCACGTTCCCTTAGCTCCATACTAAATGGTGCCTTCTTCCTTCCTCTCTTTACATCTCATTGTTGAGGATAGGGAGGCTTAAACTAACTAATAAACTAATAAACTTTCAAATGCCTCATAACTAACGCCAGGACGCCATGACGCTTTCCCCCGGTCAAGACCGGTACCCATTTCAGACACCTGGGTAGAGTGGGGTATTGTGCTTGGAATTTTTCTCCTATACCCAACAGAGAAAATCGCCACCAGCGCTGGGACTCGAACCCGGGTCTGCCTGCACGGAGGCGGGTTCGATAGGCGCACGGCTACGACGTAAAATTTTAAAGCGATGAAAATTCTCTGATCTTTAGCCAGCAGTATTTTAGGGGTCTTTAACTGTTGAAACTAAAGAAATAAATTTTTAATTCACAAATGGTTTAAATACTCGTCCAGACGGAATACAATTTTTAATTATTGATAACCATTAAAATTACATACTGAGGTTTGTACCATAATTCTATGATTTTCTTGTCACAAAGCATGTTGTACTCTGTTCATTCAACTTCCTACTGTACAGTTAATATTGTCTAGATATCAACAATTTTATTTTGTCTGAATAAAAACAAAATTTTCGATAACATGAAACAAAGAGACTCAAAATATCTCAATATGAACTGGGCGTATAATTTATACAAAAATAGGGGACATTTTGTGGGCCACCCTGTTTAACAATATCGCATCTAAACTAACATGTCATATAAATGTATCATTTCAGTATCAAAGATACTGAAATGCACTTTTTGTTGGACCTGGTAGTTGATAATGTTTGAAGTAGGTCGTTTGAACGTGAAATTTTTTTAATCCATTAAAAACATTAAAAATCTGGACTATTGCATAAACTTGTATGTTCAGATGATAGCGTTTCGTTTTAGTGTTTTTAAACGCTTATTGCAAAATGATATAAAAGACCACCTTTAAAACACTCCATAAAAGCCAGTAGCATTATGAGGGCTGATTGCGTTTCCTCCAAACCTGGTGGAGAGACACTACGCGTAATAGCATTTAACCGTTGTGTCCCCATCCAGATGCATAGGTTAGGCTAGTTCTATGTTTACTTGACTGAAATATTAAATGAGCTAATACTGATAGTTAAAATGAAGTCTGCATTTTGTTTCACATCATCCCAACAATTTTAAATTTTCAGCTTTAGAATTTATTTATATTTATTAACATAAAAATGCTGGCA
The DNA here is from genome assembly GCA_030386875.1 of Morinoia aosen. Lineage (NCBI taxonomy): Eukaryota > Metazoa > Arthropoda > Malacostraca > Amphipoda > Talitridae > Morinoia > Morinoia aosen. The sequence continues at coordinate 28,089,992 of CM059559.1, forward strand.
GACAATGATCCTTGCCGTTTTCATTATTTACCCATTGAATATTTATTAGATTATTGCGCCAAATGGCGGGTTTGTTTGCATAGAAACTTAATGTGGAATTATTTATCTTTCATACATTTTTTTGTCATGCATCGTGGGTTTTGCAAAAGTCGTGGGTTTTTGCGTGACTGCGTGAACATAATACGGATGTCGACCGTAGTTTCCTTGTTATCTTAATACAATACAAGGTAACAAAAAGTTCGGTCCGTTTAAGAAAATACGCTCTACAGTGTGTGTAACTTATATTTAGTCTTCGAAGTAATCGCCATCGGCATCCAACGCCTTCTGCCAACGTGTCTTCAGATGTTCAATCTCCTTGCGGTAAAACTCTGGACGCAAAGAAGTCCGTAAGGGCTTGGTGCAAGTCTGCCTCATTCGTGAAGGATTTCCCACGAAAATGATTATCCAGGGAGTGGAAGAGGTGGTAATCGGATGGCGCCAGGTCAGGTGAAGAAGAGGATGGCACAAAGTCTCCCACCGGAGTTGCTGTATGGTATCCCTGACCACTCGCGTGACATGCGGCCTGGCGTTGTCATGGAGGAAAAGCAAACCTTTGCGATTCACTAGTGCTGGCTCCCTCAGGCGTCCTGTTGCACACGTTCCGATTCCTGCGAGTATAGGTCGCCAGTGACCGTTTGGCCCTTTGATATAGCAGCTCATGTTGAACCACGAGACGACCTGTCCACCAAACACAAGGCATAATCTTGCGTGGTGCATATCGGGTCTTGCGGTGTGGGGGACAGCATCCTGAGGTGGCAACCAATGTCTGGAACTCTTGGGAGTTTCGTACAAAACCAACTTTTCATTACTGGTAAGCACTCGATTGAATAAGGATGCGTTACGGTGGCTAGAAAGCAGCGCTACACAGGCTGCCACTGGTCTCTTGTGGACCTCCATCAGTGTGTGCGGAACCAACCCACTTGCTCAGTTTGTGCGCTCTAACTAGGCGGTGCTGGTAAAGTCTAACTGTTTCATCAGAAATTTTAAACTGTCTTGCAAGTTCACCACTCGTTAGACTACTGTCCTGTTCAATGGCCGCATTCAGGACTCCGTCATTCAAGACCTGTGGTCGTCCACTACGAGGCTCATCAGGGAGGGACAAACCGACTTGAATTCTTGAAATCAACGCCTTGCAGTTATAGACCGACCAGGGCCCCGGCCCTGGCCAACCCCGGCCATTTTTGCTGATCCCGGCCCCGGCAATTTTTGCACACCTCGGCTCCGGCCTCGGCCCCGGCAGAAAGTGCCCTAAACCGGGGTTTTGGCGGGGATTTTTAGTATTGTACTACACCTTTTTCACTTCAAATTAATCCACGTCAAGTTCAATTTAATCCAAGTCAAGGTCAAATTAATCTAAGCCAAGTTCAAATTAATCCAAGTCAAGTTCAAATAAATCCAGGTCAAGTTCAAATTAATCCAACCCTAAGTTGAGTTAAGAATTGACTTAATCACTCGTCAATTTGAGCGTTTTTTTGCGTTAAACATGTATCTATTGGGTGTAATAAACAAGAAAAACGTTTTTCTTTTCAGCAAGGAATACATCAAATTTTTGCCGCTGTTGCAATCTAAAAACGAGCTGTCGTAATATGTGGTTAGTTTCCAGCATCAGGAGGCAGAGTGTGATTCAGATCTTTGAGTGGAGTAACAGATAGAAGCAAATTATAAAAACTTCGTATTATGCTACATATTAAAGATATTTTACAACTCTACATTAATGGCAGCATGCATCCATTCAAATATTTGTGTTCAAAATTTCCAATTCTACGTGTACAAAATTCCACTTTATCACGTAGATAAAATCATAAATGCATGCAACTACAATTGGTTACCATTGGGCGACGATATGTAGACTTAACCTTTAAAAGAAATATAGCAACAAAGTCTTTTTTTGCTTGTTCAAAAGATTTTTGTAAAAAAAAGTTACAGTTTTTTTGATCGACAGAGATGATATACTTGCCATGACCTATTAATTTGAAGGAATGGCACAATTTTTATTGCTAATGCAGGATTGCATCTGTGTAGTAATGTACTCATCTAATTGTAATCAAATGGTATCGTAAATAAGTACTCAGTGAATCACATTTGTATATCTTTTTCAAAGATTAAATCTACACATCGTCAAATGATAATCTTATTTGGTTGCATGCATACATGATTTCATATATGTCATAAAATGGAATTTCACGAATATAAATCTCTATATGAGTATAAATAAATCCTCGATACTACTATGGGTAATATAAAATTACCATTTGAAAATAAATATTTAAACGAATGCATACTGCCATTAGTGTAGAATTTTAAAGCAACTGTAATTAGTATAATACGAAATTTTTATAATTGACTTGTATACGAGTAGTTTATGCCGCTCAAAGATCTGAATCACACTCTGCCTCCTGATGCTGGAAACTTACCCCATATTACGACAGCTTGTTTGTAGATTACAACACCGGCGGAAATTTTATGTATTCCTTGCTGAAACGAAAAATGTTTTTCTTGTTCATTACACCCAGGAGATACATATTTAACACAAAAAACGCTCAAATTGACGGGTGATTATGTCAATTCCTAATTCAACTTAATGTTTCATTAATTTGAACTTGACTCGGATTAATTTGAACTTGACTTGGATTAATTTGAACTTGACTTGGATTAATTTGAACTTGACTTGGATTAATTTGAACTTGACTTGGATTAAATTGAATTTGACTTGGATTGATTTGAAGTGATAACGGTGTAGTGTGCCCGGCTACCCACCCGTGAAAAATTTACGGGTTTTTTAATTAGATTTAAAACGAGTTCTCAAGATATTTGCGACTTTATTGCAATCCTGAGGAACATGCAGTCACTAAGAAGAAAAAGCAGAATCTATGCCACCATCCAGTGTAATTATAATCCAGTGCGCAGTTACTGACATGAAAGAATCTCGACTTGGAGATGTCCAAATATCAATAGTTATTGAGAAGACGCTATTTTCGTTAACTTGTTTAGTTTTTGCTCTGAAACGGCAAACTGAATTTGGATACTGAGGTTCGGAATTAGTCTTGTTCTAATTACCTTCTCTGATGGCGCTTGAAACTTCTGATTCAAAAATCCTACAAAATTCAAAAAAGTTTCCTTTTCCACAAGATCGTAAGGATTGAGCGCATCACAAAGCCAGTAAATAAACAATTTCTCTCCATGTATTTGATCAGTATTACTTGGCTCCCAGTTTTTGTATTCAGTTTCTTTCAAAGTCAGCTTGTTTGCCAGTAGACGAGACGACTTGCTACAATCGGCAGTTTTGCCACTGCTGCATTTATATTTAGTTAGTTCAATGTATATCAATACATTGATATTTGTTTTTCTTCTTGTTCGTTTTGTTTCTATTTTTCAATTCTTTTTCTTTGTTTTTTTCAGCTTCCAGGAGTTGATCATTTTGTGCCGATTTTAGATGGTTCCAGAAAGATTTAGTTGAGAAAGTTTTCTAAGATGCACAAGCCGCTCCTCGTCGTATATTTGCTTCATAAATGGTGCACACTGCAATTTCTACACTCTCCACCGATATATTAAGTACTCCCATACTGCTGACGCACTTCTTTTAGTCATTATACTGGGTGTCTCACAAAAATGTCCGTCTTTTTAATTGAAAATATTTCCGCGTTAAATTAACATATTTTAATTGTCTTTTTTCACAATGTAGCAAATTTTTTTTTTTTTTCGAAAATGTATATTTTTAAAACTCTTTTAATAATCACTTTACATTGATTGATTTACTGAAAGGGTTAGAAAAACTAATTGTTCAAAGGAAAAGTTTTTAAAATAATATAATAATTCTTTCTTATTTTGTACTTTCCAAAAAACCAAACAAACAAAAATTTATAAGAGTAACAAATCATTACCTTAAATAAAGTTTAAATAAATGAAGTCATTTAGTATCTTTCGACATACCCTCCATTTCTCTCAAGGCAAGTCTTACTTCCAGCCACCATTAAACGAAGAGTTTTGTGGATTATTTCACCGTTTTCTTTTATATCTTGAAACACTTCTTCAATTCGTTGTCGGAGAATTATTAATGATGGAGCTGTTGTTTTAAAAACGCGTTCCTTTACGGTAGGTATTGAGAAATGAGAAGAATACCACTGTTGTTTTTAAAACTTTTACTTTGAACAATTAGTTTTTTTGCCTCTTTCAGTAAATCGATCAAGGTAAAGTGGTTATTAGACGATTTTCAAAAACTTAAATTATTCGAAAAGGAAATTAAATTTACTACATTGTGAAAAAAGACAATTCAATTGTGTTAATTTAAAGCGGAGATAGAATCAATTAAAAGTTGGGGACATTTTTGTGGGACACCCGGTATATTTAATTACTATCATTGTCTCTGTATTAATTAATTCAACAAGCCTGTAACTGCAGGTCTACAAAACTTTAGTAACTTGACATAAATACACACCCAACCGCAACCATAATTCAACATGTATTGAGCCACTAATCGGCGTTATGCATTACGTCGTCGTGACACGTCCTGACACGGTCCGAACCCCGGCCCCGGCCGTGGTAAATTTGGAAACCCCGGCCCCGGTCCGGCCCCGGCCATGACAAATTTGTTGACTCCTGCCCCGACCCCGGCCAAATTTTCAACCCCGGTCGGTCTATACTTGCAGTACGTTCATTCACAGCACTATCCCCAAACACTAGACATATACGGCGACTTGATGCAGTTGCTGATAAGCCCACGTTGAAGTCGTAAAGCTAACAGCCCCGAACGAGATCTGTAACACTTCCATCCTTCCCCACTGCTGTCCGACTTATAACAACGTGCTTATACTGATGGCCGAGAACCGTTATTTAAGCACGGTTATTTAAGCACGCGGTTTTTTTATAACGGTTGATGTTCCTACTTTCGGCTGTCCGAATCTGAAAATTACTACACGCATTGCTGATGTATTTCAACTTCATTCAATGGCTAATTAAAATAACGGAAGAACTTTTTTGGTTACCTTGTATTTTTATCTCCTTCCCCTCCAAATCTTTTGTTTTCCAGAAAAGTGCGATATCTCTGCATTTTTAAAAGATTTAACCGTTGTTTTCTAACCTCTTAATTTTACAGATCTACCGAGTTTGAGTCCATTTCAATTTAACAAATGGTCATGCTGTAAACCATGTCCAAATTTTTTTTCTGATAATTTATCGCCAAACAATATTTTACAAAATTAGTTATTGTTCAGCAATCTTATTGAACTTTTTTATTCAAGTTAGGTAAAACAATTCGCATGATTAAAACGTTTGGATTCATTCATCTTTTACATTAGAAAAAATACTTAATTTCTACTGGTAACCTGAGCCAGTCTTTTGTTATTCTGTTACTTCGCCAAAAAAAAAATTAGAAAAATTAGCTACGCATTAACATTTATCACCTTGGGGCGGTCCGTGTATTGACCCAACCTCTATGTAATACTCGGGTCTCCATGGTCCTTTATGCGCGTGGAGATAATTGGCTAAGCCACTTAGCTCTGACGCAGGACCGACAGCTTTCTCTAGTTTACCCCTACCTTGCCACAGCATGGTTCCCTTATACTCATCAACAGCAAATAGAACAGGTTAAGAGATAATATTCCAAGCCGGGTCTCTCGATTTTTTAAAACTCAAATTTGACTTAATATATTTCACAGTTTTCTTTTCTAACTTCTCAACCTTGCAAAATTTTTTTAATTTAACACGTGTTACAAGACGAAAAAAATTCATATCATATTTACTAAAACACTTAATCAATAAAATTCTGTATAACTTTCTATTTATCAGGCTTCGAGTAAAAGTAATGTCCGATTTTTAGAACGAATGTTGAAAAATTGATTTATCATTCATATTCTGTTATAAATGTAGCATTTTTCTGTAATTAAACTAAACGGTTTATTTCAGATTATCTCTTACGTTCGTATTTTTCATGAATATTGGCAGCCATGCTTGTCCGATCTGAAAATCCCATAAGATATGTTCTACTGTACGAGTATCATACAGGTGTTAATGCAAGTGCGACAGTAAAATCTTTTTTAGAATACGTAAAGGGATGATCTGGTGTGCTCTCCGTGGCGCAGTGATTAAGGGATCGGCCTTGTATGTTGGAGACGAGGGTTCGTATCCCGGCGCTGGCGCGGCGATTTTCCCCGTTGGGTATAAGGGAAAGCTCCAGCACAATACCCCACTCAACCCAGGTGTCGGAAATGGGTACCGGCTTTAAGGGGGAACCGTCATTGTGTCCTATATATAGGGTTAGTTATAAGACATTTGAAAAACCAATGCTCAAGATCATATGTATCAGGCTTGATTGGAAATAAAGCATCCCAAAGATGCCGATGTTTGTTTTGTTTGTTTTGTTTGTTTGGTGAATGAAAGATGTTGTAGGAGATAGTTTTCCCGTTTTCGAAGGGGTGATTTCATTTTAAAAGGTAAACCAAAGAAAGGCCGTCCAAGAACGCTTGGTTCCGATCAGTTGAATGTTCCTGTGTCCGAGAATACCCCGTGGGAAATTACAATACAGTTAAACGTGGCCCATACAATCTGCTTTTGATTTCCATTTGCTCCGAGGACTACAGATCATTTTAGTGGACTTACAACAGATGTGATAGAAAACCAGTTTCATTTGTATTTTGATTCTAAGCCTTCAAAATTTTACTAGCGAGGCATTTATAAGTTTGTTGAAAGGTGGAATGGGGCCATTAAAAGCAAAGGAGAGGATGTCAATGAAAAAAACATTTCCATAGTCATTGGCTGGTTCATCTCTACCCAAGGTCTTGATGTCGGACATTACATTTGCACCAACCTTAGATATGTAAAAAACAACGTTTCGATCTTACTAACATCTTCAGGCTGAAATATACATACAGAACAAATTTTACCCTCACATTGATTAAAATGTAATTCCAATGCTTATGCTAAGTAAGATGCAATAAAAATACTGTGACTTTCTGCATATTTATTGAGCCTGACTTAGCTTGAATAAATTGGATTCACATTTTAATCAATGTGACCGGTAAATATTTTTCTGTGTATTTTCAGCCTGAAAATGATGTTAATGCCATCGAAACCTTGCTTTTTACAATTGGACACTAAGATAAAATTTTAAAGATTGAGTGTTTTGAAAAATATGATAAGCAATTGTCTTATGTTTTACAGAGTTAATGGTTAATGTATTGAGGACCTCCATCGGTCTGCGGTGTTGACTGCGATTCGTGGAAATACATACCAGCACAACTCAAATGAATGACTGAATAAGAGAAAATATGGATATGTAATTCCACACAAGCTTATTGGAATTCCTGACATTGTTTCATTTGACGTGCACATAAAGGCAAAGGAAAAATTTTTTACTTCCTTTGAGCAAAAAAAGGAGGCTTTAGTTCTTTTTCTGTGTCCCGGCCACCTCAGTCTCTTCTTGATGGACATCCCAACTGTGCCTGTCCTCGTCATCCTGCAGATTAGAGCCTAACAGAGGCATCTCAAGCTACCTGGTGGAGAATCAGCGCCATTCCTTCATGAATTGGGTTGATTTTGGAGTATGGATGTTTCTTTTTCACATCATTTTTCAATCTTGTGATAAAATATAATCTCTGACCTAGTGCAAAAAAGTCGCTGCGTTTGACACGCTCATTCTATCGAACTGCGTACACTGCCTCTTTTTTTCATTTTATCCAATTTGAAACGAGTAACCACACAGTAACTCTGAAGAGCGTTTCAACTCGATGGAATCTGGAGTTTAAAATTGACGATAACATTAACCAATAAGCATGGTTCCCATAGCAAGAAGCTTTTACATCGCCGCTGACCCACTCCCTCTTTGAGGAAACTTAGATGAATTTTTCTAATACGAACTCTAATGGAGCCATGTATCTCTTTTATGTAGTAGGAGTATCACAGCGGTTTTGCAGTATTTCTAATTTATTGTACTGAGAAAAAAATATAGAAAATTGTGTTTTTAGCTTGAAATATTCTACACATCTACTTTTTACCTTTGAATCAGCTATTCATTTACTGAGGTATCCCTTGGCACACGTTCGCTTTTTGAGGGGACTGTTAGCTTGATTTGATCGATAATAATGTCACACGAGCAAATCAATGATTGCTGCGACAAGTATTTTATAATTTTTGTTCCTGTTTTCTACTATAAGCAATGCCTTGTCTCTTCCTTTCGCATATGTTCACCTCGATAGGTTCTATAAATATATATGTCTTATCAGTACACCTACATGAACTCATTGAACGCGTAGATCCATATAACGTGTTCCCAAACTAAAGTGTACTCCATAGGGACTTAGATTTTATGAATAATTTTACATGATCTATCCTCACCCAATATGTAACTCCTTAGCATTGATGAGTGTTTCGAAGTAAATATTTATTTCGGGGCTTGTATATGCACACGCTGAGGTTAGTGATGCAAAAAAAAACGGTTTTATTTGATTGCGTTTTTTTCTGCAAAAAAAACGTGTTTTTTATGTGTTTTTTTTTTGTTTTTTTTTTGTTTTTTTTTTTTGCACACCTAAATTTTGTTAAGCATATGTCTGTTTTTTTTTGGACACCTGAAATATATTAATATCCATGTTTTTTAGTCATTTCATTGTTATAAAAACATCAAAAAGAAACCATACAGTAAAAGTGGTGGCAGATAACCCACAATTACCTAGAGGCGTCTAAGAGGAACAGCAGGAGCCACAGTACTTATATTGATGGAGTCAAAATTCAGAGCTTACTATCTCTACTATGCCTGATTTTATTTTTATGTGACCAAAAAAATCAGACTTTGCAGAGATAATAAGGGTAAATCTGAAGGATATGTCAGTTATCGATTTTGTAAATTTTGATGCCTAACCTAAGCATAGTTAATTAGATCGAAATAAACAAGTTTTCTTCTATGCACTTTCCGTCTCAAATGAGTATTTTATTAGTTATAGCGGTAAATGACTTACCGCAACTCCTGTGTTTGAAGCGGCAAGTAATTCAAGGAGCACGTCGGACAGCAACACTGCAATGCGCACTCGCTTCCAGCGCGATCGTCATCAAAGACGAAACCAAACCTACCGCTATACCTCGTTAAATACTCTTTTGACGAGAAAAGTGTATAGAAGAAAAGTTGTTTATTTCAATTTTATTACCATGATTCAAGCAACAAAAATTCAAAAATCGATGAGTAGCTGTTTATTCGAGCGCATTCGTCATCAAAGACGAAACTAAACTTATCGCTATAAATCGTAAAATACTCATTTGAGACGGAAGGTGCGTAGAAGAAAACTTGTTTATTTTGATTCAATTAATTAGGCTCAGGCACCAAAAAGTGGAAAATCGATAACTGACATATCCTTCAGATTTACCATGATCTCTGAATTTTGACTCCATCAATATAAGTTCTGTGGCTCCTGCTGTACCTCTTAGACTCTAGGTAATTGTGGGTTATCTGCCACCACTTTTACTGTATAGTTTCTTTTTCATGTTTTCATTACAAAACAATGACTAAAAACCATAGATATTAATATATTTAAGGTGACCAAAAAAATATGCTGTTTTTTTAAAAACATGTTTTTTTTACAAAAAATTCTGGGTCAATGTGAAGTTTAATGCGATCAGAAAATAATAATTAGCGATCCCAGGAATCACTAAAGGAACCCATTTAAGAACGTTTTACACGAATGACATTCTGCTCGCTGATGCGTTATTTTCGAATAATTGAACTTTGAAGTTGGCCTTTGCGCCAAAGGAAGCGAGCGCGTGAAACGGAATTTAATTAATAACGGAAGCTATTACAAACGTTAAGAGGTTGGGTCGGGAGGGGGAGGCACAGTTCTTCTAATGAAAATTATAAATAAAGCTTCAAACCAACCCATTTGGGTGATGACCGCAATCTTGTTGACATCGGCTCTAAGATGGCAGCGCCCATGGTGGTCGCCATCTTAGAGCCGATGTAAACAAGATTGTGGTCGTCACGTTAATGGGTGGGTTAGAAGCTTTATTTATAATTTTCGCTAGAAGAACTGTGCCTCCCCCTCACGACCCAACCTCTTTACGTTTGTAATAGGGGGTTAGCTTCCGTTTTTAATTAAATTACGCTCGCTTCCTTTGGCTCGGGAAGTCCAACTTCAAAGTTCAATGATTCGAAAATAAAGCATCAGCGAGCAGAATTTCGTTCTTGTAAAACGTTCATAAATGGGTTCCTTTAGTGATTGTTTGGAATATAAGTATTAATTTCCATGATTGCATTAAACCTCACATTGACCAAATTCTGACTAATAAAAATGAATATTAATATATTCTCTGGTACCAAATATAACCATGCTGTTTTTTTTACAAAGAATCATGACTAAAAAACAATATATTTTATGTGACCTAGAAAGCCCCATGCAGTTTTAAAAAAAAACATGTTTTTTACTAAAAAATCATGACTGAAAAAACATGAATAATTATATATTTGAGACCAAAAAAATGTTTTTGTACTAAAAAATCATAACTAAAAAAACATGAATATATTTATGAGACCTAAAAAACCCCATGCTGTTTTTAAAAAAATATGTTTTTTTACAAACAATGATGTATAAGAAAACCTGGATATGAATATATTCTATGCGACCAAAAAACCATGCTGTTTTATTTTATGTATTTTTCATAAAAAATCGTGTCTTAAAATCATGGATATTAACATATTTTATGTTACCAAAAAATCATTGTTTTTTTAAACATGTTTTTTTTATTAAAAAGTTAATATTATTCATTTTTTGGTCACGAATTCTTTGTAAAAAAACACCCCTCAGGGGGATACAATTATTGTATCTATGGGAACTAGCGCTCCCAGGGGGACAATGTAAGGGCCCAAGCTGAGAGTTAGGTAGGCCTTCTTTTTGTCGAAATGAAATGTTTTTGTGATGTTAAGGACCACCTTTTTTTCGGTTCACTGCTGTGTTGTTTTTCAGCACCTACTACTGTCTTCTTCAACTTTGATCTTGTTTCATAATCTTCCTTCCTCTCTTTGGATCGCATTTGTTGCTGGGTAGGGAGGCTAAAACTAATGACTAGTCTAATCTGTAAAAAAACATGGATATTAATTTATTTTATGTGACCAAAAAACCATGTTTTCTGAAAAAATTTTTTTTTACAAAAAACATGAGTGTTATTAAATTTTATCTGACCAAAAAAACATGGCATTTTAAAAACCATGTTTTTTTCACCAAAAGTTTTTAATATCCATGTTTTTTAGTCATGATTTTTTTTTGGTTAAGAAAACATGATTTAAAAAAAACAGGATATTTTTTTGGCACATGAAATAAATTAATATCCACATTTTTTAATCATGATTTTTCTGTAAAAAAGATGTTTATTTTAAAAAATACAGCATGGTTGTTTATGGTAAAATAAAGTATATTAATATCTGTGTTTTTTAGTCATGACTTTTTGTAACAAAAACATTCCAAAAACAGCATGGATTTTTTGCTCACATAAGATATATTAATATCCATTAGAACCGCACCAGGTCTTAGAATAAAATATCCACAAAGAATCTATTCACTCTATAAAACCTTTCGGAGACTAGCTCCATCCTCAGTAAGTCATTCAGTCAAATGTTTTTCAAAGGAACAGTGAAAATTCATTGTCCATTTCACCAAATTTTACAGAATGACTGAGGATGGAGCTGGTCTCCGAAAGGTTTTATGGAGTGAATAGATTCTATGTAGATATTTTATTCTAAGACCTAGTACAGTTCTAATAAACATGATTTCAATATAACAGCATTCTTTGTTTATAAGTTTCTAAAGACAATTCGATTAAAGAAAACTAACTTTCCTGATATTTACATCCGTGTTTTTTTTGTCATGATTTTTTTTAAATGTTTATAAAAAAACTTTTTTGGTCCAATAAAATATAATAGCCATGTTTTTTTAGTCAAGATTTTTCTGTTAAAAAATTATGTTTTAAAAAAACAGCATTGGATTTTTAAGGTCATATATTTATTAATTTCCATGTTTTTTGTCATAATTTTTGTATAAATAACATGTTTTTTTTTTTTTAAAACAGCATGGTTTTTTAGTCACATCTCTATCAATGACCATAAGTAAAGATATGTTATTATAACACACCATTTTGGGAGTTTAAGGTCATTCACATGTATTGTAAAATAAATGAAATATCAAAGCATGAAACCGCAGAAAATGAAAAAGTTCATAAAACCATAGAAAACCATCAATTAAGAAGTATGCTGTTTTATTTTGTAATTTGACATGAAAACAAATAATGTAATGTGGTTCTTTTTCTTGCTGAGTTATTTTCAGACAAAATATTAAAAAAAAAATATCCAAGTTTTTTTGGCTACAGTTTTTTTGTAAAAAAAACGTGTTTTTTTAAAAAAAAAACGGCATGGTTTTTTTTAGTCACATCTCTAGCTGAGGTATATTTTGTTTAGCAATGTTTCGAATAATTTTTCCATTAGTTGAAAACCCTTTACGGCTGCGTTAAAAGCGATGAAAACTTTGTAGTTTGCCATGTAGCAAACATGTTATTCCTCATTAGTGCACACTTCACTCTGATCAACAGGTATTCCTTTAGTTCAGTGTTATTCACTAATTTTTGCAAGAGAGCCACTTTGGTTAAAACGCATTGATTGAGAGAGCCGCAGCTACTGCAAGTTAACGTATGTTATGTTAATTTTATATTAATTAATTGAATTATACGTTTTTGAGAGACGTGAATTGAATCATCGCGAGCCGCGCAATGAATACCACTGCAGTTTAGTTCCATGTAAGCGTGTGTGAGCTTGCGAAAAGTTATCTTCAAATTTCCAAACAGTCAACCTTAGTTACAGAGTCGTTAATTCGACTCCAACATCCGTCACTGCCGCACAATCGTTCAGCTGACATGACGATGTAAGCGAATGTTTTGTCGCTTGGTCGACCAAAATGGCCACTAAAATGTCAAATCAATTATAAACAAATAGTTGGGATACAAAGTTAATGACTCAACTTCATTGAAAATAGAGTTTTCCATTTTTCTTTTGAAAATTGTTTTCTCATCATAGTCAAAATTCATGGTGTTCCCTTGTATGTATCCGATATCGAAATAATTCCTCTATAAGTCCCTCGCAAATGATAATGGAGTTTTTTGACCAGCCTGTGATAATGTCTCACAGAAATAGTTTGCAGATAAAACGCCTTACTTTCTTTTTATGCTTCAGTACTTATTTAAAGGCAAATAAGTTTGATGCATTAATTCACTAATATGAGTCCTTCGTAGATGAAACACACAAATTCCTTATTGGAAATATATGCACTCAAAGAACCCTGCCTTTACTTAACGACGGCGGCCACCCTGGGGAAGAGTTTGTCTGTTTTTTGTGCGAATCATCATTCCTGCCTCGTGCTTGTTCGGGAAAGTGAAAAAAAATTATTTACACCCTCCCTTCTCGATTATCTCTCTACTTCTCACCAACTTCATATGAGAAAACTGATTGATGAGGAAGAGATTTTGAATTTTCGGTCACTCTTCAACATATTTGAAATCACAGCTCGCATTGAACGCGTGAGAAAAAGCCTACCAGTGGTAAGGTATTGTGTTCCAAGTATTGTGTGTAATATCGACCCTACTCTGTGATAAGCCGCATTCGTCGATAAGGGTGTGACTCTCTCCTATGTGGGATAATGAATCACAAAATGACTCACCGAGGCCTACTGAATCACTTCACTGAGTCGTTGAATTTAATCTTTGCTCTGTGATTGTTGAATCAGTAACGCATTGAAGCCGTTGTACGATATGCTATTCTTCAATTTAAGGAAAATATACTTTTAAAAAATAAGCTAGCATTGGAAACCACAGCTGAATTGAAATTTAAATATTGTTGCTCTGTTAACGTGCGATGCGTTTGCCGTAGCTAGCGGCTACTCAGATGGCACATTGTAGAATACATAGAAGCCGAGTAGAGGAGGGTGCAAATTAAGAAGCCCTTTGAGCTCAATGAGCTTGCGTTTTGCTCTCTCCCCATGATGTAAAAGCTGGAAATGATGAAATGGGTGACTCCTGTGAGTCGTTTTGTTTTTGTCTGCTTTGTCATGCTCTACCACGTATGTTATATTACCTCTGTAACTTGAATCATGTTGTCTGCATAAAATGATCTGGTACCCTCCGTCGCTGCCCTCGTTGTAACGAGTTCCAATCTGACCAATCGGCAAGTGTTGACGCAAACTAATTAATACAACATACAGTATTTCTTTTGATGTCCATTTTCTTCTTCAGAATTACATGCTCGTCAATGTCCTGGTTTGTAATCATATAAGTACTATTGTGTACGTACGTTTTTGCATTATTTCATAGTTTACCACACCTTTTGCAGTTATTGTTCATCCATTTTCAACTATCATATATATAACTCTATTTATTTTGACAGTGACTCGTACGATTTTAATGAAAGTTTTTATTAAAATTTGTATTTTCAGAAATTACAATGTTGGTGAGTTTGGCTTGAATCTCGCGAGAGTAATAAATTCTTAACGTATGCTCCAACTTTTCTGCAAGATCTCCTTGGCCAATTTTTCATTTCTTTAATTTACGTACTGTAGTAGTAAAATGCTCTCAAGGATGCTTCCGTCACTACTGCAGTAATTATTCAATCCGCATGTGTTTGTGAGTAACTCTGCATACACACAATCCTGAATAATAGTGTAACGGACATTGCTGTGAAATTGCACCACATGAGTCTGATTCAGCCTCATTCACCAGTCAGGAGCTCGTGTATCAACAGTTACTAGTCTGAGTCATCCACCCACCTTCACATGTCACGGCCTCAGTTCTATCGCATACGTCGTTAAAGCACTAAATATCCCTAAATGACCTCGTTCGTTAAAGTTCCTCGCCAAATCTATATAGAGTTTTTTTGTCTATTTTTGCTAAAAACGTATCGGTGAGTGAGGCGTAGGAGTCATTCATGAGCCCTGTCAGTATACACACCGCAAGTTTTACTTAGCCTCAGAAGAAACAATTTTAAATGTGTTTTCCTAGGGAATCAAATTCATTTTTACCAAAACATCGGAATTAAGGGGAAAATCTGACTTCACAACTTTGCTAGTCATTTCGTCGGGCTTACAGGGGCAAATTTTTTTACAGACTTTTATATACTGACGAAATTTGAAGAAAAAGGTTTCACACAACTCTAACATCGGGCAAATGACAGAAGAAAAATATAAACTTTTGAGAAGCAATGAAAATTTAAAATTATGTCAACTAGGGTTTTGCTGCTATACAATTTAAAGTTTGACGGCGTTTTCCTCTCGCTCGCAAGTGATATTTTATAAACGGAAGTTTTTTATATGTTTTTACGGAAGAACAAGAGGCCTCGTATGGTAACAAGGCGTGCCTAAATAAGAACAATGCTAAAGTTCAACGCTTAGACAAATATGGGTGACGCAGAAGGGCTTAGAGCTTTATTTCTATCCAGACTCAAGTTCGCTTGTCAACGATGTTTACTTGACTAAAATAGCGTACTGCAGTGGTTTTCAGTATTTAGTTTTTAAGAGAGTAGAGTATTTAAAAACACAATGATCATTATCATTGTTCAATATTTTTACATTCTATAATTGATAATTACTGATATAGCGCATTAAGTTATTCCAAAGTTATCTGCAGGTGACCAATGTACTGTTAGGTCTGACTCAATAAATCTGCGAGATATTCTGAGAAACTTGTCGCATTCTTGAAGCAAAATTTGAAACTCTGACCAAAATTACTCGTAAAATTACTGCTGGAAAATATTTACAAATCCACCTTAATTTTCTTCTTTTCACTTGTATAAAATCAAATTTTTCTAAAACTTTAGTTGAAATAATAAATTACTAAATTTTCTCCGCGTAAGCTATTTTTGCATTACCATTACGCTGCTGATAACTAGTTAATTTCAGTTACAATTTTTAAATAGCGTCATAGGTTAAGAATTTGGTATTCGTTTATGAAGGAAACACGATAAAGGAAGACTTGTATTTCAAAATTTCAACTAGGTATGGGCTAAACTTGAATCTTTGCAATAAATTCCGGCGGCATTACTCATTAAAAAAAATGTTCATCAAACTGAAGTTTCTAAGAATAATTTTTTCCTCTGTATTAGCATTGGCACAAAGTAATGTAGATTTAAGCCATTTTATTTGAACAAATGGAAGAAAGATACGCGAAAATACTTATTTTATGTTACGAAAACCAGCTGGAATAAACGAAAAATTCCTTTAAGGAATGTGAGATTTTGGGGGTACGCTCGTAGTGGAATGATGCGCTTTATGACAAGGGTGACCCATTCAAAAACGCAGGGAGATTGTTCATCCAGATTCAATTTTAATTCCTGTGAGAAAAGAGGCATTAATTATTTAGTAACGGTAACGTGCTTAAAACTTTACATTCTTATTAAAATTTTATACAATAGCTCGTAGAAGTGGAGGTGTAGTTACAGAGAGCCTTGACCCAAGCATCTGTCCCACATGCTCCCTCCACAAATTGCGCCTGTGCTGCGTTCATTCACACGCAGAAGTCAAGACTGACCCTGCCAAGCCTGTGGCATGACTGTACTCGAGAGCGGGACCGCCAGGGTAAATACGGACGTAAGAAGTTTGCAGTGTTTGCCAAGCGCACCTTCGGGCGGCACCTCTGTGTGACTCTTGCGTTAATTTATGAGGTGTCCTCGAAAATGAACACATGCTTTCGTCGTAAGGGTTTTACTGATAACGACATAGGTACTATCATAGACAAAAAAATTTCAATGTACCTGTTTCAAAATATGTGCATTTCAACCGTGATGTGAGAGTTCGATTTAGAACACGCATGTACATTATTTTTAAATTGAGGGGCATCTACTAAGCACTCTTAAATTAAGCTTGGACTCACAGGAGACTATTCCCCAAAGTTGTTCATTACTCAATCGTCAACCGATGTACAATACTGAAATAAGAGCAGGTAGCAATAAATAGTCTCTTCTCTTCAAACTCTCGATCTAGATTGCGAAATGCTTGCATTTTTAGGTTTTTCAACAAGAATGAACCTCAAATTTATGTTCATTTGTTCCACGAGGAAAATAAATATGAGGTTAGAAGCCTGATATAGAATTGGCTAGTTAATAGGAAAATCCCTTTGAGCGGCCAATAAATTTACATTTGTGCGGCGAGTCCCAGATGTTGGGCGGTGGGTGTGACTCACACACTCATGCGCCGCACAATACTTCGACTCGCGCTCTCCGCTTGGCACTTCTTTCTGCCTCTTATGAGATCATTCGCATTGGCTCCAATTTCTGCTTTAAAAATAGCGTTTTTTGCGTCAGACTTGCAAACGTCGTTCGTGAAGATTTATATTTACACTTGAAATGGAATTCGTTTAGCTTTTCCTGAACATGATTGAACATCGAGATTTGTTTACATCAGAGGTTTTTTTCATCGCAATTATCTTTAGTCGCGTACAGAATTTTCAATAAAGCACAATTATGTTTTTTCGATTGTAAACAGTGGTTCAATTATATTTAGCAGTTGAACGTTTATCACGTAATCGCCGATTGAATTTTGCCGCATTCTTTTGATGAGACAGTTTTATCAATTGATATAAAATTTTCTCCTGCTGTGTGCAATGTCATTTTCTGAAAGTTCTACAATGTAACGAGCAAGAAGGGTAATTGACTTGACGTTTTTACAATTTCTGCTCCCAGCTTGAGGGAAGAAAAAAAACTCAGGGCATTTTGGGCTTTCAGAATTTTGTATAGTTTCAAAATCGTTTGCTGTGGAGAGCGAAGCCCGATCTGCGCCTCAAGTCAGGTCAAGTACTTGTGACGATACACTGACGAAATACGATTTAGACTGATGCGCTCGTATACTTACTATATTATCGCTAACCATTTTGTTATATCAGCTTTATTATGTGATGCAACGAATTGAGAAATAGCACATCATTTGGAAGGTTCATCAAGGTGAAGGCCTGGCGCTGCAGCACTGTTGCACTGGACTGAGAGCAACACTTGCAGCACGAAATATCACAGAATTTTAATAATGGTAGTGAACCTGCTTAACTCATTTGAGTGTAGTTCAGCAAATGATATTAAAATTTAACTGGCTATTTGAGAGAATTGAAACGCTTGGATTTAACAGGGCAGGATCATCAACATCCACAATGTGCCTTAAATTTCAACAAATTTCTGATACATACTTGTACACTGCATTTATGCAACTCTTTATCAAAACCTTAAGTCAGATCTGACTGTCTTCTTGTTCCATTGTTAGTTGCAATAAGTCTAAAAATATTTTTATTTCAAAGCTCACATAATCTCGTTTCCAGAGTTTCGTTCCTGTAAAGGCTAGCAAGTCTCAATTTTTTCAATATGATGTACTTCAGTTTACCCATAAGTACAACATCGCAATTTTTAACGAAAACACCTATAACAATCTTTATTTTTGCTTGCTCCCGTAAAATACTGAACTTGGGAGTTGACACGCAATGGTTTGAAAGTTACTTGTCAAATCGATCTCATTCAGTCCGCATAGAAGACAAATTGTCCCCATTCATTCAAAACAATTTTGGTGTTCCCCAAGGATCCATTCTTGGTCCGCTACTGTTTTCTATTTTCGTTAATGATTTCCCTCCAATGCCTTCTAACACACGGATCTCAATGTATGCAGATGAAGTTCAAATTGCAATAACAAGTTCTGTATCAGAAATACCACAGACGCAAATTAAAGCCGAAACTTTACTGACTAGCCTGAAATCATGGTACGACCAAAATGGTCTTAAATTAAATGCTAATAAAACACAATGCATTATTTTTGGATCCAAAGATGCAATTAAAAAAACTTCAGATCTTACTCTCCCAGTTGGAAATGATAAAATTAATGCGTCAGAAAAAGTTAAAAACCTAGGTATCTGGTTCGATAGAAACATGCCCTTCAAATCTCACGTTGAGACTACTTGCAACAAAATCTACGGAACTTTAATGTTTTTTCATCGTATAAAAAGTATGCTAGACGAAAAATCCAGATTATTAGCCATTCAATCCCTTGTGTTATCGCGCATTGACCACTGCAGCATAGTATTGGGAGGCTTACCTCAATACCTTCAAAGCGATTTACAAAAATGCGTAAACTTCGCAGCCAAGGTGGTATGCAACGGTAATTTCAAAAGAAGCGATCACGTAACCCCTCTCCTTAATAAACTCGGCTGGATTCCTATTCAAGAAAGGCTCCTCATGCAGAGGGCCCAATACGTATTCTCCTCGTTGTATCTTCCTCAGGGCAATGCTGAGATAGTGCGTTTCCATCCACCCACTGTAACCAACCAAAAGCCGAACAGAAACAAAAATGTCTTAGTCAACTATCGTTCATTTCACATAAGGCAGAAGGCTCTGTCAATAGCAGGCGCCTAACTGTGGAACAAACTTCCCCTGAGCATTAAAATCCCTCAAAGACCGAAAGAATTTAAAGCCAAATAATTCTTTATCTTTCGTCTCAACGATAACTCTTAGTTACAGAACATTCTGAACACGTATTGACGAATCTCATGTTGCCTGGTATCTCCATTGCTTAATACTCTCCCTTGCTCATTTTCTTTATAATTCAAGACATCACACAACAGTCATGAAGTATGCGTAGGTATTATGGTTTGATCGCCTATACGCTGGGATTCGCAAGCATGCTTACTTGTATATGTGTGTACGTATATGGGTGTGTATGTGTGCACAATACAATTGTGTGCACTGGACTAGCAACTGGTATGTAAACTATAAATACCAGACTTTTTTCTCACTCCCAACTTCTCACACTACCCAACACATCATTTCATTTTATTATTGTAAGGCAATCCAAAGCTTAAATGTCTTGTACATGTAAAATGTGGTACTTATGTATGTTTATCAATTGCAGACGTTTTGCGCCATATTTCAAAGATAATGTGATTTTTTTCCTAATATGACACCCTCATAGGACATTCATGTTTCTTTCTTCTTCACGTCCAAAAATGTTCTTAGTAGGCTAGTGTAGTGCAAATTATCATATCATCTCTTACGCTCTAGAGTATATTATAACAACCGCACCTAAGCCTCGCGTACTTCTGGAAATATTAGGTTCTTGGGAACCGTTGTAGAACAATCGTTTTCATGTTTCTGACTAAGGTAGACTGTTTTGTGCCAATATTTTTAGTACGGAAATTTTATAAAATTCATGCCATAATAAAAGATATTTTCTCCGATTCCCTCGATTGGAATGCTAGTTTATACTGATTAGTTTACGCTGATATTTGTGCACATGCTTACTTGTGTATATGTGGTATACTTGTGCACGCTATGCGTACGTAGATAAGTGAATGTGTAACTACGTAATACTTTATTTCACTTGATAATTGTACAGCATTTATAAAATATATATATATATATATATACAAATATATTTGTTGCGCGATCACCCACATATGATAAATAAACAATTTAAACAATTTATTTACCACAGGTAATACAGAGGTAGAATGTTTCTTAAGTCTAATACAATGGTTAAATTTGAGTATAGCTACCTGTGGGCCCGAATAAGTTCAGCGACTTCTAGGGCATCCTACCATCATATTACTCTAAGGTGTACAATAATGTTTTACCTAATTCACTTAACCTAGTTTCGCATTAGACTGATCAACGAGATAATGAACTCGATATTGATATTTCATTACAATATAGGTCATATGGTCTATATTTAACAGTATATTCGATAATGATTTCACGACTGAAAATCGGCGATATTACCCATGGCAAATTACATTATTAGGACCAGACATGTAGGAGGCAGGATTTGACTTGGTGATCTTGCATGACTAGTATTGACGCTTATCAACCAATGATCTTTTCGATACAATATTTAATAAAACATCGTTACAATATTTCATTAGAAATTGTAAGCAGCAACACATACTGAAAGATTTGTCACGAATTTCCTTTGCTCATAATCCTATGTTTCAGATCATCGCACAGCATTCTTATAGAACGCGCATATATTGTAATTGCCTCGATGCATAGAAATGTATTTGCGTATGTTTACGTGTTAGGTGTATGTATGTGCGTAGGTATGTATGTGCATGTATATGTGTATATATTTACAAGTATATGTATATGCACATATGTGTGTACTAAACTGACAACTGGCATTTTAACTAGAGATAATGTTTTGTTTCTGTTCACTCGCAACTTGTAACATTACCTAACTCGTCATCTCTTTATTATTGTAAAGCATTCACGTTAAAAACTATACATTTGTTGTGTGATCACCCATTTATATTTAAATAAAATGCTTAACAACTAATGACCGTTATGTTAAAATTGTTTAATTAGAAATACAAATCTTGCAATTTTCGTGGTCCTCATGCTTATATGTTAATTTTTTTCGTGCTTCCTTAAAATGACATTTTTGAACATCTTCCGAAACAAACAGTTCTAATATTATTTCCTGGCGTCAAGAATTGCGAAGTTTTATATCATGTATATGTAAATTATCAATGCATCGTGAAATTATCATTTATTGAATGCATCGTCCATGAAATTGTGTTGTCTCTTATAATTACCATTACATGTATCATCAAATGTAGACTAACTAAGGAGCACGTTATAATTATCATTACATATATTATCAAATGTAGATTAAGCAAGATAAGGAGAACATTGCCCTCAATCATTTATTTTCGACTAGTGACATGAGTATTACAATATTCGTGTGTGTGTGTATCATCTAAGTGAATTAACTTTAAGATATTTTAAAAACCAATGATAGTACTTTTGTACCATCTCAATTGGAAACAAAGTGTTTTTTTTCCTATCAAAGTTGTAGAGTTCTATAACAGTTAGGAAGCGACGTTAAATTTGCGCTGTGCATATTTGAGTGGGGAGCAGCTATTCTCTCTGTAAAGCAAGATCTCTACTGAAGATATTTTTCACTTTTCAAGGAGAGAAAATTTCATCACAGCTCTCTGCCCACTAGACCTCTCCGGCTTAACAGCTCTCAATTGACTGCGCAAAGCGATCATGGGAAGTTGGAATAGCAGATAAGATGTTGATGTGATGCTGATACAAATTCGCTACAAGGATACCAGACGCTCAAAATTATTGAAAGATATTTCAACCTTCTGTATCACCTGCAGTTTACGTCACCACCTGCTATTCTCGCTTATTATAGGTTGAAGAAATATAGGTTATAGAAATATAGGTTACGTATTTTAATTCGTGCTGCATCGACTCGAGGGATTTTTACTGAAGGTTTTAGAAACTGCCGGCGATAAAGACCTTTACTAAAATGAACCACGGCGACGTCCACGCTCGGCTTAGAGCTGACATGCTGGCGGGCATGCAGAGGGTGGGTGGTGTGTTGTGAAGTTGCTGAAGGTTGCCTCACGGTCAATGCACTGCATGCATACTTTCAGCGACTGCGCCGTTTCAACACAACTTTAAAATGAAATAGAAAGGAACAAAATGAACGATTTTTTAATGAGACGCTACTGACTTGTTTTCCATGTACAACGCTAACATCTCAAATTAATTAATAAGGTAAAACTGAGATGCTCAATTTCTGTTTCATGGTCGTTAGTTTTCTGATCTGCATTCCGAATTCTACAAAATCTTTTTACAAAATACAGCACACAGCCTCCAACGGAATTAATCAATTCGTTGAAGTTTGGCGCTTGAGAAGAAAGAAACAAAACAAAACAAAGGTGTACAATAATGTTTAACCTAGTTTACTTAGCCTAGTTTCGCATTAGACTGATCACTGAGATAATTTACTCGATATTTTATGCTGTATTTTACAATATAGGTCAAATAGGCTATATTTAACAGTATGTTCGATAAAACGATTCAAGAGCAGACCGAAGATCGGTTATGTTACCCAAAGCAAGTTACATTATTACATTATCATTAGTTACATGTAGGAGGCAAGATTTGACATGGTGATCTTACACGACTAGTATTCTGATAGGAAGTGAGACTCAAGATGTCTTTTGAATACTTTGTACGAATTACATTTACGGATCTCCGCAGGTATAGAGTTCCAAGTTTTGGTTCCAACGAAGAGGATACTGTGTTGCGACCGGGCCTTCGAATAATAAGGAAGCATGAATTTACTTCTATTTCGGGTTAAATGGTCGTGATGACCAGTTTGCGCAGTCAATAATTGTCTTAGGCTATTGTCGCCATCATTTCTTAATGTTTTGTAAATGAAATTACAGATGGAGATTTTGTAGAGATCCGAAAGTTTAAGTATTTGTAAATTTTTGAAAGAATCATTTGTGTGAGCAATATATTCTAGGTTCTTTACCGCTCTGACAGCTCTTTTCTGCAGAGTAAAAATTTTGTTGGTTTTATTTTTATCAGTTCCGTGCCATGCTTCTATTCCGTATTGCAAGTATGGAGAAATAAGCGTTCGGTAGAGCATTTGTAAAGCTGTTTCAGGCAGAAAATTTTTAACTTTATTTAGGATTCCGATGGATTTTGATAATTTAGAACTAATATGAGTGATGTGCTCTTTGAAGGTCAGATGTTTATCTACTATGATGCCCAGAAACTTACATGAGTTGGTTTCTTCGATTTCACCTTTGTCAATTTTATTGTATGGGAGAGATACATCTTTCTTGTATGAGAATGTAATATAATTTGTTTTATCAATATTTAGGCTTATTTTATTAGCTTTGAGCCACGATGAAACCTTATGAAGTTCATTATTTATACTGCTATTCTAGAATTTCTTAATATAAAGGTCCTTAACACGTTCACTACGTTTCCGCGGTTGCTACGGTCAGTTTGGTTAGGTTGGAAGAAGCAGAACTGAAAAGCCATCTTTATTGCCTGATTTCATTCTTATCCTTTCCAACAAGCGGGCAAAATATAATTGCGCGATAACATTTTATCTTGCATCCCACTGTCTAATTTAAATAAAGGTAGTGAAATAAGTGAAATGGTAGCCAATATTACTAGTATGTAAATGAGCAGTTTACAAAG
This sequence comes from Morinoia aosen, assembly GCA_030386875.1. Lineage (NCBI taxonomy): Eukaryota > Metazoa > Arthropoda > Malacostraca > Amphipoda > Talitridae > Morinoia > Morinoia aosen. The sequence goes on from CM059559.1 coordinate 28,114,011, forward strand.
TAGTACACAAATGTACCAACATGTAGTGAACGTGTTAATTGAAAGACGAATAATACGATGCGTACTTAGCTGTATCGAGGGTTAATTTTGTTTTTGAGAGAAACAATTAAAATATCGTCTCATTGGAAATTTTATCCACACAGAGAGATGGCTGACAAATTATAAATAATTTAAATACTACCAGAGAATCTTTCGGAATTTCTTCGTTATAAGTTGAGACTAAAAGAAGACTATAAGAAAACGTTTTACCGAAACAGACTGAAAACATCGTCGTAAATAATTATCAAGGAGTGAGAAAAGATTAATCAAAAGTATCTTATAGAAAAACATCGCACAACACGTATATGTGTATGTATATACAGGTATATGCGTATATTGGTGCTCGCGGTGGCACAGTGGTTAAGGGATCGGCCTTGTATGTTGGAGACGAGGATTCGTATCCCGGCGCTGGCGCGGCGATTTTCCCCGTTGGGTATAAGGGAAAGCTCAAGCACAATACTCCACTCAACCCAGGTGTCGGAAATGGGTACCGGCTTTACGGGGGGAACCGTCATGGTGTCCTATATATAGTGTTAGTTATAAGACATTTGAAAAACCAATGCTAAGATCATATGTATCAGGCTTGATTGGAAATAAAGCATCCCAAAGATGCCGATGTTTGTTTGTTTGTTTATATGTGTATGTACATATATGTATATACATACACACATATATTGTATATATGCCTATACATATACTTACATCTAAAATGTCTTCCTTTTAAAATTGATATAACCTTTTTCACGGGCAGGATAGGGAAATAAAACTGGAATTATTGGAAAGAAGATGAGATTATTGTTCATTTTTATTTTACTTTGCTGGACCTACGATTCAAAATGCCTGCCACGAGCTGCGATACATTTCAACATTTTCCACTGTGCGTTCAAAAAGTTTTCTTACAGATCTTCCTTTATTAATGTTTCTCACAATATACTGGGATTGCCACTTTTGTAAGTTCCTCTGATTCGTTATTTTGTTAAGTTTGAATCGGTGTCCTAAGAAGAATTTCCTCTGAGTCCCGACCATGAATCCAATTTTCGTCATTTCTTCGATGACGAACTTGCGGTGTTGATGAGTCAGTTGTGCCGTGTTTGCTGATCACAATAATTTTCTCTCGTGCATCCTTCATTTTTGTGCTTATTTTGAGGGTATACCAGATATGTAAGAAAACATTCTGTCCTTTCGGATGTTCTATAATATTATCTCCTATTTCACATATTTGAAAAGTTATTGGAATCTTAAAATGTATACATTTTAGGCAACCACGCGTACATACATGCATACATAAATATGTACATATATACATACGTATATAGTGTATATAGTGTATATATAATTACATATATACAAATGAATATACACCTATTTACAGATATGTACACATTCACACATGTACGTACACATATATATGGAAAATTAACATGAGGAAATATTATAAAAATAAAGACAACCTTCCTCCTGCTACATCGAAGTGACGGCTGTATTAATCGGTGTAATCGAAAGAAATAAATAATTATGGAAAAATATGAAGGAAAAATTTGGGAAATTTAAAAATGAATTAGTTTTCAACTATATAACAGAATTTAAAGGGAAATTAAGTTACAGTCTAAGAACAGCAAGAAAAACATCACAGTTTCTCATCCTCTAGGTATTCCCAATCAACAACATACGGACGTGGGTACATGGGATCGAATGGGGATACGGTGATAGCTGGATATCACTTATGAGTATCCAATATCTACAATATTTTGGCACGTAGACTAAACAGTGGGCTAGTGTACTAATTTTATTTCCTGAAATTTTGAATTATTTCTGATTTGGAGTTTAGGGCTAACTGATCGTTGAGAGAGAGAGAGAGAGAGAGAGAAAGAAAAAAAGAAAGAAAGAAAAAACGCTAATTTCTGAAAAATGTTGATACATGAAATTATACAACACGTGTGATTGGTAAATAAAACATACGACGAGTTCAACAGCCTTGTCTGGTGTTTATAATGTCATTTAGAGAAACGAAGAAAAGAAAATATTCTCTGTGGCATTTCATACATGGCAAGATGGCTGAAAGCTTATAAATACTAACAGAGAATAATTAAAAATAGGAAGACTAATGACACAACGCTTAGACTCATTTTGTACTAATTTTGTACTAATTGGTTGAGAAAATCGATAAAAGTGAACGTTTCGACCAACTAGCAGTGGTCATTCTCAACACTGTAAAAGTAAAGATTACAAATCAGACATCATTCAGAAAATCCCAATGGTAAAAACAAACATGAAATTAGAAACATTTGCTAACAAACTATTTGTAGGGGATAGGCAGACTGCATATCATTGAGATTTGGCTTTAGTCTATAAATGAAAAGAGATTCTAATATTCTGAGTTCTATTGGGTTACTTCCTCGGCCTAATACTTCAAAGTCAGATAGTCTAACAGGCAGGTCGCATTTTTCTGCATGTGTGCGTATTGCAGAGTGAGAAGGTGCTGATAAAAGGTTATTAGTACGGTGACTTCGTCCAGCATGCTCAGCCACACGAATACGCAGGCTACAGGATGTAGATCCAACGTATTCAGATGCACCACATCGTGCACAACTATGCTTGTATACAACCGAGCTAAGCATGCCTTTAGGAAGTTCATCCTTAAATTTGAAAAAGATCCAGCTGACAAGGAATTGACAAGAATAAATTTGAAATCACACTGCGTAAAAAACTTCGATAAAAGGAGGGATAGATCAGATTTTAGTTTTTCCGACTGAGGACCAAAGTACAATAGTGAAACGTAACATTGTTTTCTATCAACAGAGGCAACCGATGGAACGTTTATGCGGACAGAGGAGAGAAATTTTCTAATCGAGTCGTCTACTAGGCGAACAGGGAACCCATTCTTAACAAAGTAATTCTTTAAGAACATAAATTCCTCGTGGAGGAAATCAAATGTGCTGCCAACACTATAAGCCCTATACAGTAGTGTTTTGATACCATTTATTTTGAATTGAAAACAGCAAAAACTAAAAAAAAACTCAATCCTAAACCAGTAAATGTTGGTTTGCGATAGACTGTACATTCAAAACTATTACCCATTCTACGAACATTGACATCTAAAAACGGGAGGCAATTATCTCTTTCTGTGTCCATGGTTAATTTGATATTCGGGTGCTTAGTATTCAAGTAATCTAAAAATAATGAACAATGGTGTTGGTCCCTGAACAAAATGAAAGTATCGTCTATATAACGCTTGTAAAAGGCTGGCTTAAATTCAATAGGACATTCCTCAATCCAGGATTTCTCGTGATGACACATAAAAATATTAGCCAACGTGGGACCCAACGGGAGGCCCATACCCAATCCATCCAGTTGTTTGTAAAGTTTACCATTAAAAATGAAAAAACTATTAAGAACCGAAAGTTCAAGAAATTTCTGAAGCAATTCACGGGTTAGGCCTAAAACTAAATTGCTGTTACTAAAAAGATAATTCAAACAGATCGAAATAGTTTCGTGCAATGGGATATTACTGAACAGGTTTTCCACGTCAAATGATGCCATACAAAGTGAATTTGCATTTTTAACAGAGGAAATTTGCTGCGAAAATGATTTAGAATTTTCTACTGTGTACGAGTTTTGTGTGAACGGAGAAAGAATAGGCACCAGGAATTTTGCTAGTTTAAAGCTTGGAGTTTGATAAGCAGCAAAAATGGGCCTGAACGGAAAGGACACGTTAAAATTCAGTTTATGAATTTTGGCTAAGCCATATAAAATACCAGGGGCGGAGATAGAAACAAAAAGGCGCTTATACAGTTCGTCTGAAATCACTTGCATTTTTCTAAGTTTACGTAAAAAATTATTTATTCTATCTTCGATGCGTAACGTATATGTGTGCATTTCTTCTGAAACTTCTCCAAATTTGCTCAAATCGGAAACAATACTATTCATGCTCTCATTATATCTGTCTCTGTCCACAATTACAACTCCCCTGCCCTGGTCAGGGCGAGCAACAACAATACTTTTATCACCTGACAAATTTCTTAGAAGAGTTAAGTCAGATCTTGAAAACACGGAGGAAAAAATCTTATATGGTTTGAAATTATAAATACACTTATAGGACAAAGTTTTAAGTTGGTCTTTCATGTTGTTGAAAGAAATTGGGTCTATTGATTTCAAGAGCAGGCCAGTTTTTCAAAACAAATAAATAAGCTACGCAATTTGGGGATTTCTAACAAAATTGAACTTTGTAATCCTGATACAGTAGTTTTTAATTACAGCTCAAAACAATTACCGTCTCGGTTGAAATTTTTGCTAGCGTTTGGCCTGGATTTTAATCTACCAGTTTACGGCTTAGATTTTACCAAATATTTTTTATGTTTTGAAAAACTGGCCTGCCACTTGAAATCAATAGACCCAATTTCTTTCAACAACATGAAAGACCAACTCAAAACTTTGTCCTATAAGTATTTTTATAATTTCAAACCATATAAGATTTTTTCCTCCGTGTTTTCAAGATCTGACTTAACTCTTCTAAGAAATTTGTCAGGTGATTAAAGGATTGTTGTTGCTCGCCCTGACAAGGGCAGGGGAGTTGTAATTGTGGACAGAGACAGATATAATGAGAGCATGAATAGTATTGTTTCCGATTTGAGCAAATTTGGAGAAGTTTCAGAAGAAATGCACACATATACGTTACGCATCGAAGATAGAATAAATAATTTTTTACGTAAACTTAGAAAAATGCAAGTGATTTCAGACGAACTGTATAAGCGCCTTTTTGTTTCTATCTCCGCCCCTGGTATTTTATATGGCTTAGCCAAAATTCATAAACTGAATTTTAACGTGTCCTTTCCGTTCAGGCCCATTTTTGCTGCTTATCAAACTCCAAGCTTTAAACTAGCAAAATTCCTGGTGCCTATTCTTTCTCCGTTCACACAAAACTCGTACACAGTAGAAAATTCTAAATCATTTTCGCAGCAAATTTCCTCTGTTAACAATGCAAATTCACTTTATATGGCATCATTTGACGTGGAAAACCTGTTCAGTAATATCCCATTTCACGAAACTATTTCGATCTGTTTGAATTATCTTTTTAGTAACAGCAATTTAGTTTTGGGCCTAACCCGTGAATTGCTTCAGAAATTTCTTGAACTTTCGGTTCTTAATAGTTTTTTCATTTTTAATGGTAAACTTTACAAACAACTGGATGGATTGGGCATGGGCCTCCCGTTAGGTCCCACGTTGGCTAATATTTTTATGTGTCATCACGAGAAATCCTGGATTGAGGAATGTCCTATTGAATTTAAGCCAGCCTTTTACAACCGTTACATAGACGATACTTTCATTTTGTTCAGGGACCAACACCATTGTTCATTATTTTTAGATTACTTGAATACTAAGCACCCGAATATCAAATATACCATGGACACAGAAAGAGATAATTGCCTCCCGTTTTTAGATGTCAATGTTCGTAGAATGGGTAATAGTTTTGAATGTGCTGTCTATCGCAAACCAACATTTACTGGTTTAGGATTGAGTTTTTTTTAGTTTTTGCTGTTTTCAATTCAAAATAAATGGTATCAAACCATTACTGTATAGGGCTTATAGTGTTGGCAGCACATTAGATTTCCTCCACGAGGAATTTATGTTCTTAAAGAACTACTTTGTTAAGAATGGGTTCCCTGTTCGCCTAGTAGACGACTCGATTAGAAAATTTCTCTCTTCTGTTCGCATAAACGTTCCATCGGTTGCCTCTGTTGATAGAAAACAAGGTTACGTTTCACTATTGTACTTTGGTGCTCAGTCGGAAAAACTAAAATCTGAACTATCCCTCCTTTTATCGAAGTTTTTTACGCAGTGTGATTTCAAATTTATTCTTGTCAATTCCTTGTCAGTTGGATCTTTTTTCAAATTTAAGGAGGAACTTCCTAAAGGCATGCTTAGCTCGGTTGTATACAAGCATAGTTGTGCACGTTGTGGTGCATCTGAATACGTTGGATCTACATCCCGTAGCCTGCGTATTCGTGTGGCTGAGCATGCTGGACGAAGTCACCGTACTAATAACCTTTTATCAGCACCTTCTCACTCTGCAATACGCACACATGCAGAAAAATGCGACCTGCCTGTTAGACTATCTGACTTTGAAGTATTAGGCCGAGGAAGTAACCCAATAGAACTCAGAATATTAGAATCTCTTTTCATTTATAGACTAAAGCCAAATCTCAATGATATGCAGTCTGCCTATCCCCTACAAATAGTTTGTTAGCAAATGTTTCTAATTTCATGTTTGTTTTTACCATTGGGATTTTCTGAATGATGTCTGATTTGTAATCTTTACTTTTACAGTGTTGAGAATGACCACTGCTAGTTGGTCGAAACGTTCACTTTTATCGATTTTCTCAACCAATTAGTACAAAATTAGTACAAAATGAGTCTAAGCGTTGTGTCATTAGTCTTCCTATTTTTAATTAAGATCTCCAAGAATTGGAACTTTGACTTCTTTAACTAACAGAGAATACATTGGAAGTCCTTCACTACAAGTTAAAAAGAAATAAGAAAAGACACGAGAAATATTCTGCCGAATCCTACTGAAACACCGTCGTAAATGATTTCGAAGTAGTGAGACAAGGTTAGCCAAAAAAAATGTTTACAGAACATAGCACAACACGCACATCAAGAAACATGTAAACAAGCCTATACAATCAATTCCAGAGTTTGCTCATCGTACTGATGGTAAGATAATTTGTTTACAAAAACTTATGCTCATCTTGCGTTTTTTTCAGTCGCCTATTTACATTTTGAGAAACAGAAACGTGTGACGCTCGCTGGGGTACTGATAAATCTCGTTCTAAAGCAACAAACAAGTGTAATAAATTTATCTACTGAAATATCAAGTTTTTCTCATTAGAGGTTCAGTGCTAAATATTCTCAGAGCATTAATTATCATGACTCTTGGGTTTAGTTTTTTCGACCAAAAAATTGATGTATAAAAACATAAATATGGAAAAAATAGTAATAATGAAAATGACTTTCGCCTTGCTACATTGAACTGACAGCTTCGTTGTTCATAATAACCAGCAGAAATAATAAAGATAAATATTATAGTGATAGCAAACGTAAAAATGAGCTCATTTCTAATTTCCTAATAGGATTTTCAGGAAAATCAAATTACAGTTTGAGAGCAAAAACTTTTTCATGCTCTCGGTAGCCTCCTTTACAACAGATGGACATGGGTGCGTGGGATAAAAAAAGGGCACCGAAATAGATTGCTATTACTTATGGGTAACAAATAGCTAGAAAATTTCTACACATAGATCTATTGCATATGAGCCTAATTATTGTTTCGTAATCAACTTCACTTTATAGGCTAAGTGCTCGGTTTTCACAGTGGAGATAGTGGGAAAAGGACAAATTCAGATAAAATTAAGTGCAGGTATTTCAACTTCGCAGAGTTTGAAATGTTAACCCCCAACGCAGCGATGAGTATATTTAAGGCAATCGGTCGATCGTTTAGTTTGAATTCACACCGAAGTGTTGCAGCCCATCATTCCCTATGACAGTGATGCGAAATGGCGTGACACATTTGCCTTGAATTCTCGTATATTTTTAAAGTTTTTTATATGCTGGGGAAGCTTACTCTACAAAAGAGCTCCTGAAACTGAGAGAGCTTTTTGTCCGACGTGAGGAGAATGGTTACTAGCAAAGACATTCCTCGGATTAGATTATCGTTCGCAATATTGGATGGAAATCTTTTTACAACTTCTGCATTACTCTAAGGGCCTACAGAGATGGGAATACTCGTCGAGATTTTTGGATAAGGACTCTGTCTGGTATCGTGGTTCAGCCAAGTTTTCTTAAAAGGGGGTTGCATGATCGCGTTTCTTGAAATTACCTTTGCCTACCACTTTGGCTGCTAAGTTCATACGTTTTTGCAATTCTTTTTGAAGATATATATATATATATATATATATATATATATATATATATATATATATCTCCCCCAAGATATATCTCCCAAGATAAATCTACCGAGACTCAACTGCAATAGTCTAGCTGAACGCAATAATGCTAGGGACTGAATCACCAATAACCTATATTTTTTGTCAAGTGTTTTCTTAATGCGATGAAAGAACATTAAGGTTCAGCTAATTTTGTTGTACTGTATATTGTTTCTACGTAGGTTTGAAAATCATATTTTTGTCAAATAAAACACCAAGATTTTTTACATTATCTGCTGGCTCAATTTTATCGTTTCCAAATGTTGGAGTAAATTTTGGTAAATTTCCTATCGCATTCGTTGATCCAAAAACAATGCATTGCGTTTCACTTGCGTCAAGTTAGAGGCCATTTGTTTAATAACACAATTTCAGGTTTCTTAGAAGGTTTTCAGCGTTTACTTGTGTTTCTTTCTAATCTACTATCTAACTTGTCTTGGCAATTTGTACATCATCAGCATACATGAAGATTTTTGTTTGCCGGCATGGTGGGAAATCATTGATGAAAATTGAAAATAGGAGCGGGCGGAGGATTGAACCTTGGGACGCCAAAGTTATTTGTTATGAATGGTGAGATTTTGTAATTCGAGCACACGGCCTAAGAGCAATTTAGTAGGTGGCTTCCCAACCACTCAGTGTCTATTCTGAGGTTCAATGTTTTTGAAATAATTTTTTATGCTCAATACTGTAGAAGCCTTTGGAGAGATCAAGAAACAATAGTAGGAGAGTTATTTTTTGTTCATATATGTAATCGTACATTTTTTCTGTTATGTTAAGCAAAGCGTCTTGAGTACTGCTGTTTCTACTGCAACCATGTTTATTCCGGTGAAGTAGATGTGATTCGTCTATGTAAGATAACAGCTGTTTTTTATTACTTTTTCTAAAATTTTGAACAAAACTGGTATGAGAATGATTGGCGATGATTAAAAGAGCAAAGAAAATCGCTTTAATAAAAATCATATTTCTTTAACAACACATTTCAATTATAAAAAAGAACGTTTCGACCAATTTTTGGTCATTTTCAACTATCTGAAAAAATACAAAAACACCGAGTTAATTATAACAAGTTCAAAATACATTCATCAGTGGAATTCATGACATTAAAAAAGAGAGACAGAGACTACACTAACTGCAGAGGAAAGGCTGATTGCGTATTGTTCAAGGTAGGTTTATCTTTTAAAATGAGCAGGGACTCTAAAATGCGAAGGTTAATTGCACCGGATGTAGAAGAAATTATTTTAAAATCGCCTAGCCGAACTGGAATGTCACAACTCTCTGCATGAGAGCGAACAGCAGATTAAAGGGGGGGAAGAGAGTAATTGTTTAGTTCGAAAACTCCTACCGGCATGCTCAGCCACACGAACATTCAGGGCTCGAATGGTCGAACCCACGTATTCAGACGCACACCGTGCGCAACAATATCTATAAATGATGGATTAGAGCATGCGTTTAGGTAGTTTGTCCTTGTAATTGAAATGAAACCCTCTCTTATATACATTAACCAAGACTATTTTGAACTCGACATGTAAAAAGTATTTAGACAGTGACAAGTGAAGCTCTTTTTTGAGCTTTTCGGACTGCTTGCGAAAGAACGGAAATGAAAAATAAAATTGTTTCTTGAGCGCAGTAGGTAATGGTACGCGGGAATAAAACTAATGATTTAAAAAATTCTTGACACATGAAGTTACCAGTCCTGAAAGGAAACCATTTTGACTAAAATACAATTTCAAAAACTCAAATTCGCAATGCATGATATGAAATGAAGAGCAGACACTGTCGGCCATAGAGAGTAATGTTTTGACACTGTTAATTTTACATATAAATGGGCAGAAACTAAAGAAACTTATTCCTAGGCCAGTGAATGTTTGCTTGCGAAAAACAGAACTTTGAAAACTGCCGTCTTTACGGGTAATTTTACTATCCAAAAATGAGAGAGAATTGTGCTTCTCCGTTTCCATAGTAAACTTAGTATTCTCTCTCATTTTTGGATGAGAGAGGACTTAACCAATGTTATCGTTAAGCTAGGTGGACCCATGAAAAAATTCGGTCAATATTACCTAAAAAATTCTAACTCAACATATTCTAACCTAACCGATCCTAACCGATCCCATCCTAACCGAAGCTATCCTGAAAATATGTCAAACGTAAAAAAATTTCCGTGAAAAAAATTTAATGGAAAATTTTATAATTCGAATAGATTGTCTTTCTTCCGTTCTTAGTCTTTCTCGAAATCTTTTTTGTCTCTCTGTGGCTAATTCTCTCCTCTGCTCTATTGTGAAGGGCGAACGCAGTGTGAGTAGCTTAAGGCGGCCCATAGACGATCAATTTCATTGTCAATATCATTGACTCAATATATTGACGAGATTTTTTTTTTGCCCACTAAAGCGGCCCACAGACGATCAATTTTATTGTCAATATAATTGACAATGATGAATATTGACAATTTTATTGATCGCTTGTTGGCTTGATTGACGACCGTAAATTAATTGACTCAATGTATTGACGCAATAAAATCAGTTAAAGCCCATAGACGATCAATTTAATTGTCAATATCATTGACTCCATATGTTGATGAGATTTTTTGTTGCCCTCTTGCGGCGTCAATCTTTGCATCAATGTAATTGATGAAAACCAGTCATTTGCTCTGCGGACGCCGTACGTGATGGACGACGAAGAAATTAACATTGTATCGCTAGCCTTGGCACTTTCAACTCCAAGAAAATCGCCGCGTAAACGCAAGACATGGGCCAAAAACTTTCTCAGGGAACGTGGCAGAATATTCGGAATCGACGCATTGCTCAAAGAATTACGTGCAAATGAGCCAGATGATTTCAAGAACTATCTTCGAATGGACACTACATCATCTGAACAACTTTTCCATCGCTTCACTCCATATATACAGAAAGAATCAACAAACATGCGAGAACCGATATCACCTAGCCAACGGCTGTCGCTCACGCTGAGATATCTGGCGACTGGGAATTGTCAGTCCCTTTAGCAATGCAATTATCAATGCTCAGATACTTACTTATCAACAATTGTTTTAAGACCGTCACAATTCTATCTGCATCACATTTTACTAATTCTGCAATTCCTAAGTTGATTTCCCTTTTCAGATATATCGCTGTAGTATACATATAACTGATACCCCAAGTAGTTTCATGATTTAAATATCATTACTTTCGTCCAATAATAAACTGAACTTATTGTTGCCATTATCATTGATAATTTTTTCGAAATGAGGATACAATACACTTTTGATAATGTCTGTGCATTTTGTTAGATGCATTTAAACATCATCAATAGGTTTGCAGTTAGAGATGTGCTTTAGCATAACAACCATATGATCACAATTAAAAATTGCACTATGATGGCCCAAAAACATGGCAGTAGCCGTCTTGGTCTGCTTCATAATCTGAACATAACGCGTTCTGAACGTGGTAAGTTCGCTATTCAAATAATTTGGTTAAGCAAATCAGCAAATATTATGAGAATGAAGTAGTAAACATTACAGCGAATGCATAATATTAATTTTGAGTAACATATCATATGCATCGCTTAAGTGTAATTCCCGCAAAATAATATCAAGCAAGATAAAAAAAACTATCTAGATTTCTTTAGCTAATATCTACAATCCAAACTTTACAGCAAGGTTTAAGCGAAAACATATAGATCGAGCTATTAAATATCTAAAGTGTCAGGATGCCTGCACACCAAACGATTTGATGAGAGAAAGCTAGCGAGCTTGAATTGATGAACATGGATTCCTATGGGAGTGCATACACTGCAAGCAAGCAAGAGAGCGAGCGAGAAAGACTGAAGATTGACTGAAGCGAGAAACCGACTCCAAGATTGTTTCACGCTTGAGAGTTGCAGCTAGAAGCTGGCTGCCTGGTAGTGCGCGGTGAGATGTCGATAAGGTTGGCGTACTGCTCAATTCCTCCAGCATACACTGAACTTCTGATACTCGAAGTTAATGCTGTACCTCGCATTTCGAACTCAAAAAATCCAAAGCAGAGGGACAGATTACATGTTTCAAAGCAATGGGATGAAGAAGGAATGAAATCAACGTTACAAACACATGCTTGTACTGCTCGTTTCTGTTATAGACATCTCTCCATGACATTTAGGAGCAAACTGTGTGTTATTTTATGTGTGATAGATCCTGCTGACATCTTTCTCTCTCGCTTGCTTTCTTGCTTTCAGTCTTTTGGTATGTAAGCACCCTCAGCCCTGGTTGCCATAACTTGCCCTACGTATTTTGTTAAAAGTACCAGATTTAGCCGTACGAAAGTCGCAGTTTCCAAGGAAAAAGTCCCAAGTTTTTACTTTCCTACATAATGCTAATAAATAGGTTAATAATTATAAATAAAATTATTTCACTAAATTCAAATGATATTTTTCATAATAAGACATAAAAAGTACCACATATTCGTAGCAGCGCACTCCAGCATGCAGGAAGTAACAGATCTGCGAGTACACATAAATAAAATTCGAAGTTTTTTCAGGTGCATACACTACGACTTCCAGAGCTCAGAATGAAATATTGACGCAATATATTGACGCGTCCAAATGGACGTTTCAATATATTGACGAACCATCAATAAAAAATCAAAATTATTTGATTTTGTCAATACATTGAGTCAATTAATTGACGGTCGTCAATCAAGCCCACACACGATCAATATAATTGCCAATATGCATCATTGTCAATTACATTGACAATAAAATTGATCGTCTATGGGCCGCTTAAATCATAGTATCTTCGTAAACACGATACCGCGAGTCACGGCGCCTTCATAATAATGAGGAGCGTTACACACGAACATGGTTAAAGCGTATTAATATATAGCTTGTTTTTAAAAAAACGCAGGCGCCAGGAAATAATAGGGAAAAGTCGAAAAAATTCATATGTGATCCTTGACATCTAGGATAACAGATGAATACGGTTCGTACATCCGATTCAACTCCGGGACACACATGCGCTATCGAAACTCATAATTAATTTTTAATTGTAAAACATTTCCGACCGCAATATAAACTCTTAAGGGGAACGATTAATGCATAATTTTCGAATTTCAGTTATTTTCCAGAGCTTGATTTATATAACGTAATTAAAACTATTTTTGTTCCTGCATCTTGCAGGGAGCTTAGAAAATGTGATGAGATTTTCTAACAATAAAATGCAAAGTATCTTGATACATGTCAAAAAATTGGTTTATAGATGGGAAGAGAGTATCGACAGGATGAAGGTTATACGCCTTATTAAAATAGAGATAAGGGGGTTTAAATGAAGCATGTTATTGACTTGCACAAAATGCAGCAAGCTTTTTATTATGACCTACATTGTACACAGCCAATTTGATATGTTTTTCGAAGAAAATTCAAAGATATTATTTTCATGGTAAAAATTTATTGAACGGGCGTGCGTGCTTTAAATAAACACCAGCTGCTCTCAAGAAACACTCTTACGACCACTGAACCCATTCGCCTTGGTTTGCCTCTACCTTATCGTTGGCCGTCATGTGCGTATGCTGCTATTGGCTGCTCATAGAGCTACTCGGACTTCAAGGTACAGAAATAAGGTATCGTTATCTCTCAAGGTCGAGCTGTTTTCGTCCCAAGTGGAAAATTATTCACCCTCATTCAAATTTTACGTTTTCTTAGTAAGTAGACTTCCATAATTTTAGTTTTTTCACATAAACTGCGCTCTTATTTCTGTATTCCTGTACACTGAGTACACTGCACGAGCGTCTTCGTAAATGTCTTCTACACTTGTTCAAGAAGATTTGCTTTCTCAGAAATATCCGTACTTTCTCGGTACATACTTTTATAGTCTCACTGTACAGAAAACGAAAGCTGCATGGCAATATTTCCCCTTCACAGCTACTTTGCAGTCATGCAGGCACGCTATTCTCTATAAATTCCTACTTAATTGTTTAGGCCAGGAGCGTGCATGTTACATAGTATTTAGGTGCTATGTTTCGTATGTCTTCTTCGTTTATTCTCGTTGAAGTTTTTCTTTTTTTGCTGTCTTTCATCAGTAATTAAAATCTTTTTTATATATATATATATATCTTGCTGCGCAAACGTTGCGGCAGATGGCTTGTATCGTCAAAGCTTCTCTGTAAAAAATTCACTTTGAAATAAACAAATATATGTAGTGTAGGTAAAAATGTAGTGTGTGACTTTATTGGCCACTTGGTGTAGAAATATTCAGAAAAATGCTGCTTATCATGAACTTACTCACATCTTATTTGTCTTCGGTTTGAAGAGATGACTGTTGTCGAGATGTCACCTCCCATAGACAAGTTTTTGGTGATCAGGACTTACCTATACGCTAAGAAGCAGGTCTGGCGGCCTAGAAGCAAATGGTCCAAACGGTGATTCGGTGGCAGAATGATCTGCTCTAATCCTAGAGTTTTTATAGCGCTTTTGATTTCTAACAAAATAAGAGAAGCTTCTAACGATAGAATAAAAGAAAGTCCTTACGCCACGACCAAAGGCACAGATCATTATATGATCTAATGGTCGTGACAGTACCTAATCATTGCATTCTTCACGACAGGGGACTCCCACACAGGATGTTTTAAAAAAATGTAAACTTCACTTTAAAATGCTACAAAATTGAAAATAGTGAATCGATTTTAACATACTTGATATCATTGAATGCAGAAATTATTTGTCATTACATCCTCGTAAAATTTTCCACATAAAAAATTGTACTCAAAAAATAATAATAAAACAATAATCGTAAAAGTTTAAATCCTTTGAATGATTCGAGTGACCGTTGCACAAGACGTGTTTAAGTTATTTGTTCGGCATCAAATCATTAATTTTATTGAATCATTGTGAAAATCAAATTAATTTTTTTAATTTTTTCTGTTTTTCCTTCCCCTTTTACCCTGGTTCATATTGAGCACAGTTCCTTCCTTATTAAATTTGCGCACATTAAAAAAAATTGAAAACAATTGGAACACCTGTTTGTAGCTTTTTGTCTGAATGTACAGTAGCTATTCACGATAAAAATTTGCTGTTCCTGAAGGCCCGAATTTCAAGGCTCCTTCATTTAGTATTTTTCAATAATCTGATACTTCTCGGTAAAGACAGACGAGGACGCTCCAATAATGTCTTCGTTATAATATAAGATTACAAAGATGATGACACAAGATAACATATAACACAGTTTCAAATTATTGAGTTCTTGGTAAAGATTGATCTGAAACAAACGATATATTCTTAATACGAAAAAATAATCAAAGTTCAGAACAAAATAGCTTTGAGATGTCCACATTTATCGGCAAATATTCATTCAATAATTACACAGGCTGGTTGTATGAAAAATCTAAGCGTACAAAGAAAAAACGAAAATAATATAACGGTGCTACCTAAAGGAATTCCTATAATCACAGTTAGCAAAGTGGTATGCGAAGCGAAGCTCACGAGCGTAGTTGCTTACGCTACGATCTTGTTCTGCATGTTCGCATACACGAGTGCAGGATGGCGCTTACAGTTCCTTTGTTAGCTGTCTCTTAAGAGAATTGGATTATTTTTTCTAAAAATTATAGAACAGATTACTATGTATTTTACACGATAACTGTATCATTTTTAGAGCTAAGGATGTGATAGTAATTAATTTTTTCATCCAATGAGACCAAGTATGTTAACATCAGTTCACTATTTTAAACTTTTTTAAGTGCTCTGTATACATTGATCTCACATTTTAACAGTGAGAATATACATCGCGCTACATTCATTATTCGATCTCTTTTTGACATCATTCGAATCGGTTTACTTATCAATAAATACTTATCCCTAATGATAACACATTCTTACTTATATTAATCATGGTTTTAAAATGTAATCTAATCAAAAAATTTCTATGACACACGTGGCCCTCAGCGCGACACGCCCAGGAGAACACCGGTAGGGTCTGCACCCATGCTTGGTTCATTTCTCTCGTTCTCCAGGAGCCGCATCTACTACGGCACACAAGTTTCTTATAACTCATAACAATTGATGTTCCTGAATTTCAGACTTTATACTGATAGTGTTGAGAATGTCGTTCAGCAGTTCAACAGTGATCCTGATTAGGTTACCGTAGAAGCCTCGAAGCTTGTGCGGCGTATATTGTTAATGTTGTTAACTGTTAAATATGGTTCATATACAAAGGTGTTGCTGGTAAAAATAAAAATGCTTATTGTAGATAAACCTTTAGAAGTTCATACTTTAAACTTC
This sequence comes from Morinoia aosen, assembly GCA_030386875.1. NCBI lineage: Eukaryota > Metazoa > Arthropoda > Malacostraca > Amphipoda > Talitridae > Morinoia > Morinoia aosen. The sequence goes on from CM059559.1 coordinate 28,130,261, forward strand.
CCCCTAACTCTTCAGATAAACTATCCCCTCGCGTTAAAACGAAGTGCATGTACACATGAATATAATAGGCAGCTAGGTGTTATAAATTTTCCGGACTCAATGCGAACGACTGAGGTTCGAAGCCGCTTTACCTATCACGTTCGCCTCAACTATTTATGTCTGAAGTAACCATTTTGCGAAGGAATGTACTTTAGTTTGGGATGTTGTAAAAATACATAGTGAAAAAATATTCTTTCAAGCATAGCATAATGAGTCTGAACACGTACTCATGCATCCTGCAGGCGTGTGAACTTTGCTATTGGAATTGACTACCTCTCTTTGGATTCTAGCGTACGCGTCTCATTAAGAGTGACGACAGTAAATAATATTCGATACAGAACGTAAATCAATTAATGAGAATAGTCACATGAAAATACATTACTTCCTGATTACTTGAACACTAAAAGTATTTGATCAGAGCATTGATACTGCAGCGTTCACTCTATTTTGATTTTCCTTATATTAATCCTTCGTAAATGGGTACCATTAAACGTATATATCCTAATAATCCTCGGGATTAAAAATTATATTTATAATCGTGCAATGCCCGTGCCATAGATACGCTCATGAATCACTTCCTGCTGTTCCAGAAATAATTTCAACTAGTGCAGAGAGAAAATATACACTCTGCGTATAAGTAGATACAGAACGGCTTTTATTATGTTGGATGGTACAGATAATACAAAAATGAGAATGAAAATTGCATGATTATTAGTAAGAGCTCCAGTGTTCAACGCTCCAGGAAGAGCTTAGAGTTCACGTTCACATCATGATGATTTGATATAACATTGAAAAATTTGGCATTTAAGTATGACAGAGTAAGTTTGTACTTATAATTTTTGAGGATATTGGTTTCGTCTGTGTAGCATCAAATTTATAAATAGCACTGTCATAAATATTACATGAATCGTCGAATTCAATAACCGAACACGTTGAATTTTGGCTTGTAGAGGCCCTCTGGTGTTGGTAAAAATTACTGCTCGAGAAGGTTGGTTAGTGTAACTTCATTATATGTACCCGTTGAAATCGCTGAAGCTTTGTTCTGTCTGTTCGTACTCTATTTTCTGCACGACTGACGTGTCTCCTCTTATTATTTTCAAAATAAAGTTCACTTACACACTACAGCGTGAGTATCAAAATTTTCATTGCTGTCGTGTCGCACTTACACAGTTGTCGCACTGAGGAAACATGTATCTAAGAATTCATGCAACCGACATGCAAAACGCATTACCAAGCTGTTTGCAGCATCATCTGTTAGTTTAAATTCTGCTCAGTTTAGAGCCAAGTCTCTTTTTTTAAATAAAATAAATTTGAGACTCAATCCGTAAAAGCCACAAGTCGAACATAAAATATGTAGAAGGGAATGAAAACTTTATACCAATGAGATATGAAGTTTATTAAATAACATTGTTAGTAGGTCTTGTCAGCAACATATGCCATAATCTCTCAAATAATATCGTCCTTAATGGTTAAACTGAAGCTATAGAGGAAAAAAAATTATGTACTCCGTAAAACCTTAAGAATAGTACTTAAAAAAGTATTCAATCATTTTAGTAGAATGATTTTTAAATAATAGTTAAATAGTTAATACATTTTTGAAAGACTATTGCTCACAGATAAAACCTTTAGCGTTTTAGACGTTTGTAGAACAAAGCTCTACGAGGTTTGTTAAAAATTTACAGTCAGTTACACAGGAACGTTGCTGAAAATTAAAAAAAATCATACCAATGTTAAAAGACATTCCCGAATCTTTACCGTAGGAAATCAAGGAAATTAATTTGGAAATGATTTCATACTGGATCAACCGTACAATATTCAACAATAGGTTCAATTATTGGCAAATTTAAGAAGCATGGCATGACCACCAAATTGACAGAACAGATAAACCACAGAAATTCTGTGTTCGTGCACGTCGAAACATGCCGAGAAGGGTTTAAAATATTCCAACGATTACTCGAAAAGAGTGCAAAATGTATATCGTAGTTCACTATTGTTAGACCGAACCATCAGTAGAGAACTACAAGGAAAAATATCGGGCTTTACTGTAAGCATCGTAAACCTCTCCTACTAACAAAAAAGTGTGTTGCAGGTCGTTCTAAATTTTTCAAAGAATATTTGGACGTAGAAAAAGAGTTTAGGTCTGATGAAATCAAACCTAAATTGCTTGGGTGTGATGACGATCATCAGGGCTGGCGGCCAGAGAGCTTTCGAATTAAAAAAATACTACACCAGCAGTGAAACCTGGAGGTGGCAGCCTAATGGCTTGCGGTTGCTTCATCAAGCAGGGCGCGGGTGCACTCCACAACATTGAAGGAAAGATGGATGGTGCCACGTATGGTCACATCATTTAGAAGAATCTATCTCATTATTCAAAATTTGGAAGTAGGCGTTCCAACAAGACCTTAATAACACGGAAATTTAACTTGAAAATGGTCAAATAAACTATAAATCAACAATGAAAAGTTTAATACATGTATAATCTCATAAATGCAAACATTTTGTCTCCCAATATATATAATACATTTATTAAGACACATTAAAAAATTAACGATGCAGATATTCATAAGGCTTCCCTACAATGAAAAGCTACTTCAACTCATATTCTCATTCACTACATTGGTTGGGCTAGATATGTTCAACTTGGAAAAATTAATAAAAGCTGTGTTTTACTCGGACAAAAGTGATTAGCTACCATAATTGGGGGGTAAATTTTTACCTCTAATATACAATCATTGTACGATTGAGGTGATCAGCTTCACAAACCCGAGTGTGAGGCACGACCTGTGTGAGGCCTGGAATGTGCAGTTCTGTGAAAAGCTGCCACGCTGGGGAACCCTCCCTGTCGCAGAGCGCGAGTGTGTGGGGTGAGGAGGGAGCGCGAGTCACCCTTCCTGGGAACTGCGCCAGTCCTCTTCGTCCTACGTTCTTGCGTCATTCCATAGCCACTGCGCAGCTATTTCCTTATCTCCGGCAGACGGTCCTCTCGTGTTTTTATCTAACAAATTTTTTATTATTATTATTATTATTATTATTATTATGTATTACCTTCCAGCTTCAGCACATTTGCTATCTAGATTTTTAGTTTGAAATTACCGCCTGCCGTTTCGATGCTATGAGTCTAGGGCGTAGGACGACTAAGCGTCATAATTTAGGCGTCGAGAATGATCCACGATTTCTATCAGGTTCGTATAATGTTTTTTTAAGATTAAAACCGGCAAAATAGGGTGAAACTGAATTAGCTTGGGCTAGGATAGGTTAGGTTAGGTTGATATTATTTTATTAAAATGAAAAGAAATTGCGTTGATGAGGTTTACATTAACACAAAAATTAAGGTTCATTTTTACGTTATGGCTTCATTTTGTGTAGGTTCATGTTCGAAAGGTTGAGTATGAATGTATGATGTTGTTAGATCGTAAAATAATTAATTAACTTCTGAAAAAGCCATGAAATTTAGGCAGGTTATTTCAACTTCCGTTAAGTCATTATAATTGCTCGTTTTGTTATGGTTATATTGATTTTGTAATCTCACTATAGTTAGTTCCGTTGTCATTTTGCTAGTTGTACTTATCACGTAAAAGATGTGTTTTTTTCTCGCCATAGCCATGTGGCTAGGGGTTCTGCCGCCGTTCGGCGGACTCGGGACCGAATCTCGGCGCTGGTGGCGATTTTCTCTGATGGGTATAGGAGAAAAATTCCAAGCACAATACCCCACTCTACCCAGGTGTCTGAAATGGGTACCGGTCTTGACCGGGGGAAAGCGTCATGGCGTCCTGGCGTTAGTTATAAAGCATTTGAAAATCCAATGTACAAGGTGATATGTATCAGGCTTGATTGGAAATAAAGCATCCGTAGATGCCTTCATTATTATTATTTTCAAGCACCCGCGTGACTTGCTTCATACTCGGGGAGAAAGTGCTCTGATGCTCTCTGAAAACAAAATAAAATGAAAACTGATCAACTCAACACCATCTCCGAAGTGTAATCATTTCACAATAATCTATTAAAACGATGCCAAGAGGTTTTAATTTTTTTTTTCAAATTTGTTTACTTAACATTGCGCCAGCTACATATAGTCGGTTCCCACGGCAATCAATAATTTCTAAGAAAAATATTTCATTAAATAATAATAGCAAAAGTCTTCGTTGTTTTTCAGTTAAGCAACTTATTCCCCTCATGAAGATGGAAATTCTAAAATACCTTTGCGCAAAACTTTGTTTTTTCAGTCTTATTCTAGGAATAAATTATCAACAGATTGATCACAAAAAATTTTAATATATACTGCATTACATTGGCTTCAGAGTTTTGAAGATCTGGGGAATTTTTTCGCTCGTGATGGTGTACCAGTAGCGGCAATACTACAACTTTTGATGGTTTTTGTACGGAAGGATATAATATTTTTCAGATTACTTCGATTATGATGGGAAATAAAAGAACTGACTTCTTTCTATCTATACGTGTTATGTGCGCGCGTCAAGACTTTATACACAGTGAACGTACAGAAATAAGAGAGAAGTTATTCCAATATATTTTGAAATGACTCTACAAGAGTGGAACACCTACAGTTTTATATAAGAATAGACACTCTAAGAATAGAGTGAAGCTAAAACTTCTAAAATGAAATTTAGTCATGGCCTTGTTAACATGTTCTCTACTTTTTACTGAGGCACCAATATCTTCGGATTTGTCTCCATCATGTAATATGAGTGTCTTTTTTAATATTTCAACAAAAGCGAAATTTGAAGCTTCACCGACAGGCTTGTACTTCTGAGGTGAGGAGTGAGGACTGCAAAAGTGAACATTCATGTCCTTATTTGTCGAGGAGGTCACCATTGAAATTATCGTTAAGTATCGTGAATTGCTTTGTTAATAGATATACTTGTAAATATTGGTTGACAGATCTAATTTTTTGTATTTCTCCAGATGTTATTCAATTAACTATTCTTACATTTGAGTTGAAAATCTCATATTTTTCTCCTATGAATGAGTGTAATTATTATTGAATTATTAATTGTTACCACTGAATAATTGTTTTGAATTTGAATAGAAGACTAAACACGATATGTTTATTCTTCACATTAATTGATTGATATTCACCTACACTTTTGCCCTTAGTGTTAATATCCGTCCATAGCAGGATAAAATGGAGAACACAACTAGTTTGCATATTGCCTGGTGAATGCGGATCTTATAACAAGGCAGCTACATATAACATATCGTACTCTGCATGCGCAGTCTTGTCTAGAACTGCTTAACTGTTCCCATTTCATATTGAAACGATCTCATACAAGGCATCGTCTATCTAATAGGATTGTTGCGCAACTGAGCTTTCGTTCTTTAAGTGTATGAGTCATAAACGTAATGCATCAGTGTTCCTTGTAACAGATATATTGTATTTACGAGGAACTCCTAGAGAGTGCGTCATTCATTTGAGAAACAAATCGGTGACAGATAAAGACTGCTGTGTGCGTCACTGACTTCCTCTGCCAGCAGTTCGCTAAATCATTTAAAAAAATCACAGCTAAATGGATGTTCTGCAAACTCTTCATACAGTATGTAACTAAAATACTGGATGAGACCACATGCTTTTAAAAAAACAGTTTTTTGGTTACATAGATGCGGAAGAAATTAACTGGCAATAATGACATGAATCGACGTTATTAATTAGTATTGTCTTTTTCCAGTTGTTCAAGCCTTATTAAACTCATTTAGGATTAGCTCGGCACTTAACTTGACATCCAAATGTTTTTCATCGCTGCACTGTGTTGCAATAAATACGAATATAAACTGGGTTAAGGGGGTCCTCCCAGGCCCCTTTTCTCTCCGATTGTCATTTTTCATGTTTTTGTTGGAAAAGGACCCTTAGGTGGTGGACTATTCGGTCCTAAAATTTTAAATTTCATGGCGCTATGGACAATAGATCCTCCCCAGGGAGGGGAGGGGGTTAGGGGACCAAGCTCTTTAATTTTCGACCCCATTTCGACCCCATATAAAAAGAAAACAAAATGGGAAATAGAAAATTTACGACTATACTTTTGTTAGATATGTTCCACGGATCCTAAAACCGTCTTTTTTTTTGTTCTAGCATAAAAACTCAATGAGTTCTATTCTTTTGAAATATGTATAAAAATGACTCAAAAACTAATATTTGAAATTTTCCGGAAAAACTTAGGCCTAAATCAAAAAAGTTTTCGAACAAAATATGTTTTTCTTTCAAAAATACATATACTGGCCAAATTTCAGACCAATCGGATCAAAACTCAAATTTGACTGGAGGACCCCCTTAAACCATCACTATATTTTCAAACCGTGAACACTTATCAATTTATTGTTGGATTTCATATGCAGAAGCTTTTCAGGTATAAAACACTGTTTCCATCAGGCTGTGGAGTGTGAATTTTCAGATTGTGATCTAGCATCTAAATACCCCTGAAAAACATGTCGCATTCTTCTTACCTTTCACACAGTGTGTGGTAAAATGTCGGGCTGTGGGTAAGCATGCTACAAATAAAAATGTATAACATTTTGAAATTTTATTCGGTGAAACTGCCAAAATAGTGAAATAGTAATGCATTTGCTGTGATGTATTTCACTGCCTTTCACTATATATGACTAGAATTAATTTTATACCATGAACCAGGAAGAGCTAAAACGTTTTCAGTTGAGATCCTTAAACTCTGTTCAACCTTTTACGAGCAAATACGTTTTCTGTTTGAAAATATCAAACAAATTCTTTCGACCATTACTTCAAAAAATCACGTTAAGATTCCCAAGCTGAGCGCAAACTCATCCACTGCGCTGTCTTAAAGCGGAATTGAGCACCTGTTGAGGAGACTTGGTGAGTGTCAACGACCTCTAAAACTGGACACCAATTTCCATGAAATGTCTATTTGCTTAGATAAGATATTAATGAGGCCTATTGAATAACGCATAAACAGTAAATAATGATCAAGCAGCTGGGCATTTGTGTGCAGTGACTCAGTTGGGTCGGCGGTTGCCTGCTCAGCATACAATGAAATGGTGCACAGCGTAAGCGGCAATGGTCAGACCAAGCTTCCTGCCCTGGCCCTCCCACCACAATTAGTCATGCACGTCCGGGACAGAAACCGCGTCTCATGACCGTTCCAAACTCAATGCTTCTAAGGACTAACTAATTTTGTTCTTGTTATCTAGCTGCCATAATGTAGAGGAAATCTCATGTTTTCAATGACGCTTATTTCTTTCCAATCGTTGTTCATCCCTTCAAATCCCCGTCATTTTTTATGGAACAGTAATCATACTTAACACCTATTGTTTCAATGACACCTACACGTAGTGAACATGTTAAAACGATGGCGTCAGAGGGTAATCAAGTACAAAAATTTATATCCTATGGTTCTTTTTTAATTGTTCACTCTTGACTGTACAACTTGAATGTAATCTAAGTTCTTCCATCACTTCAATTATTAGAAATTAGAAAGTATACTCGGCGAAATTAAACGATAAAAAGGATAATTGTCAATAAATTTGACAATCGCATTTTGGCCTTTTACTCGGGATATTCACTAGTGAAGAATGAATCAATTAAATTTTAGTTATTTTCAGATTAGGTAGTAGCCAGAAATGAAGGTTGGATTATGTACACCAACGTTGTAATATAATTTTATTTAGTTGACAATTCTTTCTGACTTTTAAAAACCGGCCAACACGAGTAAAAATATGCTCAACTAGAAGCATGATAACATATGTTGTGCGAGGAAAACACCAAAAGTTCAAAAGCAAATTTACTACGACGAGAAACACTCAACTAACGTCCAATTTACTCCTAGCCTGGGAATGTATCCTGGCTACGTAGCAGAAATAGAGCAGCTAAGAATCTGTATTTAGTTTGGCTCATAATATCAACAGCGAAGTCAATCCAGACAGAAAATTCACTTTAATGACATCGAATTTTATTTAAGTGAAAAATGCAAGGATTACTTTAGAAAATAATGAAAGCGAGGATGAATGTAAACGTGTGATGTAGTGTGTTAGAGCTGCAACCTTACCCAGTCTACGTTGCTGATTCGAAACTTGTAGTAGTACACTTGGAAATATTTTGGAAAATTAAAAAAAATATATATATATTTTGAAAAAATTCATGTTGCATTTAACAAGTTTTTTCCCAGAAAGCGAGAGCTAAGCGTAGAAAATGTTCACTCGAACCATGCTCATCAATTAATTTCCATGTCATAGGGAAAAAAAGTAATTTGAGCTTCCCAAGTCCCGTGGCCGTCGTGCCACGGTCCGATTAGTTACATGACGTGTCCAGGTTGGACGCATGACGCGTGTGTGCGATAAATCCTGATAATATTTTCAACACTAGGCTAAATTTAAAATAATTTTTTGCAGCTCTCTTTCATGTTTCGCGTCATGATTTTTTGTACTTGATAGGATTATTGCACGCGAAAATAAGGTTACTACTTTGGGTCGTATCTAACTTCTATATATATATTGAAAATTTGTTATACTTTTATGGTAAAACAATTTTTGGACACTGTACTTTAGTGATTAAAATTGTACTTGATGACACATTGAATCAACACTCGCAATCGAACGCTTCATTGATGACCTTACAAAATATTTGTCGAAGATAATTTTCATTCTCGTTGACGATGATTGTCGCCACCGAACGATGGAAAAAAATTATAAAGCTGGAAAGTGTCACCTGTTTCGTCAATAGCTACAAGGAATCCTAAAAAGATTTATTTCCACCCATTTATTCACTAAGAAAAAAATTGTGAAAATTCACCCTTCACGCGTGAAGGCGTCGGCAGCTTGAATCCCGGCAGTGCCGCCCAGTGATTCTCCCCATTGGGAAAGAGGAGGACTCAGCCTCAATTCCCCACTCTACCCAGGTGTTGGAATTGGGTACCGGCTTGACCGGGGGTAACAGTCATTACGTCCTGGTGTTAGTTATAAGACATTAAAAAAACAATGTACAAGATGACATGTATTTAATTTGTATAAAACATCCTTTACTCGTTGCAAAATCGATTACAAAAGTGCATCTTTAAAATACGTCATCAATCAATGGATTGTGACCCACTCTTTTGTGTCATGGGCTGATACGACACGCATGCGTTTACCAGCCACGGCTCACTTTGTGTAAGTTAGCAATGTTCCGCATAAATTGTTTACTTTCTCGGATAAGCTAATTAATATTCATATTAGCTCTAAATACCTGAAGAGTTATTTAAATAATAAATATAAGTTTCCATTCACAAATTCCAAAGACATCCCATAAAATACGTTTTTTAGTATTTGAAATGTGAATATGGGATTTAACTTTCCCAATCGCTTGAACATACAGTAAAAGATGATACACTCAGATACGCCAATATTTTCTGAGTAACCGTTTTATACATATAGGTGTGTCAAAATTAATCTGAGTGTAAGGACTTGCTCGCACTCTATAAACTTTCTTTTGTTTTTACAATTATCGTAGTGGATCAATACCAATATGAATTGTTACGTCAGTGATACCTACGTACATGAAATGGCGAATTTTGAAATAAATACTCAGACAAACAATAATATTGTCTTTAGCAATGCACGTATCCCAGACTGAAAGACAACAAAAAACTCGTTTAGAACTCAGTAAGAATCAATCGGTCAACCTTGAAAACGAATAACGGGTCAATTTTATCGTTCATAAATTTTACAACTGTTTCGATTAGTTTTAACTTTAATTTTGCCCCATAACAGGTGATTTGCCGCGTAAAAATATTTGACGTTGATGACAGTGGCGCTGAGACAAGGAGGTTTCATTGGGACCACCACTTTCCAGATCTTTTGGAGGTTCTCAGGTCTGGATATTCCTTTTAGCTAATCTATGTGAATGAGTAATCCTTCATACCACAGAAACCAATCTCACAGACTATGGGTCGTATGGATAAAAATAATGTCGTTCATTGATATCTCGTCGCAATAAGAAAGTAAAACTCTATTGAAGTGTGAAGATTCCCACCAGAAATTTGCCCCTAGTCCAACATCCTAATTTTGTTGCTTCGGAGTCACATATCTCAGTCCACCCTACCAAACAAAACTAACCTCAAAGCATTACACTTCCTCTATAGATGCCTCTTTGGTGAGAAGAATGCAAGATACATACTGTATAGTTCCGTAGTTCCATGAAGTTCCACACTTCAAAATATCTAGTAATTTGAAAAATGGTGAACAAACAAGTAAATTCATCCGGCCACAGAATGCTCTTTAAGTCCTCAGGTGTTCTCAACAGTCCAGTTTCGTGATGAACGACAAACATTTTTAACATATAGTATACAGACTTTAATATCTTCGTGGAGAGTCTCGAATATTGTGAGTTCATTTTCATTGACTTTATCAGTGAGAGAATGATTTACTAGAGGAAATCATTCGCTAACTTTCATATAAGACAGGCTTGTCATATGCTGTTCCCAATATACCGCTAGTGCTTATACCACTATATTAACTCGGCTCTCCTGCTCTAGAAGGGAATGCTTTCCTCACTCGCAACGAAATGAACGCGCGGAGCCGTTTTATCTCTAACGTCCACTTGTTTTATATATCGTTCGGAAAAATATGCTGGTAGAAATTTCCTGAGTGGATAATCCATTATGATGGAAAACAATAAACTGACTTTTGATCCAATGGGAAGTGTTGTATCTCTTCAACTCGCCTCTATTTTTTCGGCATTAAACTAAATTTAAAATACCAATAACACTTCAAACAAATTGCTCAATCATCACTTATAGAGTGTTGCGACGTAAATTCCTATCTTAACGAAAGGAATCCGAATTAATGTAGTGACCTGAATATCCAAAATCAAGTACAAGACTTATTTATCAGGCATTGTAGTTGTATTTTTTGAGACCAATAGTCTTAATTTTTATGTATTTTTACCTCTACATTTAAATTCCTTATTATTATTAGAGTATCGGTGGTTATGCCGTAAATTTCAGACAACAGCTGGCTACAGAAATGACTTGAGATTGTGTTATATTGAAGATGAAGTACGTCCAAACTTAGTGCAGTAAAATACACTTCAGTTCTTATATTTATACTAGCCTATTTCGTGCGTCAACTATTAACAGGCATCGGCACAGATAGACGTTTGTTGTATTTAATATGACAATAATATTATAGATAACATTATAGGTACACATAAATTATTTTGTGTGTAAAATGCCTTTCATACTTGCTAAGAGTACATTGATTGGAATACTCTGTTAACCAATTTAATAGCCAATGCTTCTGAAATTGTTCAACTACGTGTATCTTATCATCGTCGTTTGAATTAGAGTCTAATCAGACAAGTGTTGAGTAAAATTACTTGAATTGGTTAAGCACGATAACAATTTTTCTTTACTAAGAGGATAATTCTCTAATCATAAGCGCATAATTTTGGCGAGCTTCGTCAGTGTCACTGCACGATTTGTTCTTCGCACTCGACAACTATAACTTCAATATAGTATACGCGAGCAGATGCTACCTGACTATTCCTAACCTCAAGTGCTCCCCTTCCTCTGATATGATGCAAGAAATGTCACTGAAGGCTGCCAAGACTTCTGGGAAGGCAGACGCAACACATCAGAACGTAAGCTATCCACCCATACGGCAGGTGCGTTGATTTGTGTCAGACCACGTTACTTTTACAGTGTGAGCAGCGGCGCGTTAAAAATTAATTAAGCGTTTACTTTCAGTAAAATATCACTGCACTGTAAAGGGAATCGAAGAAGCGATAGAGGGCCAAATCCCGGAGTATTTGAGCATATGGAAGGAAAAATTGGGCTGCTTGTCAGGAGTGTGTTCGCATTAGAACCGTCACGAAAAATATTGGCCTAGCCGAAGACCTTAGCTGCCATTTGATGAAATGTTATACTACTCAGTGTTGCAACGACGATAAAGTGTCAGAGACGAGAGCCAAACTTTGGAGGGTTGCAATCAAATGAACATGATGCAGTGCTCCGTCCTGGACAGCTGTCCCCAAAATACATTCGTGTATAGATCGGTGGAGAATGGTATTTTTCCGAGAAAATGCCTGAGAGTGTTTTTGTGCCAAGCTTAAAATGAATTCTATGTTAGTCAGTACTGTGAATTGAAAAAATAAGGAATAAATAAATAATCTACAGAATTGTGATCCTTAAATAGCAAGAAACTATACACAGAGGTTGTTCTTGGACTCACGTTTAAAATATGTTCAGACTTATATTCATTTACTCATGGAGTTATAAATTTAACACCGTTGATTGCTTAGTGATCCACCGGGGATTACTGAGTGAATTTTCAAAAAATTGGGTCACCCACAGCTCGTCACAAACCGAATTATACATATACTAAATGAAAATGAAATGAAGACACATTCAAATTAATTTTTTTGACGATTTTATCGTTAAAAACTAAAATTGAGTTTATCTTGAGTTTAATGTTGAAGTTCAGCTTAACCCAACCCGGTTAATGTATTAAATTATGGTAGAATATACTTTTCTTTAACAGTCATTACACCTCATATTTGTTGTGCATTGTGTTAATATAAAAGCTAATTTCGCAGCATTCAATGAAACTCTTAATGGAGGTTTTCATTGTTACACAAAATCTGTCAAACCCTCCACTTAGTCGAAAAATTCCATAATTGAAATTGCTGAATAATCATAATAAATTAGGAAAATGGTCGTTTCCATTAATTTACGAGAAATTTTGCCCAAATGGTAATCGCCACACGGAAAAGGCCATAAATTTATTAGCGTAAGTACAATTCCTGTTATTGAAAGCAGATAGCTTGTATGTCTGCTCATCCGTTAAGTTGTGAAAGGTTACTCTCTAAAATGCTCCCAGAAGAAGCTGTGCGACCTAATTTCCCCGTATTGTATGCAAATGACGAGAGACTCCAAGAAGTTATTTACTAAACGTTGGAAAAATTATGTATTAAGTAGTTGAGAAAGTAACATTATAATTGCTTTTAGCCAGGGATAAGATCATAAGAAAATGCACTTCATGCGCTCGCTGAATTTATGCAAGCAGCTAACTTCCTACCTACACTTCTGTGAGTGAGGTAGCAATTTTATGAGTGTACCTAAGCATATAGAGGTGTAAGTTTCTAGTCACGACACACTGCGTTCAACTCACTCGCTTATAGATCTAAAGAACGATGAATTATATGAGGTGGCCCGGTACAGAACGAGTTAGCTGACTTCCAATTGTATGTATACTCAAGGTTAAAAATGACGTGTCATACCACTCGGATGAGAAGGGGGCTTGTGACATGTTACAGCTATTTGTCCGGTGCAATGGCAGAATAATATTTTACAATCTGACAGAAATCAATATTTGTATCTTGTATCCATAAAGTAATTTTTACTCACCGTGGAGAATAACATCAAGAAGGGGAGAGGTACGAGTGTCAAGAAGTCTGTACTTAAAGGAGGAAATCTCATTCGTACTATATCCGACAGGAACGTTGTGTTTACTACACAACATGGCGAAAAGCACTGCAGTAGTATTAACAGCTTGCGTTTACTTCCCTGTACAAAGAGGCAGCAAAGACCTACTCGAAGAAAACTCATTCATCCTATACTCAACGCTGGGCTGTTTCGTCTCGTAACATGGCACCGAATTGCTCGTTACGATGTGCGTGCCATTCTGAGAAGCCTTTAATGCGAAACGGGTAGAATATTTAAACTCTCCATGCTGAGCTACAAGTTTTTTTAATTGCAACGCACTCACAAAATACCTCACGTCCTCAAAAGCGCAGAAGTTCGCGTGACCGCACTTGAGGGAGCGTCTGTCCTGCCAAGGCGGCGATGACGCACGGCGTGACGGGCCGGTTTTTCCACCGCGGCTCGACAACTGCCATCGCAATTACACTCCCAAGCGCCCATGACGACTCAGATTATTATTGTCCTCGTAAACCCGTCAAATTGGAATACTTCGTCGAAAATTCAAGCATTTTCTTTTCAAGACTGAGGCCGGTAGCTCACATGGAGGGAATTTAATAATGCTGATGATCGATCAGGTGTCACTAACTCAATTTTCATACAGACTTAATCAAATCTAAATGAAAGCCAGATCCGGTTAATGTTTACTATTTTCAAAATTCTTTACTTAACTTTGAGCTAAATATTGGACTTTTATTTAGCCCATGGCGGTTAACGGGTTAAGTTAATTGCTTTGTTGCATAGATCATGTGATCAAGCAAGTTTCATAAGGCAAAAAATTAAAAGCTTAATGAATTAAAGAATTGAAGGCTAGAAGAATTAAAGAACTGAACTCTCATTTTTTATCTAAAAGAAATAATGAGCTCATCTACGTTCTGAATTTTTATCGGTGAGCCATAAGTTTCTGTTCTAAAACTTATTTCGAGACTTCGATTTCATTCTGTCCTCATACTCTAGAAAGAAAATCCTTTCTCGTCGTCGAGCTGAGAAAATTGAGGTAGTGATAGCATTATTTTTAGCTCATCGTTTAACGTTGACTCTCCTTAAAACTTTTAAAATAAATTAGTTATCTAGTAATCATCAATTTTACGAACATGTAAAATGTACCGACGAGCAAACCGACTACATGCAGATAATACCGCGAGGATTTTCACCTGCGGCTGACGGCGCCGCACAGGTGCGCGACAGCTGCGCCTCCTACCTGCCTGAACTGCAGCGGTCACGTGACGAGCGAGTGCCAAACAGAGATTGCGCTTTTAATTCTCTCAAATGTTTCTTCATCTCTCGTCAATTAGAAGTTTGTCCTGGTTGTGTCTGGTTACCAAACATGCTCGATACATCCGGAAATGAGAGTATAAAAGCTGGCTCGGGCCAATGTCATACGCAGACTTTTCTCTCACGCAATTCGCCCTGGCGAAATGCCAGTTATGCAACACACAACGATTAGGCACTAGCTTAACACTTCCGTTGAAATGTTTATTGCTTTCTGTAGCCGAGTACAATCAAAGGATGATGACATATTTTCATGCGATGTAGTCACAGGTCATCATTGCAGGCTTCAAATTCACGCTACAAATATTCTGGCACGTACTAAAAATCTAAAATTCATGTCGATTTGTTTTTGTTTTTTTTAAATTAATTTCTTCTGTGATGCACCATTTTCGCCGGTGGTGTACATTCTTGCCTGTACTTAAAAAATACTTTATTGCATGTATAAAGTCCATGGCATATAAAAACTATGTGCCATAGCCATCTTTTGATTAACTGTCGCTTTTGATTAGCTCTTGCTCTGGTACGTTAGAGCATAATACTTAGATGCGCGTCTGTGTTGCATCAACATACCGCATCACCCTTTTTAAAAGAAATGGTGGGATTTAATATCGGCAGCTGTGACACAATCAGGACGTGGAAAATTCTTCAAAAGCTAGTGACAATTTTTTAGCCGCGAATTGTCAGCCTCTCACTTGAGGCCGTCGAATGCCTGGCGCCACCGTTGACAACTGCGCAGCACAGATACTTCGATAAACGGACTCAAAGCGCAAAACATGGGGTCCAAATATGAAGAGCAAGTCTATACCTTATGTAGTGGCATCATTATTTACATGCTCTACATCTACGCCAATGTAAACTCTCGTACAGCCAACAGAAGGTCATTCACGGGTTGATCTTTACGTTCGATAAGAACACTCGTGATTTGTTGGATCAGATATTTTGTCGAACTAATTTTTTGACATATAAATTAGTAGATAATCATGCTTTATTCTAGGGTAAAATAGTTTCTATAACAAAAAATAACTAACTTCAAAAATTTCCTGAAAAATCACTGTGAATTATTTTTGAGAAAATAAGCGTTTGTAAAGGACCGTTTCTAGATTACGGTATTTGAGATTACTATTCTGATTAGTTGGGTCAATAAAAACGAATATTTCGTCTTGCATTGCAATTTAAACCCAAATTATCTGTCATGGGAAAAAAATTGAACTCTCCTACGTTGTTGGTAAAAGAAATTCCCCAATTTTTGCCGATCTTTGTACTGAAAGTGGGATGCTAAATTTTACCAACGGCTTTTTTATCTCCAGACCCGTACATAAAAATCATGACGTCACAGTTGTGACCGGATATTTTGTACCATTTGAGATGAATCAAAGAATTGAAATTAATAATTGAGAATTGAAATTCCCGTAAAAGGGGACTATACAGGCTTTGAAAAATTCTATGAGGCGTGCGGTGGCTATTTACTGAGTGTAAAAATTCTGTAACCTGAGATTGTTTCCAGTTTAACAAAAAATGTAAGCCTAGTCGATTTCGTTTGAACCCAGCAGTCGATTACCAATTAGAATAGAAGACTTAAATTAAAGAAATAAGTTACACATGTATTTTTTAGCAATAATAGCTGGTTAGGGTCCTCATTTTATCTATGGAGCATATGAGCTACATGAGGTAGGGCTTCTTCAGACCATTTTCCTTTTCTCGTAGATCCCATATACATTACACAGCTATCACAAGTTTTCAGTTACAACAAGTTCAGCACACTTCAACAAACAAACGAAAGAACACTCAGTATTGGGCTTTAGCTCTGAAATCTAGCTGGGGAAACAGCTTCTATCTCTTAGCGCTCCATCGCTTTAACTGCAATTTCCTCCTTTGGTACGTATATGAATGTAAAAATACGCGATAAGTTCGCCCAATATGTGTGTATATACAAATTAGAATTCTACGTATCATCATACACAACGTATGAAATTTTTTATCACTCGTATACAGCATCACAAAATTTCAAATGGAAATCATACGGAGCTATTCGTATACTTTCATCCAATTCTTCTAATCTGACGCCATTATTATGACCAGTAGAGTGACGTCACTGTAATGTTGACAACTCTAGGATCAGGCCTAGCTGAAGGTGTAGGAGCAAGCCTATTATATCTTTAAGTTTATTCCTTGACTCGGCAATATGGTAATGACATCACTTTAGTGGTCCGAAACTGGCGGCAGTTTTGAGTTGAATCTAATGGTGGTAAATGCAGTTCTCAGTGTAATTTCAATCAGAACTTTTGTGACACTGCATGAGACTCACCAAAAATAACTCTTAGCCTTGGTAAAAATATTTAAATTTCTAATACATACTACTCAGGCTCGTAACTTGCAAGTTACCTGATTAATTACCCATAAGTCGTCATGCGGAGCTGTGAAGACTTAGGAAAAAATAAATTGTAAATAAGGCTGTATTCGAAGTCATAATGCATATTTTTAAACATTTTTCTGTTCATTGAACATGTGAAATACTTCTGTTGTAACATGGGTTTTGACTGTCTCGTGAAATGTAAGATCTATATGAAAGTGCAAATTGTGTGAATAAGCCATAGGTTAAGTTACTTTTGTACTCCAGTAGAAAAATAAAGACCTCACATTTTTTTAAATTTTTAGAAAATCCTTCCGTGCATCATTCCTGTGGTTTAAATTCTTCAATCTGATGGCGCAAGTTAAAGTCGGGACCAAACATGCTCCACTTTCTTTTATTTTCTGTCTGATCAAAAATAATAGTATAAGAACCTGGATTTGTAATACATGATTTTCATACACGACGTCTCGATTTCTATGAACAGGCCTGGAGATGTTGAAGGTTTTGATTTTATTCCTTGCTGTTACAAAAAGAAGTGCGTGGACGACAACAACCAAGCAAACCTGCAAGCAAGCTGGCGGGTAACTCAACAGGATTGTCAGAATTACGTTAGTATAAATTTTTTAGGTGCAATTCAGAATAAATAGACTATTGCACTTTCTTCAATCAAATACAAAATATACTTTTAAAATATTGATGATGCACCTGTTAATTTAACATGGTTGACTTTCATAACTTTCAGATTTATCAGGTTAGTGCAAAAGTAATGTCCAATTTGCGGAACAGATGTTTAAAACTATATTTGTCAATTCTGTTATAAACGTAATGTATTTCAGTGACTGAACTAAATGATTTTCTTTCAGATTATCTCTGTTACGTTCAGATTTTTCATAAATATTGGCATCAATGTTTGTTCCATGTAAAGATCACATAACAAATGTTCCACTGTACGAGTTTCATAAAGGTGTTAATGCAAGTGCGGCAGCAAAATCTATTCAGAACACGTACATGAGGACGATGTGGTGAATGAAATAAGTTGCAGGAAATAGTTTTCTCGTTTTTGAAGTGGTGGTTTCACTTCAAAAAATGAGCCAAAGAAAGTTCTTCCAAGACCATTTGATTCTGATCAGTTAAATGTTCTCGTGTCCGAGAGTCCTAGTGCTCCAACTAGTAAGTTGTTAGACAGTCAGACGTGGTCCGTACAACCTTCTTCTGACTTTCATTTGTTCCAAGGACTACAGAACCCTTTTGGTGCATGGACTTCGATTAACAAGAAGAGAGAAGGTTGAAAAAGAGTTTTATTTGTATTTTTATTCTAAACCTACAGGATTTGCAAGTGAGGCATTTATATGCTTGTAGAAAGGTGGAATGAGGTCATTGAAAGCAATGGAGAGTGTGTTTATGAATAAATATTTCTATGGTCATTGGCTGGCTTATTAATTTTTACCCAAGGTCTTTAATTCGGGCATTACTTTTGCAGCAACCTGTTATTTTGGTACAGCTGGATCTACGTTGCAGTCCGAGGCTATAAATAGAGAAAGGAGAGTTTACTTTAGAATTTTTTTTTAACAATAGAGTCGTTTCGTATAGGTATTTCTGTTAAGCTCTACGCGCGTGAATAAGAGCAGAAGGAGAGAAAATTTTTTAGGTTCACAACTGAACATTTCCTTTAGTGAAAAATATCTATGAAGTTTCCAGGAATAGATTTATACATTGAGAATCATAGTTTAATTGAAAATGATGGAATTAAAGCAGGAAAATACATACAAGCCGAAACTTTTCAGAAGCTTTAATTTCATCCTACTTGATCAGTACATACGAGTAGCTCACCATCAGCAGGTTACTACAATTAGAGGGGATATATTGCTCATAGGTAGAAACTGAGTGCTTGTCAAATTTTTACGACTGAGAATAACAGTGAGTACAAAAAGCTGTAAAAAACATGAAATATCTACAAGGACAGGACGTGAAGGTAGTACATCCGAGAAATACATACTTAAGTTTTGACTAGAATGAACAGCTCACACTAGATACAAGGAAAACCTAGTTTAAAATGCTCGAAGAAAAGAGAAGTATCGCAGTTGTGAAGGGTGGACCCCCTAATACAAATTAAAATGCTTTCTGAAACCTTTAAACCTGTAATTTGCATCGAGCTATAATTTTAAAATCGCCTGACGCTCTGGGGATCACAGTGATTGGTGTGATTTCTTAAGTTACTCCGGGCAAATTGGTGTGGGGCCTATTAATTAGCGCCGAAAGACGCGCCGTCGATTCTGAGCAATGCGCAGGTGAAGGTGGCTAGTCGCTCGCCAAAATTTGTCCCAACTGTTGTCAACTCCATAGAGCGGGTATATCATCAACTCCTAGCGGGTTTCTTCTATTCAAATGAAACCCCTCATCTAATCTTGTCGGTCGCATTTCGAGGTGAAATGTTGACTCATATTGCAGCCATCTTGTTTTAGTTTCTACTAATTAAGAGATAACGAATTTTATCTTCCAAATGTTATTCCGAAGCTTAATGTATAATTAATGACAATCTTTATATTTTATGAACATATTTTACTTGCAATTAGATGCTAAAGTCATCGATCGAAATATGCTCAAGATGAATGCGTACGAGTAGAAAATTCGTTTACAATGGAGGATTAGATCCTATCCATGATACTTAGTAATTTAAAGCATTGCTATCAAATTAGCCAGTTGGAAGCTACCTATTGAGGAGAGGACCTGCTGACATCTTCGCAAGAGCATAGCTGAGCGTCGAGGTGCGTCCTCCTGTACTAACGGGCCCTTTTCAAATCCACCCCAACAGATAGATAAAAGGTCATGCTCTCACCTGTAATTACCCTGTGTGCAACACCGATCTCAGAATCTTAGTTTAAAGTAAGTCTGCCGATTTTTAGATTCAAGAAAGCATCTAAACACGTTGACTGCGTATTGGGACGTATGTGTACGCTAGGTTAATTTCTCATTTACGTATCTGTGCGAATGAACAGTATTTCAATTATCCCAACACTATCTTTTGAAAAGATTTTAACACACAAAGTCGTGCTATGACATTTTTGCCACTTCTTAAAAAAATATAAAAAATTTCGAGCAGTAAAGTGGTTTTATAAACACTGCTACTAACAGCCTAGTAACCGCGCAAACGCGGTCACCGTGTTAGTCTATCTTTAGAGGCCTGTTCATCATTCTTGTGATGTCTCTGTGCCCTTAAATACTACAAAGTAGGTTTTCCTTGTACTTGGTGGAATTTTTTCCATTTAGTTGGAGTTTTAGCATACGCTCCGCAGACACACTTCCTTACTTGTACTTGTATTTCAATAGTTTTATCGCTACTTTATGTCCAGTAATTTTGAAATTCGATAGGCGATCAGTTTTCACTCCTGCGCTACAAATGCATTGATCAGTTATAAGTTCTACGGAGGCATAGCTTGATCTTGACCCGGCCTGGGTATAAGTTTACAAGCCAAGAATTTCTCTCTTTATTTCTAGCTTCGCGTCGACCGAGTAGAGTCGTGAAGTAGCGCATGGTTGTGAAGTGAGTCACGGGCTCGAGAATGTAGCGGAAAAACCTCTACGATTGAGAAACTGCTTTTAAAGAGGATGCACGTGTTGGCATTGGCTCCACTTATATGCTAGATGTAGGGAATGCGAGTCGGCTGGAGCGTATTCAAAACCATGTTAGGGAATCTTTTAGTGAGGTAGCTAAAAAGTATGTAATTGAGGTTAGGAAGTTCTACCTGTGAAGTAATGGGGAAAAAAATCATGGAATGACTATCATTGTTTGGCTGTCGCTTATTTCAAGTGAGATACAAGTTTTGATGCAATAGCACTCCGGTTGACCTAAAGCAATTAACTCCATTTTTCAAGACAGGAGCTTCCTCTCACTTGAAGTAACGAGTGTGCAAAAGAGTCTAGGACAGAATAGGATAAGTCTGTCAACGAACATGAAAATCATTCAGTTTATTACCTCTACAATTTGCGACTTCGGGACTCACTCTCAGACGTTCTCATATCGATGCTGCATTTTGAGAAATACTCAGAAGCAACACAGAAAAACGAAACTACATTGGGGCACATGATACAAGCGATGAGTAATGACCAGCAACCATTGATCGATGCGTCTTCGTTCACCACAATCGCTATCGCGCGATAAAGGCCCTATCTCCGTCTCAGCACATACGCTAGAGATAAACGGACGCGAAAATCCCGTGTGACTCATGCAAGAGCAAAGCTGCTAGATCACCGTAATACAATTTAAGCATTCCAAATAAAACTATATTGAGCTCGTTTTTGTGCTCATCATAACAAGGAAGGCATGTTATGCTGGCGAGAAAATCTGTGTAATGTTCAGATAAGACTTGATGAATCATGATTTTACGTGGCTTCACTGTATACTTGTAAAAATATTTCAGTTTTGGCGTCTATTGGTCTAAGTGTGTAACTTTTTAATGCCAATTTTTTGAACTGATTCAATTTTTTTATTATAAAGTACAGTGCAATTTATAATGAAAAGTCACTCATATGATGGATCACGCGAGTACTTTGCTTCATGTTGATAATCAAACTTCATGTTAATAGTATTATTCATGAATATAGTTATTCTTCGTGACAATTTTATCGCTTTTTCACACGCATCAAATATATCGTTTTCAATTTATGTAATAATTGACCTCCTTTATTTTCTAAGTACAATTCAACTTTGTCGCTGCGTATTTACTATAGAGGAATGAGCCTGGAAGTGGCGGAGCAGAAGATTTTAATTGTAGACATGAAAGAAAGGTAACTCGGTTTCGACAGAGCTTACATTTAATTGTCCACTTATGCAGGATAGTTGCTGTGGAAGATGAACACGGGTGGACACATTCATTGCTCTTTGTAAACACGGCTTACAGTACACAAGCTAACGGGGATGATGGGAGATGCAACAGTGAGATGGGCAGCGATAACGGCGTAAGGGAGGTACGACAGAATCTGTCAGCAGGGACGTACAGAGTTGTTCATCTCACAAAATTAAGCCCAGTGTAAATAGATATCATAATGGCATTCCAGTACATGAGAGCAAAGTAGAATGAGTAAAATAAGTCAAGATACTGCTGTCGTACTAGTACACCCATGTCCCTTAAACTACATTAGTTAATGCACTTGTACTACCGCAAGAACTTGTGCTCGGATGAAAGATAGAGGTAGAAGGCAGAAGTCAAACAATCACAGTCTCAGTTGTAAATCTTCATTCAAAGGTACCTAATAATTACGAATTAATAAGAAAAATAAGCTGTTTTGATAGTGTAGGGTCGTACAATTTGTCACCATTTTGACTGTACTAGTACAATTGTTCATTCGATGAAATTATGCAGCGACGTTTTTGGCAGGGACACCAGAAAGGGTAGTCACAGCTGTAAAGTTAGTGCGACTAGATAAGATAGTGACACAACTTACTGGAAATGCAGCAGAAAATGGAATAACAGCACTTCGCACCACAACAGTCACTTGCTTTCTGTATTATAAAGGCGGCCAGGAGAACTCACAAAAAAAATGATTTAGATTTACGGCTTCCATAACGTACAGCTTATTAGCATTTGTTACACTTTCCCTACAGTTACCTTCATTCTTACTTTTATTTACTTTATTTGCTCTCATTGGAATGTAAGTACTCATGTCTCCGTTCAATTTTTAAGGTAAGCTAAACGCTTTTCGAGGGTCTATTATAAGTGGTAATATAGTCACTGTTTCTCTGACGAAATTCTAGTGAAATCAAAATGAAAATGCCATCCTGTTTCTCATCTTGCTCGATATTCAGCTCACATGCGCTGTCTTAGAATTTCTGGCTGCAGGCGTTTGTATTTTGGTTTGCTGGCTGAGCTTCACCATTTGAATTTTCTTCGTTAAAAAGCAGGTTAGCTTTATTATAATTTTTTATGTAAAAAATAGATCGCAGTTTGAATTCCAGATTTGATATTAACGTACTTATATACTGAATTTGATAAAATAGAACAACAAAATTTTACAAGATATTCATCTCCTGTTTATTTTAACATAATTGTCTTAATAAGTTATTCAACAATGAAATCAGTGCATTTTATGCATTGCAGTCAACTATGAAAAAGTATTGTAGGTAAAACAAGATCGTATGATTAAAAAGATTCCAATCTCAATTGAGGAACATACACGCGGGCTTAAAGTTCTTATGGATACCTTACGGTGGCATTCCTATGAAATTTTGAATATTACTCTCACAATGTCAGCCCTCCACCTGTTACAAACAAAAACATAATAAATTGCGAGTAACTTCCGTTGCAATCGACTGATTATACAGAAATATGGAGAATGCTAAATAAATAGTATGTGTTGAAAGAGACAAGATTCTCGAATTAGGTAGATATGCCACCGAGCTCAACACTACAGAGCTAATAATATGTTTCATATCTGGCCATATTTATGCATGTCAGATCGTTAAATAGGCGTATTTTAATCATTTAAAGTTAGACGGGATAATTACACATACTATCATTATTTTCTGAATAAGGCTTTGACACTACGCTAGAATTTAATTATCCACGCTAGAATTGAATGTCTAAATGCTGCAAAAGTAAGTCACAGCTAAATATTGGTTTGAATTTTTGCTTTCTAATAATATTAATTATACGGATAAGGTTCAATTCTAGAGCTTCTAACCGACAAGACTTCAGAAAATGTAAACTGGTGCTTAAATTACTGTACGATGAAACGAAACTTTTATCACCCGCGCACATGTTCTTACCTTGAATATCTCTCAGGTTTATCTACGACGTGAGTCAAGCATCTGATTAGCACAAGTAGCAGATTTATTGGGAGCTGATAGGTCTTTCTTTAACGCAGGGGAAAAAATACGGATGAATTTAAATTACTGCTGATGCTTGCTCCTGAAGTAAAGTGTAATACTTCGTATCAAAGCTCGGATACTCTCAAATACTTTCGCGTTGACAAATTAATGACGTACATGACTGGTAGCTCTTTCTTCATATTAAAGTGATAAGAATAGAGCCCTATGATTCGAGTCTTGAAATTACTGTACTCGGTGTTTTCATGATTAATTCAAATCAGGTTCATTAGACGGGAAAAACTTTAAAGGAGTAGTTTATTTGTCTTATGATGTTGAGACGTATAATAAGACTGTGGTGAAATTTCGTACTTTTTACATGCTATCCCCACTTGCTTTGTAGATTCAAATTAAAAATTAGGTTTAATTGTTACTACATCTCTCAATAATGTGTGCGAAATAAGAGTTCTTGAAATATTTGAGTTATTCAACCCTGCACTACTTGAGTAAATGTAGATTTCTCGAACTTCGTTCAAGGAGAGGGTGGTAGGGCTCAGGAACTGTTTAGGCTGATACTGCACAGTATGCTCATCATTGTACCTTGCATAATTACCATCTTTGGTGACTTTCCGTAAAATCGGCTGAACTTGTAGGTGGTGATATGTTGCTTTTTAGCTTATTCGCTATGGAATGCTTTGAATTTGTTTTCTTCTTGTTTTACCTTTCATTGTGGAAGCCGATTTTTCGAGAGACCGAACTCCTTGGCGATCTTTACTTCCCACCCGTTCAGATGATCTTTGTAACCATGAAAACAGTCTACGAATGAATATAATTAAAAATATGCATGCGACAATAATTAATAATAATAAAAAATCTTCACCGAATCAATCTTAGTTTCAAAGTCCATGAGTCATTGTCATTGGGATACCTTGTTCCTGAAAGTGAGGCTCAGTGCTGTCAAAACTTATATTCTTGGATACTGGGCCTTTAAATGCTAATTTAGATAAGTAATGTTTGGAATTACAAAAAACTTTAAAGTTTTTTGTCGTTTGAAATATAAAAATATAAGCGTCCGTAGGTATCCTTTTTCGATTTAATAAAAAAAAATTCATTTCTAGTTTTATCGTTTTTAATTTGTATTATGAAACTTTCTAAAGAAAATGAAACGTTAATTTATAATTCAATCATCTGTATTACACATTATCAGTACGAAGGAAAAATATCATTACAAATGTTACTCCTAGATCAGTTATAATTAAAAAAAATTGTGCGTAAAAATTCCAGTTTTAATCCTTGATACGGTGCTCTAAAAATATACAAAAGTAAAATTTTACAAAAGAGTACAACAAAAATGTTTTTAAGCGTGGTGTACAATACTCTTCATTTGTTCAATTAATTCTGCAGGTTGAACAAATTTCAAGTTCATTTTTTTCAAATTTAAACCGAGTTTCCAAAACACTGAAATAAAGCATAATTGCTTCATAATTTTTACACACAAATTATTACTGAACGAGTAACTTGTTTCACTTAATATTGAGGTCGGGGAATATGAGTTGTGTTGGCGTGGGATTTCTGTTTAGATCCCCATGTAATTCGCAGTTATGTTCGAATATACCACCTTCCAATCTAAAGTTTTTGGTGTTCATATGAAAAGCTACCGTGGTGAGACTTCACCGTAGCTTACATTGGCGCAACAGCCTGGCCATCGCAATTTTCTTGTTTACAGGAAACGATGACTATTCCTCGGCTGGGCGAAATGCATCTTTGTAGTAATTATACAGAATAAATATAAGTTTTTACCTTCAAGAAAATTTTTCTGAGCAATGAAGTTTTCTGGTATGGTCTCGAAGGTGAAAGAAACACTACGTTTCGTGTGTGTGTGTACATGTGTGCATGGCGCACTAGAGTGAGTGTTCTTACGATTTACTTCTTAATGTAAGAAAATCAGGTTATAGGTTTTAGAGGTACATGTAAGGATCCTTTCATTTTTTGCAGGCTGTAATTTTGACTGTTTCCTCGAATTTTAGCACTGAAGATGGAAGGTGAGCGCTCAGAAATGTTTCGAGCAGTTACTGTTTCGTTTTACTCTGACCCGTCTCTTTGTCTTGCGCTTGAGTTTTTTTAAGTATTGAATAATTGCTAATATATATATATATATATATATATATATATATTTACTCCTTGCTTAGGAAAACACATTTGGCGTTCGTTATGCCCTGTAAATCATTATTCTCAGAATTATAGCACTCTAGAGCCTAAAATTTATGAACCACGTATGTTTCGTTTTCACATACATACATTGGATTATACGAGACCTTACAAATTTGTTTCAAACTTAAAAGCTATCGTCAGTTTCGTTGATATACGTGTGCTTTCTACAATTTTTTGCGAGAAATGATTGAAAATCAAGTTCATTTCTTTAAAATTCATCATGCCGTCCGTACTTATTCTTTCATGAAAATTTTCAAATAGGTTGTGTGGTAAGCGTGTTTTCCCGAATTTATGCACGCCTACGATTATTTGACCAAGATGTTTGCATAAATTTGCGAAAAATATTTTTCGAATTGTTAAGACATCGACTTTTTCATTTTACACGCGCCAACATTTTTTATAGTAATTTAAACAACAATGATTATAATCATAGATCATTCATTATTATAGTATCAATCGTGAAGTTCACACATCAACGTTAGTGAGGGCCATCCATCATTCAACGGGTTTCTTATTAGTTTGCAATATTATCATTTTTGTAACTGAGTTTTAATTTTTTTCAAACGTAGAACAAACTAACCAGCCATTTTATCTAATCTAATGCATTCAACCTTCTCCCACCATCTTCTCTATGTTTTTCAAACATTGACAGGGCTATTTATAATATTTTTTATTTCACATTGTTCATAAACAAAACTCTTTTTTATTAAGATAGATAAATTACGATGCAATGTGTTGATTTGCGATGTCTGTGTCAATTTTTTCAAAACAGGGAATTTTTTTTTTCTCATTTTTTTGTAAATACTGTTAAGTCGTCAGTGTCGTGCGGAATATTTTAAAGGTAACTAAATATTGACCATTCTCATTAGTAAATTTTAATGATTTGATGTGACTGAAGAAACTTTTTTATTAATATGCAGCAATCTGTGTGTATAGAAAAACTTCGTTTTCGCGTCAAATATTTCGATGAACTGAAAATTTGGCTTAGTTTCAGCGAATCATTGGCAATGATTTTCAATGAGGAAAACTTCATGTGCTACTTTTCAGGGAAGTCTCGGTGAAGGTTTTTTTGTGTTACTGGACTTTTTGCTATCGAGTGTTGAAATATTATCATTCGAGGCTGACACTTTGCGTTATCATCTGAACTGTACTGTCTGCAACATTTCGTTGAAATTTCAAGGTGCTAGCTCTTATCTTTCCGGTTGCTTAACTGAGTATCTAAGATGTGACTAAAGATGTTTGGTCAGAAAACTGAGGTATATACTTTAGATGTATAATTTTTCATAGTTGGCTGGAGTCATTTGCTTGTCGTCGATAATAACATTGCTATAAAATCAAAATAAAATTTTGGGTTCTAACTGCAGTTGGGATATTGTTTGACAAAATCACTCTAACAACTTCTGAAACATATCTAACATGTTCCCATAGCTCAAGCAGGGCACTTCTGGAACGGTTATTCATTTTCTTGAAACTGTAGTTTGAAGTCCTAACCATTGTATTTCTCATTGAGCTTTTATCCGTACAGCTCACCTCGGAGTTCAAAAGGTACAGTGACAAACATTTAAGCTGTGGCCAGAATCTGTTTTTGATTGGGAATTACTTACTATCATTGAATATAATACCTACTCATAAACAAGTATTTCCAAATTTTTTCTCAACTAGTTACACCGTTACAATTTTTTTTACAGAAAGAGGAACGCGTTTTTAAGATTTTCTTTTCTCTTTGGTGGCTTGATGTAATGCAACCTTTTCAAATACCCCATAATGTAATGCAGTACATTCCGTGGACAAATGTTCAATAGGGAATTAAGTTCAAGTGTTGCAAAAACATTTTGTCTACATCGATGTAATGTTTTTGCCGAGAAGGCTGTCAAATTTCCACTTAAAAATAATAATTTATAAAATACATTGTTGGAACAAGATAACAATAACGAACATAGAATCTGAATTGGTTTACTAGAAATCTTCCTTGGCAATACGGCGCGTCGAAGTTCTCCAAGGAAACAGGAACCGAGAACTAACAAACTTGTGAGCGCAAAAGCACCATCACAACTGTAAGAGAAAATTACCACTAGATTAACGATCAGCTAATGAACCTTAGTTTATGTAGTATTGAAAGTATAACAGCAGAATGAACATTAAATTTCAAATCGAAAAACTTACCAAACAGAACGAAAACGAAGGATTAAACTTTATTTTCCTCGCGCTTCTTCAGAAGCCGATCACATTTAAAAGAACCATCAACATTCACAGATGCAGCAGCAGGGTGGTTATTCGACGATTAATTTTTCTTAAGAGTAAACAAGTTCAGTTCAAAGAAGTCAGCGAGTGGATCACACTTCATTAACCATTAATTTCATTTATGGGGAAATTCCGTCACATACTCATTTTGTTTTATGCCGACGAGGAGCCCTATATGGCTTTTAGAGCTTTGAGGGGAAATCAGTAAGAGGTGCCAGTCCAGAGCAGGCATGCGATGATTAGAGTTACAAATTTCACTAATGTACTTAAACAGTTAAATGGCCCTAAGGCACGGTTAACGTTTAAGTTAAGTGGCCCTAAGGCGCTGCTAACGTTAAAGTTAAGTGGCCCTATGGCGCGGTTCAGGTTAAAATTAAGTGGCCCTTAGGCGCGGTTCAGGTTTGAGGTTACCCTTGGGCACGTTAAGGTTCAAGGTTAAGGTTTTTCGGTTGCACACCATCAAGGCAAAACCCCGACGTCATTCTACCGAGCGTAACTACATAGAACTGTTCACAGGACCGGTCAGGAGCTCAAACATACATAATGAGAAATAGTCAAAATGAATTAATAGCGGCACCATTTAAACAGAAATGTAAGGTTTAAGAAAAGATAAAAGACCTAATAAGAGAAAAGCACGTTCGAAGTAAGAAACGATGACACCGAGAGGCCTTCATGAGGCGTTCTAAATTTTTTCACAACATCAAGTAATTAAAATTTCAATATCACTACGCAAATTTTTTCTTCAGATTAGCTTTCAAGCTTTTAGGTGAGATACTGGCCGCTGCGTTGGAAAGCTCCCCATGTTGAACCACAGCGCTTACCTCTAAAGAATAATCCTTACACCAGTGTTAGCCGTGTAGCCCACGCGTTGCCTGGGAAGATTTCACCATTTATATGAACGCACTGACAAAGAATGTTCTCGGCTGTCGATGGAAAAACCAATACATTTTTAGCATAAACATTAATAAGAAAGTTTCACCAAAGAACCAAATCCAACCGAATCGATCATTTAAATTAAGCTTTAGCATACCATACAATGCATTTTACTAGAACGGATCTATCTGTAAGGGCGGAAGGGGCATCTCTTTAGTCCGAGGCTTAAACATCTCACGTTACAGAAGAAAGATCCGTGTTCGATCAAACTCCGGCATCAATGCATTTTCACCAGAACACGCGCACCTCATCGCGGTCATAGTAAACGGAATAGACTGGTAGAAGAGGGTTGAGAGGAAACTCTTCTACTCGTTGAGAGAGCTCTTCACATACTCGTACTTACCTCTTCTCCTTAGACTAAGAACCTGAAAACCATTTCCGCAGCCCGATTGTGATAATGAAGCAATCAATAAACAAAGTAAAAAAGATGACAGGTGGCCACCCCATGATTGAGTAATGGAGAAAAATGTTTCAGTTTGACGCAATGTTTATAATTGTTTACAATTCTGTCTAAATTTCCTTGGCTGTCTAAATCAGTGGTTCCCAAACTTATTTATTTACCGTCCCCTTCTCAGGAATTTTTTGATCTACCGCCCCCTAGTGCTTAATGATTTAAAATTTTATAGCAGATTATCGAAAAGATGAATTTGGCATATGTAGACAATTTTCCACGATGGGCTACACCCGCGCCCCCCAGGGGGCGGTAGCGCCCACTTTGGGAATCACAAGTCTAAGGGCTAGTTTTCGGCTGTCTAAATTTCCTTGGCTAAATTTTGTTTATCTTTTTTGTTCGAAATGAAAGTGAGCTTCATAAATTCAAGATGAATTAATAAATAAATTAAAATATTTATTTAAAGAATTTTGCGCAAAAATTGATTTCTATTAAATTGTAGCAGTGTGAATTTTTTCATTAATGATTTCAGATAATTAATAATCAACTGAGCCAAAAGACAATTTACAGAACCGATTCGGAAGAAAAACGAATTGAATACATTGCTGGCTCACGAATGTGTCAATGTGTTCAAATGTATTGGAACTCATTCTATATTTTAAACGATAGTAGAACTTTCCATTTTCATGACTCAAGCTAGTATAAAGTCATGACGCATATGAAAGGAAAGAAGCACGAAAACGGCTCATTTCCTCGGGTATGGATGAGTAAAAGATGCCGTCATGAGGAGTCCGATGGTCGGAAATCAACCCTTGACTGCCCGCTGCTGTGCGCCTGTACACTGACTCACTGACATTTGCCTTCATCATGTTTTAGAGAGTGAACTTTATATTTCAGTTTAAATAGAAGGAATTGTGTTGTCTGCTTTCTTCTTCCACCGACAGTTCAATGCTCTTCAAGTTACCGTAGCTGATGGCTTCATTCAACTCAAGTTGAGTTTTCTGTGTTAATGTAATACTTATATTCCTCCAATTCATAATCTTTGAACGATTTGAAGAAAAAATTATTTGAAAGGCTTAATTAAATCATGAAAACATCCACTAACTTCATAAAAGAAGAGCTAAATGATATGGAAGGTCAGCTCGTCCGCCTCACGAGAATTCCACATTTTGGCAAAGATGAGAGAAATCACATCACTTCGATTGCAAAATATATTTAAATACAATCTCAATCAGCTCAAGATTTGTTGCGAGGTGCATGCAACCTTCCTACCAAGACTACGCATACTGTAACTTATGGAAAAATTGGCTGATAACGTTTTGAGTCAAATTTTGTGAACTCTTCTAATCATGGATGTTTATATCACTACCTGCCTTTATTTCGTAAGCCTAGATTTTTGTTGAACTTGAATTTGAATATGAGAATTTATTTTGAATAAAAATGAGGAAATCATTCGATGGTGCAAATGTTTGGCCCCTTCTCGAGTAAAATTTTGTGTATTCTTTAGAAATTGAGAAAATATGTAACCGCTGCTTAAAACCAATATTAAAAGAAGTTCACGTCATTCTTGAACCTGAATCTAGGAATCATGAGGGGAGTGCGAGTATTGCTCCACAGATTTTATTTAGCAGATCAAAAAATTATCCTTTCCGTTTTGTGGTTGGTAACGTCTAAGTTGTAGACCGCCCATCCACAGTTGATGATTTTGGCTTTGAATCTTGCTGTAGCACTCCAGTTAGACGCTTTATTGCAAATTTTAATTTGATAGCAAAATTCGTAGGTGCGTCGATTAACATGCAAAGAGGCTATTGTCTGCTTAATGCATGGTGACATTCTCCGACGAGCGGATATGGGGAAAGCATTGAATGACAAAGATGATATGGATCATATGTATCCGGCATCTTTGGAATAAAACATCATTTCTTTAACATCACAGAAAAATTATATAGTGATATCGATCAAAAATAGGTAACACTCTAGCTGCCGCTCGATCTCTCCAAAGCGTTAGATATAGCGTCGAACGAACATGGGTGACTTTCACGAAAAATATTGAACATGAAAGTAGGCACACATTGGTTTTAAAGTGATATCAAATTAATTTCATGCAGTCCGATTTATGTCATCTGTCTCCCATTCAATCAGAACAAATTTGATGTCCCTCGAGGATCTATCAGTGGTCCGCTAATGTTTTCTATTTTCATTAATGATTTCCCTCCAATGCCTTCTAGCGCACGAATATCTATGTATAGTTGTATGCAAATGATATTCAAATTGCAATGAGAAGTTTTGCGGCAAAACTACCAAAGACGCAAATAAAGGCTGTAAGCCGTAGTAACCGTAAACTAGTGTATGACTAAAATTGTCTCAAATTTAATGAGACCAGAACACTCAGCAATATTTTTGGATCAAAAGATGCAATGGCAATATTTCAAATCTGATTCTGACAGTACGGAATGACAAAATTAAGCCATTAGAAAAAAGTAAACATTTTTGAGTATTTGGTTCGATCAAAATGTCCTTCAATTCTCACGTTCAACAGCATTTATTGAACTTTAATGTTATTACATAGTACACAAGTATGCTCGAAGGAAAATATAGATTGTTAGTCATTCAACCTTTAGTTTTACCGTGTATTAACTATTGCAGCATAGTATGATGAGACACACCTCAATATCTTCAAAGAGAGTTACAAAAATATTTGAATTTCAAGGCCAAGGTGGTATGCAAAGGTGAATTTAATAAGAGTGATCATGGGAATCATTTCCTGAATGAACTCGGCTGAACTCCTATTCAAGGAAGATTTCTCACTCATAAAGCCCGATATGTATTTTCTTCTTTATAGCTCCCTCAGAGCATTGCCGATATTGTACAATTCCTTCCCCCACTGTAACCAACCAAACGCAAAATTGAAGAAATGATGTACAGTATTCTTGAGTTTGACCATGTAGCCCAAGTGAACCGTTGAATCTAAGTTCAATGTAGCATTTCCTGTTATCTTATTCTCCCGTGTCAAGTCGGAACGACCTTCCGAGGTGTGTGTGCTGCTGTAAGCTTTAGCGCGTGTGTGTCATATAAATATAAAGTGTCATGTCAAACTTCTCGTATAATCGTTTTTTGCATTGTTTGTCTTTGTCCGGTATTATTTACGAGTACATATGTTCTTTCTGTTTGTTGTAGGTTACGTGATGGAGACAGTTGCCGATGTTCTCTCTCCCTCTCTCTAGTACTTTACGAACTTAATAATACTACTCTTCGGGATACGGTCTCGCCCTTAGTCATTGATAAACTAAATGTTCAATAAATTAGTTCTTGTCAATATTCTTCTGACCCTGGGAGACTGATGAGAGAAAGAGGATTTAAAAACAAGATCAGATCTTGTTACGGTCAGAAAGTTCTGTCAACATCAGGCCCCTCGCTGTGAAACAAAATTCAGCAGAACATCGAAATCCTTCAAACAATGAAAAAATTAAAACCAAAATTTTACGCCTTTTTGCGCCTCGACATTATTTGTATGCCGCAGTACATTCTGGAGAAGTGGTAACGGATTTCTTTCACTCATAACCCTACATTTCTAACAATTCAAAGTTTTTATTGCGTGCGAATGCAAGATTCGCTAGTACATGTTATGTACGTACGCACAGCAGTTACTGCAAAATTGCTAAGCCAAAGACTTTCAGTTTTACTACAAATTCCTAATTTTTTCTATGAAATTACAATTTATCACTTACCTAACACATAACTTTCCTATATTATTGTCTAGCATTTATACAAGAAATATACATTTTTTGAGTGATTCAAAGTCCGTTCTTTGAGGAAGTTAACTTAGTATTATTATGATATGTTTGCATTAAAGCGTAGTTTCGAATTTCTGCCATTCGACTTTTTAGTTTTATGTATAGAATTATCTACTTCCAACCATTTCACTTTCAACATTATTTCCTGATATCGCAGAAGCTACATGTAACGCTCATTTGTCAATAAATGTAAACTGTTGAAAGCGTTTCACCCCACTGTCCGTGTGTATATTTCTTTTATTAACCAATTTACAGACATTAAGATATAATCAAACTTAGAATAACTTACCATTGGTCTACATTTTTACGTTTTTCTCTCAATCTCTAGTACAAACATTGACATGGGCTGCTAAGACACCCATGTATGTTTATCAACTATGGGCTTTTATACTAAGAAATTTTGTTTAAAAGCAATATAATTCATTTTATGTATTAACTTCATTGGACATTAACAGTTTTCTTCTTATTCATGTCGTTTAATGTGTTATTGTCAGTGCGGCAATTTCTCGTTTCTGATGCTCGTGAGTATATTGTGGCTGCGTTATTTAGGTAACCACTTTTAAGAATCGCTCCAAGTATTTTGAAAACTGTTTTGGTTAGCATTACGAGTATGCAACAACCCTTTTCATACTTCTGATTTCGCTGAACACTTCTGTATCAGCATTACACGTAGGAACTGTCATAAATTTCTGGCGCGGTCAAATATTTTCTCCGAGATAGTTATATGGGGTACTTGTTGATAGGTTAAGGCGAAAAGATAGTTCCGAATATCGACCTCTTATAGTCTTAGACGCAGAGTTGTTTCAATTCACCCATGTTACTTGCAACATTATTCCCTGGTATAACAAACTCCTAAGCTCGTATTCCGTGTAAGGGCGCACAAACAAGACTAGCATTATGCTCCATTTTGTTTTTTATTTCTAATATTTACATGTATTATCGTATTTAAATTAACCTAACAAAGAGAATGTATTTTTCATGTTTTTTGCTCATATTTTCGACATACGTTTGACAATTATCATGGGTATTACGACACCCATGTGTGTTAATCAGCTAAAAAAATTATTTCAAGACATTTCAAAGACCAATGATGTTTTTATATCACCTTTACTGGAAATAAACCATTTTTTTTTATTTCTATGTGTTGAAAAAATATGGAAAATGATGCTAGCATTGTTGGTTTTGGCTTTACATGCTCATTTTTTACTATGCATCTCCTAATGTTATATTTGTTCTTTAACAAAGTACTCATGAGGGCTATGGTTAATGTTTCAGTGCATATTTATTGCAAATATGTAATTACACTGAAAAAGGACGAAGTCCTAAAAAAATAATGATTGTCCTTAATCCATTTTAAATATAATGAATTTTTACATTGGTTTATGAGCTTCCAAGAGATATTTGTAAGCGCCTAAGATACAGCAAAAAAGTAACCAGCACAGTACTTTTCATTCCCAGTCAGTGTAGGAATAGTGACGTTTACATATTGATGAAGGTTCATTGCTTTCGAGAGTCAAATTGGAGTGTACGGTGTACATACATGAGTGGGTATCGGTTCATCGTCTGAAGACCCACGTGCGAGATAAATATCGGCAACCAAATGTATTTGTTTTATTTGCGCTTTGCTTATACTTCTGATACACGAGCAGGATTTCTTTAATTGAGATATCTTCTTTTAGGCTGCATATTTATAATGTAGTTTAGGTCGTCTTATTTCTCTGTTTCAGATATTCCCGAGTGTCACTGAAGTTATTAAACGTCGAGATGATAAACGTGTTAGAGATGATAGGTATTGAGCATTCAACATTAGAACAAATCCTCACATTTAGGGAATGATCATAATCTCACTATTGATGATTCATAATTGTAATTGATATTTGGTTGGCGGTAATCGTTAAATCGATTATTCTACTCTGACATCATTGAAATATGCAATCTAGAGATTAATTTATGATGCTTCAAAGGGTTGAGAAAAGGGTTACGATAGTCAATATGTATTTAAAAAGATGATAAACAGAACCTTAATGTTGTGTTGATTCTTACGTGACAATTATTTTGGGAACAAAGAAATATGAAACACGAGATACGAGTTGAGCGAAACCATGAAATGAGAATCATTTGACAGAATGATCGTGAGGGTGATATGAAAAAGATAGTGCGTTATTGAATAAGCAAGCTTACCGAAAGCGACCCACAGTAACAATTATGCGCTTTGGTGAAAAAACTCGAGATAAATAGGATCGTAACACAGTTTTTATTTCAGAAATGAGCAATTGCTTAACGTGATATGTACATACTGCACGAAAAAGTATATCTATGTGCTGAATAAGTGTGTGAATTAAAGTAGTGTTGAAATAAGCTTCCCGGACGAGAGAATTTGTCACCTGCTACTAACATGGTACGGGACCACCATGCACGAGCGCAAATAATGGCGGTAATTCTGCGTGACATTGAGCTTTCAAGCGTCATAATGTACAGCTGGACGATTTCAAACCACTCTTCAGTCGCCTGATCTAGTAGTGAGGCCACACTACGTAGACGCTCTTCTCAACTTTTAACTTGTCGTTCTCGGTGGTCTCTTAAATTTCTGTTGGATTCATGCAAAAGGAACTTAGCTGGCCAATCTAGATGCCTGACATATCTTGAAAGACTGTCGTGCCAATTAATGACAGTTCTGGCCTGATGTACCCGACAATTATAGGCGTCTTCTAACATAAGTGAAGCAACATGCTTTTCTTCATTCACATATTGCGCAAATGGCACACCTCGGGGACCTAAAATAGCTCAATGTAGCCATGTTGGTTGAGTTTGACGGATCATCTAAAGAACTCTTTTCTGTGTGTGGTTGAAACAGCCACAAAACATGACATACTTCTTGGACTCAAGCTTCATTGAAGGGTTCATGACGAACACGACGATGGACATCATTGCTATAGAGACAGAATCGTGATTCATGTGACCACATGACCCTTTTCCACCCCTTTACAGTCCAATTCGTAAGTTTTTTTGCCGTTTAAACGAGTGGTCTTGTACAGGAATTAACGACAGCCGTTGGCAAGACGCTCTACTTTATATATCCGATGCATAGAGTTCCTTACTAAGAGTTCGTTCAATAGCAGCAAAAAAAAGCTTTAATGGCATTTCGCACTATTTCTATCATTGATGGAAGCGATTTTAGTTAACATTTGGAATTCACGGCGGTGATTCCTTCCGATTAGAATTTTCTTTCGACATCAATTTGCCGTTAATTACATGCAGTGTACACCACACTCTTCAATAGACTTGAATAACAGTGCGGCATGAAACACCAGTAAATTGCGCTACTTCCTTCCTTAGGTGTTCCTCAGCCAGGTTAAATGCAACAGTCCCTTCGTGTTGTTCCGAGACATCTTGTTTTCATCCCTGATGGTAGAGCAATTCAGAAACAACTTTATACCTCACCAGCTCTCAGTGAAGACTAATGCCTCGCCAGTATTTGCATGTAACCTAAACTTCTGTTACAACTTTGAACACTGATTGATGAACGTATTAAAAACTAAGGCTCGAAAAACAATAGGTGATAGATTTTCTGGGCGTGGATTATAAAAACTTCAAAGTTTAAGAACTACAAACAGTGGCCATCCACTATTTTCCAAAAGAAGAACATTGGCACTTGGTCTATTATTCTCTTGCCCAAAGAATTTGTCCAATCACATTCTCAGCACATAAAATGCATAACCAATAATCTCCTTATTATAATTTTTCCTTGAGCTGGTTTCTGAATCAGCCGTCAGTTGATTAGTTGATGCAGTCATAGTTTACTGTTTTTGTTTGAGGAAAGGACTTGGCCACGTTAAAGGTGCAAACAGCCGATTGAAAAAAGGATTACATGAAGACTGGAAATGCTTACGTTGAATTAAATCCTGTCTTTTCAATTTCTCTTGAGAACGGATTAAAAATAATTCGCTCGACATGGTTCCATGCCTATGTTTTCGGGGGTTGGGTGTTTTTCTTTGAATTTCCCAGTCAGTGCTCGGGTGCCGCTGAAAAGCTCAAGTAGGAGAAGTGTGAAATTTTTAGAATCTTCAAAGTGCAGGCAATAACTGTGCCAAGCATCAGAAAAAATACTGTGAGCGAGGCAGCAAACTTTACGCAGTGTACGGAACACCTATTGCCGGATAGTTAGTCACTAGACTTCTATTCTAAACAGAAAGAGCTTTTAGCCATGAAATCAAATACAAGACGCTGATGTCTTCCGCTTGTTTAATTATCACCCAAGTTCTAGAGCAGGTAGAGTAGGCGATTGATCCAAAAAAATAAGTTTTCCTGGGATGTACAAAAAAGTTCAACAATGAGACAAAAAAATAAAGTTCATTCTATTTGGAATCTGCGCGGGTACAACATTTGATGCTAAATTTTACATGGAGACTAGTGACGCCATACGTATTTATAATTGAAAAAATTGCTTTGAATATCTCTCGTTTTGCTGTTCATATGTTTTTTGTTGGGGTGCAGCAACTCCTATGTCAAATGCACATTTTCAGCTCCCTTCAAACCCTTGCACTGTGTGCTTGTTCCTGCAAAATAAGAATGTCAGCGCAATAATTCTCGCTACAAAACACATGCGGAAGACAAGTGTCAGCGTGCATGATCGGTTTTCTCTTCAGTTTTGTGATTCAGAGCATGACAAGACCAAATTTTTTCCAATGGGATGAAAAATAAAAACCCTAAAACCTTCCACACTTAATAGAAATGGACCGCTTGAGAAGAGTTTGCGATATCGAACAATTGCCTGAAAGAAAACAATGTAAATTCACCTGATGATAAGTCAACAATGAAGAATATGTCGTTGGATGACATACTATACATACGGCGTATCTCCATATTGATGACGATTAAGTCGGCGTTATGAAGTCTTTTTAATACTGACTCTCAATATTTTCAAAAAACTTGATTTGCCATGAAATGTGTGCACGTGTCTGCTAATGCGTAGCTTTTGGAATTGTGTAGCTTGCCCTATGTTTAGAATCTATCAACAGATTCAAAAAAGACGCATGGGAATATTAATTTGCGAGTTACCTCCATTATCAGCAATAGATACTGACAAGGACAAATTAAAATAGCCCACGTGTCGACGTACGCTGTTCACAACAAAGTTTTGAAGTTGATGAGCACAAGTGAAGTTCAGTTAAATCTCCATGAATATTGAGAGCACAAAAAAATATCTGAGACGTTTTGTAATTGTTCTATCTAGAGGATTCGTACCTTCATTTCTTTTTCAAAATGAATTTTAAGTATCTAATAAAAGGGCATGAAATTTCATTTTGGTTTCTATAAAGTTCCTAAACGCATGACGTGGGCTGCAAAATTAAATTTCCTAGAACTAATTCGATCGGCTAGGTAGATTATTCAGGACTCTAATTGACATTATATTCTGCAAAACATCAAATTAATATGGATATATAATCTGGTTAGCCGAAAAAAATCCTATCCAAAGTCTTTGTTACCATTTGTTACGAAATATTTATATATCGCAATATTTTTTTACGCCTTTTGTCACGAAAAATAAAATAAATTTGATCGAACAAATCTACTTATCCTTAACTTTCCGTTACTGTACGACATTGCTGTGTCTGCCTTTTGTTTACTCGCACTCTGTTCATAAGGGGAGCAATAAATATGTGACTAAAAGCTGAAAAGCCCAAGTAGGAGAAGTGCAAAAATCCGGATTTTGGGAGTGCAGCCAACAACCAGCATTAGCATTAGAGTGTAGTTGAGATCAATAGCATTAGAGTGTATTTGAGATCAATACTCTGCGTATTGTGTACGGGGATTAAGTAGGACTGTCGCGTAGCTATTATTTTCTTTTCTCATCTGCTTGATTAGAAAACGAGTAGCCAATGGCATCCTCTACCATAACTCTCTCCCTCTATTTGCGTAAGAAGGGTGAGCACAAGGACGAGGACACTGAGATCCGACTTCACGCTATCAAACCGCGTCCTCAAAGTTTTTTGTCTATCGCACGGCATTTTAAAATGAAGTTACATTTAATGACTACCTGTTAATTAAATTTGAATTCTCGAACAACGCATCAAATTTTAGGCTCGATTTAAGCTTGTGGATTGACTTGGCCAATAAGTGAACAGACTCGTCACCCATTTCGCTATTTTCATTATACCTGTGACTTTTTGAGAGTAAGACAGTTCATTTCCATCTGTCGGAAATGCCACGTAGCAGCGTGATGTTCTAATGTAAAGTGTAAATTGAGTGATTGCCAGGCGGGAAATAACTACAAATGGCAATGCATAAGGTACGGGACAATATGCTTTAGACGCATCTTTAAACTTTTAAAACTCAAAATTTACTTCGTGTGAATATTTATTTTAATTTTTAAACATTGAGAAGCAGGTATCATTTGAATTTTGGTTTCTGACGTAAATTTGGGATCGCTTTTTTTTCTATGTATACTAATTCAATCATTATTCATTTAAACAGAATTCAGTTACACATGTAATGTCATAATGAGTAAACAGTCTTATTGTGAATGTGCTTCCCATCCCGCTACTGCGGGCGTTTCTCTCGACTTTTTTGTTCCTGTTTATACCTTCCATTTCTACGGTCCACTATAGCCATCGGCAGGAGCAAAACTTCCGACATACACAGTACATTTTGCTCTTTATATTCATAGCTAATGCAGGGTACGAGGGCTATTTGAGGATATTTTTAGCACGTTAAATAAAAGACAATATTTTAGTAAACAATACATTCATTAAAATCTAATTTATTCATATATTCGTGATATACTTCTTCATCATATTATTTTATGAAATTACCTGTGTTTTTAGTGACTGCTTTTATTCGTGTCCGAAAGCGTTGGCAAGCTGAAAATAAGTAGTCCTTGTTCATTTCGGATACCACGTTGGCAATTACAGCCTTTATTAAACCTGTGGTACGATGAGGTTGTCGATTAGTCTCCCTTTCAACAACTCTCCACACGTAATAGTACATGGGATTTAAATCTAGCCAGTTTGAAGTCTCTTGTTGAGGAACACATGTTCGTAAAGATTTTATGATAATCAGCATTGGTGTTACTATGGCTTTGCATTACTATGGCTTTGTGAGATAGTGTTAAGGGAACCATGTTCACCGGTCGGCTAAAATTTGATTTTCCATCCGTAGATTTTTCTCTATCGGACTAACGTTTATGAAAATTTGCAGACTACTAGATCTCTAGATTCCCAACAACTTTTCTTCTACAAGTTTTTTTGCATTGGGACATAGAAAATGAGTTATTCATGATAAATAAATAAAATTATACATATAACATTCGTTATAATGGGGCCGAAATTTAAAATGCCAGAGCAATGCGGTTTGTTGCTTGCGAAAGTACAATGTGTGCTCCAAAAATGTTGGTATTCGGTTTTTGAATTTGAATTCATTTTGAATTTATAAATTTTTTTTGAAAAAGCTATAGTCAGGGTTTAAACTTAGGGTAAAAAGTCTTCGGAAAAAATGTCACGTAAAAAATTTTGAAAAACATTATACCAACAATTTTAGAGTACACATTAGACTTCCAAATGCAGCAAACCACATTGCTCTAGCTGTGTAAACTTCGGCCCCATTATAACGAGTGTCTTGAAAATCGTGGTTGTTCAATATCGACGATTTTAAGAAAAAAAATGCTTCTCCTCCTGCAGTTTTGAGCTACAGTGATGATTTTGTTATCATTGGATGCAGAAAAACAAGGGCTTTACAATGTATTAGGAAGTTTTTCAGAATTCATTCTTGTTTCAAAGTTATGACGTCATAAATTTGAATTTTCTTGAGAATATTTTGATTTGTATATTTTTTAATTTTTTAAATTTTTATATTGGAAATTTGAGGAAAAGCATTCAAGTTTTTGGAATGTGCACGTTATTCTGCATCCAATGATACAAAAATCATTACTGGAGCTCAAAAACTGTAGGAGGAGAAGCATTTAGAACCCCCCCCCCAAAAAAATGTCGTTTTCTATGATTTTTCATTTTCTTTTCAAGAAAATCGCATTTTGTCATAAATGATAAATGATTCTAAATTGCATTTCCTATCAGTATACCAAATTTTATTGCTCTAAATTCAATAATAAAAAAAATATTCGGATGGGGGATGCTTACCTTGAGGAATATGAATGATGAAATATATATAAAAAAAATAAAAAATAAAATTGAAAATTTGAGAATTTTTTTTCCACGTTATTCTGCATCCAATGATACCAAAATGATCACTGTAGCTCAAAAACTGTAGGAGGAGAAGCATTTAGAAAACCCCCGAAAATGTCGTTTTCTATGATTTCCCATTTTCTTTTCAAGAAAATCGCATTTTGTCTTAAATGATAAATGATTCTAAATTGTATTTCCAATCGGTATACCAAATTTCAGTGCTCTAGGTTCAAAAATGAAAAAAAGGTCCGTAAGGGGGATGCTCTCCCCCTCCCGTGAGGACGCTAGCTCTGGGATACGTTCCTGATTTTTTTACAGACATTCGGGGACATATCTCAAACTCATTTAAAGCAATAAAAAAAATTACGCCATTTTTTAAGAAAATCACGACATGCTTCCCTTAAGTCTAGCTAAAAAAATGAATGGCCTTCCATTAGATACTTTATCTACCCAGCGATTAACAACCGTTTTTAGAACATCAATGTATCCAGCAGCATTAGTCCTAAGCCCTCGCGGAATAATATAAGGTGGCATGACATGAACTTCACGACTCACAACTCCCAAATTCATTACTGTAGAAGGAAATTTGATGCGCATCATACTGGGTACTACAGATGAATCTGCACAGAGCCACAAGTCGTTCTCAAGGATAATTTTCTGATCTTGCTCGAAGTTTTTTCTTCGGAGGAAAACCAAAAGACGCCAAGTTCGGGGGACTTTCCGACGTCGTTACGTAACCGTTTCGAAAGCATGAGACTGTTTTCTGTGTCATGGCTGATCGGAATTGGCCTTTCTTCATTACTTGGACTTTTATCAAATGTCGTGATTTGCCCCAGGTCTGATAGTCCACTCTGGTGCCTGGAGTTCCTGGGTCCTCATCAATAATACTTTGAACATTTTGTACAAATTCCGCTCTTCTTACAGTATCAGAACGTTGAGAATGCCTTTTTCTGTACGCTTCAGGGGAAAAATTGCTATCACATCCATCTAGCTCCAAGCGAATGTTATGAATAAATGATCTGGTAACATAAAAGTTACAGCTTTATAAATTGCTATTTTGCAGAATTAAAGCAACTATGATTGCATATCTTTTCCTATCTTGAGTTAACATCTCACTCAGAATCAGTTATCTTAAACATGAAAATAATAAAATAAATTTAATGAGTGCGTGATGTAAGAGTACTAAACACGACCTGTCGCATCATAGCCCTGGGTAAATTGAAATGGTGACACTGTTTACCGTCAGTAATTTTAGAAAATAATATTCCTGTTTATTTATTCATAACTCGTACTTGCAGTTAGGTGAACAAATGGTGTTTTGTGCCTATTCTAGTCATATTTGACCAGAAGAAATTTTTCCGTTTGCAGAAATATATTGCAGTCTACCATACCAACATGATGAAAGGATCATTCAAAAGATAGCGTGGCACAAAAGACGAAGAACATTTACAAAAATTCAGAGTCGTTTTATATCATTTACTGCCTTTAAAAGAATAGATAAGAGTAAAAGATCATTAGTGGCTGAGAAATAAGGGCTCTTTAAAACGTAATAATAGTTATAAAACACTGTATTGAATAATTATTTATTTATTTTACATTTATCTATTTTGCTTATGAGGCTTTAACCGAAGATATTACCTAAATTTATCGAAGTATTATAAAACTTAGAAAACCACGTTAAGGTGATTTTTACCCATCACTAAGTTTGTTATCACAGTATTTCAATTTCAAAAATCTCAGCTTGCATTTCTTATTATTTCGAATCGGGTTAGGTCCCGTGCAACTGTGAAAGAATGTAAAGTGATGTACGAGCATTTATCCTAGCATCATATACAACCGAGTCCATGTGTGTGCCCGCTCTGTGAACTCGACCTTCGATGTTCAGGACACTCTCAAGCAAAGTTAAGTTCCTTCAATTCGTTAGAGAGCAGTAGCCATGTATCTAATTTTTGTTGAGCGAACTCTGCAATAAATGTCTACAATGATATTAAAATCCCACATGATTAGCGAAGTGCAAGACATATTTTACCAACTCATGTATGCTTGAGTAAACCAATGTAGCAAAGGAGGAGACCTGTCTGTTGATATTTAGAGAGGATGTGTTAAGCATTCTCCTGGGCACTTGTCCGTTGCCTGTTAGGTCATCTGAGTGCGTGAGATTGACTCTTGTGAGTATGGTGTCAAAACGCTGAGGATCACCCAGGGGTCTCGATCTCTTAAACGATTCTGAAATATACTCAACTTCTATCATCATTGAGTACAAAAGCTTTTGAGAAATTTTTCCTTTCATGCAAAATCGAAGACTAATGAAGGAATAAAAGGTGCATTCCCTTATTGATTTAAGTGTATAATAATGAACTTGAAATTCAGAAGTACCAATTAGGTGCTAAAATTTATCCAAGAGCAGAGGAAGCGTTCATTTTTCAAATTAAAAAGAGACCGAGTATTGCATCATAATTGAACTGTTGTTTTTTACTTGTTTATTTATTTACTTAAACATTTATTTTTATTTATTGACTGTATAATACATCAGGGCTTTATATTGCTGATGGTGATTATTTTTATTCACACAAAAACTCCAAAAATACAAGCGGCAATAGCAAATTAAAAGGCGCTTCTCAGACCGTGGTTGATTATTATGTTACAACAAGTTAGAAGTTGAAGTATTAGAGACTATAACCACGAGTTACCTTCGCCGAAGGTCAGTTTTGGTGACTAAATTTAGCACTCAACTCTTTTCCTCTTACGCAGTGCATATGAGTGCATCAAATGGATGGCCCCACACCTCATGGATGCGTAACATCGTCGACTCATCGTCACGAGTTGAACCACATTCACATGAGTCACTCACACC
Organism: Morinoia aosen; assembly: GCA_030386875.1. Taxonomy (NCBI): domain Eukaryota; kingdom Metazoa; phylum Arthropoda; class Malacostraca; order Amphipoda; family Talitridae; genus Morinoia; species Morinoia aosen. Next base: position 28,174,755 of record CM059559.1, read on the forward strand.
CGCTCTCACATGGAATGCTGTGAGTAACGAGCCATTGTGAGTAACGCCGGCGGTGCCGCGTAAGGTTTCAGGGAATTTTTTTCCTTCGATGGAATGTTCGAGCAGAAGATCCCGGATGCCTTGCTACGGAGTTTACGCAAGGGGCTGTTTCAAATTTCGAAAGCGTTCGCAGTAAAAATATCTCACGGAAAAAAATGTTAAGCGTTCTAAGCTACAGCCTTCACTGATGAGGGTTATTAATGAGTATTCAAGTGTTGTGTGAGACAGAGGGCGGTACACTGCGTGCATGTACCCTCTCCTCTCACCGCCGTCAGCACGGCCTTGTCATGGCGTTGCGTCATTGTCACCATCGTGTGAAAACCACAACAAACGACAAGTAAAATATATTCTACTATTCGAAGAGTATAAGAATTTTCACAGTAACTTATCGCTCAACTACCTCTATGTTTCATTCTGCAGGCTCTGAAGAATACTTGAAACGTAATGTAAACATGAAATGTCCTTGTTCAGATATTGCTCATGACTAATGAGTTATTTTTGTACCAAAGAAGAGCTAAATGTCAAAAAGAAGCCAAATAAGTACCGTGAGACGTTAAAAAGTATTATCTTTGATTATTGAGTGGAAATGGTTGGTCCATTTGCTCTTCATTTCTACAGAATAATTAAAACTTCCTTGAAACACATCATTACAATAGAGTATAGTTCTTTTGTTCATTTAGTAGCTCTACCAGCTAAGTGGTTAAACTTACAAGTAGAAATCTCATTTGGTTTACAAGCGTGTAGTCATTACCAAATTGTACACTTAGCTGTTATGCCAGCGTATGCAATTTTCATTAATATTATGTCCACAAAATCAAAGATTTATTGAACTGGAGCCAAGTTTACAACTGAATCTACGTTATTTGCTACTGAATGCGTGAGTCATTGCGTATTTTTTCTATCAGTACAAAAAATATTGTTATGATTTTCCGAATCATTGTTGACGGTGTGTAAGAAATTATGATTTAGAAAATTGTCTATCAAGCAACAAATATACAAATAAAGATAAAACTGCAAAATCAAACTCATAATAAACAATATCATAGTTTCGTTCAGCCCTTGAGGTAAATGTCATTTGGAAATTTAAAATGTGTCATTCAGATTATTCTGAATAACTCAACTTTAACAAAATTCTAGGCTAATGAAGATAATGCTACTCATAACTTAAACAAAGACTGTCAAGTATCGTATATGCGTAATACGCAGTTCCAGTGACATGGAGACTTGCAACCTCATGCTCTCATATATGATAGCAACACCTCACGATATCCAAGAAACAGTTAAATCACTCATCTAGGCTGCGGTAAAGGTGAATTTATGTGCACGTGTCGATAACTGAATGTCTCGATCATCACTTGATCATCACTTCTGGATTCAGACTCGGCTTCGCTTTCATCACTCCTGCGTCATCCTGCCAACAACCAAGTCCAGTTGGTTTAATAAACGAACGGAGATCGCGTAATTTTAGACGGCCGACCTCCGGATAATGATGCTATCGTCTTGACTGTACTACGTCAACTCTGAAGAAGTCATGTTAAAACTTGAGATTGACACACTTCTCCAGTTTTGTGTTCCGTAAGTTATCAATAACGTTGCAGCGAGAAAATAAAAGACAAGCTGCTTTTCCTAATGGTTTGAAGTCAGTCTCGCAACCGGTGCGAATATTCTCAAGATGTGGAACTTTAAAATAGATTTTTTTATAAATGATGATGCACAGTTGATTGATAAATCCTAAAATTCAAAACTGACTCATGACTGGTAAATACTGTTTTATTTGATGATCGATAAAACCCTCAAGTGGATGATATTTTACTGAACATTAAATTAAAGAGACCTCACTGATGTCTAAACAGACCGATTATAATTATTAAAATTTAAAATGATTGGTAAAGCTGTAAACTGATCGATAATTGATAGAAATGTATTTCACTTGATTATTGTTAGAATCTTGATTTGACTGACCGCTCATCCAAATCAAAATTGATTGTTGATTGTATAATCCGTTACAAAGCCATGGAATATTGTAGAAGTTAAATTACGTATTAAATTTAATCAAAATCTTTTTTCGAGACCATCATATAGTCGTTCATGATTGGACAAAATTTGTGAGATTGGTAGAGGAAAGCGCAATCGCCGCTCCTTTCTTTCTCTCCTCGGAAGTTGCTATCCTCTTGTATAAGCAGGGGTATCCTCTCCCAAAAACAACATATGGATGCACTTTGCATCTTGTTTTGTAACTTATTTTCATAACAGGGAAAACCCTTATTAATTTTTTTTAAAGTAATCAATTTGAATGATCGTTTCGTCTTGACTGTGCATCGGACTTTTTTCGGTACTTTGTTTCATGTTGTTATTCCGTGAGTAATTTTAAGTGCTTCTCCGTAAGCAATTGGTGGCGAATTGAAACTGGTAATTTCAATGATCAAGAAAATCGAAAATTTCAGCATACCATCGGTAAAGTACCGCAGGCGAGTTGCGGTCAGTTTGCATGGTAAAATGTAATGTCTCCTCAGCTCAGTTAAATCGCAACTTCACTTTTGTGTTTCATCTAAACTGGATTACTTGGGTACTGAACTCATACAATGAACAATAAATAACGATGGTAAGCTGCTCCAACTGCAGAGCATCCAAATGCGTCTCTCTGAGCTAGACCACAGATCATCAATATGATGCAGGTTCTGTTTGTAATCGAATTAGGAATTTCTGCAACGGCGATTAAAATTCCTTTATCCGCCAAAAGTTTCTCTCGTAAAATTTCATCACTCTGATGGTATTCAAACAATGTCACAATCAATGGCAACGCAGGGCAAGGGGCCATAGCAACAAGAAGTGGAGAATTTGGAGGCTCTATAACAGGAGTCAAAGCATGCGCTGGCTGCCACACGCGCTGCCTTGCGACACATCTCTGCACCTCCTCGACATGACTCATGCGCTGTAGGAGGGCAGACATACTCAACCTGGACTCAAAGTCAAAGGCCGTAGGGGTCGGAATAACGTATATTCATATTCGTTATATTGAAAACTGAACACTAGTTATCGCACATTGAGTTATTAGTTGCTTAAATTTTTCACGATTTCATTGTTTAAAACCAGTGAATTAATTACGTGTATGAGTACGTACGAAGTTCGCATCCAGTCGAAAATGCACGCAAAGGAATCTTCCGTGAAATACTTTTAAGAATTTTGAGACTTATCATAATTATTAGAAAAGCTTTCACACGGAAATAAAAATGTCTGCATTTTTACATGTTCACTTTCAATATCCGACGAAAGAAATCGATGATCGCCTGTTTATTTCAGTCAATTAATACTTTGAGTATTTTGTATATAATACAATGGAAATAAATCATGATGCGTCTGAGCTGAATAAATTAAAATTTTATAATAGCTGCACACACACACACACACACACACAACACACAAAACATTCTCCAGTGTGACGTAAAATTTCTGAATTTGAAAGATTTGGTGAAGACCATTGAGTTCAATTGAAGCTAAATTCCTGAATATATTTCCATTAATTAAAGCAATGAAACTGTTTGAGAAGGGAATATTGATTTGAATTAAGTAAAATTCAATCTGATTAGGTCGAACAAAGCAGGAGTTTTGGACGCTTGTGGTCAAACGCTGTGGTACATTGATGGCCTTAGAAAAAAAAGAGAAAAAATAGCATACGAAACACGTTGACTATACGTTTGTGCGGTTGTTACGGTTGGTTAGGTTTGGCAGTGATTAGCAGAACTGAAAAACACACTTGACTGCTCGAATAAATGACTATCATTGCTTAGAAGTGTGAAAAATATAACACGATGATACTTTACCTAGTAGGCTAAAATATATTCTAAAAAGTGTAGTTAAAAATGCTGATCGACGAATGTTGATCATTTACACCGAACAGCAAACGAGAAATTTACCTAGTGGTACACATGGGTCCCAATGCGTAGTCAACGTGAAGTTGATAACCGGACCTCCGTATGAAGTTGATACGTGAAATGTATACAATTTCAGCAATTTAAATATTTAATCTCCATAAGCTATACATCAGAGGTATCATTCCCTGAAATTATTACAAAGGACAGATTGAAATATAACTAATGCAGGCCCGCCAAAATTCAGCGCCTTCTTTTAGGTCAATTTAAGGCATCCTATAAAAATCTTGCTCAACGTCACTTATTCTAGTACTCCTAACTTGAACGCACTCTGGACTGATCTAATAGCTTATTAATCCCAAATGGATGGACAAATGATGTTAATTTTTTGTATCATAATTAGGTAATGATGCAAGGGAGAACTGCATGTTCAATGGTTGATTTTGGATTAATTTTTTTGGTTGGATTTGATTCTGGAGCAATAGGTGTACCACTTTCGAGCATCGAATAGAGAAGAAATAGTTATTTCTCAACAGCTCTTCCTCGATATCTAGATGAGAAATGCCGTCCAAGGCTCTTTTCAAATGTTCTGGAACCGTTTTTCTTGTGGATGTTATAAGCATCGAATTCCAAGCCTTAATTTCATTAGTGCCGACGTTAAGTTTTTCAAGAAGTATGAATGTATTTCTATTTCTATTTAAATGGTTGTGATGGCACGTTCAAGAGGATACTAATAATTAAAGATCTTTATCGTTCTCGTTTTTCAAAGGTTTGTAAATGAAATTATGCAGGGAAAATTGACAGCTATTCATCTGAGAGCTTGAGTATTTCTACAAATTGAATGAATCATTTTCACGGGGTTTGCTTCTCAAGTAGCTAATAGTTTTAATGGCTCTCTTATGCAGATCAAAAAGTAAATTCGTATTACTTCTGTCAATCTTATACTCTGCTTCTATTATGTATAAAAAATGATGAAAAGATTTCGAAAATTGATCATGAGAAAGAATTTACACACACAGCTGACAAACACATTGCTCAACACGGATGGAACAATGAAGTAAACATTTACGATGATGAGCTCACAGCCCTAAGATGCTATACTCCGATGATCTTGTTAGCAATCTAATACTTACTACTTGTTCGTCGTGAGGTAACTTTAGTCGTTAAAGCTAACAAGATTATTTTTTATTCAACCGACGATTTTTTTCCAATTTAAAAAGTGGACTGAGGGTACGAACAGAAGACCTTGAAATTGCGATCGTTTTAAAAACTTTCAATGTTGAAAAACCGACAGTGCATGCGTGACAATGCCATCATGCGCTGGACGCTACTGATTCCCTGTTTAATTTCAAAACGTTAACTGGCGAGGACATATAAATGTATCATAAAACAATAGCAAAATGATGTAAGTAACTATTTAATAGCTTTTACGAAATCTACTGCATCTAATGGAAGAAAGAAATACGCAACCTTAGCTACTGTATTTTACTCCTACTTTTTCGAATGTATTATGCGGATAATACAAATTAGCAAAACGCATGGAAACAATGGTATCAAATACATATGTACGTACAAGAAGATGTTCCGATCGATGATTTAGTAACAAAGTAATGAGAGGCAGTACACTCAACAGACACACACTCAACCTGGACTCACAGTGAAGTGCACATTTTTATGAACATGTATTGCAGTATACAGTTTGCATTTTTGATGCGAAAAGGACTGACAATAGCGACTTTGAATTTTTCAATGATTGAAAGTTTTTTTAATGCGCTGGGGTTCCACTATAAGGCCGTTGATACTGACAGAGCATTCCACCTCTTGTTCGATGAACGATAGCTCTCTTTAAAGTAATTTCTCCGACTCGGCTTTCGTCTCGTTATGGTAAGCGGGAAGAATTTTACATCTGTATTGCTTTCAGCGAGGCGTGAAGAGAAGAATACGCATCGGTAAGAACTACAAAATAAGAAATGCACATCTGGGGTCCTGCATGACACCCCAACAGAGAGACTGTCACATTTCTCATCGTAAAGTTTTTATTTTTGTCCAAATACTAGGTAATTGGTCTTCAAATGTTACGTAGAAAAATATTTCAATGAAAAATAGGATGAAGTTAATAATATAGAACGGTATTACCCATGGATAGTGCTACAGCAGCCGTTTGAAGTCCAGATGGGTGGCAGTGCGTATTACGTGTACTTCCGAAAATATTAAGGGTCATAATTTTAAAACGTCAATATTTCTATAACTATTTCAGACATTTTTATCACACTAGTTATGCATTATATTAATTTATTTAATTAAATTTTTATTTTTTTTAAATACAGGTATAAAAATGATAGCTAGTTTTCTTAATACACACTATGCTTCAATATTAAAGCTTACTGTATTTGTTTCTACTCCAGTATCAGTGTAAAAAGTGATCGATATAGTGATGTTCCCATTGAATATCTATAATCTAAGTACAGTGAGTGTTTCAACACTTCACGTTCATATTTTTTTGTTTTGCTACGTCAACTGCTAGTGTATTTTATTATTTATATAGAAAAAAATTGGTTCATTCAAAGCTTGATAATTATTGTTTTATAATAACTTGATGATTTTATATCAATCTAAGACTAGTAACATGTAACTTTGCGAGGCATTTTCTGTCGGTGAAATTGTGATGCGTATTTTCATGGATATAAATTTTGAGCAAAAGTTATTTTCGAAAATGTGCCTCGGAAAATTAACAATAGAAAAAGCGCTCATAATGTTTGACCGCCACTACTATACGCTGCGTTTGTAAATTTTAAGACGATTTCAAGGCGCAGCTCAGAATTTCCTACTTTACAGCGGCATTTAAAGGCAATAATTTCTTTGATTATGTTCGATTGAAATATTTCCTCTATTCCGCTAGATGTTCGGTACGTGCTTCAGAAGTGGCACGACGAGGTTTGATCATTCTTCTTATCCTACCTTTGCATAAGCATTTGTTTTTACTTTCTTTTTTCTTCCATGTCATTTCTTAGCTCATTTTTATAAGTTTCATTTTTGTTGTGTTTCTTTTAGAATGTAGTTTTTTGAATCTCATATGAATTGCCGTTAAGACCCCACATTGGTGAAGAACTAATAAACTCTTGTTTTCACGTCTTGTAAGGTCTTTGTTACCTTTCTTTTTTGCTTTTGTCTAATTACTAGAGGTTTACATCCCTCATTGTGACCGTTTTCTTTATTTTATTAAGAGAGACCTGAAGTCCCGTGACAAACGTCTCGAACGTCAGAGCAACGTATCCTGAAAAAATCTGAACTATCATCCTTATAAAATTCAACTGACGCAATAGCGTCAGCTTGCGGACTTTCAAAATCTGAGGAACATTTCCCTTACAGTTCTGTAATTTACAGAAAATGAAGATTTCATATCCAATGGAACCATATCTGATGAAACGCATTTCCCTCTTAATGGTGTAGTTAATTGACAAAACTGCAGATTATGGTCAACAGAAAGTTCTAAAGAAATTGTCCAGTATCATTCAACACAACTAAAGTTACATTATAGTGTTGTACCACATCCGTGTACAAGGACCATTGACCAGTATTCTTTTGAGTTTTGGTGATGCATTAACGATGAAAACCGGAGTAGACTGAAAATTCGAGAACATTTATTATCTGAGGTAAGAAATCTGAACATGGATAATACTTGTTTTCAACAAGATGGAGCTACACCTCGCACCGCAAGTGGCTACGCTAAAATATATTAAGCACCCTTTCCCTTGCGATTAATTTCCGGTTGCGGCGCCGTATCGTGGCTACCTCGATCGTAGGCTTTAAATACTTGTGATTTCTCCCCTGGAGATATCTGAAGGAAAGAGTTTATAATAACAAACCTAGTATCGCACCGGAATTAAAACGTAACATTTTTCAACAACTTAACAGCATACCTACAGAGGTCTAGGGCAAAGTTATGAACTGCACTATCAAACAGCACGGGCTTATTTGAACTATATGAGGGTCATCTTAAACATATAGATACATTTACTTCCATACTTAACGGGTGAATAGAATTATATATATAAACGCATGTACTTGTATATTACTTGTATACATATAGGTATGATATTAGTATATGTTATTTGTACTTGGATAATCATTTTGTTGAAATAGATTTGATTCATCAGTCAGTTGTCACTTGATTCCGTTTTCGAATATTTTGAATACAACGATTAAAAAACTGACCAACCTCTAATCTGGGGCCGTAATAATGTTACCAGTTTTATTCAAAGGTATACGAGGCCTGTCGAAAAAGTATCCGACCTTTGGCCAGAAAAAATACTTCAACAACCTGACGGGGTTGGGACCCTAATCCCCTTCAAAGTAGGCTCCTTGTGCTTCCACACACTTAGCCCACCGATCCTTCCACTGCCGGAAACACCTCTGGAAGTCTTCTTTTGGAATGGTGTTCAGCTCTGTCGTCGCGTTCCGCATTATCTCTTCTCTACTCTCAAAACGGGATCCTTTCAGTGGTGTCTTCAATTTTGGAAACAACCAGAAGTCGCAAGGAGCCAGGTCTGGAGAGTAGGGAGGTTGGCGAACGGTCGTAATTCCATGTTTGGCCAAGAAATTGCGGATCAAATGGGATGAATGTGCGGCCTGCCACAACGCCTGCCACAACGCTGCTCACTCTCCGCTGATGTGCGGCCATCTTTGAATCGGTTGAACCACTCCTTAATTTGTGTTACACCCATAGCATCTTCCCCAAACACCTGCTGAATCTTACGAATTGTTTCAATTTGAGAATCACCAAGCTTTTGACAAAATTTGATGCAGTGTCTTTGCTCAATTCGTTCAGTCATCTTGCAAGAAAACTAAATCCGACAAACACTTAGAACAGCACCTTACTTGGCGACCACCAGCCAGTGACTGGCCCAAGTGAATGCGGTGAAAAAAGTCAAGCATGCGCATTAAGATTCCTCCTTCCACCGTGCACAGTGGCGCCGCCTTAGAATCACTACTTTGCGCGGGAAAAATTAAGGTCGGATACTTTTTCGACAGGCCTCGTAATAATGGAGGTGAACCAATTGATTCCGTGTGCATGGATCGTAGTTTTGCTTTATGTGAGGTATATGAGGAGATGTATTAATTAAAATGAAACAAATCGTTGGTACTGTTACTGTGAAGCCGTTTTGAACATAGTAAAGGTTAATATTAACATTTCCAGCCGCTTTCGTGTTTCTCAGCATGTATTACGTCTTCTTTGCGTTTCTGGTGCATCAAACGTTCGTGGTTTCCAATTTTTATTGACACCGGGAATTGAGGTTCACAACTAAAGTTTGATTCGGAATGGCTTTCGATATTTCATCATAGGCTTGCGCACCTACCACTGTAAGAATTATTGAAATCATTGGCTGTATTCAAGGACCATTAGCAATAATTTTCAAAAATCTGATTTTCAAAATCTCAATTTATTTCACGTACTTCAATGACGCTGAAGATTAAATCAGCTTCGGAGTAGGCGTAGAATACTCATCGTCGTCAGCTGCAAAATATGAGTTTGAAATGAAGTGTTGTACGATAGTAAATCAGTTAGAAAAATTTAGTTATTCAAACATTTTTGAGATGCAGCGGAATCAGCACAACGCACTAGTTCGAGTTGTGGAGGTTATACTTTTCTTGTGGTTAGCCTTACACATCGGCCTGTTGACTTGCTGCAAAAATAAGAAGGTATGAAGGACATGCAAGGGAGAAAGTATTGCGTGCTGTACTATAGTTTGAAGAGTACATAGAGATGGACTTGACATTTTAACAGAATGCGTAAGCAGCTTTTTGGTGCGCAAATGTTATAAAAGTGATTGAAATGTGTTTTAGAGCTAGATGAAATGGGAAAAGTGTTGTGCAACAAAGGGTTGAATGCCATAGACCTAGTTGAATAAAAAATGCCGGTGGACTTGTAAATCTCTTAAGCAAATAGGACTTGAACACCGTTGCACCTTTGGTCTTCTCTTGGTTAGAATCACGGGACCTGAGAAATCTGTTTTCCTGCAAGCATTTTTGCACAGGTAAAAGAGAGAGATCTGCTTAGCCCTGTTGACTCGAGGTTGAAAATGAAAATGACATAAATTAAAATTACATCTGCATTAATGCGTCTGATTCTTAAAATGAAAAGCAGGGTGAAAATCGCTGTACGTATAGACATTTTTTTAATGCAATTAGTAAAGTTTAAATTAACAAAATTGGTGGCGCCCTCTTCTCGTCGCAAACACGTATACTCATAAGTTCGCGTTTTCATTTGTTTTTAGTTTTTGGTTTCATATCTACGTTTTCATTTGCTTTAATTTTTCAGTTTTATATCAACGACTTTTTTGCATGTTGCAGTATTCTTTTGCATGTCTAAGCTTTAATTTACTCATATTTGTTCTGTTTTGTCGTAGAACTTTTGCTGAAAGTGAACTGTTGAGTTCGAATTAACAGTTCAATTCTATTCATTTCAAATTTAATTATTGCATTAATAAAATGACTAAACGTACAGCGATTTTTGCCTTGCATTTCATTCTATCAAAATACCTTAGTTTCAAATCAGCTCAAATCATCTGACGTTCCAAAAGTTTGGGTGCACAAGATGGCTGATTTGAGGTGATGCCTCCAATGTGGCGATCTGCAATGTCGTTTACTATCATTTCTGGGGTGTTTTTACCTGCGTTGAAAGTTTTTAGCAGTGTATATCATTCATGCAGAGGGATTGCCGCAGCTACCGAACGATGTCCCATATGCTCTAAAAATAAAGTTAATTTTTGGCCCGAAATACTTTCGTTTGAACGTTTTGAAATTACAATTAACGCTCTCTAAACATTCATTTCTTCAACATCTAGCTAGATTATACTTCATGACTGTCGTAGTTGCTGATTGCTAGACGTCAGTGAAAATGTATGTGCATTAAGATGTTCAAACTTCCAACGAATACTTTCTTGAATGTCTTAGAAGGCAATAAATCTTGATTGTTCGCGACAAAAAATTATCCAATTACTGAAATGCTTTGTTTTAGTTATGAACTAAATCATTTGAATCAGTTATTTCTTTAAAATAGTTTATTTGAGATATTTTACATAGAATAGACACATGAACGTCTTCTGCTCTCGAGCCGAAATAAGAGAATTTGCAGAATTCTCATTCTCCCATTAGATTATCGCATACAATACGTATGCTGTAGCTCGTACATAGAGCGCTAGTTGAGTTTCTACATCGACAATTACACAAACATGTATTGAATAGAACGGGACAAATACCATACAGCAAAAAGTTGTCTTACAAAATATTATTATTATGTAGACTTCACACTGTAGGAGTGACTGGTTATCATAGATACGATTACAAATTGCTTTTCTCTCGCCCAGTTCTCCTGATGACGCTGTAGCAAGTTACCGTTTTTTTGAAATTTTCTTAACAAATAGAGGGACTTAAATTTAGCTCACTTCACGGATGAGGCTTGAATGAATCATTTTTTAGTTCGATTCAAAACTGAATTAGTTCTATGGAAATAATGACGAAATTTTTGGGGAAATACCTTCGTAATAAACGGTGATAATTTTAATCACATAATTGACGCCTTTTCCACTTTATCATTTATTATGATAAAAGAGGTAATCCATTACTTTAATTGGTAAGGGCGCTTTTAAAATTTATCTTGGTTTTTATCTCCTTATATTCGCGGATCTGATACTAACCTTGCGAGATATTTATGTTCGTGTAATCAATGTTTTGTTTATTAATTTTCATGCTTATTGAATTACTTGACAAAGATGGAAAACAACAACAAACGAACTTAGAACTGCATTTTATCTCGCTACATGACCATACATCCTACTTAATTTTTCACGGTTTTTATCAGAGCACTAAATCTATTTTCTGTCTTTGAGAACAAAAAATCAATAACGTGGTACCGTCCGAATGACGTTGTCGCATATAGACGGCGTTGCTATTGCATGATAATGAAGTTAGCGAGTAAAGGAATTGTCCGCCATTACCTCGAGTAATTAAGCTCTTTTGTTGTTCAAATACGTCGTTCAATGCCCTATTGCTCTGGCTGAGCGTCATAATAATTGGAAGTAAGGACCTTGATAACTAACAGCACGTATCTTCTACATTAGTTATAATAAACTTTTGGCTACATGGGTGATTGAGAAAGTGCTGACAGGTTATCGTCTTGCATTCGAAAGAATCAAATGATTGTACTTCGCTGTGGTATAAAGACGCTCTACCCATTCACCCTTCGAAAATCAAATTATCAGGTGCTTAGAAAGTGTCATTTTAGATGACTCATTTGAACGCAGGTGAAATGACATGGACAGTTTCATTTATTTATCTTGATTTAAGATGTCTAATCCTGTCATCAGATGAAAAAAGAGAAAGATAGAAAACAGCTTATTTCCAAGAAGTGTTGAAGGAAATTTGTTCCAACTTTATTTTTACGTTTCTTAACATACATGCATATGTAGGTCCTTAATTGGTACGTAAACCATTGTAGGCATCAAAATTGTCATGCCAATGGTTTAGTATAAATAATATTGAGGGACTAACATAAAAAAATACATTTTTTGTCTAGTTTACCATATGTTTTAATCTTAAAAATACCGCTCACGACAGAAAGACGATGGTAGAACGCCTTGGTGAACATAGTTACGATCCACATTGACACATGAGCTTTGCGATTCCGTGGTAGTTACTAATGTTATTGAAAGTATGGCGAGTGGAAATTCTGTACGGTACGAGTAAATTAATAATAAGTAATATTATTAATGCTGGTATTTATTATCCAATATCTATTAGCTATATACCTTCACGTGAGTTTGGTAGTCAAAATGTAAAAATTTTATTATGTATTTGCATGCTGGTAGAGTGGAAAGACAAAGATTATGAAAAGAGCAGTGAAAGTTGAGCGAGCTGCGGAAACGTTCAAGCTTTTACAGGAATCTCAACCTGAGCTACTTCATATTTATCAATGATGCGCTGCAGAGACGATGAAGAAGAGTTCATTTGTTTGTTGCCATCTCTTAAGTAGATGATGAAGAACTAAATTTCCCTCTACTTTGAGTATTTCTAACTAGAAATCCATTACATTGCACTGTCTGGGAAAAAAGTCGCGTATTACTTTCGCTCATTCTATCTGTTTTAAAGTTCACCGTTCAGTGCAATTGAACTTCTCTCCATAGAAGTTCCAAAAATACACGAGGTCTACCATAAATACACACGCCCGATTTTGCATCAAGATTTCAATTTAGGCCGATTGTAACCGCTCATGATTCTCCAGTTACAATTTGAGCAAATGACTACGGCTTCATTTGATGTAGTATCACCTTATGCTAACATTCCTCTTCAGGAAACTATTGATATTTACCTGAAACGTGTATTTTCGGAGGCTAACTCAAAATTCCTGGGTCTGACTAGTAAGATGCTGAAAACTTTGCTAGAATCATCAGAAATGCCTCCTTCTTAATGTTGCAGGCAAACTTTACAAACAAATAGACTATTGGACCTCCATTAGCACCATCACGTGCCACCAACATTTTTATGTGTTTTCATGAAGCGAAATAGTTAAAGGATGTCCACCTGATTTTAAGCCAGTGTATTATAATTGGTATATGGAAGACATTTTCGTTCTTTTAACCGATCCGTCACATGTTCAGAAATTTTTGAACTACCTTAATCTTAAACATAATTCAATTAAGCTTACCGTGGAGGGGAAAAAGAACAACATTTTTGGTCTTTTCAGACAGTCTTGTGACAAGGGACAAAGATCAGCTTCAGATATCAGTGCCTCGTAAGCTCACTTTTACAGAATTAGGCTCCCGTTTCTTCAGTTTTTAACAAGTTTCAAAATTAATTGTATCCCCACTGTGATCAATAGGGCTTATATAATATGTTAAACTTACAAAAATGTTCGTTGTGAATTTGAATTTTTACGTACAAATTTTACGGCTGATGGGCTCCCGTTCGGTGTCATTCATTCGCAAATTAAAAAATTTCTCTCGAAGCAATACGCGTCACGAGCTGTTGAAGAAAACATAAAATAATACTGTTCCTGTTCATTTCCGTACGTTAGAGCACCGTCTGAGAAGCTGTCACGTGAATCGATATTACTGTGTGATTAATATTTTCATAACTTTAATTTACGATTCACTCCGGTTAACAATTTTAAGGTTACTTTTTTTCGATACCCATACGCTTCCCATTGATATGCGAGCCTCTTTGGTTCATTTTATTTCAAGATCCCTCAGGATCCTCGAACGGGCAAGAAGAAGAAGGTTCATTCATATAGTTGTGTGCAGTGTGCATCGTCGTACGTCGGCATGAAGTCACGAAATTTCTATATCAGAGTGGCATAGCATCATGGTAGGAGATTTCGTCCTGGGAATCAGCTAGCACACCCATCACATTCTGCAGTACGAAATCATGCCGAAAAATGTCATGTCCCTATATGTCCAGCCGACTTTAAAAACTTTTAACTCTGCTTCGACCCCTTATGAACTCAGGAATTTAGAGTCCTTACATTTTTTCAAGTGAAACCTGGATCTGGAATACATGTATAGTTCATACCCTTTGCAAATAGTAAATAGATAGAAACCTTTTGATTACATACACAATTTTATTTTATACTCATATTTTTTGTATTTTTGTTTTTCTTCTTTGATATACTTTGTTTTTTCTTCTCATGATATATTTTAATGCCTACAATTCTTTGTACTTTAGTTTTTTATTTCAGAGACAATGATTTGTTTTTGAACTAATGATGAATCTAGACTCCGAAACATTTTCTTAGTAAAGATAGTTAATTTCTGCAATATTTTCTTCATCTTAAAATTCCTGATATTGTTGTGACAGAAGCAAAATACTGACTTTTTCAGATATATTCATGGTGATTTATTCTAAAGAACAAATTTCTATTTTCACCATACGCTTGTAATTAACCAACAACAAGCTAAACGACGCGAAATTTAAACATTATATTCAGAGTGAACATTCAAACGGAATGCTCGCTCTGAAGAATAGTCGAATTTATTGACATTAAAGGCGTTAACAAGATAATTAATTAGCCAATTCTGCCGTCTGCATGGCAGGTAATGGAGACCGCTGTTGACTTGGTGTTAAAGAACTGCGCCATGCATGGCGTGCGTCTGTCGGCTATTGATCTGCGTCATGGCGAGAGCCATGCTGCTGTACATCTGCGTCATGGCATAAGCTACCAATGGACCGCTTCTTGATGTGTTCGGAGGGATGGCACTAAGGAGCTTCATTTTGTGTAGGTAATATGCCTCACACAAGAACTAACTTGTGTCCTAGGAAAAAATGGCAGGATGTGGTAATGTTACATTGAAAACGGCGTTACCCAATGTTTGTCTCTTGGCTGCGGTGTTCCTACAGCATGGTTTGGGACGTATTAACTACATGAACATGTGATTGATTCACGTGAGCAGGTCGACTGCGTAAATGAGTAGGGTCGGCGCAACTGATTCCCTGGAAGTGTTACTGTAGAGATGTCCGCATAAAATCCTGTCAAATATACAGGATATTCTGGAGCCTTGTTTTTTCATCTGGTTGAAATATTACAACTCGCAGTGTAAATTTTGTTTGCGTTAGTTCAATTTTTACAAATCAACGAAGAGAATGTAAGTAAAAAAGGTATCGCAACGATCAAATATAAAGTGAGGACTCAATGCTAGTAATCTAAGAAATTATCCGTACTGTACTGTGTCACCGTACAGGTGACAAAGAGGAAATTTGAACCCTTGACAGAGATCGAAGGAAAGAAATTAACATGAAACTCTACAGAAGTGGAAGATAAGTAACAGTGGAATTGTCCTGCGTTGCACCTTCTGAATAACATGAGAACAATTACAACAAATTGAAAAATTTCATTCATTTTATATAAAGGAAGCACATGAGTTATGCATATTATTTTAATAACACGCGCGAACACAAATTCACGTGTGACCACCAAGCAGAAATAACTGTAAGATAAGGGCATAAGGGCATAAGGAAATAAGTAAAGATTATGAACAAAACACCCCGCAAGACGCCCACATTGCGCTCGTAAAGTAACACGAAGAACTATGTAAAAACACTGAACGAAGCACTGGCCATTCCGATCTGAATGCCTGAGAATTTACGCTTTGAAATTTTAGTGACTTTTGCATAACATTGCCAGTACATTTTCTCTTTTGGCCTTTGAAGAAACACTACTTTTCCGTGTGATGTATATCCACACCACTGACGCCTTTCACACTTTTGAAATAAGTACGCCTAAGTTCAGTCATGAACAATATCGACTTTACCAAAATACTTTTCATTTAAATCTCCACCTAATCCATTATCAGGACACCATTTCTACAACAAATATTCCACTGTTGACTACCCAGCTTCGAACTCTGCTATAATGTGGTGCGAGAAAACGTATTTTAACACAAATGACTTCTGATAACGTAGGCGATCCATTTTTTGTTCTTTGTGTTTCAGGACCGATTTTAGCTAATGCAAATGACGGTTCGTTCAATAATGCTTGTTCCGACTGAAATTCCACGTTTGCTGTGCTGTTTTCTCTCTAAATAGTTTTAAAGGTTCACCATTAATTGCCAGAGAATTGCTTGCCTCCCTCATGAGTTTTGATTGCTTATAAACTGTGTTACAGATAACTTTGGCACCTAACATCGATCAACAGAATGCTGGTCCAGTTCACTGGATTTCTACATGTAATGGATGCCTTGCGTTGCTGTATATTTGTAGTCTTTTCACTGTAAGCTCTTCCTTTAAGGTATCCTCTAAGCCTAAGGAAAAAAGCCTGGGATGCCAGGTGATTCAACGTTACCAAATCTTGCTATCAATTTCTTTGGAAAATCCTTACGTAGTTAACGAGAAATATTCAGTATTCTTTAAGAATATAGCATTTAAAAAGTACTAAACATGATATTTCCCAATATTCCTTGAATACTTCGATTTTAAAACCCATCCGATATAAGAGAGTTTTTAAATATTTTTTAGGTCTTATATTAAAATATTGTCCTATATAATTTCTCGCACCAAGAAGTCTCTATCCAAAAACATATTAATCTATGGTGACTTTAACTACGATCTTTTAGAACATGAAATCTGCGAATAAGCCTCAAATTTTATAAATAAATGTTTTTCAGTCTAAATAATCCCTTCCAATACTCACGATGCCAACGCTTGTCTTATCAGAGTCTGCTACTCTGCTTGATAATATCACATGACAGATCCAACTGACTTGCTTACAGGAACATTAACTTCATACTTATCTGATCTGATCAGAAAATATCTTCATTACTTATACCAAGCAACAGGCTAGAACTTACTCTTACCGTTGCGTAAATGAATTCAATTTGGCATGCAGTGCTGACTCTACCGAGAGAAATAATTTCTTTAAAGATCACCTAGCTTTCAATGAGACTGTGATACGACACACATTGATGAAGCACTATCGAACATAAATGAAAATATAAAAAATGAGCATAAAAAATGTTGTCCGATCATCACTGTGAAATTACATTTAAAAATAGAAAAACTGGATTACAGAAGACATTGCTATCAATACAAAGAAACGCCAAGCGTTAATTGAATTACTCTGCGAAACGAAAGAATATCCAAAGAAACGTTCAACGTATTCAGTAATTACGTGACAAATCGGGTAATGGCATCGAAGAAAAACTATTTTACGATCAAAGCTAAATTTGAAAATTATGTGTATGATACGTAGAACTGTTTAATTCTATCTATGGATTGAATAATAGCACTGCAAAAACAATTGGAACCTTCGTCCAAGCTAACGTAAAATATCCCAAGAGAAAAGATATCGTACTGTGAGCAAAACTTCTTCGCAAACCTAGGTAAAAAACTACTATATGCATAGCTAATGAACCGACTAACAACTTAAATGACGTGAATCATGTCAAAGAACGCAGTTTTTTCTTCTTTACGCTGAATAATCCTCTGCTGTTATTGTGTGCACCAAAACAAAAAAAAATCATGTGGCTTTGTCAAAGATCGGCATAGGAAGTGCGGCTTGTAGCAACAAAATTTGGAGAGGATGCGGCTGTTGGTGTGCTGCAAGTCTTCCTCGGCTGCGCTGCATTTGAGTGTTTAGTTCATCGCAAATAATTATCAACCAAGGTAATTTATGGGTAATGGCAAGTACAACATATTGAAATTAGTCTGAAGATTATGTGTAAAAAGTCTTTAACTTGCGTGATAGTAAAATTAGACCTAAGTATGCATCAGATGTAAGTATGCATGAGCCTATGTTGATAAGACTCTCTTCATGTACAGAGATGCTTTATTTTGTCGTGCTGTTCGTGTACCGAGAAAACAAGCGCAGTAGCCAAAACCCTCTGCTCAAATCGCGACAAGATTCCGCCAACTTCTCCCAAACCAGAGAGCTCGAAAAAATGAAAACTACCTGAAATGGGAATCGCTGTATATTTACGACCCACCCATACCTATTGGTTATCGGTTTCAGATGACGTAACATAACATATACAGGGTGATCGAGCGGCACTACGTAGAACGAACTTCAACACAAGGTTGGGACCGTTCAAATAAACACATTTTACTCAATAACCATGTGGTCGAAAATGCTACGCTAAGAGTCACAAGGATTTTTATCCGGTTTTCTGAGTGTTCGGTGACATCAACGGTCAAAATTTGTTGGGTTACGTTGAATATTTCATCAGATGCAAAGGTACTAACGACAAAGGAGCATACAAAGGTACTAACGGCAATGAGCAGTCATGCACCGATCTCAAGGTGAAGCAAATTAATTTTCAATTGATATGTTATGAAAGAGAGTTGTTCTTTTACGTGTAAGTCAAACTACAGTGTGGGAAATGCTAAACGATAATGATCAATATTCATTTCACGGTCAGCATGTGCAAGAATTGAACGATGGAGATTTCTTATGCCGTCAATTTGCGAGGTGGTTTCTGTACAAAACAGTTGAGGAGCCGTGGTCTCCATCAAAAGTCTTGTTCAAAGACGAAACCTCATTCACCCGAGAAAGAAAAGTTAACGTCTTTCATCTCTGTGCTTGAGGTCTGAACTTAATTTACATATTATGCAATAATTTAAACATGAGGTTAGATCCTCCATAATTAGTTGGGCGAGTATTCTTAACGAACATCTGATTGAGCCATACATAAAGCTGGAAACAGTAAATGGACGCAATTATAGGATTTTCCTTGATGAAGTATTGCATGAGGAATGTGGTTCCGACACGATGGTGCTCCTGCCCACTTTGAGATTACAGTTAGGCTGTTATTAAATACCCGACGTCTAAATCGCTGAATTGGCCGTAAAATGGCCTATCTCTTTGTTGAACAAAATTTAACATAAGGTTGAGGTATGAACTAAACACTTTTTACTTAACAAACGCGTGATCGAAAATGTTTCCATAAAGAGTTACAAGGACTTGAAATTTGTACCATGTTAGAGAAGAAATCGTACCGTCACGGAGTGACAGTGTAATGATATGTTGAAGTTAGGAAAGCATTTTTATTGTGAGCACAAGAAACAGAATAACAGGTTTTATCAGAACGACCACAAGAAACGGATTTTTAAATTAGGTGAGGTCTTTGCAAAAGATATTCAACATGATGCCCATCTGTGGCGATGCAGGCATTCAAACGTCGGAGCAATAAATGCCTGACGCCATCGAAGACACCATGAGTTTCACAAATCCTTGCGGAGACTTCAACAATTTTTCGGAGTGAATCGGTGCTTCAAACACCAAACTCTTCATATATGTTCGGAGGTAGAAATCTAGGGACATAATATCAGAAGACCTTGATGGCCTTAATTGTGATGGGCCCCATCAAAAAGTCATCAAGGTCTAGTAAAATAGGTAACTGAATTAGTACTGAAATTTACAGAATGCCTGGTAAAGCCTTAACATCTAGCAAGTAATTTAGGTTATTTCTATGGTGAAAAAATACTTTACAAAGAATTAATTTTTATCGCTTTTGAAAACAGCACACAGCCTATCGGTGTATACCCGTAGTTTCACATTTTAGCTGCTGTCTGACATCGACATCATTCCATTTCGCACCTCGGAGGAAACTTTTCGAAAACATTGCACGCGCTTTTAAGAACAGCACACATTGGGAAGGTGGACGCAGTCAACGTAGCTAGGAGACCGCCCGTCATGCAGAAATTAGGAGCTACTGGTCAGCCCAATTTCCCCAATTAATGCCCTGTCGCTGGCTCGTATAAGACCATTACAATACTTAGTTTAAAACGCATTCATTTAAGAATTAAATGCAATTATCACCTCTATTGTGTAATTATTATTCTATGAAGCATTGGAGATTTCCCTTCGTATATTGAATCTCTCGATGATTGAATGTATATTATAAACCTGGTTTTGTTCTGCTCGCAGTTTGCGATTATACGCCAGGACTTACAGCCCAGCGTTTGTACTCTTGATCTCGTAAAGATTCTGAGACTCTAACACCCCGCATTCTACTTTAAAAAGCAAAATACATACTAATCGTCAGTTGTTAATTTTGGAAATAAAATAAGTAACATGGCCGGGCCTCCCTCTAAGGTTTACCTTGGAAATCACTACAATTGTCATACAATTTTTATGAAAAACTGGTATCAAAATAAATGTACGTATAGATTATACATGTGGAAATATGACCGGTGAGTATGTATAAATAACGGGAACAGTATGGGCCCACGCAAAGCCAGTAAGAAGTTTCATAAAAATCGAAATGGATGCGTGGGAGGCGGTATAGGAACTGAGGCAGGCAGAAGTTGCCAAATTGTTCTGATGGAAGTTCAGGTTTATTCGGCAGTTTTAAGATGTTTTTAACTGCCAAAAAACGAACATGGGGACCAAAAAGGTTTCTTTGCCGACCTGATTACTACCAACGGTCTTGCCTACCACGGCCTAAAAACGGTCTAGATTATCGACTCTGTTACTCACCAAATGGGTCACGTGCTGTTATTACGGTGTGTCTTTACAGTTCGTGTTTGCCTCAGTTCTCATAAGCATTCAAGGTTAAGATTACGCGCCGAGACTGGAGATGCTTTTGACTTTATCCAACTTTGATGCCTTGGCTGGCGGACGTACATCAACACCTCGCTGAGGCCAACTCTCCAGGAAGGTAGCGTGGTCTGGTCTTTGCGCTCACTTGAGGTGAGGAAACTTTCCGTACTTGCAACGCTGCAATTTTCCTGACTTCAGCCCTTCATAATGTGGAGATCTTGTTGTAGTCGAGCCGTAATTATCCTTCATTTAAGAGCCAATTCAAAGCGGGTCGTACGTTTGATGATGACTAATAAAACGACTTTAATTTTTGTTAGTATACATCCATGGCCTGAATATAATGGTATTGTCTCTCTTGGTATTACTTCAGTTCTTATTATTCGTTTTATCAGCATGAAGAACATGCAGAGTAGCAGCATGCGGCGTGTCTGGATAGCGAGGCAGCTGATTGCTTTTAGACTCCAGTGATTCGCCTTTTTTGCCACTGCCAAGCATATGCCCCTTTCATTTAATAGTTTTGAGCGCTGTCTAACTGCTTCTGCTCAAAATAACGAATAAATAGAATTTATCTTATATTTAAATGTGAGCAATAGAACGTATGTTGTTAATTTATTCGAAATTATCAACTCCTAGATTTTCTTTTGGGTACTTTCCAAAGAACAATTTTACGAAGATTCGTTCTAAAATCTTCAATGTATGGGTCAATTTTGTTAGATGTCACTTTTTACCCTTCTTTCAAGCACCTTTAACGACTTTGCAAAAGTAATCGATGTTATTTTCAAATGAATTGCTTTTAACCGTACTGAAGATTTCTGCATGATTGATCATTCGTCAAGTTCTTGTGACAGGTTGTCAACCGATGAACTTTGATGAGTGATCGTCAATTTGGGAGGCAGCCGTTTTTTCTGGAAGGCGACACAAACTAAAAAATCAAAATTAACATTTACACCGAATTATAGCTGATAGATTGTAAAATGTAAAAGCATTTCCAGTGATAGAAATAACAAAAACAAATCCTATCATTCCGCTAGTCATGGCGACGACTGTCGACTTGGTGTTAAAGAGCTACGTCATGGCGTGCGTCAGTCCGTGTTAGATCTGCGTCATGGCCAGCTCCATGCTGCTATAGATCTGCGTCATGGTTAGCTCCATGTTGCTATAGATCTGCGTCATGGTTAGCTCCATGCTGCTATAGACCTGCGTCATGGCCGGCTCCATGCTGCTATAGACCTGCGTCATGGCCGGCTCCATGCTGCTATAGACTTGCATCATGGCCAGCTCCATGCTGCTATAGATCTGCGTCATGGCCAGCTCCATGCTGCTATAGACCTGCGTCATGGCCAGCTCCATGCTGCTATAGATCTGCGTCATGGCCAGCTCCATGCTGCTATAGATCTGCGTCACGGCCAGCTCCATGCTGCTATAGATCTGCGTCATGGTTAGCTCCATGCTGCTATAGATCTGCGTCATGGCCAGCTCCATGCTGCTATAGGTCTGCGTCATGGCCAGCTCCATGCTGCTATAGATCTGCGTCATGGCCAGCTCCATGCTGCTATAGCTCTGCGTCATGGTTAGCTCCATGCTGCTATAGATCTGCGTCATGGCTGGCTCCATGCTGCTATAGACCTGCGTCATGGCCAGCTCCATGCTGCTATAGATCTGCGTCATGGTTAGCTCCATGCTGCTATAGATCTGCGTCATGGCCAGCTCCATGCTGCTATAGATCTGCGTCATGGCCAGTTCCATGCTGCTATAGATCTGCGTCATGGTTAGCTCCATGCTGCTATAGATCTGCGTCATGGTCAGCTCCATGTTGCTATAGACTTGCATCATGGCCAGTTCCATGCTGCTATAGATCTGCGTCATGGTTAGCTCCATGCTGCTATAGATCTGCGTCATGGCCAGCTCCATGCTGCTATAGATCTGCGTCATGGCCAGCTCCATGCTGCTATAGACCTGCATCATGGCCAGCTCCATGCTGCTATAGGTCTGCGTCTTGGCCAGCTCCATGCTGCTATAGATCTGCGTCACGGCCAGCTCCATGCTGCTATAGATCTGCGTCATGGTTAGCTCCATGCTGCTATAGATCTGCGTCATGACCAGCTCCATGCTGCTATAGACCTGCATCATGGCCAGCTCCATGCTGCTATGGATCTGAATCATGGGAAGCGCTACGAGTATGCTGCCACAGATCTAAATCTGGGGCAGATCAGGATGCGCTCCATGCAGGTATGAATTGCGTCATGTGTTATGATGTTGCAGTGTTGCGCCGTAAGTTGTACGTCGAAGTTGAATGGCCTTCACAAATGTACATCATAAAATACGAAGCAGCTCTAAAGTGTAGAAAATATTTTAAAACTAATATTACTTAAGATTAAACTTAAAACTAATTTATTTATTATTTTACGACTCTTTCCCAATTAGTAATACAAAAATTAAAAAGTATTATAACATCATTAATAACATTAATAACAATAACACTATTATAATCCTAGCTCAATTTTAAGTAATTTTACGATTTTTCTGTTGCCAGTTTTACTTTTGATTGTTTCTCTGCCAAAAACTCGCGCTAAAAATAACGTGGGACTTTCAAGCTGTGTTTCAAGAAAATAAGCAGAAAGGGTTTCGGTTTTCCTGATAAATCTGGATCGTATCAAACGAAGACTCATATTGAGAGCTAGACTCGAGTGCAGGTGTACCTGCGGCAAGAACCGATATTTGCAGGCTGCTGTCGCTGTGACCAGCTGCGGGTGAGTCCGTCACTTCTGGCAGCATTTACATGCAATCTTGGTAACTACCGCAGGTGCCGCTCCTAATCTAGCGTTACGCCAGGCAGCTATTTGCGTAACGTAGTTCAGTTCTCACTGCTACCTACTTCTTCATTTTTCGACTAATGTGCATTAGTGATCTCATGTTTGTTAGCTAGCAAGATGTCGTCGTTAAGTCAAGTCGAAACAAGAACTTCGGCGAGTCAACAACACCTTGTCGCGCAAGAAAACAAACACACATGAACTGCTGCGTGGAGTTATTCAACGTGAGTTGTTCGCTGTGTCTTCTTTGCATGAAATTCATCGACCAATTCGAGTGAAGGACGCTGCAGCGACCTTCATACTTTAGCCAATCACAGTTGCATTTCGCGTGATGAGGTCACGCACCTTCAATATCGACTTGCACAGCAACCAATGAGCGCTCAGGTGCAGTCATGACGTAAACATATTGACGTTCCAGGCGAGCCCAATAGCTGTTAAGCTCCACGACCTGATGCATCTCGTTCTATTGTATGCTATTTAAAAGGAACCCTCGTAACCATGGATCGATGAGGGGACCTCAGGAGGTAGTTTTTAAAAGCCAACCTGCGTGATAACGGCCGGCCTCGTCGCCCCGAATGCGTGATTGGCCCGCGCAAGAAAATAATAATCCAACACCCGAGCCTTCGAGCAGTTTGTGTCAGAAACCAACAACAGAGAGTTAATGTTTTAAAATGACACAATTGAGAGAATACAAAAAAAACATGAACACGTAGAGTTATAAGAAAATTTTAGGTTGTGTTCACTTTCAAGTGTCAGGATTTTAAGTTTAAATTCATCATCACGAAAAACTTAAAAAACTCGGTGTCATTACATATATCATTATATGTATATTTGGTTAGGATATAAAGGACAAAATTCGAATTTCATATCTGGTTACATGTGAACGCAACATTTAAAACTGCCGTTTCAAATCAAATAATACTAATTTTAGGTGAATAGATATTTTATTTACGAATTTTTGTAGTCAATCATCTTGAAATAAAAGTTCAAGCTCTCTCTAAATAAATAATAATGGTAAATCGCAAGGAAAAAAGTTTGTCACACACACAATTTCAACTAATTGTTAATACATTTTCAGTTCGAACATATACAATATATGCATTTGCTAGTAGTTTTGGTTTTTCGTATTCATTTAAACCTGAGTTAAAACTACCGCAAAAAATATAGTGGGAACATTATTACATGGTTTTAATGTGTGAGTAATTTTTTTGGCATCTACTGTTGTAAATTTCATGGTTGTTTATTAATATCTCTCGCATGTTTCTTAATAATAAACAGTTCAGTTCAAATACGGAAGATATGAGGCATTTCCTATAAATACAGGTTCCAAATAATCATGTAACGATGCTTGAAATTTGGCACAGAATTTTAGAGTTTTTATCAACGTGGTTATTATCTCAACGAGCATTTGGCCGACAGGCAGATGTGCACATTCCTTGTAAGCAGAATGATAAAGAGGATTTGTAGCATTTTTTATATGTAACGGCAATTAGCACTGGTTTATTTGCTTATTCGCAGCTAATATTTCAACACCTTTAGAGTAAAATTCTATCTGTACTTGCAGTCATTAACTTGGAAGGTACTGCAGCAATAACATCATATTAATCACTTACTTGCAGTAGACTGATTGCTGTAAGAACACGGCTGAGAGAAGTTTTTAATAACCGTAAAGTTGCATCAAATCCATAAATTGAGTGGCCTCCAATATCTCCAGATCTAACACCGTGTGATTTTTTTTCCTATCCGGACACTTCAAAACGAGAGTACTGTATATTCTAGTCCCTCTCAAAACGCTGAAGAATTGAAAGAAAGAATCACTCACGAATTCAATGCACTAAAAAATGATCGTCTGTTAGTTAATCAATCGAGTTGTTTCATCGATGCGACCATG
Source organism: Morinoia aosen (assembly GCA_030386875.1). Taxonomy (NCBI): domain Eukaryota; kingdom Metazoa; phylum Arthropoda; class Malacostraca; order Amphipoda; family Talitridae; genus Morinoia; species Morinoia aosen. Next base: position 28,200,390 of record CM059559.1, read on the forward strand.
AGCTCCAAAATGCGTGAATGGAAATTGGAGTGTAAAACATGTTGACTAGATTTTTAATAAGATATCATACTCCATAGTTATTGTAAAGACTTTTTCTAAAACTCTAAATAAGTTAAATTGAGGCATTCATATTTTACTAGGAAGACCAGCGGAAATTCCACTGACAAAGTCATCGATAAATTAAGCTGGGTGGACCCGTGTAAAAATTCCGTCAATAAAACTTAACTAACTTAACATATCCTCACCTATCTTATCCTAACCTATCATATTCTAACCGAACCTATCTTGATAAAATATTAAACATTTAAATGCATGTAAAGGCCATCTTTTAATGTTTCACTGTGGAATTCGGTCTCTATGATACCGCATACTCGGACGAAAGCGTAACGGACGGACTAACTAAGGAACTAAGGAAGGAACATGTAGAATATTATATGGATTGACTTTTCTGCGCAAACATGTTTCTGACAATCTTCAATAGAGTAAATACAGGTAAATTTTTTGAAGATAATTCATCAAAACGTATAACATTTGTTGAAAAGCGTTCAAAAAGAATCATGTCTACGCAAAATAAAATACATATATATATATATATATATATAATTATATATATTATACTTGTTATTATCTCTATAGTTTTACAAAGCTGTACACGACAGCTTTTGTTATCATGGATTAACATTTTGCCTCTCCTACAACCTATTCATGATGACTACCAACGTGTGAATACGAAATGTAGTGCATCTTCCTACTTGAAGTTGATTGGCGTAGAACTTTTTCGTCTTCTTTCCTAACATTGGGGTTGTAAAAAACTGCAATGGCAGTAGTTGCCAAGCTTCCTAATGTGGTTTCATCTCCAGCGCCTAACACACAGATTTTGAGCAATTTACATAAGGATACTCTAGCAAAAGGAACATGGAAACACAAAATAAAAGGAACATGGAAACACAAAATAAAAGGAACATGGAAACACAAAATAAAAGGAACGATTCACAGCGGAAATTAACACTTCTAGATCAGTGGAAAATATAAACTTTGTCGGGTATTTTCGTTCTTTTTGCTCATTTTATTATTCACTCTCAGGCCTTACATTCAAAAGAACTCCAAATGTCACAGCCCAGTTATAGCGCAACTTGAAATAATTTTAAAAACATAACAAGGTTTGAGGTAAGATATTAAAATTAAAAACTACCGTCTCCATCGCAATTTTTAAATTTAAGGTGAATCGTGTTGGAATGTCAATTTTCTCAATCTATCGATAAATACACTTATATTTTAAAAATCACGTAATCAATAATTTCATGGAAGGAAATTCATTTACCGTGTTGAGAAAATCCGCATGAAGCATAGGATAATTAGACACAATGTGCTGAGCCGGATATTTTAAAACATTATTATTACAAAATTCCTATGCTATAAAAAGTTCAACACCCACGTAGTCATTTTAGGCCCTGGTTTGTAAAGCTGTATCGAAGTGTAATGCAGTTGTTGCCAATGTTCTCAATTGTCTGTCGTTACCGGGTCAAATATCATCATAGGAAAGTTAAACATTCGATGTTATGTTAATGTTAGGATTTGCTGGCGAGAATGAGGTAGTTTCAAATTACCTCGACATCTAAAGGTAAATCCCTTGGTCTGTGTCATGACAGGTTGCTTTTATCTTTTATTTTATATACGTATTTTGCTTTTACCTTTTATTTTATATATGTATTTTGCTTTTATCTTTTATTTTATATATGTATTTTGCTTTTATCTTTTATTTTAGATATGTATTTTTTTCTAATATTTCATCTTCAATAAGTATATATATTAATATGTGTGTGTACGTGTGTAGGTATATATATGTATCTACATATATAGATATACATGTTTCTATTTCATTTCTTTACGCAAAAACCATCCGGTTAATAAAGTTTATTGCACTAGCGAAATGATTCAAAAATAGATCTATCACTTCCCCAGAGGGCGTTTCTGTGAATCGGATTAATGTCAAATATAATTAATGAAATAAAGTGCAATTTGAGCATATGAATCGTAGTAAAATTATCTTTCTGTCCGTATGTTGTACAAGCTATGAATTTTGATATTGAGTATATATTTGTTTACCCATTTCTACCAATATTTTGTAGATATTTGTCAATCATGAGTGGTAACCGGCTTACACTGTATCTCTATTTTATCCCATGTACCCATGTCCGCATGATGTGGTGAATATCGAGAAGCTATGAAATATGTTTTTGGTGGTGATAGGGCTTTGCATATTTTTAGGGCATATTTTTCATTTCTCATTCAACTACCCTTGACAGAGATAGACTATTGGCACGCTACGTATGGTTTGTCTATTAGTACGCCTCGTATATTTTGTCTATTAATCTGCCTCGTATGGTCTATCTATTTGTACACCTCTGATAGCTTGTCTATTAGTACACCTCGTATAGTTTGCCTATTATTATGCCTCGTATGGCTTATCTATTTGTACACCTCGGATGGTTTGTCAATTAGTACTTTAAGTATAGAACTTTTGTTAGACTACTAGCACACCACGAGTGGTTTGTCTATTAGTACGCCTCGTATATTTTGTCAATTAATATGCCTCGTATGGTCTATCTACTTGTACACCTCTGATAGTTTGTCTATTAGTACACCTCGTATAGTTTGTCTATTATTATGCCTCGTATGGCTTATCTACTTGTACACCTCGGATGGTTTGTCAATTAGTACTCCTCGTATGGAACATTTGTTTTAGGATGTCCTATATTAAGAAACTTTTAAAAGCCAATATGTTGGCATGTATCTCATGTGACAACTTGGAAATACACATTTTTTCTTTCTTTTTTTCTGTCACCTTAGTTTGTAGCCGAGCGGCGTGTGACGGTCACTCTGTTTCTTTCTTTGTGCCTGTGACGTCCATGCTGCTGGTATCGTTACCCTCGCACTACTCCTCCTTACCCTTACCTGTAACTCTATGCCCAAACGACACAATTTCGTGTAATTGCTTCATTTGTTAATCCTAAACGTTTCTGGAATTTCAATCCGTAGATCTAATAAGTCTAACTTTGCGTACTCTATTGGCGAACTATTTTGTAAACACAACTTGCTTTAATGTTTAATTTTCGTGTTTTTTGCAATTTATTATCCCTACTGAGGCTAGAATCTTCCCAACGAATTTAAGACGGGGTAAGTCTTAACAGTTAGGATTAATTAGATGAGCTTAGGACACGTTCAGTTAGGTTAGGTTAGAACAGGCTAGGCTAGATTAGGTTTGAGAAGGTTAGTGTGTTAAGATAGGATGAGTTAGGTTAAGATAAATAAGTTAGATTTCACAAGTTAAAATGAATTTTAAATTTCACAATTCCAGGATTGGTTAAAAAAGGTTAGAAAAGGATCGATGAAGTTGGGATCAGCTTGGATAAATTAGGTTATTTACGGTAAAAAATAAAGATGACATTGAGTTCTTAGTTGTTCTTGGGTGCCACTAGTTTTTACCTAATTTGTTCGTCACATGCGTCAAAATACACACTTAATAGATAACAAAATCCCACTGATAACGCAATAAAAATCTTCTGCCGCGTTGGAAATGCAGTTGAATTTTCCTTTGATATTACCGGTTACTTTCATTTATTAACCATGATAAGATGCGAAAATGATGCAATCAGGGGATCACTCACCATTTCAATGTAAATCGTAAAGTGTTCGTTACAAGCTTCCTGACGTTCATTCCAGGCTTTTCGTGGCGCAGAGCGATTTGCTTTTATTTGTCAAGGGCTTTTAGTGTACAGTTCTATGTATGAGTTCTCTAAGTTCATACCAAATATCCCCAAATCAGACGCTCATCTCATCTCAAAATAACATTCTAGAAATACGTAAATATACTGGACGTTATAAGTAATAACATCCGGAGAGAAAAAACACATTACCAAGCTCAAATAATAGGCCAGCGCTTTATCACAGTTCTGGAGTCAGCTTAGTCTCTCTATCTCCCTCTGATAAAAATTAAACAGAATTCATCAATCTGGTCACGTTATGCATCGAGTGCTGATACAAACGACCGTTGACTTGACGCCAACCTTCTATCTCAGGGCACAGCGATCGGTGATACAGAGTGCCTCCCGCCACCACTCCATTGAGGGCTACGCTGCCTACTCTCAAGGAATGGACAGGTGTTTTTTCGTGTTTTTTCTAAAGTCAGTAGTATGTTTTCAAGCGAAAAAGATCGCTCTTTGACCGCGCTGCTCCGGTACTCTGAAGGTCGATTCAGTTTTATATAATGTACGTTGGCTGCCATAACTTCCAATTATTGTTGGAAGTATAAGCAATACATACCCACAGCATCAGTAACCGAAAGTTTATTCACACTTGGAAATGCTCAATGAACACGGGGCGAGGCCCGGATGACGGCACCGCCATACGAAACGGATCTTGTTGCTGACGTGAGAGCCATGGACGCCCGTATGTCATCATCGACAGTAAATAATTCCAAGCGAAAAATATCCCTTTATGAGCGTGCTGCTCCCGTACTGTGATGGTCAATTCAGTTTAAAATAATATACCTTGGCTGTTACAGTGTTAACTCCCAATTATTATTCATTTGTGGCCACAGGAAGAACAGGGTAACATAATGTAGATTTGATTTCCTTTGCACTTAAAACTGAGATAATTTTTGATAAAATGCATCATTTTGAAGAATAAGAGGCTACAATTGCATTGAAAATTGCATTTATAAAAAATTAGATTTCTGCGTCATGTCGGGAATATTGAAGCATGGTTAAAACGCATAACCGTGTTTAGTTGTTATTCTATCTAGTCTTCAAAAGTAGCGAATTCGTCATACAAATGAAACTGAGTAGCTTCAAGTCATAAAAAATTGCCATAACTGGTACAATCATGAGCTTACAACTTTGTGTGAATTGGTTGTTTGAGTATATGCTGTATACACTACCGATAGTTTTAGTTTATTTTTCGAGTTAAAGTTCAGGTCTTTTTAAGAGATATTAAAAATTTACTATTCGGACTTAGAAACAAGTGGAAAAGGTGTCAATTTGTTCTTTTTTATGCGTTATTTACTCCTAACAAAATGATCAATCATTCAGCGCTCCGCTAAGTTTTTCAGTACGGAGTGTTATTGAGGTGCTATCTTGTATATATGAAACGTATAGGAGAAAGCTGTCACGATGAGTCAAAATTAGACTGCTATGGAAAAAACTAGCATGAATATAACGCAAGTATAAATTTCAATTTGCCAGATCATAGGGCCAAACTTAAAGAACTAAAAATTCTCAGATAGTGGCACTAAAAGAACTAAAACTGCTCTTTTAAAATCCGAATGATTAAAGGTAATCATTAAAGGAATTTCATCTCAAATTCATCATTCATGTGGATTGTGGCTGAATTTACGGAAATTAGTCATGACTTAAATAGTTACGAATCCGTATAACTTGCTAATCTGTATCGTTGTACACTGTTTTCAACTGTTAGTGAACTTCGAAGTAACGAGGGAATGTGCTGATATAATTTTCAAGTATCATAGCATATTCTCTGAAAAAAAATAACATTTGTTAGCATTTTGCAATGCTTTTAAAGGAATTTTGAACACACACATTCTAATGAGAAACCGTTTATTTACATGGATACTTAGGCAACAATAGACATTATCATCCATGATCAAAAGCGACATAACGCTATGAGACCACAAGCCTGCCCGTGATGACGCAGGGGCGTCTGTGGCTCTCACGTCAGCAACAAGTTCGGTTCCGCGTTTCGTGCGGCGCCGCTCGTCTGGAAACAATGTAGCGGTGCCGTCATCCGAGCCCCGGCCCCAGTGTTCATTATGCATCTCCCAGAGTGAACGAACTTTAGGTTACTGATGTTGTGGGCAATGTTTATACCTCTGTGCTGGTCTCTCGATCATTTGTCTCTAAAATACTAACAGAGTGAGAATTTAACGTGAAGACTCAGTAAGTACGGTAAAGACGGTCACGTATGTATTCGCATGCCAAGGATTCAATTAGTAGTTTAAAAATTTGTGAACTTTCATTTAATTTGGTAGAAACTCCAGGTCAACCATGTTGTTTGCATCATAGAATCTGCGTGTTTCTCATCACCTGCACACCGAGGTGATGAGGTAGACAATTTGATTCACAAGTATTTGCAATCTTTTCTCATTTCAATCAGAATACCCAACCAGAACACCTTCCATGTTATCCAACGTAGATCCTTGTTCCCCGGTTTAGCCCACACATTGTCACACATAGGTCCTAGATATCCATTACGACCCATACATTACCCTACATGCATCCTAGTTAGCCAATTCATCTCATTTATTGTCGTGTCAAATAAGTCTTAGCTGTCGAGTACATCGTGTAAGCTCTCCTTCGAAAATTTCCAGTGCGCTCGGAAGAAGAAGCTGAGAAAGAAAGGAGACATTAGATTTGGGATATCAAACGTGCTGGAGCTACAATTTACCAAAAATCACAAACTCAATTTTGTTAAATACTTGATGAAAATTAAATGAAGGCACAATATACTTACTGTTCGTTTTTTTCAGATTAAAATAAAAAATTAACTCTAATTTCGGTCGAATATTGAACTTCAGTTTAACCCGCGGCAGTTCACTAGTTCAAGACGCAAACTTTGTATAATTATCAAAAAATAAATTAACCCTAGTCTTCATGATGGGGACTATAGCGATGAAAATAGTCATCCACCGTTCGAAATGGGCTTAGACAATTTAAAAATGCGACACATCACTAAACTACTCAAACATCAACCAGAGAAACTATGAAGATAAAAAAAAGAAGCACTTGGGAGCTGGAAAAACCGATTTCATTTTCCCTTCTGCAAAATCCCTTTTAAATAAAAAACTAAGTATATGTCGCGATACGTGAAAAGGGTTACTAATCACGCACGCAGGGGGAGTCTCAACCCCCAAACATGTTATAGTACTATCCTTTATGCTTGCGTACACCTGCATACCAGACTTGGAGAATAAAAGAGTTAGCAAGATTAACACGAATTTATTGGGAAACACGTGGATAAACACACAAGGCATGGGGACGAAATGATTTGAAATGGCACAACGGCGTCAATGAAAAGTTCGTAAGTTTCTACCGCCGCAAATATTTAAACACGACATGACACAAAGGTGATGCTTACCGAGCATTCAAGTTACAAATACTCCCTCGTTGACAACGATTCACGCATCCACAGTAACACAAATCATAATATTTGCGAGAATAACACATCACGATTTAACCTGGAATTGTGACACGGTGTCGAATCATACAACGGGAAGTCGATCCTCGACTAAATAGACACAGGAAATTGAAAGCCAAAAATTAGATGATTCCTCGCGATCCTTTTGAAAAGCACTTTTCTGTGTGCTGATCTACATCTGAATTTGAACTTCAATCACCACCTAAAAGAGCTCTCACAACTATAAAACACTCGCCCTTTTGATAATAAATGATTCACTGATGGGTATCCACTGCCGATGCTATTGCTCACTGCTGATGTTCCGCGTCGTTCACAGCCGATGTTATTGCTCACTGCTGATGTTCCGCGTCGCAGCTTAGGCTTGCTGCTGGCGTAGGCTGATCTCTTGCTACCTCGCTGCAGTGGTGCCCTTCCCCGCTTCTTTCTACGGGTAGCTGATCCCTTGAAGCGGTTGTGAGCTGATTCATTGCAGTTTCATGCGTTGAACTTTGCAGTGTTGGTGAGCGATCTTAACTGTTTGCCATTTGCAATGTTGACGACTGCCGCTGAAGTTGATTTTGAGTTCGACCCCGATGCACAGATGTTGATTGCTCTTGGTTGAATCTCCGACGCGTTTATTCATGACGATCCCCGATGCGAGGCTGGTTTACTTCGATTAGGCTTCCTTTGTAAGACGGTGCTCCAATGACTTCCGACGTCCAACGTTGTTTTATGTGCCTCGAATTATTAACTTTCAAGTTGCAGTTGGGTATAAGGCCAGCCGACGAGGCTGGCCTATTGTGTAGAACACCCTCAGACGTCTTGCGCAGTCTCTCACGTGTGTTCAAAAATTCCTCTCGAGGCTTCCTCTCGCATCCTTATATATGTTTCGCTTCCCTCTTTCGAGATCGTTCTCCACGCTTCCATTCTACAGAGGCAGCATCTGCAACCTCATTGGCGGAATCCTTGCTTATTCTGACGTCTGGGACTCTCATTGGTGCGTGTTGAGACACACCTTCTTGCGTCATAGCTTTGGCGAGCGGCGATTGGCTCCGGTTGTGCGGGCCTGTGTTCAGACGTCACGTCCTCCTCCTTGCCCTGCAAAGCCTCGGCTTGGGTGCGCTTGTATCGTGCGTGTGTTCGTGTGTGCGTCGTTCTCTATGCCTGCGCTTGCCGCACTTGAGGCCGCGACATCTGACACGCCTACCTCTACCCCAAACAATCGCCGCTTGTTTTTCCGACCGAACAGTGACGAATTGTCCTTACACACACGGATAAACTTTGGTCGACATTCTCACGCTCGAGAATAACAGTGATAACGGTTTTTTAGACATTTCCTAAAGCGAAGTATTTTCCAAAAATTGCACGAGTGAAGTATTTCCCCAACAATAACGTTAAGTATTTCCCCGAGTAAAGTATTTCCAAAATTTGTTTCCGAAAGTATTTCCCAACAATAACGTTAAGTATTTCCCCGAGTACAGTATTTCCAAAATTTGTTTCCGGAAGTATTTCCCAACAATACCCGCATCGCCCCAGAAAAATTTGTGCCAACTTGTAAAGTTGGTGCAAATTTTCATCCGTTAATTTAAATCATAACCGTGACGTACCCTTTACGTTAAAAAATTTAGAAAATATTCGCCCCCATTTTTCAATCCCTTCGCTTTTTCCCGACATGAAAATATCCTTACATATCACCTCATCATTTACCTTCTTGTAACACGCCAATGTTGACACATTTATGAAAAATTCATTGATACCTGACACAGTAAATAATTGAAACGCATCTCTTACACACATTATTGTAGTACGCAAATAGCAAAGAACACAGTAAAGATACCGCACACATCCGACAACTTACACGCATCAAATAAAACACACACGACATATTATTCTCGAATTGCTCTCGGCAAATTCATCGACATAGATAAACACATAAATTAGAGATCGAGAAATCGGCGAATTTCTTACAAGCAGAGACATCCTTTCAGCTTTCTCGGTTGCAATCCACCCAAAAACACAATCTCAAATGGAGGTAATTTTCCGACCTCAAGTTTTCTTCCTCATAATTATCATTTCATCCTGTGATTCAAAGTAGACGTCTTTTCTTGCAACAAAAACTTGCTGTTGGTCCTCCTGTGCACCTAGGTACAGCTTGTTGTTGTTGTTCCTGTGACGTGCTACTCCTGTTCGGCTTGCGACTGATCCTGGGCTTGCTACTGATCCTGGCTTGCTACTGATCCTGGCTTGCTACTGATCCTGGCTTGCTACTGATCCTGGCTTGCTACTGATCCTGGCTTGCTACTGATCCTGGCTTGCTACTGATCCTGGCTTGCTACTGATCCTGGCTTGCTACTGATCCTGGCTTGCTACTGATCCTGGCTTGCTACTGATCCTGGCTTGCTACTGATCCTGGGGAGGGCCCCCTGCTGAGAATCGGTTACTGAAGCTTTTCCATAAAAAAAATTCATCCTTGGCGTCACGTGAACTCGTGGAAAATTCCGTAGATCCTCGTTGCGTCAAATCGCGGACAAATCCTGTAGATTACTGCGTCAATACGCGTAGGACTCCCACGTTGGAGCTCATAAGCTCTTTCATTATAATTGTAGAAAATGAAGCACATTTATTTGCGAAGACCTTCAGGTTTTGTTCTCAGTCAGCTCGGCGACTAGCATGACATCAACCCCTTAGGTTCGCGTTATAGTGCTAAGATCAACTTCCGTAAATACGCGTTTAATTGTCTAACATGGTTACTTGGTAATCGAGAGACAGCGCATTACATGGTCGCTCAACGCAAGAATGGTTCCTCGGTTTCCTTCAAATCTGCCTTGAGTGAGGCGGACGTGAGCTACGCGAAGAATTCCTACATACACACATAAAATATTTAATTTCCGGTATCCTCAACCAACTCTAGACAAAGCCGAAATTCGTTCGACGGTGTTACTAATCGGTCAAATCACCTCACAAGACTATATGAACATTATTACACATGATGTACGAACTCGCAGGAGATTTACCTTGTAGGCCGAAATCCTGAATACGCACCAATAAAAAAAAACACATATACATTGGGTATTGTCAAGGCGTCTAACTTTACATTATACTCTGCCGCGAAGGCTTTTCTAACGATCAGACATTATGACAACACCGACACACCAGAAAAAATTTACACAAACATTGGGTACTATCAGGTCATCGGACTTTACGTTATACTCGGCCGCGAAGGCTTTTCAAGCGATCCGACATTCTAACAATACCGACATACCAAAAAAAAAATTACACATACATTGGGTACTATCAGGTCATCGGACTTTTCGTTATACTCGGCCGCGAAGGCTTTTCTAGCGATCCGACATTCTAGCAATACCGACATACAAAGAAATGCAGAGATAAAATAGACATAACTCAAAATTTATCCGATTCTCAGCCCCAGATTCAGAGCAGCACATTCAAATGATTCCACGTTGCTCGACGACATCGTTCGTACATACGATTTGTATATATTCTTTCTGTTTCAAAGTTTCACTAACGTCGTTAAACAACGCATTAAGGGAATTATCACCCTAATAATTATCATGCCTACATGACAATGAACAAAAATGAAATTAATGACGTATACCAATGATGTTTGAGAATGACCAGCGTCAGCGTCAACAACATTATGGGGAAAGAGTGATCAAGAAATTCCCACACAACGGTGCTGACACCTTCACCAGTTTGACTCAAATAACTCGTCATTTTTGATACGACACATTTATAAATCAATGTTACTGATCATACTCTCTCAGACGTTCCCTACTTTCATATCCTACATTCCAACCTCACGTAATACCACACCTAACTTCACGCACAAGAGAATTTTATAGCCTTGGCTCAGAACGGCCATAAATTACATAGCTTCGCTGCACCGCAGACTGTCACGCTGATTCTTATTGTTAAGATAAATTCCATGTATTCACTGCAATGCTTTTCATTTCAATTCTCACGCTGTATTAAATCCATCTAACAGAAAATAAAGTCTCCATATGGAATATTGTACATTTCCGACAATGTGAAACGCTCATATTTCCGTGAAGCTAACTCGTTAACTTTGCCTAAGCAAGAACACACTCTCAGTGTTACACAATAATTCAGTTTGAATTACCGACGAGAATGGACAGCATCATTTAAGAGTTTATAAAAATATTAAATGCATTACGCTTGCAACTTCAAAAACGAAATTTATACATCGAGTATTGTAGCTGACTTCATGAAATTCTCACTTTGATACAGCAAAAATCCTCCTTGATACAGCAAATCTCCTCTTTAATTTTCATTAACTCCTTAGGAACAAACTCCAATTGGGTGGTATATTCCAGTGTTAACAAAATTATTAAAAGTTTCAATTCATCATGGTGAGCATCAACTTGAAAGTTCCTATTCTGGGCAATCAACGATTTAAACAAAAATGCGAGCTCAAAATTCAATACGCGTTCAAACTGATACAGAAAAATTATTTTATCGGCGACCTGTAACCGTTTAGACTACAAAAAAAATTGCATTTAATCCACGTGTTTACCTTTTAAAATCTACAGACACTTAATATAATAAAAATTCCTTCCTACCTGAAGGCAGCTAGGATTGAATAATCTTAAATTACTACGCTCTACCGTCGAATTCCCATCAAAAGGAAATTTTCAAACATCATGAATTTATAAAGTTAAGGAAGCAAAATTTTTATGCTCAGTGAATTTGATATAAAGGTATTGATTGACTTATGTCAGTGTCGAAATGGATTGTATACTTGGCACATGTGAAGAATCACCCAAAATATTTAATGATTTTAGTGTATTATTGTTGAAGCAATTATTTAAATTCTCACTCTGATGTACTGGAGCTTGCCATAATGATCTTGTGAATAGAAAAGAATGACGAATTTTACTTTACTTAACACACGAGCAGAGGCGTCATTTATATCAAAGCAAATAAAATTAGACTACGAACTGAATTCGCAGCACCGTTGAAATTATCACTTACTTTAAAACACTACATTTAATTTTTATCCTCAGCACCGTCACTTAATTCATTCAACATTTTTATCATCACAACTAAACACTCGGATTTTAATCAATGAAACTGTGGATCATGCTGCTCTCAACATGTCAGTCAGTAAACTGTAATGGATCGACATGTCCTGGAAACATTCAATTTAATTTCAACATGTTTTAATTATTACAAATTAAATGCTCCAATGCTTTCGAATCCAATGTTAAGCATGTTGCTAAAGCTGATTGTAGAAGCTTGACACACACGAGGCCAAAAATTTCTGCAAATTATTTTGAGTAAGGTATCATTAAAATGAAAATTCCAACTGGATTAATTACTAAATGTCTCAAAGCCCAGAAAATGTAAACTTGTTTCAAAGATTCATTTGAGATAAGGTGGTATTTGCTAAATTACGGCGTCATTTTCCAGAGCCATCTCTGCACACCTAAATTCAGTTAAACCTAATAATTGTACAGATGATATAAAATTCAACCAAAAAATTTTTTAGCACTCAAGAAAAATTTTATAGAACACAGCGTCAAGAAAATAGAGCAAGTATTCTCCTAGCAAACGCAGCAGAGCTTATCTACTGATGCACAATGATTATTTCTACTCATAACACATTCAACTGTAAATTTCCACTGAAGAATGAAGGACATTTAAATTTGATGACTCACTGCAGCATTTGACAGGATTTTGATGGTTTTGGAAGTTCAAGAAAATGAGAAATGCTCAGGAAACCATGCTCCATCATTCTAAATAATTGGGGCTAGATTCGCTGTGGAAAGTTAAATCAAGTCAACTCAGCCTTATGACGAGCTTGAACACTTTGTGTAATACTGATGAAGTGAGTTTCTTATTTGATTTATAAAAACTAATGTTAATGGATTACTCAGCTTCAAATGACTTAGTCGCGCTCGTTTAAATTAGCCACTTTAGGAAATGGTCTGGCTACGACCACAAGAATTTGGTTTATCGCCTTACGAACAGTGTCCAGTGCCTGCCTGTCTCCTCAAACTCTGGGCCGTCAATTAGACGGCACTCAAAAATGCATCGAGAAAAAATTCAACAGGCAGAAATTTCTATTTAACATTGAGCACTTATATGATTGAATTGACTGTTTGATCATTACCCACACAAAAAAATATTCGGACACCGCATAAATCATTTGAATATTCACCCATGCTGATAAATAGATATCACGAAGCACACAATCCAATTTGCATTTTATTCTGTTACGGAACGTGGCCAAATTATGCTGGCTCTCAGATGCACCAAAAACAAAATGTGCCAAGAAGACAACGCTATTAATTGAACTTTGATTTAATATTTACTCAAACAACATTAACTGAATCAACTCAGCGGCACGAGAAAAATGAGCAAAGATCCCGGAAAATATCAATTCCTCATAGCATTTCGAAATTAATGGCCATGGATAACACTTAGGCAAGTACACTTCAAATTAGGCGCTCAGAAAATGGTTAGACTGCAGCTCCCAGAATCTCAAATTTTATGACTCCGTCCTCCAACAGCGCGATCGGCGGTAGGCATCGGTATACAGCACGCCCGGTGCAGGCGACGGGGCACCGCTCTACGTTAGAATTTTACTCCAAAAATTGGAATGTCCACGAAATGACACGGGGTGTTTGTACTTGCAGAAAATTCTGCTTAATTATCGAGCGACTGTTTGACTGAATTAAAAGAAACAGAAATTTTTGGACAACTGAAAATGAATTCCTTTAAAATTTCCAAGCTGACATACAGACAGTACGCTTGCATAGGACAGTTGATATTTTCCCTGTCGCGATACGTGAAAAGGGTTACTAATCACGCACGCAGGGGGAGTCTCAACCCCCAAACATGTTATAGTACTATCCTTTATGCTTGCGTACACCTGCATACCAGACTTGGAGAATAAAAGAGTTAGCAAGATTAACACGAATTTATTGGGAAACACGTGGATAAACACACAAGGCATGGGGACGAAATGATTTGAAATGGCACAACGGCGTCAATGAAAAGTTCGTAAGTTTCTACCGCCGCAAATATTTAAACACGACATGACACAAAGGTGATGCTTACCGAGCATTCAAGTTACAAATACTCCCTCGTTGACAACGATTCACGCATCCACAGTAACACAAATCATAATATTTGCGAGAATAACACATCACGATTTAACCTGGAATTGTGACACGGTGTCGAATCATACAACGGGAAGTCGATCCTCGACTAAATAGACACAGGAAATTGAAAGCCAAAAATTAGATGATTCCTCGCGATCCTTTTGAAAAGCACTTTTCTGTGTGCTGATCTACATCTGAATTTGAACTTCAATCACCACCTAAAAGAGCTCTCACAACTATAAAACACTCGCCCTTTTGATAATAAATGATTCACTGATGGGTATCCACTGCCGATGCTATTGCTCACTGCTGATGTTCCGCGTCGTTCACAGCCGATGTTATTGCTCACTGCTGATGTTCCGCGTCGCAGCTTAGGCTTGCTGCTGGCGTAGGCTGATCTCTTGCTACCTCGCTGCAGTGGTGCCCTTCCCCGCTTCTTTCTACGGGTAGCTGATCCCTTGAAGCGGTTGTGAGCTGATTCATTGCAGTTTCATGCGTTGAACTTTGCAGTGTTGGTGAGCGATCTTAACTGTTTGCCATTTGCAATGTTGACGACTGCCGCTGAAGTTGATTTTGAGTTCGACCCCGATGCACAGATGTTGATTGCTCTTGGTTGAATCTCCGACGCGTTTATTCATGACGATCCCCGATGCGAGGCTGGTTTACTTCGATTAGGCTTCCTTTGTAAGACGGTGCTCCAATGACTTCCGACGTCCAACGTTGTTTTATGTGCCTCGAATTATTAACTTTCAAGTTGCAGTTGGGTATAAGGCCAGCCGACGAGGCTGGCCTATTGTGTAGAACACCCTCAGACGTCTTGCGCAGTCTCTCACGTGTGTTCAAAAATTCCTCTCGAGGCTTCCTCTCGCATCCTTATATATGTTTCGCTTCCCTCTTTCGAGATCGTTCTCCACGCTTCCATTCTACAGAGGCAGCATCTGCAACCTCATTGGCGGAATCCTTGCTTATTCTGACGTCTGGGACTCTCATTGGTGCGTGTTGAGACACACCTTCTTGCGTCATAGCTTTGGCGAGCGGCGATTGGCTCCGGTTGTGCGGGCCTGTGTTCAGACGTCACGTCCTCCTCCTTGCCCTGCAAAGCCTCGGCTTGGGTGCGCTTGTATCGTGCGTGTGTTCGTGTGTGCGTCGTTCTCTATGCCTGCGCTTGCCGCACTTGAGGCCGCGACATCTGACACGCCTACCTCTACCCCAAACAATCGCCGCTTGTTTTTCCAACCGAACAGTGACGAATTGTCCTTACACACACGGATAAACTTTGGTCGACATTCTCACGCTCGAGAATAACAGTGATAACGGTTTTTTAGACATTTCCTAAAGCGAAGTATTTTCCAAAAATTGCACGAGTGAAGTATTTCCCCAACAATAACGTTAAGTATTTCCCCGAGTAAAGTATTTCCAAAATTTGTTTCCGAAAGTATTTCCCAACAATAACGTTAAGTATTTCCCCGAGTACAGTATTTCCAAAATTTGTTTCCGGAAGTATTTCCCAACATATACATTGAGCGAGGCAACGCTACTGCAATTCACATTCAAGGAAATTAAGGCGGACTATGTTTCCTGTGAACATCGAAGCGTATAACCTCTTATAATAGACTATTATGAAAACGAAAAAAATACACGAGTGTTTCTAGAGCTGGTTTTAAATGACACTCACGACAGCTTTATCTGTCTCTTACGTATCAACTCCTTAGAAATTTAAAACCCCTTCACGGACACGTCATGGTAAAGCGTGCCAGGGAAATCTTGTTCCCCGAAGTTGCATCAGTCTATTGTTCTGTAGACACTTCTTGAGATACTGGAAATCCTGGAGTGGTATGTCGTTCAGGTCGTCTTTTTCTTGATCTCCCCTGCCTGAACATTAACGCAAGTATCGAATCCTTTTGCTGTTTCTTTTTTTAACACGTGACTCAAAACTGTCGATCAGTATTTGCCGTGCAGAGTAAAAGCAATTTGCTAAAGTAAGTTTCCCTAGATGAGGGTATGTCCTGAACCATAAAAAAATTTATTGTTCATGTGGACTCCGAAGGTGAAAATACGGGCATCTAAGCAGAGGTAGTTGGTACGTCAAATCCGTCGCTATTGTGTCCATTTCACTCGAGGAGTTGCACCAGTCCCTACGATGCAATGCGATAGTAACTATGTTTCCAGAATATAAATGTTTTAACACCAAATTCCAGTGTTTTTGTTAATCTTCAAATAATGGTCGTAAGTTCAAGAGTCAATTTGATGCAATCGTAAAGCCACATTCCTTGTTTTTTATTGATTAATTCACTTATTTGGACTTCGTATACTCTTAAGTTCTCTTCATTTCTGAACATAATACACGACCCTCGGTTACACAAAAATATGTTCAAGTTCTTTTGTTTGCTGAGCGTTTTTTAAGCATTTTCGGCGTATCATGAAAACATCTTTTATTCATTTCAACTTCAATTGCAATGTCAACAAAAGAATTTCTTCGGACAATCGGATTGTACCAAATGAAATTGACCAACCATTTCCAGTTTAGTTTGATGTATGTTTCAAGGGCGCGTTTAGAAATCAAACCCCTTCAGGTTGCGAAGTGTTAAAATTTTTGACAGTTAGAACGCGATTATTCAGTGCAATCTGAATAGGTAATGAGCACTAATAGGAGATAAATATGATGAATCACGTTGGTGTACGAATGAGCTTAGCTGGTTATTTTGGCGAAAGCTCGCAGTTCTTCACATTTCTGACAGCTAGAATGTGGTTATTCTATGCAACCTAAAGAGGCAATAGGCAATAATGACAGAAATATCTGATCAATCACTGTATGTGGATGAAAGAACTTAGCGGGAAGTTTTGAACGAAATCGTCCGTTCGCGTTGGATTGTTCTCGGAGAATTTCAATTGTTCAAAAGCATTTTGTCCAGGGCACTTCCAAAGGCTGAGGGTAAGGAATATTTTCGAATGAGAGATTAGAGGAAAAGGAAGAGAGAATACCACCAACTAGAGCTAGTGCCCAAATTACATGACCATTTTTATCGAAGCTTCATAATTTTACAAAAATTGAAGCGAAGACTAAGCATTATTGCCGATTGTTGTTTTTGAGTGCACTATGTATCGCACTCTCTGATATTTGCTATTGGCAGTCTAAATGGTACCACAATTGCACACTCAAAATTTGTTATCATTGGCCGTTGTAAAAATGGGGATTATCCTTCCTTCACTGACGTTAGATACACAAATCAAAATTCCAATCAAATCACTAATGAATGCAGCATTGACTGAGTTTCAGATTGGACGCAGTTAATATGCGCTTCTAATAAAAACTCAGTACATAAATATTCAACGAAACATTACGGATATTCAACGCAATGCAACAAGGACGGTTCTCTAAAAATGTAAAATGATCTTTGTGGTATATTTTTTTTCTCAATTTTGAGAATGATTCAGAATAAGAACAGAGCGATTGTAGGAATTAAATACAGCACATTTTACGATGTAGTCATTCTTGAATTGAACTTAGACTTCAATTGTTGACCTGTGACGCTGAATTACAGTCATGACTCAAAAAGCTTAATTGTGATGCGTCAACGCAGGGCGCGATAAGCAGAACGGCAGCATGCGAGGCTGAGTAGCCAAGTCATGGGAAATGTATCCGAATTTCTGTGCATGATTGTTTTTTATTCAAAATCTTATTCAGGCCAGTAATATCAGATTCTTATATTAAATACGGGCTCGAGTCCATTCTGAATTCATTGCCAGCTGCATTCAATTCCTGCAGAGCATAAACAACGAATATAAAAAAAATAATCAACCGAAATAACTTGGTATTAAATTTTTCTCATGTCGAGCATCTGACATCTTAGTTAGCTAAGAACAGGTTTAATTATTTAAATCTGCATCAAACTGTAAATAATCTAACTTATCTGTCTTTACTCGTTTGAAATAAACAATTCTGACACAGCAAGGTCTTGCAGCAAGATATTATGGAAAGTTTTACTCCACTGCGACCAGCCCGTGATGACTAATGCTCGGTGACGTCACATGACTACTGCGTACATGTGTGCGCTCCGTCTGCACCGCACACATCTAGTGATCCATGTGTAGAAGATAGTAAAAATCATATGGCGCCTAGTGGTAGTAAATTTGAACAAAAGTAAACTTCATCATAACTTTTATATAAAGTTCTGACATTATTGATTAGTTAAAAAGACTCTTAACATTGAAAATCATCTGATTTTCTGTCGTACAAATACTTTTTTCAAGAATCTGGCAACGATTGAGGCAGAGTTGCCAACTCGTAATTGTGTACTACGGTCACTGCTACGAGCGGTTGATGCTTGCTGCACGGGGCCACGGTTGCTGAAAACATCCCTCGGTCCCAGAGTCCCCAGACCGATCAGTTGAGCGTGAACAGTGACTGAGTGAGGAGGTGTATCAAGTGAATGCTTCTCACTGGAGCACGCTAGGATAAGGAGTCAAATCGAAAGGATATACTTTGATTATCAAAGTTTGCATCACATTTTAGCGAGGTGAGGTGTTGTTGATTTTAAATATTTTATATTATTATATTCATTCATGGGCTAAATTCGAGATGAAAGTTTTTCACTTTCTGATTTCGAAGCGCACTTCGTGGTCAAAGAAAGCTTTGAAATTTTTCAAGTTATTTTTTGCTAAGATTTAGCCGCGTATTGAAAGTCACTCGTGAAATATATTATGAGGTATTTTACGCGGATTCTTCGATCTTGTGCTCTGTGATTGGTGTTGCCTTTCACATCTTTAAAAATTATTTTGATTGACAAGGACAATGAGTACGTTACAAGCTTTGACACTCGAGCGTCTCATGATGCGTACGGAAGGAGTAGTTTTCGCGGTCACAAGAGCAAGTCGAAGTTATGACTGAGCTACTCTATAACGAGCCCCCTGACTGTAACAGCGCTACATCTGCTGTTAACGAAAACACAAATAAAGATAAGACTTATCCAAAAAATTTTCTACTCTATTTTAATCAAATTATTTTGTATACCGTTTTGCAAGGAGCTTATTCATATTTACGTAGCTGTTGCCGGAGGTATGAATTTTTCTCCCGCACCAGAAGCATATGTTTGCACTACACTGATGCGATTGACTTCATTCTGTGGGATCCTTGTCTAAACTCTTGAACAATATTCATGGGAAGTTAGGCAAGGAAACTTGCCGGTGTTTCGAGCGATACGCGTGGCAAGGTGAGGCTGGAAAGAAGTGATAGATCTTACGTCACGACTCGCTTAACTTTAGTTTAGAGTCACGTGAATTTTATTATCACCTGTAACGCTCCTGAATATTTAAGCGACAAAGAAATTAAAGTTGTTTAGGGTTAGGTCCTTAGATATCAAGAAAAGTTTAATGGTTTGCTGACCTCTGTTTTGATAGTTCCTATTTTATTAACATTGTTGACGTTTGTTTTGGAGGGAATGGGAAAAATTTATTTATCTGGGAATCATTGATCCTTGAGCAGTAATTTTGGAATTCTTAGAAAATTGTTGATGCCAGAAAAGACGTTTAAATGCACAGACCATTCAGCGTCTTGATTGTGTTTGTGTAAATTCAGAATTTTTCTTCATTTTAGGCATGTCCCATCCTTGTGAAAGCTTTTTAGAATCGAAAATTTTTTTATTCTCGAGTCGTTTCTTAAATTACGAGGGACCGATTCTAAGAAGAGTGGAGATTTATTCAGCTTATAAAATAACTTGAAGGTATAGTGGAGGTCAAAGTATTAGAAGAGAGTTGAGTTCACTGAACGGATGGTCCGGTGTCCGGCGGTCGTGTGCTGCAGCGCGTCGCTGGTGGAGGTGGCAGGGCTGCTATGGTGACCGGGGATATTTTTGGTCGTTCAAAGTGAGAACAACTATGCTAGTGCGACCATGAACACATAATGGTTTCCATATTATAGTTTAGCACGAATAAAAATCGGCTGATCGGAACCGGTTCATTACTTCATAAATTAAAGTGTGGCAAGAGGGCCACACATTACATACTCAGGGTTTCTGGCTGCTGACGCGCTCGACACTAGCTGTTTTTTTGCGCTACAGCGTTGTTTAGTCGGTCACGATATAGCACCGAATTATCTTACTTTACAATGGGGCAGACATTTCCAAATTTTAAGAGGAACTTATGCGCGGATGCAGAGTTTTTAACATATCGCCAAGGTTTGACAGCAGTTGAATGCGCCATCCACAGATCATTTGGTCGACTGGCAGGAATGGTGCGGTATTGCATGATTTTGCAGACTTTGTCAAAATGAGTAAAAAGCATTTTAGGTTTTGTTGAAGAGCGTTAATATGTTGAAGATGAACGTGCTTAAAACCAGTGCCTATTCTAAATAAAACATGAACCAAGGTCACTGGGTTTTTCAGAAGTGAGTAAAAAGATCTGTGATGTTAAGTTTGTGCACCCAACTTGAACGAAGGGAGGTGTGGGGGTGGGGGAAGAAATTACAAAGACGCTCCAACTCTACGGGCTGTGCTAACTACGCTTCATTTACTATGCGCCTCATCTCAAAATTGTTGCTCAGTGATTTTTTGAATTTTACCTCTTATATGAAAGATTACGTTGAAGTAAAATCATTTTAAAAGCTATTTTTCAAGTTTGAATTGTCAGTGTACGTGACCACGGGGAAGTCGGAAATATTTTTAGTAAAGAAATGTATTTTTTTTCACATCGCTTTTCTTGATCATGATGTTCTCCCTAATGTTAATTGTTCACCTCGGTTAGGAATTTGTATTTTAAATGCACTCAACGTTATATCTATATTAGCCTCTATGAGAAAAATGTGTACTGAATTATCATTAAATTTATCAATTTAAATTAGTAATCAGTTCAAGGAAACTGTGCACTTTTTTGGGGGTTAATAGATGTGATGTTCATAAAATCGTGGCAGTAAAATTAGCAATATCTTCTATTGCAGTGTCAATGAAATTGTATTCCTTATGCTATATCGAATGGGATTCTGCGTAATTCAATAACCTTTTCAGCATCGCGTATTTTCGGTTGAATGTATAACAAATTGAAATGAGTCATGAATTTTTTTTGGTTTTCACCCACTTGTGTTTTAATACTTTGCTCTAGCTATTGTTTTCTCATTTGAAGCACCGGTTTGAATTTTAAGTATTGGTTCGATTCAGTGAGGGACATAACGAATGATCGACAAGCCTCGAAAGCCCGAAGTAAGGTACGAAAAAACGATCAATCATGGAGTAAATGCGACGGCTGTATTTGCTATGAATCACTTGTCTCATTGTTAGTGCCTTGTGATAATGCGAGTGAACCAGAAATGAGCAGATGTCATCCCACTTTTAACTCTCAGATTTCACTGCTGAGTGAGTCACCGAGCTGTCGTCACTTTGTCGCATTTGTACGCTGAAGAAGCGCTCGTTGCCAAGCTTGCACTATCTCACGTCTTTAGTTCATTGTTCTATCAAATATCTCTTAAGAGCGGTAGGCAACGCTGCCGAATAAAAGGCACGGCAGACGTTTATCAGTGAATTCTGCCGTCGGTCATTTGACTTTGACGCACAGTTTATGGCATCGTTAGGGATTATCTCAGCCTTTCGACGCTGGTCAACAGAATATCTCGAATAAGCGTACGCGTACATGCATCTCACTCCACGTTTTGCCGAACACGTCTTTGGAGCTCACGTCCTCGAAGAGCTCACGAGCCTAGTCCTATAGGACTAGGCTCGTGAGCTCTTCGAGGTTATTATGGTTTGCTCAGGTCTTTGAGTACTCGTAGATCTTGCTGGTCAGAATATTACTCAGTCACGAGTGGAAGTGATCAGGAGATGGGATGTTAGAAAAATTATGTATGTATTATATTACTCATTTTGAACCACTCCTTTGGAAGTGGTGAAGAGAAAATATTTGTATCTCGCTATGCTGAATTGGACATTTCACGATTTTATTAGTTGCACATGTTATGCCTAAATATGTTGGTGATGGATATGTTTACTGACTTAGCTTCTATTTGCTTTGACCAGCTCATACTCTCATTACCGCTTCGTTTAAAATATCTTAAGATATTGACTTCCCAGGTGAGAAATGAAATTCAATCTGATTGGATTTATCAAAATAAATTTATCTTTTGAGCTCAATAAAATAAGCTCCTTCATTCGCTAGAATTTAACTTTTCATGTATGACTGCTATTTGTTTTTTAAGGTGCTGTATATTAATTCTCCTAAACATTTTGGCACCTGATTTTCATTATGTACTTCCCACACCCGTTACTGTCTTGCTTTTGTCTTTAATACCTCCTTGATTGAAGGATGTCTAACGAGTGCTGACGTGTTTTTGTCTCACTCAGCGTGGATCAAGAAGGGAGTCTCGGCACCACCGCCCCCGCCGCCATGCTCAGTGAGGGACGCAGAGAAGGCCTGCGTCTGGCACTGAATCGCTCCATCAGTGAGCCGTGCCAGCCGCCCTTGCTGAGGCTGCCGCAGATGACGAGCCCCACGACGGTGGCTGCTGACGGCAGCACGCCTGACTACGACTGTTCAGGAAGCTTGTGCCTTCCTGGGTCTCGGGGCCGCACTCTCCCGCTACCTCTCTTACCGCTAGCACCAGCCAGCATGCCTGCCTCTCCGTGCTCCGAGAGCGTCTCTGCTCAGCGCAGCCTCGTTCAGAGGAAAGTCAGAATAGTGGAACCTGCTGAAGTTGCGCGCCGAGTTACGCGCACGCACAAACCAAGACCTTTTGTGATATTGGACTTGCGGCCGTTTTTCCACTACAATCTGCGACATGTGCGTTCCGCCATCAACCTCAACTGCAGCGATCGGTTCAACCGCAAGCGACTCCAGTTGAGGAGGGCGACGGTCGTAGACTTGGCCGCCCCTTCCATGAGAGAGTCCCTCAAGAGAAGAGGGTATAAGGACGTCATTGTGTACGACGAAACTTCGTCTGATGTGGCCAGTTTACCTTCTGATCACCCAGTGTTCTTAGTGCTCTCTGCAATTGTGGACGATAATCGGGAGCCTCTTCTAATGAAAGGTAAGATTCGTGTGCGTTTTTTCTCTATTTGAAGTGATGTGCTTCTTTTATTTGTTCGGGTATGAATCTATTCATACGCTAATGATATTCCTAGACTAAGCTTACTTTTCCTAGACTACGTGTTTTATTTTGAAGGAAACGAACGATTTTTTTAAGAGCTGCCCGTTTAATTTCTTTCGGTGAACGATGACTCGTAGACTGCTTTGTTGTTACGCAGAGGCGATGGTTGAAAGTACGCGTTCATGACGGTGTGATGGTGAATAATTGTCATATCAGACGCCTTATCATTATTTTAGTCAGTGAATGGCTCCATCCGCATCGTTTTGTGTAATAATCTTGCTGATAGTAACCGCTGTGCTCATGATAATTCCTTAGCAACGTGCTTTATTGAGGCTTTAAGAAAGTGTATGTCTGGTGGCGGCGGTGGAAGGGTTCCACCCCGTCTTGCCGTGCTGGGCTGGGGCGTCCGTGGGTCTGACGCGCTACGCTGCGTGCTGAGGAGCCTGGCGGCGTGGCAGCTCCGGCGCTCGGCCGCCGTCGTGTCTAGCGCCGCTCTCTCCTAAGCGTGCCGAGAGAGTCCTGTGTGTTGGCTTCGGGCTGTTCTTGCTGTGTCCAACGAGCCTCATGAGCGTCTTTGAATGAGCGTCTCTCTAAATCGTTTGAGAAAGGACATCGAGTTGTGGCTCTTAAACAATGCTGTAAAGTTTAAAAAAAAAAGTCGAGCACTAGCGCGCATATGGTCAACTAGAAAAGTCCAAGGACTTTTACCTTGTATATTCTCCTAGGAATTAAATATTCACGCAGGAAAGTATCATTTAATAAAATAAGCGGAAAAATTACGAATTTGATCGCCAACTTTCTTCACTTTTCAAACCAGATCACCTTCAACTTCCCACAAGAAATATCACGAACTCCGTTCACACGTCTTAGTAGTTTTAGTCTGCCTCTTATCGTGTTTTCCACGTAAATGAATGCGCTTTAGTTGCTCGCTGAAAATTTATTTCTTTAAGCACAAGTTTTCCAGCTGAAATTCAGTTGTATTCGAAGTTACATATATACTTATATACTCATATCGTACGAGTCACATTCTCATTACGGTCTTGGCCCATTTGGATGTGTGCTTAATTTTGCAACGGTTAATAGTCGTCTTTTTCTCGACCTGCAGCAAGAGGTCTTGACTTGACACTGCGCTGGAAACCCTCCCTGGGTTCCAGGACGGCCGCCGTGTGTTCCGCGTTGCGACGGCTGACTCACAAAGTGACTGAGTTAGCACTGCCGTGTCCGCACCCCCACTAGTTCGCGAGTTAATCGCCTCATTACTTCCTAGTTTGAGAGCAAGGTGTGCGCCACTTTTTATGCATACAGGGAATTCGTAATTTCCGATTTGTTTGTTTAAAACCGTAGTGTGGTCAAAAATTGTCAATGACCTACAAATCCTCAGCCATTACTGCGAACAGAGGACTACGCTTACCAATCAATGTCAGTTCTACTATTGCACCAAGTTCATGTAAAAACAAACATGCTGCTGAGTTGAATGTGTAATCCTACTACGCAGCGACTCGCATGTCTCGTTTTCGATTAGATTGTACTTCTTTTGAGGCTCCTCTCAATGGGTGTCGATCATTACTATGTCCTCATCAATAGTAACCACGTTAGTTGCTGGCCTTTGAATGTGATCGCTCAAAAGCAGCTCCATGTTTGGTAAACACGGAAGATAGAGCCACAAAGGCCAGCGTGAATAGCTAGCAGTGCTGGCTGGAACTCTGAATGGCTGGCTCTGGATCTCGTAAGCCAGTCGTGGCTGAGTCGAGTAACGGAATTCTCTTGCGTCTGCTAGTTCTCAAGTGTCCTTGCGCTCTCTTTCATTCTTATGAGGTGCAGTGAGGTCGTTAATCTCCTAATTTGAGTACCTCATTTAAATTTAATCAGTGGTCCGATGGCAAGGTGCTGTGCATGTCATTCAGCTTCTTGTATCTCAGCTATTTCATAGTACTGCTTTAAAATTCACATTCTAAATAAATATTATTTCGTTCGAAATCACCGTGTTAATTTATTCAGTGCATCAATTTTTTTATCTGTGTTCAGTTTTCGTAGAAGTTTGGGTCGAGGCTTTCTGATTAAGTCACTGTTCGTGAGTGGTTCCGGCACTGGTCTTAAATTAGTAACGATGATGCCTGCACTGCTTGAGTCATTACCTGCGTTGAGTTTTTGTAATTTCCCCGAAAGTTAGTGTCTGGCAGGAGACCCTGCCGAGCTGCGCTGCATTCCAACCTGTTATTTGTGTTCCTCACGAGTCGTTTTTGTTAGGTCGATACTTAGGATGATGATGACGCTTTGAGGAGGACGTCACTTCCTCGGCATGCGATGTAGAGGTCGGTTGCTATAAATAATTATCGCCTGCATCTGCGGTGGTCTCGCACCGCCGTGTTCTGGCACTTAGTTGTCTTCTCAGCCCTGCAGTACAGCGCTTGCCTCGCCGCTAACCTATACTTCTGACAATCACGGTAGCTGAGATGCATTGAAAGAGATTATTATGCTTCGTATCTTAGGGGCTTGGAGCTCTTTGGAAGGTTCACTATAGCTGGGGTGACCTCGAAAGAGTTTGTCGATAGTGCCTAGCCTCGTCAATATGCTTGTGCCTCTTGGTGGTCTCTCGAGCTTGTCACAGCCGTTTTAATGATGCATTTAAAAAATCGGTAGTTTGTTTAGTTTTTAGGTTTTATCTCCCTTTTTATTGGTGTATACATTTCTCGTTATAGAAGATAGTCCATATGATCACCAGACCTCTTGCGGCAGTATTGTCGTTTCTGTTTCATTTCCCTTATTACTCCACTTTTTCCTTCTCTTCGATGTGCATACTCTGCATATTTTGGGCCATCTTTAACAGATTATGCTAACCAAGACATTAAATTATAAAATAATGTGAATTTACCTAAATTTGACCTTTACTAAATTTTACTAGGGTTATACTTCATTGAGAAGAAACAAATGGGAAATCAGTGTAGGAAATGAAAATGTGATGTATAAACATTGCACTTATATGATTGAAATGACGCAAACACTTAACTCAGTACTTTAATTAAAACAAAACAGTAAAATTTCAGAAAGATTTGGTATCTCTGAAGAGCGTGTATTTTTTTTCTTAACCTAGTTAAGCTGCCTAGAATCAGAAGTCGCTTCAAAATCCATTTTAGCTGGTCTTTGGGCCTATTTTAAAATTGAGATCGTTGAAAAAATATATTAAATGCTATCCCATGAGCGAATATTTTTTGCTTCTGTTACTTTAGAACAAAAGTAGCCTTATGAAATATTGAGAGAAATGAAGACGAACATGTCATAGATTTATGCATGCAATTCATCAGTGGGTGGTATTGATGCAATACGTGCCTCACGATACAATATGCGTGAACCTCTGCCTATTTTACGGCACCGTTATTACATTTACGAGCTGTGACTCATGGCACGTCAAGAGAAACCTTCACCTGCTTATGAGAAGACCTTCACATGTCGAGCTCGTTGATGATGGGTGACCGTACCTGTGTAGGCGTGCGTGTACAGCCATGTCATATTCTGCATCCCACATCTCACTTTCTAATGTGCTGGTCCAGGAAAACGATTTCTTGCTGCGCAATGTGGGGGAAGGTTTCCAGTCTCACGTTTCTTGTGCGGCTATCAAACCTATCTTGAAGGTCCGTGTTCCTCTGCTCGAACTGAAAGAGCAAAGAAAGCATGCCTCACAAGTAATTTGACCCTTCAAAAAGAGATCGCATTCATACATGGCGATTTCTGTTGATGGTGTCTTCTGCAACTTTTTCCCATTATCTTCGGCGTACGCTATCAGTTTTCTTGAGTTATATGCAGATGTTTACATTCCTTTCAGCTGGCGTAAGGAGTGATTTCCGAATACTCCTTTAAATGATAGATGATGAAGTATCTCCTTTTTTTCTCACATCGAATTTGAGAACATTAGTCAGGTTATTGGAAATGCTCGTGAGTAATAGCAGATTGAGGTCACTTTGCTCTATTCAGCTGGACTGCCACTGAGCTCTGAATTACGCAAGCAACTAGTCATAATGAAGTGCAGCTGTATTGCATGTGCGACTCTATATGCTGCAATTTCTAACCTGAACAACTGTGTGATGTGTAAGAAGTTTATGTGCACTTTCTCATGTTTGATGAAGCTTTAGCTTCGTTTCGTGTAGAGAGTGGTTGACTTATTTGGTATTTATACTACTAATGTGTAGCAGCTCGCTCGGATGTAGGTAGAGGCTTCCCATGTGTAAAATACTGAGAAATTTCGAATAAACTACTTTTCCTATCTTGGTCTCGTTGGTGCCAGGATGAATTATATTTCGTGTGTGGGGTAATGGATAATTGTCCCTCTCTCAGGAGGATACTTATATTGTAGTCATTGGAATCAGCGCTCTCAATGGGAACATGTGAGTTGTCGAGCTGAGGATTTAGTAGGTTTTCGTTTTGTTAAAATAGAATTTTTTTGTTTTTGTGACAGACCCATTTCTCAAGTTCACTGCTATATTTTTTCAGCGTCGATTTCTTTATTCTTCAACTTTTAATCTTGTCCCATGAACTTCTTTCCGTCTTGCTATTTCTACGAGAAGGAAGGTGGGGAAACACCATGTGCGTAAATTCCCTGTTCTATTCATTAAATGGTGATTTCTCCTTCCTTTCTTAGCAACACCTTTTTTGTGGTTAGAAAGTTAAGCCAAGTTACAGTATAATCTAATCTGCTTGGTACAATTGTTTTCTTCATTTTCGTACTATGTTTTCTTTTGCTATGCATGTTAGAAAAGGGAAATGTTACACAGAAATGGTAATAGGGGAGAATTTCGTACTTTTAATAGTAACCATGCAGATTTCATTTCATCACTGATCATTTTCCTCATCAAGTGTATGAGAAATGTGAACAGGAGTGCTGAGTAAGAATTATATTTTTGGATATTTCCTTGACATTACGTGGGATATTGATTGCACTAGTAAACCCCTTTCTGCGTGCTTCGTTGTATCCTCCTGCAGATCTGGGGAAAATTTTTTGCTAGTTGGTTAGATCTTGTCCATAGTTCTTTCTCAATCTCATTTGAATTTGATACCGGCGGATTAAGCAATTAAACTCTTGCATTAATATTTGCAACACCTGAGTATTGCGTACTTTTTTTTGCTTGTAGAGGTGCCTTCTTCATTTGCAGAAACTCTAAACTTTCGCTGATGTATGACTATGTTTAGTTTCAGTTCGCTAATTCCATGTACGCAGCAGTTTTTCATCAGCTTCTCCCACCTTTTTCTGTTTGTAGTAAAAGGAAACTGCTTGTTCCAAAAACAGCTATAACGAAACTAAGAGCGGAGTGAAATTTGAACTAGGTTCGGTGCGACACTTCCCCCTCAAGAAAGGTGTTTCCATTGAAGGAAGGAATTCAGGCTGCGACTGAAGGTCACCCGAGTGCAGCGGCAGGCAACCTTGGGGGGCTGGTTGAGCCTACGCACACCGTTGCGAGGCAGGTGTTACTCTAATGACATATAAGCAGGTGTTGGCTGTGGCAGATTCTGTGGGCACCTGGTGCAGCTAAGCTCTGCGCTGCAGAGCTGTTATGAGCAGCAGCTGCTCCTCCTCCTCAGCCAAGTGCATGTGCACTCTCCGCATGTTTCGCTGCATTTATTGCGCCGGTGCCTTCATTTCAAACTCCGTAGTCGTCCCTACCTTCTATTCTTTATAAATATAGTTTATGTTTCATTGCACATAGAATTTTTATTTCATATTAGAAAGGCTTTGTTAACTATTTTGGGCTATTAGGTGTGCCTGAGCTCGTTCACCGCTCTACGTTTGGAGGTTCTTATTTCGAGCTCGAAATTTAAGCGTTTTGGGCAGACGAATTTTATATGCTTTGTTTCTGCTCGTGCTTAGTCATCATCATTATTTCACTGCTGCATGACTATTTGGAATTCTTATCCCTTTATCTGCTTAGGTAGTGGTGTAACCTCAAATGCTTTTTGTTATTTTAGTCACATTAAAATTTGACGCACTTTGTAGCGCTGCTCGTCGCTTCGAATCAGAAAGCTTCTCTCTTCTCAGACATTCCCCTCCTGTCGTGTCTTGATATTGAAGACGTTCGAGAAAGGCGGTATTTATTTCAAACGCGCTCAGTTGCCATGACACCGTTGCTTTTTTGACGCTGGACCGTGTGCGTGCGGCGTGGCACCGCAGTGTGTGTGTATTGACAGTGCCAGTGCGTGTGTAGCGCAGCCGCACACGCTCGTGTGTGCGCGTGTGCCGAGTGACTCATGCCTCGAAGTTGCCCCTCTTCTCAGGGGGCTTGCAGACCCCCTCCTTCTCCCCTCTTTCACAAACATTTTGCTTCCATGTCGACTGCATGAATCTTGTTGTGAAACTGGAGCTGCATTGTTCATGTAGCTGCGACAAGCTCATAAGTCAATGCGAGAGTTTTCTCCGTTCAGTAACCGAGCTTGTGAGGTTAACTATACCACTATTTCATTTGTTTCAACAGTACATATATATAGAATCTCATAATTCTTCGTGATGGAATGCATCTTTACTCTACATTCCATAATTTCTTATGTATGACCATCGATTCCTAACGGCAGCGGTCCAGATATTCTCCTTGAAGTGCAGGAAAGTCATTTTGTAAGATTTGTGTCCCGGCGTTGTATGAATCTGCAGTTTCTTGAGTAAATTTCCGTGTCTCTCCTGTGAAAGCTTGAGAGCAAAATACTTCCAGTATGGAAGTGGTATTTACGATGATAGCAGAGAGCTAAGTCTTGCTGGCTGCACTGTTGCTCAGGTGGCGGACTTATTCAGTTCAAATCTAATGAATGTAAAGTCGTTTATTTCAAGCAAATTAAGAACTACACTCGCGTCGTTTTGGAAATTCTTTTTTTTAACCCAGTCCTCATTTTAAAGCTGAATGGGTAAATGCGAAATCACGTCATCTGTTGTCAATGAATAATAAAGTTGAAGTTTTTGAATAAGTTCGCGGCTTTCCAATTCTTAATGTAGTTTAGAAATCGCGACGGGAGTTCACCTCGAGGCCTGCTTTTGAGAAGGCAGAAGCAAGTTCTGTGTTTAAAAGGACAAGAAAATTTACGTAGATATTTTATTCGTTCCCACGAAGAGTATGATGGTCATTACTCTCAATTTTCGTTTGGCGTAATACTTTTCAATTGATTTTTAGGAGCATGTGCAGCGCTCGAGAGATCAATGAAAACAAAATCAACATTTTATGTTTCGTCGCTTTGAAATTGAGTACATGTTCCGAAACGAATTGGTCAGAACGGTGCTTGTTTTAGATGGAAATGTGTTTCATAAATTTCATGAGCTTAGGTATGATGTGTTAGATAAGATATGTGTTAAAAATTGGGAGATTATATTCAATTGAGGGTCGAATTTAGACCTTTTGTGATGACCGTGATGCAGTGACATGAGGTATCATTACTGCAGCACTGTTTGACAATGGTGTCCAGTAATGCAAGTGTTGGGATGCGGAAGAGGCGTGTGTGTGTATGTGCTTAGCAATTTGTACACGTGTAACATTGCGCATTGGTACAAAGGCGTGCACAACAGCACGGTGCAGTTAATCTGCATCTTCGTGCTGAGGACTGCAGCGCATGATGATCATCAGAAATACAGTGCACTACTCAGCAGCACAACGCAATTTACACGCGCACGGCACAATACCTCGCTAGTGTGCACAACGGTGTGATGCACAGCAGCCCAGTGTAGTGTACAGAAGCACAGTGTATTTCACTGGTGCAGTAGAGAGGAGCACAGCGTGCAGTCTCTTCCTCGTTGTGCGAACACTTGCGACCCACTGCGCCCTGTGAGTCACGCGTGCTCACCACGCTGTGCGCTCGTCGCTGTCGCCACTGCTGCTCAGCTCTGCGGTACTATCGCTCATTCATGAGCTTATCTTAACGAGCGCGAAGTTTACATTTAGTGAATTATCCTCTCGCCTACACAAATTTTTCGCACATCAAAATTGAAAACTTGTACGAGATTATACAGCATGGGAAATGCTCCGTTAAATTTTTTCTTATTTAAATAGATAGCAAGTTTCTATTCTCGATTTGGCGCTTGTAAACGAAATTACGTTTAGCACTCATGCTCGAGTTTTACAAGGTAGAAGTGGTTGTGCGTTTGTTGTCATGAATACATGGCCATACACACCTCATTCGAACGTCTGCTTGAGCAAGAGTTGGGTGAAAAAGTCTAATTAATATAATGTTGATGTTACCCAAGAATTCGTGTGATGTCGGTGCTAAATTTTGCTGAAGCTCTGGTCTCATTATTCCTGTGTAACGTTGCTGTCATTTTCTCCACGTTTCTGAGCTGAATAAACTCCAGTTGTCATTTCTTTCCCAACTTTTCAACCCAGCGAAATTGTTCCAGTTCACCACGTGTTCAAATACGGAGAAATAGCTGATCGTATTTACTGAAACATTGTCAATTTGTGAGATATTGATATAGAATAAATAATACAGTTTTGATAGTTTTATATAATTTTATTGATTGACAGTATTTTAGTAAATATGACCAGCAATTTTAGAGTTGTAATTGATGTAAAGTTACCCTGGGGTCCGGTTACTATCATCTAACCAGTCTATCCTGTTTGCTACAATACCTTCACTTCTTCGTCAATCTTCTCTTAGCATCAAACTTTTTTATATTAATTTTTTATGGCTTTCCTCCAGCTGAAGCTACCTTAGACAAATTTTAATGTCATATAAAATCAAAACCAGATGTATTGATTTGGCTTAAATTTCCAAACTTCATGCTTGCGTACTGATGAAATAGCCACCACAATATAAGCGTT
Source organism: Morinoia aosen (assembly GCA_030386875.1). NCBI lineage: Eukaryota > Metazoa > Arthropoda > Malacostraca > Amphipoda > Talitridae > Morinoia > Morinoia aosen. The sequence goes on from CM059559.1 coordinate 28,232,576, forward strand.
ATCTTTCTTAGTATACGCTAAATTTATTAGGAAAAGGCATCTGCACCTTATGGAAATGTTTTTACTAGCCTCAATCCTTTGGCAGAAAATTACACGGCTGCATGTTTGTATCAGATCGACTCTCAATTTCCCACTAGGTGTTTAAATCTACTTTGTGACTCATTAGCAGAACTAGCATATAGTGTACACACGAATTCTTCTTTGCTTTGTGGGATGTTTGGTTTGAAATTCAAAATTTAGGTAAAAACGAACTTCAGAACAATCACTAAAAGGTGTTTCCAGGAATACAATACTGCATTCAGTCCACTTCTGTTTCAACGCACTAAAGCCGACCATGGCAACTTCGTATGATGGTTGTTACTCGAACATATTCTAGTATATCTGGTCTGTAACGAGTCATCATCCAGCTGTTCTAGCGCATATCGTGTCACCATACGTAGTGATGCACGTCTGTATTGTGTGATGAGATCAAATGTCGAGGGGAAATTCGTTTTGAACATTTTTCTTTACCTGCCTATTTTCAGGCTGCGAAAAGTATTTCAATTTGAATTTTTCTACAAATTTTGTGATTATAGTGTATCTCTCCTCGATAAAGGTATCGATAACATTTTCGTCACAATTAAACGACGTCAAAAGTTGATGATCTTATAGATTAATACCTGATTCCTACTGCTGGTGGTTATGACAACGCTGCAAGCTATGCCTGAGAACGAGGTCGGTGAGCCTCCGAGTTCATGTCATGCTGGTCTCCGTGACTACGCTCGTCATTGTAATCGTGCGGTGGTCACGCCACCGTGAACTCCAGCTATTCTGGTTATCAGTTCCTGTGAAATGAATGTAGTGACTTCCAACTGAAGAAAATCTATACCAGCATTTCGTAGTATATTCTTTGATCCTTGCGTACGTTTATGAAAATTTAATACTCTTTTAGAATTTTCCCTAATTTTTTTTTTTCGAGCGTATTTTAGACTCCTTCCTGTTCAATTTAGAACTTTTTTGTTATTCACTTAAATTTTATACACTCGTTCTAAACGTATTTTAATATAGATGCATTTTATTGAGCATGTAAAAGAACTTCCGTTCCGTACGTAGATTCCTACGAAATTATGCATCGCAACGTATTGCTGCTTCTCGGTGCGCTGCTGAGCACTGAGTGAATCATTTCCCGTACATATTGTCTTTTTCCGCATCCTGTGAGGACCAGCTGTCCTTCTCGCTGCGCCTGAACATGCTCGCGTAAACCCCGCGCTCAGGGGTTGCGCTGCGAGGGAATATTGCTGCCTTCAGCAACGCCTGGCAACTGAGAGCAGTGCTCGTGAGTTCTGTGCGATTCCAAAGCATCGCTTTCACGAGGACGGATGCTCACCGCAGTTCAGCTTTGTAGCTAACCAAGTCCTATATTTTCCCCTAGCCATTCTCTTTTGTAATTGACGTTAATATTTCTCGCCTGCGACTTTTTGCTCGTCTATCTGACTATACTTTGTTGATCCGCATGTGGAAATGATCCTTTGTCGTTGCCAAAACACTTCTAGGTCGTGAGTGATACTTCTGGTGAACCCTATTTGGGCTAATGGTAATACACAAGTGCATCTTCTCGTCTTATTTCATGCTTCCACGACACAGGATCGATGCGAGTTGGAGATTTTATGGCCTCTGCAGCCTCCTTTCAGTGCAACTTTGTTCAGGAGCTCTGATGTGAGGAAAAGTCTCGTCTCTTTTCATGTTCTCTCTAGGTAGTTGCATGCAGCTGAAACGAAAATATCGAATCGTGTGCTTTGGTTTCGAAATAAGCAGACAATTGGACACATATTAATTGTAACAACTCTACATTTTCCATGCTTTAACTAATACAGATAACTGCGTTTCTGTTTGAAATATATCATCAAACTTCCACAGAATATGAGAACATTGCGATTCATGGGAGGTCTGAAAATACATCTCTGCCAGAAAATGTAGCTTTGTATCAAATAATTCACCTTCATTTTGTGACATCAGTATTGAACCTTCTTGTGCAACGGCCGCTTTATTATTTCCGTGCCCAAGTGACCTGTCGGGATCTACTTCCGGCCGCCGTACTATATCGGTGTACTGGTCGCCATGGCAACTGACCGGTGACGTCATGGGCAGATTGGCCCTGGATCGCTTATAGAATCTTCGCGCATTCGCAGTGAGTGGCACTCACGCACTCGCGCACCTACACACGCGTGCCCACAACGCCACCTCGCATCGACCCGGGGATGCGTGACGCGAGCTCCGGTTTTCACGTGTGTGTATATATATATGCCCGTCCATGCCTGCCGCTCGGGATCCATACCGCCACTCGGTCTGGCACTGCGCGTCACCCTCGTCGCTTCCATGCTCTTTATTCATCTCAACTTGGCTCGCAAGTTTTAGAACAGCGATACTCACGAAAGTGGAAGAGTAGGAACTAGAGTAACTTCCATGGTTAGATCGTGAAAGTTTCAGCTTCGTAAAGCGAAATTGAATGGTTATCTTGAATACTACGGTTTGGCCCTGCTGACCTCCTTAAATAGGTCGTGCGGCTATGACTCGATTTTGTGATGTTAAATAAAAAATAGGGCGAAACTCGAACCGGAAAGAAAAGGAAACGAATGTAAAAGTAGATACCGCTTTTCTAGAACAGAAGACGTTAGTTGTTAATGACTTATGAAAATCCAACCCCTAGAATTAGTGAAGCTTCGAAAATTATGCATTTGATTGCTGAAAGCAGGTAAATGAATCGATGGAAGAATTAGCAACTTGATGATAATGATTTTTGTTTCATCGGTTGACTCGGGAAATTCGGTCTTGCGCTGTGCTGCACTTGACGTTGTTAGGGCGTTGTTCATAAAGGAAAGTGCTTTCGTGTATCGTTGGTATCCGGGTCTGCCCCGGTGACTCACCGCGTCTTTCTCCCCTTCTGCTCCGCGATTGTTTTCTATGTAGTGCTTTCGGCGGTCATGTGGGGAGTCGGGCCTGCAAACGTGATGGTGTTAAGTGTCACCCCTGGTGACTGGAGCCATGGTCGTACTGTATGAATTTTTGGTAGGGGCCAGAGATCGACGTAGAGTGGCGCTGAGGACAAGTTCTTGTGCTCTCCGTGGCACAGTGGTTAAGGGATCAGCCTTGTATGCTGGAGACGAGGGTTCGTATCCCGGCGCTGGCGCGGAGATTTTTTCCGTTGGGTATAAGGGAAAGCTCAAGCACAATAACCCACTCAACCCAGGTGTCGGAAATGGGTACCGGCTTTATGGGGGAACCGTCATTGTGTCCTATATATAGGGTTAGTTATAAGACATTTGAAAAACCAATGCTTAAGATCATATGTATCAGGCTTGATTGGAAATGAAGCATCCCAAAGATGTCAATGTTTGTTGTTGTTATGCATCGCGATGGTTCAGTGTTCATGCTTGGCTTCTTGAGACATCTACCACAGAATCAGCATCATTCTCACTCTTAAAATCTGTTGGGATTGATTGTGAAATAGTTTCTCATTCGCTATGTCCTTGCCGTACCTCTAGCACATAGGGTATACATTTTTTCGCTCCAACAACCCGTTCCCTATTTTCGCTGTAGTCTCATTGTTCGCGTATCCTGTTTTTTTTTGTATTTGTATACGTGAATATGTCCGTGCACCGCCTTCAAATGCTTGCATCCTGTTTCAGTAAGCTGGAAGGTACCATTAACTTCTGCTTATGGAAATGCAAATGTGTGAACCACTTGAAAATCGCCCCCTCAGGGGGATACAACTATTGCATCTATTGGAATTAACACTCCCAGGGGGAAAATGTGTGAGAGCCCGAGCTGAGAGTTAGGTAGGCTTTCTTTATGTTGAAATAAAATGTTTTTGTTATGTTAAGGACCATCTTTTTTTCAGTTCACTACTGTCCTCTTTTTCAGCACCTACTATTTTCTTCTTCAACTTTGATCTTGTTTCATAATCTTCATTCTCAACTTACTTTCTACATAGGTTCCACGTTCCCTTAACTCCATACTAAATGCTGCCTTCCTCCTTCCTATCTTTGGATCGCCTTTGTAGCGGATAGGGAGGCTTAAACTAAATAATAATTTAAATTTTAAAAATCGAGGTTTAACGACGCAATTAAAAGAATGTTAAAGAAAGCAATTGTTTTGCACTTTGAGATTAATTTTTCATTTTCAAGCGATATTTTTAGATTTGAGTAACGTTCTGGAGTTTGCATGTATTTAGGACCTGGAGATTCAATCTATGGTGAGCGCTTTTCCCCTCGTAGTGGAGGGCTTAAACCCTCTTTACTGCTGCTCTACTCGATAGAAGCCTGCTATGCGAAAGCAGGCTGGCCCAATGACCTTTCTTTAAGGGACTTCTATCGCGTGACCTGAAGTGATCAAAGGCCGTGAAGCGTTACGTCATTTGGCCTGGCCTGCTTGCCTCACTGCCTCGCCCGTGCCATCACGCTCAAATTCTCAACGATTGAGCAATAAATTACCTTTCAGCCACGTCAAGACGTTCGTTTCTGTCCTCCTGCGTAGCGATCTTCATTGTACAAAAATGTTCTCAAAATGCGAACGTATTTTAGACTCGATACAGTTAACAACAGTCTCTAGTAAACAATCGTTTGAAACCAACTTCGTCGTGTTTGGGGTTGCGCATGCAACTTACTTTGCCTCATGTGCTCTCAGCACTCTTAACTCTGACCGATAATCCTTTGGAACGAACGTCTGTAGAACGACTCCTTAGCTAGAATGTGCATCAGGTTTTTTAAACCGGTTTTTAATACGTCATGCAAATATTCCACTAAAATGGATGTTTTTATTGCCTGTGTCTGCAAAATTTTTCGTTATCTGTATATGTGTTTGATCTTGATAATTTCATATTTTAATTTTAACATATTAAATGATAGCTACTTGATTTTGTTGTCTTGTGAGCGTTTGATGAAAATTGCTATACGGCAAACAGAACTTCCTCACGGATGTTTCAGATTCTAGCCTGTGTAATGACATTTTGCAAAATAATTTTCTACGACGTGTCGAAGAAGTTCTGTGTTCCGGAATTTTCGCAGCACTTAAACCTGATGGTCAGTGTGAAAAGAATCCCATACTAAGAACAGTAGTAAATTGAAGTACTTGATGCTCGGTGAGGAAGTAATAACATCCAGGATAGTTAGACATCGAACGCATGTAAAACTCAGGTGTGAGAGTACAGGAGAGCAAGGTGGGGTCTTGACTCGCGTGTGCGATAAAATGCGATGTTCGGGGGAGTGGAGGCCGTTGCGAGGGAGTTCCCTCTGACGCCTGACTCGCGCTTCCCCCTGTAGATGAGGTAAAGGCGATAGCTCCCTTTCCTCCTTGCTTCTTAGCTCCGTCTAACATTGTATCTTCTCCTATTTACACTCGGAACTGAACTTTACATGCATGTTTCTTAATTTTGTGTCACTTACGAAGCTCATTTACAGTAATAATATGTCTGTTCGGGAGAGTTACGTTGTAGTTTAATTTTTAGTAGCTTGAATTCAGGAAAATCATGCATTCAACACTTTGACTGCGACTACTAAATATTAAGTTTAACACCAAACTCAAATTTAATATAAATTTTAGTAAGCAATTTGAAAAATACCAAACATGAACTGGATCTTCCCTTCATTTAGCTTTGATTAAATATTTCTGGAAATTGAGTTTGCAGCTACTGGCCGGTCAATAGCATTGCGAAAATTACCTCCGTGTACCACCGGTGGCGCACGTCGCAGTGAAAGTGTTGAAGGATTTTGTATTTTACTCTGAAGGTGATACATATAATTTAGAATGAGCAACACCCTTTTACATTCTTTTAATTACTCTGCTGTCGGCGTTCTTCTCTCAAGTGTAATTTAAGTCGTGAGTTTACTTGTTGTATTCAGTATATTACTACATTTGTACTCAATTTTAGATTTTATCTGCCGTGGTTTCATTAGGTTTTTGGAAGCTTTTGGAGGACTGTTTTGAAAAACAAAACATTTACTCGGTGGAACCTGGGCTTCTAATTTGGCATACTTGGGTTTACTTTTTCACTAGAATTCTAAGTAAAACACGAGTTGGCAGTACATCTTGTGCAACTTACCATCTATAAGTAGCTACAGATAATACTTGAGAGCCTTATCTGTAATCTTTGTCGTCTTGTCGGTGATGGGATGAGCACCGTCCGTGTTGGGTCATCATTTGCTGTGTCCAGTTTCAACTTCGATTTTATCGGTATTATCTTGACACTTCACCAAACTCATTCCACTTCCCTTGTAGTCTGTAAATTTGGGAGATCAGTAAGCATCATTAAATACTTGTATATGTTTTGATGTTGAAAGCCTAACCAGTTTATTTTTCTCGCATTTCGTGGCACATGATACTGAGGTTAGACAGCACAGGTCACGCATTGCACTTACGAATTTTTGATAATGACTTTGTGAGGTACGAAGTTACTGTGCAGAGTTATTTTGGGCATGTTCAGTCCTAATGTAACTTTAATTTTAGTGTAAGCTATTCTTTTAACCGCTGCTGACGGTGACCTTAGAAAGAGCAGAGCGCGAGGCGGCAGGGTGCGGCGGAGCAGAGCCGTGACTCATGCTACGCAGTCAGGTGGCGGTGCTGTCTTTAGTGACAGTCACCGGGGCTATCCGTGTACCTCTTCCGTTTGATGCTTGCCTTCCCTGCTTCTGCTCTGCAAACACCAGCCTATTTCCGTGCCAAACGCTCTATTTCCTTCTGCAGGCCGTTCATTCCCTTGCTAAATATTTTACTCCCTCTTGAATACTGTGACAGTTATGCTTCGTGAATTTTCATGCGCGCCAGCTCAATGTGAGCTTTTCATCGAGAATATTTCCATCATGTATGGGAGTCTTTTTCTATTCAAACCTTTTGTTGATGCCTGTAACTGATTAGTTCTGTTCAGAAATTTTTCTTGCTAATTCACCCAAGGAAAAAATGCTCAAAACCTTCTTGCATTCACTTTTTGTTACTCAGCCAACGCAAATTCCCGAAGAGTTTTTCCCTTCAGTCTGTAGGCAGCTAATTACTCGCTTAAATACTCGAATCGCCCACGTGTGATAACTCATTATCGATTGCTTTTGATGAACACGATCCAGAGCATTGTTTAAGTCCAGCATACACATGTATTCCTTAAAAGTAAGATAGTTGCTTTGTTTGATCAGAAAAAGTAGCAAGACCAAGATTTGAAGGCTTCGCTATTCAATATAAGTACTTCCTTTACTTGGTAACATGAAAATTTTAACTTCTCGTTTGTTTATTTTTTTTAAAGACTCACTGATCGTGGACAAACTTTTATCAATATAAGGCAAAATCAAAGCACAGTGTCAACTCCAAGCAAGCAGTTCTTAGCGAAAGCACACTCTGCTGGATCAAGAGTTCTGCGACGAAACTCCAAAACTGTAACATGCTAGTTGTTTTTCTTGAATATTGTCGTACTCGTTAGTATACACTTGTATTCAAAGTATTTGGTTATTCTATCTTATACTTCTTGAGAGTGTAACCACGTTTCTCAATTCTTGAATAGGTTGAAGGTCTTGTCTTTCGTTGATTGCCCACGAGTTCAATCTTATAGGCACGTCAGTAAAATTGTAGTTACCCTCATTCCTGAAATTTGGTTACCTAGATCTTTTCTGCAAGAATCTTTTGAGTCAACCATATCTTAACTCCCAAAGAAATCGTATTCTAAATCGTACTTTCTAATTGAAATCCATGGGAATAACGTAGTTAGGTTTATCCACGATAAGAATTTTTAACTTTCTTGAAACTTTAGAATTCCCCGTTAGAAAGCCTTCAGTTTAATTAAGTCATGTATAAATGACAGTATTGTCCCCGCAGTTGCGTTGGCCTCTCATACATTGACGTTATGACCCACTTCTGTGGTCCTCGTGTTTCCCATAAGCGCCGTGATCTTGTGTTCTTGGAACCCTCAGGAACATTGTACTTTGGCTGCGCACGTCTTCTCTATTTAACCCCATGCATCGTGTTGTCTTTGGTTTGTCACATCTTACATTTCAGTACCGTCATGCGTACTTCGGTGGCCTCCCTTTTTGATTTACGCTGTGTAGTTAGTAAAACGCCTGCGCGTGTTGTGAAAAAGTTTTTACTGTTTTTCCTCTGATTACTTCTCTTGCATAAATGAAGGAACGCCAGAGAATTGATTGATTTGAATTTGATGATTGTTTTGTCGATACCTTTGGCGTATATTCAGGTGTGTTTATTAAAATCAGAATAGTGTTGGTCACTTTCAATTGAGTTTTCTCTCATTACATTTAATAGGGACATGATAAAATTTGACCGACCTGAAAACATGCTAATGGTTCTTGAACTTAGCATTTTTAGTTATCTCTCCGTTATTTTTTGTGTTCGCCTATTATATTGATGAAATATCTTTTAGTACAAACGAGGCAGATCGTTGCTCAACGTCATCCGTTAGTTTTGTGTTCATGTTTGTGTAGCGTTCGGATATGAACCTGGCCTCTTCATCCATTTCCTACTTAGTTTTTTGCAAAAGTATCATTTGAATTTTGGCATGAATTTATGAAAAATTTCCGTTGATATAAGTTTCATCGCGCGTATATTTCTGAACGTTCTCTTTTGGCATACAATTTCTCGACTTGGATTTTGCACGGCCGCTGCACGTGATGGTAGTGCCGTGTAAGGCGACAGGCGGAGTTTTGCAGGCACGACTGGGCGGTGCTTCTTACGTCAGGCCGCGTCAGAGTGCGGTCGTACTAACACACTAACGCAGCTGATTCATTTCTAATGACAGAGCTGTTGAACAAGTGATGCGCGCGGTGCTGCGGGTCACAACGCTGGTTCACATGCATCTCTCCGTGTGCAGCGTGCAAATTCGGTTTGTCTCTGGTGCTGCAAGTTGCAAATATATATTGCTCTTTGTTCAGGTGCGCGTTTATGCATAACGTAAATTTGTACGCGTTCAGCCAAGTATGATAAGCACAATAAAATGTCACTATTGTTTATTCGTTAGTTTTAGGTATTAATGAACGTTTCCGAGAGATTCTCCTCGTTGTTTTTGCGCATTGATCACAGTTAAATATAAGAAACTCCCGAATTTCAGTGCAAAGCTTGCAATTATGTGTTGCGATATTTTCCGGTGAACCTTAACTCGTTAAAACGAGGCCATCAGATTTCCCCACGTGGATGATGAAGACTGCATTCCTAGTATTCTTCGTCCTGCCTTGAAGGTCGTAATTGATCGCGCATGGCCAGTTTCCCCGCTTCCTTTAACCTGTTTGAACGAGACCAACTTCCTGCACTCTCAGGTCTCGAAGGCTGACATTTTTCTGATTTATATATTCTGGAAGTGGTCATGTTTTTCACCATTTCTTGAAGCGCGCTCAGAGAAAAGATACGACGGAATGAAGTGTTCTTACATTTGATTTCAAGATTTTGAAAGATAAAATGTTTTGACTTCGTACCAATAACACTTCTGTGACTGAACTCAAGCTGGTTCTATTTTCTCTACATTTTTTTTGTGCGTTTTTGAACTTGCAATTCGAAGAGTGCTTAGACGTTCTTTGCTCGTCAGTTCTCTATTCTCTATTATTATTTCACAAATCAACGCTGGCGAAGATGTAAATCTGTAAATTTTCCATCGTCGCCTGTCAAGAGTCAAATGCTCGAGTTCGGTTGTTTTATTATTATTTTTTGTTTTAATTGAATGCTTTAATTACTTCGAAGTCCAATCAGAGAGGGAGAAAAAATCATCAGTTGTTGAGAAAATGAATTTCACTAGTAGCTGCATGATAGCACAGAACACGTGGTTCGAAAAGCCTTCCTATCGCTGTCAATAGTTTCCTCAGCAGGAATTTTCGGATCATTCCCTTCGTAAAATGGGGAGATGCTGCGATGCTTCTCCAATCCTTGCGACCCGTGAATCATGCCTACACTTCCCCCTCTCACCCCGCCAGCGATCCGTCCGCTCACAGTCACCATGACGAGGGCGGAAGTTCAGTCAGCGTCCTTCCTGCGAAGGGTGTAGGATTCCCCTTCACGTGTACGCACGCACTCCTGTGTGTGTTATCTCGTGTGAACTTCTAAATGATGGCAAAACTACCCTGCATGAACGCTTACGCATGTGCATTTTGATAACCACGTCCGTCGTTTCCTGAAGGCTGCTGCAGATCACGAGCCTATGGAAAGAGGAAGGATTCTTTTTCCAATTTTGCATTGTATTATTGGCTGTAAAACAATGTTTTTATCCTGTCTACATGGATTTGGTACCTTCTGCAGGATTACCTACGAATTGATAGCTCGTCATTGCGGCTCCCAGTTACGTATTCATCGTCACCTTATTCGTTACTCGCATTTGCTAAGTATGTATTGAATTTACCAAAAAACAGCCTACTCAGGCAAGAATTTTTATTTGGTTACCAAATTACCAGTAAAATATGCGGTGTGATTTACTAGTTTTCTCTTTTGTTTGATCGAGTCAGGCAGTTCAATCCTGAAATGGATTGAAATTAGTTGTTTGTTTATGAGGCCAAATACATGTTCATGATGCCCCCCTTGAAAAATCTATGCGGTGCGTACTCGTTGCAGACTGTAAAAACTTAAGCTTGACATCTGGGTGTGGTTTTTCGATGATTGATTTGAGGTAATTTTATCCATAATGAATGCAATAGTCTCACCTCTCAAAGTGATGTAACTACTATATAAATTGAAATAAGTGCTCAAAGGGAGATGTGAGGTGCCGATATGATGGTTAGGCTGGACTTTCTTTTGTTGAAATGGAATGATTTATTACGGACCGTATTTTTCAGGTTCACTGCTGTATCTTTTAAAGCAGCTATTACGTTCACCTTCAACTTTTATCTGTTTTATAAACTTCTTTCAATCTTGCTGTTTCTGTTCATTGGGTGTGGGGATACACCTTGTGCATAGATGTACGCTGTTCCCACAATTCCATACCATATGGTGCCCTCTTCCGTTCACTCTTATTAGCATGTTTGTTATAGATAGGGAGGGTTAAACTTATTAGGTAATATAATAATTTCACAGTACTTGAATGATCAATATTAATGATATGGTTCTAATTTTCATTCGAATGCTAGTTTACATGTACTAAAGTGTGTTCATTTAATAGACCCTAAAAATCAACGTATCATTGTGCTCCATCTAGATTTTCTTATATCGCATTCATCTTATAGAAATACAGGTTTCCATTGTGTTATTCCTATTTCTCTTTCTAAAATACGAAATCCGCTGCTGTACACAGAGCTCATTAACATATGTGAACACTAACTGTATACAAGTGTTCCAACCTGGAGCAAGTGTTTTTTTCGAAGTACTTGCTCATCAACACTTGCGCCGTGTCATCCTCCCGCACTCCGCTACACCATCCCTGGATAGGTGTTTGATCTGTTCAGTTATTTATTCGCTAATTTTAGTTATGTTAAATCCTCGAATTGAGATTTAGATGGCGTTTTAGAGTTGAGGAAGCCATGCCATTTATTATTTAATGGCCTAATTTTTGCGTTGCTTCTTTATTTGTTCCTTACACAAAGTGAACATATTACGTGTGGCTCATACGTCTGCCTTACTCAACTGCAACGACCCTAAAAATACATCATATCATTTCCTAGGGGGAAATTTGACGGCCCGTGCTAATAATTAGGTTGACCTTTTTTGAAATAAAATAGGCTTTCTCTTGATATGCTGCTGTCGATTTTTCAGTATCTTTTGCTTTCACCTTCAACTTTTATCTTGTTCCATAAGCTTCTCGTAATTTTGCTGTTCCCATATGCAATGTGAGAAGACTCAATTTGTGCTTAGATTCCTCATTCCCTTAATTACATACCAACTGGTGCTGTCCGCCTCATACTCTTTGGAACACCTTTGTTGTGGTTAGGGAGACATAAACTCACCTATAATCCAATTATTTTTCTAAGACATTCACAGTCTATGGGTGGTGATTTAACTATTCTATTTTCTTTTTGTACTCGCTCGTTATAGTGTAGCATCGAAAACAACTTATTCGCCTCCCTGGTGATTCTTTTGCGACCGTGGTGTCCGGGACTCAACACATCCCAGAGGCATTGCTCAGGGGAACGAATAACTAATGCTGTATTTCGGTGAGCTACTCTGCTTGAGCGGAATAGTTGCTTCGATAATTGCGTTACCCTGTAGTTTTCTATCGCAAATTTTCCGTGTCAGTCATACTCTGTCTCAACCTTTCAGTATATCGCTGCTATATTTGGCTATTGCGTTCTCACTAAAGTTTTTATGCCACCACCGTTGAAAAACACTGTCTTCCGGGTAGACGGTGATACGTCGTGACTTACGATCTGTACGTTATTCCTTTGGATTACCTCTTACTGAGCCTAAGATTTATTGTGCTCCACTTTATCTCGTGTTACGTTCTGTAAGTATGTTCTTGTTATCTTCGTAGGTAATTTCAGTCAGTTCTCTTAATAAATTAAGATTTGCATTTCCTATTTCTTATCTCTTGAATTTAGGTTTGAACTGATAGTGGTAAGTAGTGGTCCATGAGGCACTAAATATGCCCTAATATTATTTTAATATCCAGTATACCTGAAATACATTAACGTATTTCTTCTTTAGGGGATAAGAGGTAATCTTATCTTCATTCATACTTATACCTATAAAAAAGAGTACAGAAGTTTATATGTTCAAAAATGACAATCCAGTAGGGAATCTGTTCAGATAGCGGAAAAATTCACATTAGTCAGAATCAGAGAACCTGTCCAAATAATGAAGCAAATTGCGAATTTTTTAGGAAAAAATTTTGATCCCATATTTACTTTTCTTTTCAGGCGGCTTCAGCAACTTCCAGAAATATTACCCGGAGTTATGTGACGAAGAGCTACGCAACAATAACAACAACAATACCAATAACAACAATAACAATAATAATAGTTGCAACAGCAGTAGTAGTACAGACAACAACTGTCGGGATGACAGCAGTGGCCTCCCCACCCATCTGCTGTCAGGCAATTATTTTAGTGCTGGCAGTAGCGGACTGGCATCGCCAGACACCGAGGCCGCCATCGAGCGCGCAGCGGTCACCCAGGTGCTGCCCTTCCTCTACCTCGGCAACGCCACCGACGCGCAGAACGTCGAACTTCTTCAGGTAACGTGCATCTGCGGTTGGTTTCCTTAGCACTGAGATTTTTAATGGTTCTTCTTGGTACCTTTGAAACTACCATCCTTTATATTTGACATCGCATGTAAGATTTTTTAAGTTTTCCTACATAGCGAAGAGGATAGCCTAATGGAGAATATGCTTGAGTGATGTAAAAAAGAGTAGTACATTTAGATGGAGGATCGGTCCATATTACGCCGAAAAACTTCAAAGAAAATTTCTTGATGTGTAAACTGTGGCTACTTTTGGGACTGATCTCAAATCTAGAAGTTTCTTTATTCAACCGATGCGGAGATGCGGAAGACCTTGATTGCGATATTCTTCGCTACTGTTGACAGCCTTTGAGCAGAAATGATGAATTTACTCTGCCTATTTTGATTTTAATGCTTGCCTTTCATTCCGATGTTTAGATGCTCGGGTATTTTACCCTGGTTATTCTGAATATTAAATCTTAAACAATACGGACAATTACTCGGCATCATAACGCTGTCATCAAATTGTTATCTCGAATTTTATTAGTTTTATTTAACTCATTGACTTGGCGGCTTGTTTCTGAAAAACTGGAATGAGGAACTATTCTTCATTAGAAGTGCAAAAACTATTACGGCACTCGAAATAAAATTACCATTGAATTGAGACAGTCACTTACCTACCCTCTGGTTGGCACCTATAGCGCAAAATCTAGATTCGAGATAATTCCAAGATAATCTAGGCTATGCGTCACTGCATAGCCTAGTAGTTAACGTTAATTTTATCGGGCGTGTTATTCGAATGGGCGTGACCATTGTTTGACGTTTACTCATGAAAACCAATGGTTTTGAAAATATTGCAGTTTTAATCACGCTATTTTCTGGGTGTGCAACCCCCTCAGTGTGCAGAAGATATGCAATAGGGTTAGCTTAGTTAAGTTTCTCTTTCCTATACTATAGACGGGCGCCCCTAAGGGTAAATATTGTTAGGTTACCTCAGCTATAGATAGGCCTTCGGGACTTCATCATTCGCACCCACTTTGCTTTTTTCCGCTTCGTAACTTCTACGCAATCTTTTCTTTGTCTTTTCTTCTTCTTCCTTCCTAATAACCTGTTTCTATGCGCAGGATATCTTGTGTGGGAACACACTTTGTGCAAAGATTCCACATTTATTTTGGCCCATACTAAATGGTATCTTCTCCTTCCACTGTGAAAACATCTTAGCTATGTATATGGAGCCTTAAACTAACTACTTTACTGCTACTGTAACACAACTTGTGAGTAATTAAATGAGAGGGTTCTAATTTATTAACTTCTGCTTTGTGTTAACATAATTTTGGATCAGTCATAGGGCACGTGTGGGTGTAGGATAAGACTATTCTGGGGTCAAAATAAATTTGAGTTGAGTGTTAAATAAATTAAATGCAGATTAATGATATCACTGTATATGTATAAAAATATTTTCACGTTTTCAATATATATGTACAAGTAGATTCTTAATCCACTACACGTATAATAATACACAGTTGTTGCTTGGTTAGTTGGTCCGTCTCTCTTTAAGCGGTGTCACGCTCTTCGGGATTCGACTCGTCCACTAGTGAAACTCGTATCACCGGGTTATTATCAATGTATAAATCCTTGAAAACGTGATAGAGACGGACCAACCAAGCAAGCATCAACAGTACATTTTTATGAATTGGATGTATATGTAGAGTACGTAGATACTTTATTTATGAATTATATATTCATTCATTTTTCCCTTTTCTTTATAGAGTTGCTGTTATATGAGATTAGTGTCACAGTGTTTGCTCCTAAGGTTTATTTGACGCGCGTATGAGGGCGTTAGGCTAAAATTGACCGTACTGACTTGGTAATGAAAAATCAGTCGACTCATCTCACTGGTTTAACACCATTACTCTCGAAAGTGCGTATAAAATGCACCTGGGAAAACAGTAAAATATTTTTTGGTAAGAAAATGTTTAGTGCATACGTGCTCAAAACACAGAAATATGGCAATGATCATAGCTAACGACGTCGCACGTACAGGCGCTGGGAGTGAGCCGCGTCCTCAATGTAACGTCTCGAGTGCCTGGCTACCGGGAGGAGAGCGGCCTTCTGTGCAAGACTTTGCCTGCCCTCGACAACGGCCATCAGAACCTGCGCCAGTACTTCCATGAAGCCATTGCTTTTATTGGTGAGTAGCTTTTACTAGTTTGTCTTGATTTCTTTGATTCTGTGGGTGAGTATTGTCTCGAGCTGTTTTATACGTAAGGCTTTTCTTGCAAAGTGGTGGAGACTTTTTGTTTTGCGTCGCTGATAACAGTAATATTGTAGCTGTGTTTACAGAGAATCCAGGGAAAACGCTTCAAACCCTTTCATTGTTCAGTAGGTAGTTGCCGCAGGCTTCAACTCAATCAAAGAGCCGATGAAAGTTTCCGAAGCAAAATATCCTGGTGTAACCAAAATTGTCTCGAGTGTAACTGCGTTAATTAAGGTCTTATAAAGTCTGTTAGACGTCATTACTATCATTGGGCATTGTTTCCTGAAACGTGGAGGACTTTTTCTGCCTTATGCTGCGCAGTAGGTGACTCGAGCGTTGAGTAAGCGTCGAGTAAGAACGTATCTCCGCGTCCGGCTGAACCGTGACGTCATTTAGGGTACCTGCTCAGCGTCGTGTCTTGAGGAAACGCGGATCTCGATCAACCCGCGCAACTCAGTAAACTGCTTTACGTCGTTACATATTTACGTCGTTGATTGACTTGTGTAGATTGTATCAGTCTATAAGTTTACTCATACATAAACTGAGAACAATTTGTCAGTGAGACGTTTTTCTTAAATTTGAAACTTTGATAAAAAAAAGAAGTTTGTTGTGTTGAATTTGAAAAGTAAGGATAAATTACTTACACCGAGTAAACTTGTCTCCAACACCAGCTAGCCATTTTTGAGAACCCATCTAAGATCCTTCCCGAGACCTTCATTTTGTACGAGTCATAATTTCCAAAGTATTGCACCTAAAAACTTGAAATTAGTCTCATTATAAAGATCGATTTATTCTCCAACTCTGAGTGTATAATAAAACTGTCATACGCTCCCTGGAGGAAGATGAAGAGCAAGTTTCTCCTAGTTTCTGAATGGTCGACTGATTTTTCAAAAGGCTCATTTTGTACGAGTCATAATTTCTAAAGTATTGCACCTAAAAATTTGAAATTAGTCTCATTATAAAGATCGATTTATTCTCCAACTCTGAGTGTATAATAAAACTCTCATACGCTCCCTGGGGGATGACAGAGAGCAAGGTAACTCGGGAAGGATCTTAGATGGGTTCTCAAAAATGGCTAGCTGGTTCTCCAACTAAGTTTTGTGGGGACCTCGAGCACGTTAGAAGTACAAGAGCTGTGCGCCGCGACGTTGAGTAGTGTGACTCAGTCGAGTGATATGTTCGCGCTCAATGCTGGAGACGGCAGCACTCGTCCAGCGCCACTCACGCATGCCGCGCGTTCTCGGTCCGGCAGCGTCTGGAAAGTCTCGCGTCGTGACTGACATAGCATATGACGTCATCATACATTCAAGCGGTCATTCACTTCATAAATACGTTTTCAAAGCAAAAGTTGTGGGATGTTTCATTGATTCATTTTGGTTAGGGGATTGATTTAGTTAGACTCTAGCCAAGGGATTGATGAATGCTACTGTGGAAATGCGCTCAATGGCCACGTGAGCTTACCTTTTATCAGAAATTAGTAGACAAACCTGTGAATGCGTTTTAAAAAAATTGACCGCCAGCGGATTTTTGGAACTGGCATTGTTCAACTGTGTCTTTCTGTCGAAATCCACTGATGAAAAGTGCTTTCTTTGTCAGAAATGGTAGTATCTTTCTTCCGCAGGGTAGCGTGGAAATTCAACAACCCTTTAACAAATCGTTATGCACTATTTACAGTTAAGAGTTTTTTGTTGACAGTTTGAATTTGTTTTTAAGTAGAAGCCTAGTATTCCCTTTCTCACACCAGAGGCTCACGCATGAGCATTTTCGCTTTTGATACTTAATCCTTCATACTTACGTAGTAATACACTGTGAGCCGATCGGGGGTAAACCTTATAGTCCATAAATTAAAAATTGTAATAGATTATCGTCGGAGTACTTCTGCCATTCAATTAAATTTGCTGGTGTCACAGCCAAAGTGTCTTTAGATTTAGTGGAGTAGATTGAGTGAAGTTTGAAGCTGTATCTGGTCAGGGGGTTTGGACCGATGTATTAAAATACTCTTTTACTTCTTCTCTCACATGAATCATACCTGTCCTCAAAACCTGCTAATTTATTTTAAACTGAAACTTCGACGGAAACAAAGCTTCATTTTTTATGTCTTCAGTGGCTGTAATTTCAGTCATCGCTCGTAGAACTTCTTATGCTTATAAATGTATGTTAGTAATTAAAACTACGAGGTCGTGGTCTCAATACTTGATTTAATTTTTGGGTGTAATCATCTGCTAATTTCGTAATACACATTATATATTTATGATTACCATCTTCGTAATTAGCAGATGAAGCCCGTTATTTTAGTAAATAATGAATATTTTCCATAGTAAAGGTTGTTTGAACAAGTGAATTCTTATTTTCAACATTGAGTTCTACACTTGAAATCAGCAAGCTGTGTCGGGGTTTTGCATTTTTGTTCCGTGTATGCGTGCAGTGAGCTCTTCAAGGACCGTTGTGCTGCATCCTGTCATTACATGTGTTGTTCAGGCGTTTGAACTTTTAGCTCCTGCGCTCCTTTTGTCAATTTCCTTCCAAACTGGTTTTTCTGGTTTTCCCTGTGAAATACAGTCAGTGAGAATTTTGCATTGACTTAAGTCCATTTTTAGATCGGAGTGTTGTTCCGTTGGTGCGCTGTGCGGGGAGTTTGGACACCAGCAGGGCTAAAAGCGAAGTAGAGGGTAGAGCAAGACTGGGGGGAAAGGGGCCTTTGTGAAGCGGTAGACGAGTAGAAATATCGAGCGTAGATATCGACGAGCGAGGGTTGCCGCATTGTTGAGAGCGTGACTCATAGCGAGGGACTCAAGTCAGGTGTGCGGAGGGCTTCTTCTGCCTTAAATGCTGCATTGATTTACGGTGTTGCCGTGCCTGCTTCTCTTGCTGTGAAAACGTCTTCGTTTTGAAACTCAATCGTAGGTCCTTGTTTCATTCCTTCTCTTGACACTCGTAGCTTGCTAATGGTCATTCTTAATATAGGATTATTTGACGTGTCCGTCATACTCCACCTATTTCTACGTTTAACTCATGGCCGTAGAATTATCCTAAAAATTATTCATTCGCAAACCGGTGTTTAATTTAGTATAGTTCAATACTGCACAACAGGAACTGAAGTAGTTTGACGTTAATATTAGCTGAGTATTGTGCTCAACGCTAAAGTCCTGACGATATAGGTGTAGTGAGAGCACCGGTTTCATGAAGAGGTGTAAGATGTACTTAGTAATTGGTAAGATGAACTTCAGCGCACTTTCGGATGAAATGTCACTCGTGAGCAAGCGCGAGTCAGCGAGGCATGGGTTAGCATCACGACCTCTCAGCTACTGTGGCAATAGTTGTCTACCTGATTTGCGTAGGTGACTTGGGCAATCTAACGTTTTTTTATCCAGCGTTTGAAGTTCAAAGCACTACTATTTGCTGTTTCATTTCGATTTGTATTTCTGGCACATTACCACAATTGGCAGTGTTAATTGCTCAAAGTTGTTTTTGGTTTTCGTTTAGAATACTGATATTTAATTTTTGGGTTTTTCGGAGTTTTGAAATTTGTTCCTTGTGATTGCTTTTCTATATGTTCATAGAATTCAGGAGATTATTTCTGTATACTCAGTCCGTTTTCCATTACTCTCATCTGTTTCATTTCAGTAATGAATGAATTTCATTGAAAAGGTTGCAAAAATGGATTTTCTTTTACACTCCTTAACCTTTTTACGCCAATTTTTTTACTTTTATTGCCGGTATCTTACCCGCCGTTATTACTCTGGAACTGACAAAAGGTTGTCACCTACATAACAGCAAGGATTGGATTGCCACGGGAAAATAAACTTGAAAAACATTATTAGATGTAAATTTGACATAAAATTAAATATATTTAAGTAGTTTTTGAAAGAGGACCGTACAGTCCCCTTGGACTTCAAAGGGTTGAGTGACAGCTGCTCAGTCACAGCCTTCAGCTCATCAGTGTTGCTCTCGTCCACTCTTGATGTCAACAATCTATTTTTGGGGCCTCAGAGTCGGGCTAAAATCGTCCCGCTCTCGTGTGGTATTTTGAGATCAAACTTCTGCTTCTGGCAGCCGACATTTGATGAATGGTTCTGCAATTACTACTGCTATTGTTGGAGCATTTTTACTTCGTGCACAAAATGACATCAGTATTAAAATTCATTGTGCTGTGAAATACGAGTTTGAAGAGTGAATATTTCCACCTTAACACCGAATTATCGACCCTCATCCTTCTTAAAGTTGATTCTTTCCTTCTCAATTGAAACCGGATGTTGCCCATGATGGTGCACATCCGGCGTGCCTCCCTAACGCCTCCACTGGGCACAGTGCCATCCTCAACACCCGCGTAGTGCGAGCGTCGTAAACCGCGAGTTATGGGCGCCTCATGTCCGCGCCACCGCCCTCGTTTTCTGCTTCCTAGAGGGACACGAGATGAGGATTTATGACCGTAATGTAGCTCGAGTTTCTTTGGATGTGTTTGTTCACTTATTTGCCATTAATTAAATTAATCAACTGTATTCATAGGAAACATAATTTTCCTTGTGCTTAGGTTTGGATGTAATGACGAGGTTTAACTATTTTAGACTGAAGGAAAGAAACTTTGCCGTTGGTATCCATGCAGACAGTTTTCCCTTATATTCGTTGGTGCACGTATATGTGCTGGAAAACTCCGTTTGTATTGTTCCTGGAAGATTGAGGCGTTGGATGTTTCGTTCTCCTTCATCACCGGGGCTTTCCGGGAAATCTGGTAATTGTAAGTCGTGGCTGAGCCGCTGCGCTCTCGTCTCAGAACGCCTGTGTGAGCGGCCTCGATCCTGACGTGTTTTTTAGTAGCGTGCTCGGTGATGTCATCATATTCATCGCATCCTGTCGAACGTGCGAATGAAAAAAGCGAATTAAACATCCTGATTTGTCCTTGAAAAGATGACTTTTTCTTTTTTCAGTTTTTCGTCTTTCAACTTTACAAAGTGACATAGCTGAGATTACGCTTAAAAATTTAAGTTTAGTTTAAGCAGGGGAGACGAATGCGTGTGGCAATCGTAGGGTTCAGTTTTTTTGTCTTACTGCAAGTGAAATTTTCATTTTTTATCTAGTGTTGTCTTTCGTGGAGAATCTGTGAAGGCATATGAAGAGAAAGGTGATGGGCTGAATGCAATGAAAGGTTCTGACGTAGATCGCTATTTCCACATTAAACTTGTACCCTAAACATACACCAAACATCATTAACTTTCATTCTACAACTCAGCAAGTTAGGGATTTACGTGTATTTCATGTCAGTGTTTTACTGACGAGCTTCGCCTTTCTGACGAAAAGTCATGGTAGTCGTGTGGGGTGCAAAGCCTGTTGTATCTGCCTGTCTTGCTGCCTTACGGTCCGGTATTTCTTGTAGTGTCGCACTTGTAGGTGCTCTCTCCATGCTTCATCCGATGTCAGCTGTGTCTGTCTCTCAGGTGATTCTCCTTGAAACGTGATTCTAACAGGTGTAAACCGCTCCTCAAAGTCGTATTTGATAGCATAATAAATTCCAGAGAGTGGCGACACGCGGGATCGTAAATTACACGGTAAAAGTTTTCTAAACTTTTCTTGAAAAATAGTGCTAGTTGATATTTGACGCTAAACTGGTTTCCAAATAAGAGACCTGTTGCTGACTACTGACAGACACTCCATGAGAGATTTAAGTACTTTCATATTTTCATCCTCCGTATCTATTATTTTTTTTACTTGTTGCTAGTCATCATCAGAGCATTATCATAATTAGTGTTAGTTACAAAGTTATTCATTAATGAGCTTTCATTAATGTGGGCTAGCAAATGACTCATTCTTAAAGAACTTCGTCTTGAAAGATCCAGCTATGAGAATTTGGCGTTCCTATGTGTCTTCGCACGCTAGTTTACTCCTGAAGTTTCGGATTTGCCATGTTAAGAAGAGCCTGGCCAATATGGGCGCTAATTGCGGTCGAGTAAGTGGCTGGTCGGCCTCAAGCTTCGATCATCAGACAAAAATGGGAACCCGCTGTAATGAGCTGCTGCACCTGTTTTGTTGCTTTTCGTTTTGAGGCTGGTGCTGATGTCATGAAGTCATTGAAACTTGCAATGCTCAACCACGAAGAGAATTCTTTCGAGAGGAAGATAGCTTCTGGCGCGATGAGAGAACGTGCACGCACGTACTTTTATGTACACTGTTAGAAAAGGAATATAAAATTTCATTATTTAATCCCACAGGCTATCCTGAAACTGTAATTTTTAAGAAAAGTAGGGGAAGAGTTTCAAGTATCAGAAAGTCAAATATTCCTCACGAATCGTAAACAAAAAGTGAATGATGATACCATGATTAGGTTTCTGTGTAGATGCCACATGCTGTAAATATTTGGTCGTACATTACCACTGTCACGGGAATTCTCCTGTAACATTCCCCGCAATGTTCTGCTATCTCATTCTGTAGATCCTTGGAAAACCCGAACAGATATGCGTCACCTTGTATAGCACCCTTGGACTCGATCTTGCTACTTGCGTGCTCCCCGTTTCAACACCAAACTGAAATAAGTTGCTTATGTTGTCTAGAGTGTGAAGTTTTTCAGTCACTATATTTGGTTGATTTCAGTATTCTATGTGACTTTCTGACTGCTGAAAATTTAACTTACAGTTGTTCCGACGTAAAAACTTACTTATAGGTCTGTCATTACATATCTTCATGAAAACGAATTCAAAAATCCTTCGATTTTATTGAAACTTTTGTACAGAAATACAGAAATTGAGTAAATGAGTAATACTTTTGTACAGAAATTGAGTAAATGACTTAAATTTTAATTTTCGCAGCTTGGTTCGGGGTTCTAGTTATATTCGATTAAAAAAAACTCTAAGTCTTTACCTATCTAACTTCATGCGTTGAATTCACACCTTTTGATGTTCACTCTTCTTCCTCGATCTTTGCGTTGCACTTGAAGTGGCTAGGACGTCATCGAGTGAGACTGGAGAGAAAGAAAGAAGAGAATATAAGTCCACCAATCCAAGCATGATCAGCTTTCTTATTCAGGTTTTTAGCCTTACTTCGTTTATGCATCTCGACGATGGCGCGCATCGTTTAGAGCGCGCATGAAGCCGTGTCGGACGCATGATGTCACCAGTGGTGATATCACCGTCACTGATGTCATTCACTCTGTTATGCGCTACCATTTGCGTTTCACCTTCGACTGAAACTTCTTTTCTTTCTTCAGTTTTTCGAATTTCTTAGCCGATTGTTTTATTTCTCGAAATTGCTGTACTATTTCGTCCTAAGTCGCCACCTTTATCTCTCAACGCTGTTAGTATTGAATTATTTGTTGCGTTCAGTATGCGTTTAGTGTTGCATCTCAAAGTTTTTTATTGCCCATAAATATTCGAACTGCGATGTCATATTTATTTAATTATGTATTGTTTGTTCAGTATTTTTATAACGTCACGTACTGAAAATAAAAGGGAAGGCACAAACTACAGATCATGAAAACGTACCTCTTCTTAAATCCCTGAAAGTTGAAAATCACACTGCGTTTTACCATTCGACGAATAATGCACTAATTATTGAATAAAAATGAAACGATAAAGAGAAACGTTGGCACCTATTCGCCTAAAATTGTATGAAAAACAATTAGGTAGCCATCCAGAGGTGGTTTACATTTATCTATTGCTTTCATAAACTTTCTACTTTCGCTATTCTTAACGATGTCAAATTTTTATTCAGTATTGCATTTATTCTTCGAAAACTTACGAGTAGAGATTAGAGTTTAATTGTTTTTTAGTAGTTTTTGAGATTGGCGAGACCACTGTACTTTTCATATATGTATACAAATTTCAAGTCTTCTATGAATCTTTTCATTACGGGCTGATGACTAAAGACAATCCACATTCGTTTTTTTATGAAGTAACACTATTTTTCGTACGAAATCTGGCCGTAGTACTTTTTGCGCTCATTTGCTGGTTATCATCCGTACATAAATATAGAATATGCTCTAAACCCATTGTGACATCATTCGAGCTCATAAAGAGTTGTTTAAAGTTATTCTGATTGCGGACTGTACGCAATCGCAACGAGAATATGTGCTGTTGAATGTAAATTCAAAAGAATTTCCACAGATAAAAAATTTTTCATCCGATGACTAGGGGGTTTGTTTATATCTCTGTAAACTATAATTATGAAGATAATAGAGTTTGAAAGTGAATATTATGATTTCTACTTGAGTATATGTCTATTAGAAACGAAGGTGATCATCTGTGACAAAACAATTGTGTTCGCTATTCGAGAGACTTAATTACCAGATCTTCCATTGTGGCATGTATTAACTTGCGTTGATTTTCCATGGGCAGACTGCTGCAAGTACAGCGGGGAGCGCGTCCTGGTGCACTGCCAGGCGGGCATCTCGAGGTCGGCGACCATCGTCATCGCGTACCTCATGTACGCTAACCGAGAGCCCATGATCAGCGCCTACCAGACCCTCAAAGGCTTGAGGACTATCATCTCCCCCAACCTGAACTTCATGGGCCAGTTATTAGAGTGGGAGTCTTTCTTGAGGGCGAACAGCCTCGAGACGAATGAGCGTAAGCCATGCCATCAGTGCGAGTGGAAAATCCAGGACAGCACACCTCTCCCTACGGCGTGCCAGTTATGACCCCAGTGTGCTAGGGGATGTTATAATAACTGGGTCCTGTGCGATTCCGACCATCATCTACCCAAGCAAATTAATTGCCCTGTTTGTCTTCGAAAGCATTTCATAAACAAAAATAATAATAATAATAATAATAATAACAATAACGTTTCGCTTACGAAAAAGTCAAATGCACCGGAACAGAAGCCTATTCTCATTGAAGCTGATGCATTTGATAGCACAGAAGTTATGCCTTTCCGATGTAATTTGCCTGCTTTATTGTTGACTCCTCCTTCGCCTTCTCCGTCATGGAATGAGAATGAATGTTGTGACACAGACAGTGCTCCTTCAGAACCCCCGACGCAAAAATCTGATTCTGTGTGCAGTATAACATTAAGAAGTTCGGTTCCGTTACGTGCATTGTCACCACCTACATCTCCTGGACTGAAGTTGCCTACAATTCCGTGCTTTAGACTTGAAGCCTTGACTAAATGTAGTCGTGGCTCTGATCCGGATCCAATTTCCACCGGTAGTGTTGCGTCGAATTCCTCCGGTAGCCTTCCAGAATTAACAAACCTAAATGCGTGTGATGTAAGGAGCAGAGATGTTCCGGACACGTTGATAAGTTATCCCCCTGACAGAAGCTTGGCATCCACTACTAATTTCAAAAACTGTGAGTATCGTGAAGACACCTCAACAGCCCTAGAGGTGCCTGCCGGGGTGATGTACCGTCGCAGCGTTAGTGCACCGAACGAGGACCAAGGTGATGACTGTTCCACTGGTGGGAGCAGTAGTAATGTTTGCTGGAAAACTCTCAAGGGAGAATACAAAATGGATGTCATTGATCATCTTGTGAAAATTCAAGAGAAGCTCAACTCGGGTGGCATCTCGGTGAAGCGCAAATTTAACGAGCCAGACATAAAACTTTCTGAAATGGCCGTTGAGCGTAGTTATCTAAATCTATATGAGAGCTTCAGCAAGGAGAATTCTGATACACAGTGCATTTCGAGTACACGTTTTGAAAAGTCTTGGCCTACTTCCAAATCCAAGTCTGCAATGGAAATGTCCGAAGAAGCATCGACGAGTGTTTGCTGTGAGTTCCCAGCTGAAAATTTCCATGATGTACGCGAAACGCCAGATGTTATCAATGAGGCCTCTTCGTCTGCAAATGTGTCGCTCAAAAGGCCACATGACTATGATAGCTCTCTTGAGTCTCAGCTTCCTATGCAGTCAGTTGTAGAAAAGCGACCTCGCTTCGTAAGATCGTAGTTCTTGACGTTGATGCTCTAAGAATTTGAATTCATCGCATCCCATGATCATAATCTTCTTGAAGCTTACCTCACATATCGATTTTGCTGTGAGAATTAGGAATGCATTCTCAAGCCTTGATTTTCGCTTGACGAAGACTTGTTTCCATGTCTGATATAAAATTACGCACCTAATGTATTGATGCACTTCTTGTGACCCATAATTTAGTTTTTGGATCGTGGCATTACTATATCCGTTTCAATGAGGCTGATACTTAAGATCCTGTAAGTCATAGTTTTATTAGTTGTTGTTTGTATATATTGGCGATCTCGGTCATTTGTTTTTCCCATTTATGACCGTTTTCATTATCAGTGTAACTTATCTCGGATGACTACAAGCAGCCATAAAGACAGGAGTAAGTTCTGATGTACTTAACATAGTTGGGACTATTGTTTATAAAAACTTTACAGCATTTATCATTTTCCGTATCAGTACAGCAGCTTCATAATTTCATGGAAGTTGCTTCAAACCTCAAAATCTCCAGCTTGTATTTATTTGTTTTCAGTTTATTATATAAATTACGATGACTGGCGACTCAGGTTCTTGTGCGCATTAGCTCCTGATTTGTCTACTTTTTCATCCTTTGTATTTTGAAGTAGCTGGTAGTTTATTATTTACTACTTCTGTTTATGATGAACCTCATAAGTAAAATTAATTTTCTAAAGCAGCTAAACATATTATGTATAGAACTACAGCTGAATTGCCAAATCTTGTGGAGGTTAGAGATAGTTATTCTTCCCCTTTTGATTTATTAACATTTTATTCTTTATCTTCATGCATTGCTTCATTGAACATCTTGCCTTTCTGGTCAGTGACTATAGTGCCTTCCACCAGTACTCTACCTTTACCGTAGCGGCGTGTATGCACTATAAATTACGTAGAATTCGTAGGTCAGTAACGCATTAATTGATCTTTCATTCAGCGAAGCTTTATGATCTGATACGCATGAGGCTATTTTCTCACGAAGATTTGAGCCGTTCAAAGATGGAGATTACCGTCTTGAATCAGGTTTCTGGAATTAATTTATTTATACCTAACTAGAGACTGAATGTTATAATTTGTATTGAAATAGAAAATAGCATTTGTCTTCGTGTATTTTCCGAATTACGCACGCGAAATTGGCCTGATTGATCTTTAGGGAGCATAGTTTTGCTCGATATTTCATATTATTGTTGAATATCTTAATTCAATGAGGTAAAAAGTACCTGTGTTCGTAGGTAGAAATAATCCTCTTTTCTTTTGTCTGCCGCATTTCAAGTGCAGATAGTGTATTTTTCGACGTCTGAGCATCAAAGTATAAGCAAAATGCTTCGCTAACGTTACTCCACCTGGCATTGGTAAATTTTTGTGCCATCTTTATTTCTTAAGTGGGCCTGCACAGTGGTATTTTGTGCAGCATTCAAGTGTAAATATGTATCTCAGCAGAAAGTGAGCTTCTAAGTCATCTTGTCAACCTCATGCGCAGTTCAACTTTCTTTCGAGAGACTCCTCAATGACCAGGTCACGCAAATTGGACTAACCGGTCGAGATGCGGCTCTTCTAGGGTTAAATGAAAATATTAAAATTTTAAGGTTAACGAGAATGAAATCTCATGATTAGTCATATGAATTAGAATAGAGTTTAAGCGTCTCAGGTTTAGATCTACCATCGTCATTTAATTTAGAGTTTTGCTACTGTATAATCTTATGAAGCTCCAAATGTTGCTTTTAATGAATAGAGTGAAATGGAATCCCGTGTCTCGAATGTTGATTTCGCCGCTGTTTATTTGCAATGGTGTTAATAATGTTCTGTGATTATAAATTTCTTCAAGAAAGTTCATGAGACTTGCAGCTAATGAAAGTGATTTCAAATTATTCTGAGCTTTCGTTTTTTTGCTCATTTTTTTCGCTTATTCCGTCCCTCTCAATGCGTATTCATATTTATTCATCACATTTTCATTTTAAAATGTAACAGCTGACTGATATGCACGTGCCAATAATTAGTCCTTTAGTTAACATGTTACTTACTTGAATTTTCTGTAAACCTTACTTAGTTCCAAGGCTGCAGGCAGAACAACATTGAGACTATTCAACATTGTATCATCGTCGCTATTGCTCGTCTTGCGAGATATTTCCTTAATTTCGTTGTCTCATTGCCTAAACTTGAAATATTTAGGTCTAAGGAGCAGTTAGGCCATTAGGTGACGCCGCCATGGCCAACCGTAAGTTCTCTCGCGTTTGTCTATGTAAGGATCGGAACATCGCTGCTTGAAAATTTCTTGACGAGTGAACTAGTCTAGTCTGATTTCCAAGTTAGTGTAGATGGAGCGAGTGATTTTATTAAGAACAATATTTATTGTGAAGTGTATAAAACTTTCATTAGGTTTCAAGTATTTATTAATAAAAAAGGACTTGAGCAGTAAAGTGCTCGAGAAACAACATAAACTTTCATTTATTATAATGAGTTTCTCTGTCCTAAACCCTGAGAAAGCAAACGAGCGTAATGACAGTCTCTCAGCTGCGAGACGTAATTGATTTAAAAAATTATATCTTGGCCCAAGTCGAGAAAATGAAGACGAATTTTTTCAACAGCGAAACGAGGATTTCATTGATAATTATACTGAAATACAAATTCAGCATTTACGCTAACACAAACTTTGTTGAGATATCGTTAATAAAAAGACTGGCACCCTAGGAAGGGCATTGCTAGGTTGCCGCACGAAAGGCCTTCGGGACTTCTATTTTTCGACCCCCCCTTGCTTCATTCAATTGTCATACCTTCTTCGTTATCACTTTCAGGTATTTTTTCTTCTACCCTTAAAAGCCGTTTCTATACACAGGGCATCTCTGTGTGGGAGCACACCTCCGGCATTGAATCCCCGTTTTCCAGAAGTCCATACTAAATTCTTTGCGCCCTCTCGGAATCATCAGTATTGTGGTGAGTGAGCCATAACTAAATTATACAATAATCATTACTGGAATTACTGCAGACATACACAAACCAAATTCTATCAATGCAAGGATAACCTATTGCAATTCGGAAATGACATACAAGATAAGCGGACCAAAAGTTTGCTTTCAAGTTTCAGGAATGTGTAGGGAAAAGATCGACACCGATGCGAACACAAAGTTGTAGGCGTGAACAAAATCACGGAAATGAAGGTAACCTCGCATCGCGTGCAATGAACAATATTTGGCATCACTTAGCAATGACTAGATAAAAAATATGACATTCAACGAAAAGTGGATTGAAAGCATGAAATTCGAATAAACTTGAGAACTCCTGTTGTAGTGATCTCTCAGTCATTTTACAATTTACTCAATTTTTCGTCAGTGAGAAGCCAAATTCCCGACTGGTTGGAAAAAGCGACTCCTGACTCAATGTGAGAACGCCTTCTTTGAGAAAGAAAACAGATACTATGCTTGCGAAAGAAAAGTTCGACGCCATTAAGCACATTTCCCCAAACACTTGATTATTTTCAATCATCCTATACTTACTAGTAATACTGACACTATAATTTCATCAGAGACAAGCATCACTACAGACCAATTCCACTAGCACCATAGAAGAAGACACACAGAAATGAGCAAATGCAGGTTGATTTCGACAACTTTACATGTATTTCGCATTTTAAAGCGCTGATAGAACAAGGAGCATCTACGCGATTGCTGCCAGTTAAGTTACCAACACACTACTTCCACATTTTGGCACTGAGATAAGTTCTAAAACGTTAGAGCATAAAATTTACTAACAATTAGGGAAATATAAAATTCTGGGCAACAATCGATGCTCATGAATAGCTATCGAGAATGATCTACGGTCGTTATCAAGTCTGTGTCAAACGGTAGAGCAGAATGACGCGCAGATTACAAGAGTAGCACGATCTGAGTACACGAACTACAACGGCAGAAAATTGGCCAACGCTACTCGACTAACACTGCGCTAATTAACAACACCAGCTAATCAACAGAATATCAATCAGCTAATCAAGCAGAGCCCTTTCCTGCAGGACTTATATAACTTAAAAATACAAAAAGATGAGGAAATCCCAAAGAAAGCACTTTAAATGTCGTGTGTGTTTATCATACCGTAATTTCTCTTTCCCAATATGAATACGACAATGCTCGGTGTTTGACGTAAGCAGCAAGTTCATCCATCTCACTTATTCAGACTCTGAACAGAAATAATTTAATCATTATATTCACGGTTTAACCTCCGTTTCTGCTCACTTAGGCGAAATTTCACACTATCACAGAAACTTCAGTGAAGTTCAAATCTAAGTGGCATCCACAAATGCTCAAAATGGCGTTTGTATCTCGATGAAACGGAAAGACGACATACAAATAAAGAATAATTACGAAAACACTCGTGTAGAAAGTCGGTTGCACGGTACGCTGGTTCTCCTACGAGAAAGAGTAAGAATAAAAAATAAAGCCTATCTTACCATGGATTTGAACCCACAACAAACTCCGGCAACAAGTATTGCTGAATTTGTGGTAGGCAGCTAGGGTTGCCAATGGGAAGCACTGGTTCCCTGAAGTACACTTAAGGACAGACACTAAAAACACACAGCTCTTACCCCCGAAGAGCGCTAGGTCTCCGAGGATTTTGGTTGGGGAGAATCCCCTTGGGCTGGGGAGAATAGAAAGTTTGAAGCTTCAGAGTTAACAATGAATACTGCACTTCAGCATCATATCAAAAGCGCATCATTACTAATATTTTACAAATTCAAGAAGCTCAAATAACTCAAATCGGAATTGGGTTGCTGTCGCACTGGGCTAGCCCGATACTAAAATTTCCTTCCATGAAAGAGGAAAAGAGGAGGAACAGAGAAGAATTTAATCGAATCATGATGCTAAATGTACAAAAAATTCCTACAGCGGCTTCTGCTGCTAAAGTGGATCGCAGATCGCGTTCATGATAAGCATCCTGTTCCCGTGACACCGACAGACAAACTGTTTTCTTTTCTTACTGATTGCACCGAGAAGTACAAAACCAGTCACTTACTCTTGTAAAACTGTATCATCGAGATTTCAAACTAAAATGTTTCTTAACTAAATAATAAAAATGAATTCTTTGATATAGAGTTGCTCACACAAATAAAAGCTGACAATGAGCTACACGAAGGGTAACGTCAACTAACACTACCGACTAGTAAAATTGACTTTATCGAGATAACAATTATATGCAACGTGAAAAAGCATTCCAATACAATAAGAAAGATTTCACATTCTCTAAATGTTGGAATTATTACGAGAATTACGGTCTACAAAAAAATACTTGCATTTCTCTAAAGAAACGCCTGGAATGTGAGCTATGTAGCTACAACACGATGCTAGCAACTTCTAGTACTTCTTTCCACCAAGCTCCTGGAGACATGAAATAAGACCCACCTAAGTAATTCATTTAAAGGGTGCATCGACAAACTCAAATTAACACGTTGACTGCATATTGGGGCATAACAGTAAGGTAAAGTATAAATATGCTATTACATATTCACACTTCTTAGGAATGATAAAATTTTTCTTCGAGCAGAAACGTGGTTTTTTAAACCCTACTACTTACAACCTTACTCAACTTGAGACCACTGGACGAGCATGTGCGTCCAGCGGCAGCGAACGTATCAGGTCAAATGACAAGAAAGTAAAGTAGACATAAACAAGTGTCTTGAGGCAAACTAAGGGTGTCACTTTCTGAATTCAGGCAAAACATTGCCCTGTGGCCTGCGGTTTAAATGGCACATGTTACAACTAGCTAATTTTGGACAGTGAAGTCGTCCGAGGACGTTTATCAATGATACGCTAATTGTTAGGAACTATTGGGCAATACTCCCAACACATACACTAATTCTTCCGTTGGTGCTCAGTTTCCCTTTAAAATCCCAAGAAGTGAAGTATAAGGAAAGTTCAAGACATTCTTGATTGTGTTGAACTGCAAAATGACGCAGATGTCAAAAAGTTGAAACTCTTAGGGGAGCCGAAGCAAACTTTTAAAATTCATTCGGCTGGCTAACAACACTAAAGTACTCTTGCTGCTTTCTATTTATTTTTGTGATTTTTCTCATTTTGTGGTAGTTGCTAGTCTGATGTAACCCTGCACGCACATGACACCCGGGCATTCGGAGTTAGTACCCTCAACGCAGCAGGGCTTATATCCAAATTTAAGTCAACTTACTTTGGTAACCGTTCCTTTCTTTGCGAAGAGAAGGGTTGACTCTTACTTTTGTGAATTGATTTCTTGAAAATATTGCACATCCATAATATATACATACCTCACAGTTGAATTCAGTTGAATTAAAATTCAGTTGTATTGCGGCTACAATATTTACCCACTAGAATTATTTGGAGACCGAAGCACTGGTAAAAAAAAATATAATACAGAGCCTGGAATCACTGTAGGAATAGAATTTAACTTGTCACATTAGACTCATTAAATTTTCGTCAAGAACTGAAGCTAGTTACAAACGCGATCATTAATTCGTACAGCAACATGAGATTTGAATCTTACAACCTCAACGACTTCTAGGTCAGGATTCTCCAAAAATTCGGGGCTTACGAGCGTGACGCTGCACGACCTATCTAGGAGGACTAAGCATCTCTGGATATATGCTTCTTTCTGTCTATCTTGGGCGCAATGAGGTCACGACGCGGGATGGCGGCCAGGATCTTGTTACCATCCTCCTTGTTGCTGTTGCCGACGTTGCTCTGACAGTCGCACCAAGGAGTCTCCTTCTCGTCGCACTGCAGAGCCACGTTCAGCACCGTCACATGAGCTCCCTCTATACTCATCTGCACGGGGATAGTTAACTAGCAGGTCACAAACGTATACAACATGCCCATTAATTACACCTAACGCAAGGAAAACTGGGGTTAGTTCGTGCCCTGTTTCGAGCCCAAAGTGAACCTCACTACGAGCGAGAGTGTGAGAACGAGCTCAGGAACCTTGAATACGCACATAGTCTGAGCAACGACAGTAACCAAGGGAGTTCATTCCTCACAGTCAACCAATGCAAAAGGTATTATGCCAACCCAATATTATTTGCCAAGAAAACCAGTGCAAAAAACAAGCACTCCACGCTTATAGAACGTGGATTCTTCTGTACTTGAAGCTCAATTAAAAATGCATGCGTCTCTTCCTCGATGAAAAATTTCCAAGAAGGATCCACTGTATAATAATATAGAGTTGTTGCTTGCTTGGTTGGTCTCTCTGTCGCGCTCTTAGGGAGACTTAGTGACCGTATCTGTGATACGAGTTTCACCAGTGCACAAGTTTAAGAATATTTAATTACGGGCGCTATTAGGTTAGATATATTTGTTTCTCATCCACATGGATATTTGAAGAAAAAATCTAATCTTGTTATTTTTCACGGTCCGTGTACGCTGGTTTGATTATATTACATTAGATCATAAGTTAATTTGAGTCTCCCTAACTACAACAAAAATGTTCCAAAGAAAGGAATGATAAAGGCACCATTTAGTATTGAATTAAGGGGAGCACATCAAGATTTCAGTTTTTTCATCCGATTCGTTTGAAAATTGGCCAGTATATGTATTTGTTGAAAGTAAACTTTTTTTTTACTAATGTAACTTTTTCGATTCAGGCCTTATTTATGTTGAAAAATACGAAAAATTAGTTTTTTGGTACATTTTTATGGATATTTCAAAAGAATAGGTCATTGAATTTTTATACTAGAACAACACCAAAGACAGTTTTAGAATCCTTGGAACATTTTTAACAAAAGTACGGTAGTAAATTATCTATTTTTAACTTTTCGTTTTTTTATGAGATGTTTGGTCACCAACTAAAATCTACACTAATTTTAGGTTTTGAGCATGATAAAAAAAAATTATTGGTACAATTGGGAAATTTTCTACCGTACCTTTGTTAGAAATGTTCCAAGGATTCTAAAACTGTCTTTGGTTTTGTTCTAGCATAAAAACTCACTGACTTCTATTCTTTTAAATGTTGACAAATATGGGTTTTTTAGTAATAAGGCCGTAGATGGATAGTCCGTAATAAAAAAACTTGTTTTAATTGAACTAAAAGAAGGCCTACCAACTCTCAGCTCGGGACCACACGAAAAATATGTGAGAGGAAAATGTGAAACTAAAGAAAAATGAGACAATGAAAGTTCCCGAGTAACTGCGCACAAGTCTTTGATCAGACCCACTTCAGACTCGAATGTTTTAATGGTGGAATCGTGAAAATAAAAATTTATACTTATACAAAATGTTTGACTGGAACTTTTGACTACTGAATACGTCGTTTCTGAATACCCAGAGAAGCTTAAAATTATCCTGAGGATGATCAAATCCTCATGATATGTTGAAAAGGAAAAGAGCAGACTACCGACCAGTTCTGTACATTTGTCATGGTGGTTTGTCGCTCCAAAGAGAGAAAGCCATAAATAAACTTGAATGAAGTCAAAATATTGATCAAAAAATGTCGACAGTCCATGGACTGAAAGAGGACCATTATCATATTGACATTGTTATTATTACAACGTAAATGAAGATATTAAAATGCCATACAATGATATATCGAAATTGCTTGCAGCATTTTGCATGGTCCGAGCTATTTTTTAGGTCCTAATTTTTATAATATTTTACAACCGCACAGGTTGTAAAATTTCTCAAGATACATTAGAATTTAATTTCTCTACAGACGCCATCCAAGAGCTAGTTATAGCTGGGAAATTGAGCAAATATCTTGATTCTTTTCAAGTGTGAGATATTAGTAGTAGTAGTAGTAACATAGGTTTGCTAGCGCTTCAGTTATTCAAACTATATCGCACCGTAGGTCACATAATTTAATCAGTATCCGGCTTCTGATTTACCACGTAAGATGAACATCAACATTATACGAACGTCAAAAATTATATGTTCGTAATTATAATTACAACTCAAGATTATAATTGTCTCCCCACTGAAATCTCGTACATACTACAGTACATTCGAACACACTGGGCAGCCAAACCCTGTAGGGGGTTTCAGCTGCCCACCCATTATGGCCGGACGCCTTACCCACGCTGAAACCCCCCGAGGTACCAACGCAGCGCGCCCGGCCATATTGCAGTTTCTTCATCTACAATTTTCCAATACGATATCACGCTTGGCTACAGTGCATTACTGCGTGGCTTCCTGTCAAATCTCAGAAAATAGTTTGCACCTCTCCAGGAACAGCTGCAACGCTGCTGCGTTAAAGCGTGAGCGCTCGTTTTCCCTGAGTATTCCAATCAAATCCTCCGCAGCCACGAAGATTTGGGAAACACACACATTGCGTATAGCAGAGTATCTTGGACACTCAGCAAGAAAATGCACGACAGTCAGAGGAACAAGGCACCGTTCGCATTGCGGCTGCGGCTGTCGCTCCATGAGGTGGCCGTGCATTATGCGAGTATGGCCGATGCGGAGGCGGGAGAGTATCACCTCCATTCGACGAGCACGGCAGCTAGATGATGACCACTCTCGGACAGTGGGCTTAATGTTTCTCAATTTATTGTCAGTTGAGGCCGTCCAGTTTTGCTGCCACAGATCCTTCACCGCCGCCTTGATGCGAGGATAATAATCACGGGAAGAGACCATCAAATTTAGTGTTCTCTCACTTGACCCAGCAGCTTGCTTAGCTTCCCGGTCCGCCCTCTCATTGCCGGATATCCCCACATGCGCGGGCACCCAGCATACCTCGACACTCTTCTGTTCATTTACGAACTGTGCCAGTTTTGTGACGATCTCCGCAATAATGGGGTGGGTGCTGTTGTACATTTGAGCAGCATCTATTACACTTTTCGAGTCTACGAACATGGTGAAAGAGTGATATGCGTGCTCCTCAATCAGCTGTAGCGCTTGCATCACACCATACAGCTCCGCCTCCTAGCCCTCACCAATTCCCCGGACACAGCGGCGCAGCCCACAGCATCTCCTGTCTTTGAGCCGTTCGTATAAATCTTCACAGAGTTTGCATGTTTCTCCAGTATATGCTCCATGAAAATTCTCTTCAGGATGTTAGCCGGCATCGAATCCTTTTTAGGCATTCGACATCCAGGGCAGAAACTTTCCACAGGGACACGCCATGTCGGAGAGCAGTCAAAAAGCACAGGTTGCACTCTCATGGGTCCCAGCTGCATGGCGGCCGTCAGCTCAGGATAGTTTAGTGATGATGGCAGACAATATGGGAAAGGCAGATGTCGCCCGGAAGGCGCGTGTACGCTTCTCCATGTAGGAGACAGAGGCAGCTGATCTAGGCGGGCCAGGTACTGTAGGCTCAGTTGCACACGGCGGAGCCAAAGTGGGGGTTCTCCACTCTCCACACACAAACTAGCCGACGGGGAGGTCCGAAAGGCGCCAGTGCAAAGCCTTATGGCCGTGTGGTGCACCAGGTCTAGCGCTGATAACAAAGTTTCCCTTGCACACTGGTATATAGTGCAACCATAGTCTAGCTTACTTCTGATCAGGGTTTTGTATAGGCGCAGCAACGTTACACGGTCAGCTCCCCACGCCAGTCCTGATACACATTTCAATAGGTTCATTCGCCTATTGCAGTCAGACTTCAGCGCGGCCAGGTGGGGTTTCCACGATAGCTTGTCGTCAATAGTCAGACCCAGAAATTTAGCACTATGAGCAAAGCTTATCGGTACTCCCCGGAGAAGTAGCTGTGGAGGGTCACGTTGGCCGCGTCCCTGAAAGTGCAGGGCTACAGTTTTCCCAGTGGAGAAAACGAGGCCATTTTCCGTCGCCCAGTCATTCACACCGTTGATTGCCAACTGCACTCGGCGGGACAGTGCCGGTAAATACGCTGATGAAGAGTAGATCATGAAGTCATCGACGTACAATGACGACGAGACATCGGCTGGCAGTGTGGAGGTGATGTCATTTACGGCCAGAGAGAAGAGGGTACAGCTCAGCACAATACCCTGGGGTAGACCCTCCTGCTGGGTTTGCCAAGGCGACAATATGGTTCCCACTTTTACACGAAAACTTCTCTCCTGGAGGAACTGCTGGACAAAGAAGGCCAAATTGCCCCGAAGGCCACATCCATAAACACGTTGGAGGAGCCCATGTCTCCAAACGGTATCATAGGCTTTGTGCAGGTCAAAAAAGACACATAAGCTCTGCTCGCCGGCCGCTATATTTTGGACCAGATGACTCTGCAGTCTCACGACTGCATCCGTGGTCCCCCGAAGCTGCCTGAAGCCAAACTGGGCAGGATTCACGATTTCCTCCGCTTCCAGCCATCGGACAAGGCGAATGTTTACGACCCTCTCCAACAGCTTGCACACACAACTCGTTAGGGCGATCGGTCGGTAGCTGTCTGTACGGGTGGCCAGTTTCTGGGGTTTGGCAAAGGCAAGGACTGTTGCAGTGCGCCAATCCTTTGGAAATACACGTGTGATCCAGACCTTATTGAATATATGAAGTAGCTGGCGTAAGGCTGTTGAATGCATCCTCTTGAGCATCTGATAATGAATCCCATCAGGGCCTGGTGCAGTGTTCTTGCAAGTTCTTAAGGTGCGGTAGATTTCAAGAAAGGTGATAGGCTTGTTGTACGAAAAGACTGCTTCTGTTGCAAAGTCCGGTTCATTTTGTTCTCTTTGGTATTTTTGTGCTCGAAAAGCAGGTGGGTATTGAGCTTCGCTACTATTGTGCGCGAAGCTATCAGCCAGCGCCGCCGCCGCCACCCGCCGAGGATCCGCCGTGAGTATGCCGTTCAACTCCAGACAGGGCCTGCCACAGCTATATTTTCCTTTCATCTTATCCACACGTTGCCAAATTTTGGTCATAGGCGTATCGGAATTTAGGTTGCTAACATATTTACGCCACGAGCTCCGCCTAGCAGCGTCTTTGATGAATTGGGCCTTGGCTCTCGCTCGCTTGTACGCAATCAAATCCGCTAGCTCGCTGGTACGCCTAGAGCGTCTCAGGGCTTGCCGCCGCTCAAAGTTTGCCACAGCGCAGTCATTGTTCCACCAAGGGACACGGTACTTTAGTGCACCACCGCGTGACATCGGGTTAGCAGCACTAGCAGCATTCTTGAGGTTACCGTTAAATCGTTTCAACATATCGTCAACTTCCAGCAGATCATTCATTTCTTCCATCTGGGGTAGGGCTTCAAAAGTATTCCAGTTGGCACGCTTCATGCAGTATCGAGGTTCCACTGGCTCTGGAGCAAACCCCCTCACTTCCATAACAATGTGGAAGTGGTCACTGCCATGAGTATCATCCAGCACGCTCCACAGAATATCGGGGAACATATCTGGAGTGCTGAAACTGAGGTCAATGGCGGAGGTCGTCCCTGTTTGGACGTGAAAGTGAGTGGCGATCCCAGTGTTAAGCAAGCAGAAATTGGATCTCGTAATGAACTGGTTGATGAGCCTACCATGCTGGTCGCTTTGGGCGTTGCCCCAAGCCACGTGCTTCGCGTTGAGATCGCCTACCATAAAAGAGGGCCCTGGCAATTGAGTACTGATATTCTCGAACTCCTGCAATGAGAAAGGTTCAGCTGGGGAGATATACATGTTACAAATGGTGGTCATTTTCTTGTTGAACCAAAAACGGATGGCCATTGCCTGGATCTGGGTGTTCATTGGCACTTTGGAGTAACCCAAGTCCTTCCTTAAAAGAACAGCTAGTCCAGATCCAGGGACAGGATTTGGTACGTGAGAGAAAGTTTCTATGTTATAGTTGGCTGGTCTAGCATAGTCTCTTGGAGACATATGCACAGTGGTTGTTGTTGCTGGATGATGGTCAGCAGGTCACCGTAGTTCCTACGGTATCCTCTACAATTCCACTGTAAAACACTCTGTGTCATGTTCCTTTCCCTGGAGGTTGCTCTTTAGGATCGGGCGGTCTTTGACTTGATGGTGATTTGGTTGGTGCTGGTCTCTCCCCCCACGCGTGCAAGGGCACTGTTGGGAGAGGTTTTGGAATAACCTTTGCTGCTAAAGATCACACTCGTGTGAAGTCAGGCGCAGTCTCTTCTGGCACTCTTCCTACGCGGTCCAATGAACGCACGCGCTGTGCCACCGAGGGTTCCGGCTTTCTCACACTTCTGCGGCTCTCGTGAATAGTCCTTACATCTTGGGGAGGTGGCATCTCGGACTGTTTGTTCGTACTGTAGGGGGTCGCAGGCTCCTCGTCTATTCGACGGGCCACTTCTTTCGATGCTTCACCATGGCCATGGGTCAAGCCGGCATTCGCCTGGGCTTCCGCGTGCGTATCACCACGACGCTTTTCTGACTTAGCTTGGCGCCTCTTACTATCAGATGCTACAGTTTTCGCAGTCCTAGCCACCTTTGTCATGGCACCACCAACGGGTGGCGATCTCACACTCGGTATGCGTTTCCGCGATACCGAGGAGACTGCCGAAGTCAGACACACAGAGACTGGGAGGTCTGCTTGAGCACAACGTGACACATCCGGAAGATCGCTCCGCTCAGGTCTATCAGCAGGTCGGGGTCCAGCAGCGAGAGTACGGCGTGCAACACGCGCGGCATCAGCACCTGCGGTGGGGTCCCGACTAGCAACACTGGGGGCTCCTGTCACTGCCGGGTGCACAGGCACAACAAAGCTAGGTCTCCTTGGAGGGGCCCGCACTGCAGTGGCATAGGACGTCTCTGATCTGACGTACCTGCTGCTCACAGCACGCTTAGCTTCCCCGTAGCTTATTCTCTGCGATGTTTGCGCGGCCAACACCTCTTCTTCCATTTGGAAGTAAAAACATTCTTTAGAGCCAGCAGGGTGTTATTTATCGCAGTTAGCACATCTCGGGGGCTTATCACAGGGCAGTTCGTGCTGGTCCTCGGCACAATTTGGGCATGCTCCTCTTAAGGATTGACACGTCTTAGCGCCATGCCCATACTGTTGGCACTTATAGCAGCGTTGCGGCCTTGGAACGTACTGTGGCACGTTACACCTCGTCCATCCTATGTTCACATGTGGCGGCAGGGAACATCGGTCAAAGGTCAGGATGTAGACAGAAGTGGGCACCAGGGCACCATTAACGTTTTTCTTGGTTCGGTACAGCGCCTTCACTTCATACTGCCGCAATTCTTCCAGGAGGCGCTCATCAGCACAACCAGGATAATTGGCGTAGTAGATCGTTCCTTTGCTCTCATTGAGACTTCCATGTGGGGACACTTCCACACCCACGCCAGCCAGATGGCGAATGCTCAATATGTTGCGGCTCTGCTCAGAGTTACAGGCCACCACCGCGAGTCTCTGTGATCTTGGCGGGTCTACCTCCCAGCCCACGACACAGGTCTCGGTTTGCTATGATCACATCGATGTGAGTCAGAGGTGAGCCGTCAGTAGCTTTAATGTTGAAGAATCTTTTGTATTCTGTTGGCAAAATTGGCTCCACCAGGTCGGAGGGCGCGGTTTCCTCAAGAAGATGCAGTCTTCTGCCACTACGTCGCCCACGGCCTGGCCTGTTTGGCTGACGTTCAGGACCCTAAGGTTCAAGAATTAGTTCTGTATCTTTGTTTTGTCCGCGATCTGTTTCCTCACCCACGGGTTGGTGTGGCGGTGGTTGCAGAGGCGGCTCTTGAGAGGAAGAAGCAGGTACGGTGTCCTTATTAGGTATCCGGGTCGTCAACGGGGGGTGAGCAGCCAGAATTGTATTGGTGGAAGCAAGCACATTGCTTTAGGTCTCTCTTGTCAAGGAGGGTCTCCCCTCCCCTATCCAGGCTGGCTCAGGCCGGAAAAGAGACCCCCGAGCAGTCAGTAGCCATTTGATATATCATCTATACTTGAGGCGGGCACACACTGACCAATAGGGGGTGAATACCCCCTCCCACCGTCAACCTCGGCCCGTGGCAGCCCCTTGTTTGCTCGGGATAACGGGGGCTTTATCACCCGTAACTGCCGGGGTCCGGTTTTATTTACATGGGGGGCCTTCCCATGGCCCCCCATTTTGTCTGGCTGCTCCGAGTGAGCCTGTCTGCCACGGTTGTACCCACCAGGACCGAGGTCCCGACAGCATAGCCTCACTCCTCACAACACACAAACCCTCCCACCAGAATAAGGTAAGGAGGCGTTGGGAGGGGTTTCAAGTGTAAATAGTTTGATTCCATTTTCAGTTGCACTTACAATGTCATTAACTTGTAGAAAGTTGAGTCAAATGAACATAGTTTTGGATAAAAATTTCTGTAGTCCTCCTTTTTCAAAAATTTCTCGCCTCTTCATCACGAACCAAGTTTATTATTTCTTCAGTAAAAAGCTTCCTGAAAGCAGAAACGCGTTAGTAATCGTTAAAAATTGTACGGGATTATTACCAAGCAAAAACTCAGACAAGCCAATTACACACGCTCCAGGTCTTACCTTCCTGCGGCTCATGAGGTAGTAGTTGAGAGTATTTAGGCCGGTCCGGCGGTCCCGTCGTCTCGTCAGGAGATGCTGGTCGTAGCAGCGGATTTCGTCGCGGTGCCGCACCTTCCTGTCGTGGATGTGCCTGTAACCCAGATTATATTAGATCACATGTTAGTTTGAGCCTCCCTTACCGCTATAAAAAAGAAGGAACCATTTAGAATGGAGATAAGGGAATGTGGAATCGATGCAGATTGTTTGATTAAATATAAGAAAGTTTTAGGCTCCCTTTACCACAACAAAGATGTTCAAAGAGAGGAAGGATGAAGGCATCATTTAGTATGGAGTTAACCCGTCGCCACATCCTGGACTCTTAGAAGGTCGGCAAAGCTAGTACATGTTTCACATCAGCAAACCTAGGGTTGCCATAAATGGTCTTAAGCGTCTCGTTGAGCGCTATTCATTGGTGTAAGGTAAAATTAGGTGGGGGTAATAGGGGAGGAGAGGTGACAAGCTCAAATCTGTATGAATTCTTCTGCTCAGTCTGGAGTGTAGCTACCAGCGCTGCACAACCTCTTAGAAGGTCAGCAGTGTAGCGGAGGCATACCAGCACACACTCAGTCTCTTAGAAGGTTGCAATCATTTTTATTTTTTTATGTTTTTTATTCCAAAAATGGGAGTCCAAATCCACAGATTTACTCCTAGGCAAAAAATAATACCACCATTGTATTCGGGAGGGAAAGCTCTATGCATATCAAATTCTTTACAAGCAATGAAACTGCTTGATAACAGCCTATACACAGAATGAACTAAAAAATAAAACTATGTTTTACATATAATGCACATAACTCCGGAACTATTAGACCTGAAAAAAATATTCACATACCACAAGATTCAGCAACTCAGAATCTATGAAAATGCATCATAAAAAAACACATAAATGCAATAAATAAAAAATGGCCAGTGATTTTCTGATTTCTGTTTTCTTGTATTTTACCGAAATAAAAACTCAAATTTCGTAGATTTTTGTAGGGGTAGCAGCATTTTTTCCCCACTGACAGAAAGAGCAACTCTCTCTCTTTACAATGAACCCCCAATGAAACTTCTAACATGATTAATGAATGTACAGTAAGTTGCACAGTTGACCCATTTTCTTCAAACCTACCGGTAGGTCGACCATGTGGAGACGGGTTAAGGAAACATGGAATCTACGTACATGATGCATAAAAACAGTAAGCTAAGAAAGAAGTTCATGAAACAGGATAAAAGTCGAAGAAGAAAGTAATAGGTGCTGAAAAACAGGACAGTAGTGAACCGAGAAGATCAATAGGAGATCTTTTAACATAACAAAAAACACTTTATTTCGACAAAAAGAAGGCCTAGCTAACTCTCAGCTCGGGCCCTCACACATTTTCCCCCTGGGAGTGCTAATTCCCATAGATACAATAGTTGTGTCCTCCTGAGAGGTGCGCCTGTTATCCATTCATGTCGAGAAATTTAGTAATTCTTGCTGCTTTATGACGCTTAACGTTATATCTCCTCTGTTCTATAAAGTTGTCAATGAATTATTCATTAATTAATTCATCACCCAGCTATTTCTCAAACTTCACTTAGTAAAATATACTTTGATATTCACACTAATATGCACGTATGATCATTATGCATCAGGCAAAAATTAACTGATTAAGCATACTCAGAACTAAGATTAGTAAAAATTGAGTACTTTCGTAAAGATATATTCAAGTTTGCTAGTAGCAGAGGTACTGAATATAATTCTTAATAAATTCTCCATCAACGGATGGGCCAAGAGAATTTAGCGGTTAGGTAACACGTTGAGCGTATTGGTTCATATGGG
Source organism: Morinoia aosen (assembly GCA_030386875.1). Classification (NCBI taxonomy): domain Eukaryota; kingdom Metazoa; phylum Arthropoda; class Malacostraca; order Amphipoda; family Talitridae; genus Morinoia; species Morinoia aosen. The sequence goes on from CM059559.1 coordinate 28,274,968, forward strand.
TCCCAGTAGTACATATGCTTATTTACGTCCTGCTATAAACGATTAGCATTTGGATTATTGCACAATATTGTTTAAAAAAAAATCCAGTGTACAAGGTATCATATCATGCAGTTATATTTTTACACTTTTTAGAAAGGTAAAAAATGTATTTGAGCAGTGAAGTCAATTTTGTTATACTGCTTCTTCCAACTTAACCCTAACTTAACCGTAGCAACAGCACTAATGCAGTCAACGTGTTAAGGAAAGATTTAGAAAAATTATTCGTGTGATTTAGAGTTATTTGCCTCGGGAACTACCGTTGAAAAAAGGTTTGACTCGCAACAGATAACTAACGTTAAAACAGGTTATTTTGGAAAATAGGGTCAACATTTCAAATAATTTTCCGACATTCTAAACAATCACCCGGTAAAAAACAGATAAGCTCGGCTAAATTTCCAGGGTTTGTCCAGATGTAACAGAGAATGTATAGGTGCTTGCACTTAACACTGATAGTGAACGTGGTCCGTTTCTTCTTTACTTCTACACAGGTGCCGGCTTGTGATGAGTGTAAGACGACACGCTGCTTGGGTAGCAATTCGCGTATAGGCCACTCAACTCACTCCAGTTCTATTCATGCTACACAGTCTCTCAGGACGCTCATTTAGTAATAACTGAAACTCTACCTGCTCACATGAACAAGCCACTGAACCATGAGGCAGGCTTTCTTTGGCGATTATCCATTCAAGATTTCAACGCTTTTAGCAAAACGTCTACAGGACACAGAACAAACACGCAGGCATTCTCCCCATCAGGAGATCAGCAGATGAGCTCAAGCTCAAACACTCCCGCACTGCACCACTTACTCGCTTCAGATAACTTCTGGCGAAGTTTAGAAAAAGTACGCTAAGTATGCTGAACGAACACTATTCCTGAAGAAAAAGGCTACAATAACTACACACAAATGAATTCATTCAACCTGAGTGTATGAAAAGTTATTGACACAATGACAAGCATTGTCAGAGTACAAAACTTGATTGGAAATACTGTAAAGAATCTCAAGGAAAAAATAAAGTTAAACTACATCATAGAAGAAATGTAAGTTTGCAGAAAGAAAAAATTGCCGTTTCGAAATACATACTAGTAAATCACAACTTTTGCTGAGATTTTAATAGCTAATAATGCATTCAAAAAATTTGTAGTGTAAAGAAATTGAGTTAGTAACATTAAGAGGTGCACTACATAGTCATTTCTCATTGGTGTTTCTAATGACTTCTGAGGAGACCCTCGTGCAGCAGGCAGCCACCTGAAGCTGGAGGTGCCGGCGGAGAGGTTGCCGGGTCGCTGCACGGCCAGCTGCGCGTCCTTGAGGCGGGCGTGCAGCTCGTCGTCCTCCAGGCCCCAGCCCCAGTACATGTTGCTCAGCCCGTTCACCAACAGGAACTGCTCCCTGGAATTCAATGTGCTAGTACACTACCCCGAAATTATTCGTAATTGATGCTTTTTGGGAAATGCTGAAGCACACTGAAATACTTCACAGCCAAAAAGGGTGGGGGAAATCTACTCCAATATTTTCAATTTTTCACACTTGCAAAGGCATTCAAGTTAAACTCTGGTAATGAAGTTAAGAAAGCGGAAATATAAAGCAAAGACTAATCTACCCGGAAGGCAGGTTTTTTCTAACTCATTTTTTGAAGAAAAATACCAACGTCAAGAAGGTTAATTAAAGCTTCAATGATTGAAAGAAATGAGCTACGTTTTCTGAAAGTAATGCATTTTCTCAACACAATAACAGCTCTCTGAACATCGGTTGTAAAATCCCAGCAAGATACTTTTGAAGATTCAAACGATTATGTGACACAATTTACACTCTCATATCAGAACGATGGTTGAAAACAAGCTGGTGCACTCAGAGAGAAGACACCACATCACTTGTCCAGTCTAGTTACTTGCTGCCTTTTAGCAGTAATTCGGCCTTTATGAAAAACAGCAGCAAATTCATTGCATTTCGGACGATAGGGGTTCATTCTCAATGGTTTTTATGCACAACAGCGTAAATTTTAACGATGTTCTTCACAATGACATTACTTCACCTATTCTTCAAATCTTTGTACTTATTCCTTACATACACTGATAAAACAACAGTTTTACATTTCCTTTTTTAATCTACTTAGCTACTGTCAAAGTTTTCTCTTGCACATTCAAAAAATCAATGATAAAATTACATGAATAATTTTCTTTCCAATACGCACACTGACAGAGTTGAATGCAATTTTTTTTATTTTTTGTTAGAATGACGTCCTCTGACAGACCAGAGGGTCAATGAGCAGAATTCTTTTCACTTATGCTGAAGCTTGTTCCAATGTTGCTGGTACAGCCTTTCATTAGCACGTTGACTCCGAAGTGGTACATATGTGTACCACCGGGTAAATTGCTCATTTACATACCAGAATATACAAATAATATTTCAACTATTTTGCTACCTCTTACAAAATAAATTTTAGAGTATAAGGCAACATAGTATGATTCAATTGTATTCTTTACAGTTTTTAAAAAGGTTAAAAATGTATTAGTGCAGAAAAACCTGATTTCCAATACAATTCCTTCTAATCTAACCAAACTGACCGTAGCAACCGCACAATCCAAGTCAACGTGTTAAGTGCGTGTCTTGAGGTTCATTATTATGGGGCTGCTGTGAACTGCAATTGGTTCATCATTTGACGTTCAGAGGTGACGCTTTTCTAGGAGACTTCCTAAAGCCGAGTCACTTTCCTTGCAGTTATGTATTGTTAGACATGTAATTCAATTGGTTCAAGTCTGTCTACGAATTCGTCTTTGAACTGATTAATCCGCGTGGAGGCTAGAGAGTACGTAGTACAGAGAAATGATGGAATTAAGGAATTTTCAATCAGATTAGAGGTTAGTTTAAGCCTCTGTAAGCGCAACTAAGACGTTCCAAAGAGAAAAAGGCACCATTTAGTATGGAGTTTAGAGAACGCAGAATCTGTGAGCAAGGTGCATAGAAACAGTAAGCTGAGAAAGAAGTGCATGAAACAAGATAAAAGTTAAAGGAGACAGTAGTGGGAGCTGAAAAATTGGACAGCAGTGAACCGAAAAAAGATGGTCCATAACAAAACAAAAAAAAAAGAAACTAAAAAAAGGACCTCACATATTCCCCTGCTCTATTCCTCAACTTTTTGTCGTTATTTAAAGGTTTTACTTAAATTTTAATTACGTTGTGTAATGTGCATCAATTTTCACTTTTTGCTTTTCTGTTTAAAGGAAAGATACATTTACTGGCATGGGTTTAAGTTTCTTTAGTTTTTTTCCATTACCGTTTAAAATCAATAGTATCAAGACGCTATTGTTCCGGGCATATGAAATTAGTTCCACTTATTTATCACTGCATAATGAGCTCGCATTTCTTAAACTATTTTTTTTTTACAAGGGCTACCCGCTTCATTTACTCAGCAGATGTATTCGGCAATTGATTGAAACCAAATATAATTCTGCTACAATGCCGCCGACAGTAGAGGAAAAGAAACTGTATGTGTCGATGCCATTCTTTGGTTTTCAGTCCGATAAGCTGAAGAAGGAACTACGCTTTCTCACAATGAAATATTTTACGTGTTGACCTTCAGCTTATATTAGTGAACATTTTTAGAATCGGCACTCTGTTTTCATTTAAGGATAAACTACCTATGTCAATGCTCTCCTTTATTGTGTATGAATATTGTTGCCCATTGTGTGGGTCTGTGTATGTTGGTTCTACAACAAGCGCACTAAGATGTAGAGTATTTGAGCCTATTGGCAGGAGTTTCAGAACTGGCAATCCACTAAGTAAGCCACCTCACTCAGCTATACGAATTCATTCAGATTAGTGTAAATCTCCCGTTCTGCAGCAAGATTCATCCATCTTAAGTTCTGCTAACTCAGTCACTGATTTACGTATTATGGAATCACTTTTCATTAGCCACTTAAAACCCGATATAAACGATGTGCAGTCGTCACACCCCTCAAGAATAGCTTCTGTTTATCATTTTACCGTTATTTTTTGTGTAGTTTTTCTTCAATTTATGAATGTGTATTTTTCCGTGTATTTTTTCAGACATCCGCTGATGATGACCTTAGGGGTTGAAACATTCGTTTTTTAACAAAAATGTTTTAAATTGATAGCCTTTGCTATTAAATATTGTATTATTTGATTAAATTCTCATGCTTCCAACAATAGAAAATATAATCTTCCCAATGGAGTGGGGAACAGATCCAAGTACTTTACCCAACAGTTCATTGAGGAAAGACGGTTATTTTCCCTGAATGAAATAAAGTGGTGAACTTAGAAAAAGAGAAACTTAGTTTCTAGAATAAGTTGAGTGCAAGAAATTGAATTGGAGCAGATTCACACACTTTCGTAGGGTCGCAGACTCTTTCCTTGATACTTATGGTTAAAAAATGAATTTACTAACTGATTTCCCTTTGAACATCCGTGTAATTAGAGCTCGTTAAATTTGAGTTTCAATGAAAAATAGCAACGGAATTGAAAAAAGTTATGCGTTTAGATTATTAATCACCTCCTTCTTCTGAAATCGTGTGAGATGTGGCTCTAGCAGCAAAATTCTGATACTGGTGTTGCTTCTTAAGTCTGGCCATTATTTATAACTTGAAAATTGCCTTCCAAGTAAATTATGCTTCGCACACCCATCCCAAACTCTCCACACTCAACAGCTCTCCATGCCCAAATTTTCCAACAGCTGGAATTCTCCCATCAATATCTGGATACTTTTGACCATTGAACAACGCTGACAATTTAAAATTAGTCACATCTTCATCATTTCCCATGTTACAAGGTGCTATTAGAAAGTTTCCAGGTTGTGTTTATCACAAAGCCGGTAAATTTTATGATATTTTCCCAGCATTGAACGTTCCTGATATCATCTTGTATCTCACATATCCTTTCTCTACATTCTCATATCTGCAGTCCCCCACCGCTTTTTTTATACTAACTCCTGAAACCCCAATTTAGAGTGTTCCTTAATTTAATTTGTTTGTCCCCATAATTTCTCCACTGCATTGGCTATTAAGACTTCACCATCAGTATATATAAATTGATTTAGCTCATCCGAGTATGCACTGTTACCATCTCTGGTAACATCGAAAATAATGCAGACTAAAATTCTCACTTCTCAATCAAAACCCTCCCTAATAGAGTAAAATAGAAGGAATATAAAAAAATCAATTCAACCTCCCCTGCACTTGCGACCTCATACTAAAAAGTCCATCACACTGCTCCACAAGTGTTCCTATGATAGACGAGTGTTTCAAGATCCCAATGAACAGCAATGCAAACGACACATGGTATTGCCATCCTTCAAAATGAAATATTACATGCTAACGGCGAAACCACAAATCTGTCACTCAACAAAAACGTGTGAGCACCTGGTGAGCAGCAGCACACCCCCTATGAAGGCAGGGTAGTGGTAGCGCGGGTGCAGGTGCGGCGCGGCCAGGTGCATGGGGCCGGATGAAGGGTAGCGGTAACTGAGCTCCTGTGACGTGGGCAGCAGATCCACATCGTGCAAGGCCACGTAATCGTATGAATGACCAGCTTCAAGGAAGCCCACATTCAACAATGACGCGCGGTTGAACCGAAAACTGTCAACCTGTAATTTTCAGCAACCGTGAGGTATGCATGGCCATGACTGGGTTGTAATGAAATACCTATAAGTGAAATTTTCAGCAATTGTTTTTTAAAACCATAAAAAAGATGTATATTTGTGCCATCAGCAAATGAGATTCAATATTTAAATGGACTAACTGATTGACAAATGGGTAGCATTTAAACGCTTCAAACTTCTATGGCTTTCACACCAGCCAACAAATAAACACAACACGTACTATTTCATCTAGTAGCAAGCATGAAGGTCCAGCATGCCTTTATACTCATAATTCATCTATGGCAAAACGCACAACATTTACATAGATGCTCCAGTCACTATTTATTTAAAAGAATAATTTCTCTCTCACCTCTTGTCAGTCAAATCTTATGGTAGAAATATTTTCTGAGGCAAACAAGACCATATTGATGAACAATTCAAGTTTTTCAAGTAGTGTGAGGCAGATTAGATTAGAGTTTAAGCCTACCTAACCACGAAAAAAAAAAGTTCTGAAGAGAGAAAGGAGGAAGGCACCATTTGGTATGGAGATAAGGGAATATGGAATCTATGCAGAAGGGGCATAGAAACAGTAAATTGAGAAAGAAGTTAATGAAACCAGATAAAAGTTGAAGAAGAAAGTAGTGGGTGCTGAAAAACAGGACATTAGTGAACCAAAAAAGGGTGGTCTATAATGTAACAAGAAAAATTTTACTTCAACAAAAAAAAGGCCTACCTAACTCTCAGCTTGGGCAGTGTATGGCAGAGGAGAGGCACTTACACAAAAGAGATGGCAGTTATATTCCAATAAAATCAGTGTGTAATATCTATCTAACAATCAAATAAGATAAATACACAAGTGCATGAATAAAAATGTAAATTCTATTTTCATTACACACAGCAAGTCACATAAAACCAACAATGAATGAAATAAATTGAAATCTCTTAAGGCAATAAATCTTAGTCACAAGTTTCACTCACCTGGTTGATAACAAAAATATGATGTTTAACTTTCTGGATCTTCAGAAACTTACTGAGATGAATCACAAGCTCCTGAAGCTCCTCAAATCTATCTCTGAAACAAGACAATATAAAAATGAACAATCTGAATACTAGGTCACACACCTTAAACATGTACTAACCAGTGAACTGATTTGTACAAGAACAGACATTTAAAATAAAAAGAATTTCAGCACAAAATATAGATCACACCTGGAATAGAGCTTTGAAAGCAAGAAATTCATTCCAACGCTTAAATGGAGAAAGAATATTGCTGTTGCTTATGTATAATTGATTTTCAATAATATCCATTCATTCTGGAGAACGACATATTTAATCTTCTTCAACGCATCAAAGTTTGGTAAACAGGAAACAGAAGAGCATGAAATCAAAACCTTGGAGTTCAAAGGCATCAAATTCTTCCTAAATATGGATCTTGTCATCACAGCTTTGATTCTAGCCAAAGAGTTCATAATTGTTACACTATCTTGGTACTGATGCAATACTTTTTTGAGTTTAAATTTTACAATTTTCTGGCTAGGTAGAATTAGAATCATCAGTACCTATGAACCTGAAACAAACTTCCAAAAAAATCCAAAAAACTATCTCCCAAATAAGAATAATTGAAAAAAATTAAATTTCGATTAATCTTCAGAAAAATTTATTCCTAAAAATCAACACGGCCTCAGCTAACCACCAAATAACTTCTCTGTAACACCCAATATAGCCTATTAAAATAACCATCAGAAACATTAATTGTGCTGGAAATTAAAAATAACAAAATTCAAGCTTAAGGGCACGGTCTGGGTTGAATTTTAAATAATGGTAAGTTTACGGTTTATGAACTCATCTTATAGAGAATTTTCTTGCGCATCCAACGGTATAATTCGCTTTCAAGTACGTACATTGGTTTGTCTCCTAGACCGAGTAGAAGATGCGCAGTAACGTGACCTTGGCGCGCCAGTGTATGAATGATTTCCCCCTTCCCCCCCTAATTACGAATCAGTTTTGGGAGTTCCTCTACGAGAAAAGCAAGAGAGTTCATTTATGGCCTTGCTTGAAATGCTTTAGTACTCAAACAAAACATTCTAACTCTCAGTGTTAATTATAATGATGTAACTGAGTGTTTGTTTTGAGTCCAGCTGCTCTGAGTCATCAGCTAATTAGCTGTTGTGTAAACATACAATCACCTCCCTCAGTTTTGAAGGTACAAGAATGGCAAATGTATCATTCGAAAGGGCTCAAGAAGAGCTACCAAGAGAAAGAGTTGAAAAAATAAAAATTTCTATGTAATTAAAAAAAATGTTTTTTAAAAATGACTTGTGTTCTGAAATTTGGATTCATTGTTTTTTGATATTAATCCTTTCCCACAGTTTTGAAGTTACAGGAATGGCTAATATAGCAATCAATAGAAATTGGAAAGATCTACAATAGCTGTAAAATTTATTAAAAACAAATGAATAGTTCAGAAATGAAACAAAAAAAATGAATTTTTTTTAGAAAAATGGCTCTCCTGAAAAGTAAACTGTTTGATCTTTGAAGAGGGACTTAGCCCACAGATTTGAAGGTACAGGAATAGCAAATTTATCAATCGATAGCGATTGAAATATTTCAGAGAGGCGGTGGTACAGTTTTTTGAATTTCAAATCATGTTGAAAATTATAAGCAGATGAATTTGAAAAACGGAAAAAGTGGTCGTTTTTTGGAAAAAAAACTCTCAAAATTCAAAAAATCGAAGTATCCAAAACCGTTACTGCCGGATCTCAAGACACAACAATTATCTACCTAGAAAACCTATATCCAGTTCTGTAACTTTAAAATTGTGGGCGAGGTCCATTTATCTGCAACATCCTTTTTTCAGTTTTTTTTAAATCTTATTTTTTATGAATTTACGAAAAAACACACATTTTCAAAAAGAAATGCCGCATCATTTGACATTTACTGTGAAAATCTTAGAAAAATCCGTTGAGAACCGACGGACTTTTGGTCTTGCCCTGACCGTGCCCTAAAGAAGACCTACATTGTATTTCAGTCTGAGACCAACCAATTTTGGAGTAGTCAGGCAGTAATAAGCATTAAAATTTGATATAGGAATAACTAATGATATATTGAATTATGTAAAAATTAAACTTTGAGCACTAGAACCTGTGGTAGATCTGTGGTAAGATATGACTAAAGGTTGATCAATTAACCTTTAGTCACATCTTACCACAGATCTGGTGCCCTACATGTTTTAGTGCTCAAAGTTTAATTTTTACATAATTCAATATATCATTAGTTGTTCCTATATCAAATTCAAATTAGTTGTTTCTACATCACTTCAAAGTAAATTTAAAAATTTCAAAAAAATAAAATGATTTAAATTTTCCACTGACTAGCTAGTCAAAATTACCTTAAAGGAACCAGTACAGCCATAGAATGTCCATCATTGAAAGGAGAGCTACCCTCACTGTCATATGGATTGCAACCTGAAATAAATTTTTAATGAGTACAGTAAAAATTAACAATTTACAAAATGCTAATGGCCATACATCTAGAGGTAGGAAGCTCTGGCATGAAGACAGCAAAGTAAAGAATTACATTCAAATGAAGATGTCCTACAGTAGCATAAAATACAAGAGCTCCTATCTATTATGATAGCTTGCATTTCTACCCAATATCCTAAGGTATGAGATGACACTCTAGCAAAATATCGACTCTTACAACTAGTATAAATCTATATAGCATTATATTGCTTCTTTCAAATGCCATAGTAGCTGAAGTAAATTCTTCAATTCATTGTTAACTTTGCTGGAAAAATGTCCCAATTTTAAAGCAAATAAATAATTAGAACCTCTTGCCTCATATTCTTTGTTTCTATAATGATTAACTAAATAGTAACATTCTTTAAACTGCACATTTTCTTGTTTAAATATTTTGAAAACTTAGCAATAATTGGTATGAGCTGGTGCAAATTAGTTGCACTTCAACTAATTCCACCTAAAATGAGCCTGCCCTGAGGATGAAATAAATGCTTAGTTAGAGATAAAAACTTATGTGTTCAGTAGAAGCAATGATAAACAATACTAAGTTAATCTTAGATCATTCACAGTAGATTCTTCCAAGAGGCAGCAATGCCTACACGCAGTTTTCCATTACACTCAAGTCTAAGTTTCCAAAACCTGCCTAAATATTTCAACAGCTCTTACTTTTTTCAGTCATTTATAATAATAAATATGAAATCAAGGAAGTTATGAATAACAGAAATTTTCAGTAATCAAACTGAAAAGCTTGTTGGCCTGCTCAAGTTACATCAAAACCTGAAAAAAGTTCAAACAATCCCACTTGCCAACCAAACATTAAAATGAAAACCCTTATCATCTATTATGTAGGTGCCACAAGCAGTAGTTGAAAAATGTAACCTCTGCTATTTTAGGCTGGTTCAGTTTATATCAAATGGTATATTCACAATGAATTTAGGCATACCAACAGTATTTTTCCATTCAAATTTTTAGATCCCTTTATGTGGCAGCCTTGATAACTTCCTCATCCTTTACAACAGAGAATTTTTGAGAACAGAGCCTAAACAGCAAAAATTGGTTGAAAATGTTCAAGCACAAAAAAAGAGAGCCATTATAGATGCCAATGAAAATTGTCATTTTTCTACTCCAAATACACAGACACTTCATAGTCTTTTTTAGCTTTCAATCCTGATATCTTTCACAAATAATCTCCATGGACAAAAAATTTATCACTGTTTTTTTTCCAAGGTCTGTTTATCAACTACATTCATCAATAAGTTGCTCAAAACTGTGACCAAATTTTAGGTTATTTGCAAATACTCAACAGGAAATTTTTTGTCATCATTTTGTGCTGGAAATGTATGAACTTGTTTCATAATTGCTCCACATTGATCGGGCAAAACCAGTTAGTCTCGGAATCCAAAAGGGGCTACTGCATTTGGTAGGGCTAAGGGACACCTAGGAATGAAAGTAGCAGAATTGGCTGGTGTTTCAATGTTGGCTCTCCTCCTCATATTTGTGAATGAACTCTTTCTAGAGAACTTAATGCAAGAGATACATGGATGAGAGTGGCTCATAACAAATGTTTACTCCTGCTCACACGACCTCTAATTTGAACTGAGCCCAAGCACACCTACTTTGGATTGAAGAAAAGTTAAGAAGCATCATGTAGTCAAAGTAATTATGGTTCTGTCCCTATTACAATGAAGCTTCCTGCCATGTTCATCAAAACCTCATGAAGCCTTGAACAAAACCTGTGTGAACCAGCATGGATATGTGCTGGTATGATACAAAGAAGAGTAATGTTTCATATTCCAGAGCTGTTTCAACTACACAGAAGTGGATTCTTTGCGTAAGATATCAATTGAACTCAACAAGCAACGCTGCACAGCTGCTAGGTAACCTAGTTTTGCCATTTGCACAATGTCTGAAAGAAGAACGACATGTTACTCTCCCTAATTTTTCAGGATAACAACTGCCAAATGCATCAGACTTGGACAATCATTAATTTGCATGACAGCCATTCAAGGTATCTAAGGCTTAAATGTTATATACCTTTCTACATAATGGCACACCGTGGGTGACAGTTGCATCAACGAGCAAGAGCCACGTACTCCGTGACCTAAAAGACCGTTGCAACTCAGCATAAAAAGCAGCAGAAAGCCAGGTCAGCAAAGAGGTGACGACGCCTCTTCAACGGCTACCTTCGTGACCGTTGATCGCTTTATAACGTTCTTGCATAAGCTGCGGTAACTGCTTCTATTTAAGAGTGTGCTTAGAGTCAGGGGTATTCATTCCCGAGCGTGTCATCATCGTAGAAGGACCTCGTATACGCCGCCCTTGCTTGAATCTTTGAGATAGAACTCAGCCCGGCGTACTGAGTGTTATTATTGTATAATTGTCATTTGTGGTTTCATATTTAGAACGACTAATTAAATAAGTAACGTAAACGAGGCTACTTCGAATACAGCGACATCAACACCTGTTCTTCCTCCAAGTTGCGTAAGAGTTGCAGATTCCTTATCATTATCATTGTGTTTGCGGGCTTCAATTATTCCCCGTCATCTTGGTAATATCGACCTAAAACAGTAAATTTGTGTGGCCATGCATAACGAGTTTCAATTAGTGATGTACTGATACCATTTTTTTGGCTGATACCGATACCCATTTTTTGGCCGATACCAATACCCCGATACTGGAAATACCGATACTTTGACCGATACTTTTAGAATCATCTAACCTAATAATACCCGTTGTATGTTTGTGTATGTATTTGCTCGATATCCGCTTCTTAAGAAACATAGGATGCCTGAGTTTGCGGTATCATGGATACCGAATTCCTCAGAACATTGAAAGATCGTCTCTACATGCATTGATATGTTTGAAATTTCATCAGGATAGGTTAGTAATATTGGAAAGGTTGTTGTGATCGCCGTAATTTGCGCATTTTTCCTAACCATGTCGCTTTTGTGCAGCTTTCAGGCAATATTGAATAATTAAAAGACGTTAAATTATATATAGTAATTTTGAGAGTAGCTGTGCCCGAAGTAATGTTTTTGAGTAATGGTGATTTGTCACCGGAGGAGAAATAAGAGTCAAGAGAACTTTGTGTGTTCTTGTGCAAATGTGTTTGGCATAAACATTTTAAACCTACCCAAATTTCCATTCCACGTATTGGCAACAGTGGACAACGCATTAGTGGTGTAGGGCCTACAAGAACCGCAGTTGCTACCATGTAATGACGATCGATAGGCCTTCGAGTCGTGAACGTGCTTTGCGGCGGTGCGAGTCTCGACATAGAATTAGAATAGCTTAAGTTAGATAATGTTGACGGAATTTTTCCATGGGTCCATCTAGCTTAACGATGACATTGTCCTTGGCATTTCCATGGGTCATGCTGCTACCTAATAATACCCTTGCCCTTGGTTTATTTGTTTGGTGTCTGTTTCTTCCATTTCTCTGTCACGCTCATAAGGATAGTCATAATGACCGTATCTGTGATACGAGTTTCACCAGTGCGCAAGTACAATAATATTTTTCATCACGGGTACTGTTAAGAAGGATATACTGTATTTGTTTGTCATCTACATCTTGAAAATTCGTTCATGTAGGGTATTGAATCCCATTTTTGGCAGGCCGTGCACACTAGTATTAAAATAAAACCATTATAAGACCTACATGGGCGCTATAATAAAATTATTTGCTAATATACGAGTATCTAACAATATAACAATATTGACAATAAAGTTTCCGATTATGAATAATGAAATGCTCTCTCTATGTTAACTATATTGTTGAGAAAAATAACAAAATGAAATCTATTCAATAGATATGGGTTTCTAATCGTATTGCAACGTAATGAGACTAGCTATAATGGCAACTGGCTCCAAAAGTGGACCAGAACAATAATTTCTCCAAAAAAGGGTTGTCATTTTCGTGTTATTCGCACCAAATACGAGTACATACTTTGGCGAAAAGAAAACATTAAAATTCGATAAGCCCCATAACCGAAAATATCCGCAAACTCGCAATCAACTTTAAGATGAGGAATTTAAAACGAGGAAAATTTCAAGGAACTTGATCATATTTATTAGGAATACGTTTCGGAGTTCAGATCCTTCATTGGTTCGTAAATGTACACATCATTATGTCTGCAATAAAAGAAAAAAGAAAATGTTGGATGCAGTCATTAAAGGATATCAAGAAAATAAAAATAAAAATGAAAACATGTCCCATAAAAACTAAAATCGACAAGATTATTAAATAGTTACAATTTGTAATGGGTAGGAACTATGAGAATTGTTGAGGGCTCGTTTTCGTTTAAAAATATGTAACGATTCTAAAATTCTGAGGTCACATGCAGTTGAAGTGGAATCTAAGATTTTGAAGTCCGCAGAGGATATTGGTTCGTTGTATTTTACTGCGTGATTACGTACTGCGGAGTGTGAGGAGTAAGCTAATTAGTTCCCCGCGGAAGATTCAACCCCGATGTTTGGCCATTCTGTTATAAAAATTTCGTGACGTCATGCCGACGTACGATGATGTGCACTGCACACAACTGTACAACTGTTAAGAATAAATCGGAGAGGCTTGAATCTCCATTGGAAGCGTATCCTTGTACCGGATAAAAGAAGCAACCTTAAAGTTACACAATTCCGGTCCAAGGATACGCTTTGATGGAGAAGCGAGGTTTTCTGATTTATTCTTACAGTTGTACAGTTGTGTGCAGTGCAAATCATCGTACATCGGCATGACGGTACAAAATTTGTTATCAGAATGGCCGAACATCGGGGTTCAAGCTTCTGCACGGGGAACCAATTCGCACAATTCGTACGTAATCACGCAGTAAAATGCAACGAACCGATATCCTCTGCGGACTTCAAAATCTTAGGTTTAGCTTCATCTACATGCGACCTCAGAATTTTAGAGTCGCAACATATTTTTAAACGAAAACCGGCCCTCGACAATTCTGACAGTTCCTACCCATTGCAAATTGAAAGTAGATCTTTTCGATTTTTTTTCTCTGGAACATGTTTTGATTTTTTTTGTTTTCGTGGTTACCTTCAATGACTGTATCCAAAATTTTATTTTTTCTCGTATTGTAGTCATAATGAATTGTACTTTTACGAACTGATGATGGAGCTGGACTCCAAAACGTATTCCTAGTAAATATGATTAAGTTCCTTGGAGTTTTCCTCGTTTGTAAATTTCTCATCAAGTTGCGATTAAAGCCATCAACTGACCCGTTCAGATGTATTCAACTATAAGATTGTCCGTGAATTTTTCAAATATCTTAATATAGAATAAAAATACAAGATTTATTATGAACGGCGATATACTTGCTAACTTAAAATAAATTCTTAGCTTCGGTATAATTGACGATTTACAAGCTAAAGTAAAATAGAATTTTCAGCTACTTCTATATTAAATTCACAAAAACTTCCAAATGTAACTTCAACTTTATTAAATTGGTTTGGTTTTTGTTAGCCTGTCACATACTTCAAGAAACCGTGACTCATCGGGAATTCAAAGTAGTGAGTTCAGTTAGCGGGCCTGATTAGTTTATTAGTTTATTAGTTAGTTTAAGCCTCCCTATCCTCAACAATGAGATGTAAAGAGAGGAAGGAAGAAGGCACCATTTAGTATGGAGTTAAGGGAACGTGGAATCTATGCAGAAAGGGCACAGAAACAGAAAGCTAAGAAAGAAGTTCATGAAACAAGAAAAAGTTGAAGAAGAAAGTGGTAGGCGGTGAAAAACAGGACAGCAGTGAACCGAAAAAAAGATGGTCCATAACACAACAAAACCTATTCTATTTCAACAAAAGAAAGCCTACCTAACCTTTAGCTCGGGCCCTCACATTGTCCCCCTGGGAGCGCTAGTTCCCATAGATACAATAATTGTATCCCCCTGAGGGGGCGGGCCTGATTAAATGCTTTGATTCAACAGTTAGCTAAATAATTTACTAGGTATGAATAGGCTCTTTTTTTTTATTACTGGTACACACAGCCCGTCAAAAATGACGGGATTCACTAACTTTCTTGAACAAATTTTCTAGATGTGGTGCCCAACGAATGTATTTATCCTAACAGCACCCGTAATGTAAAACATTCTTGTACTGCGTACTGGTGAAACTCGTATCACAGATACGGTCACTATAACTCTCCTTATGAGCGTGACAAAAAAAAATGGAAGAAGCGGACTCCAAATAAACCAAGGGTATTATTAGATAGTAGCAGGACCCGTGGAAATTCCATGGACAATGTCATCGTTAAGCTAGGTGGACGCGAGAAAAATTCTGTCAGTATTACCTAACCTGTGCCAACCTAGCCTATCTTAATCTAAGCTAACCTATCCTGATAAAATGTCAAATATTTAAATGCATGGAAACGCTATCTTTTAATGTTACACTGAGGAATTCGGTATCCATGATACCGCAAACTCACACAACCTATGTTTCTTAAGAAGCGGACACCAAATAATTATATAAATAAACACACAACGGGTATTATTAGGTTACATACTTTTACTTTCATGATTTATGACCTTCATTTTAATGATAAAATATGTATTATTGGAAAGTATCGGTAAAGTATCGGCCGGATTTTGCCGATACCGATACTACTAAAAATGGCCGATACTGCCGATACCGATACCGATACATCAGTACATCACTAGTTTCAATACCTGCTATAGATGTACTTTAATTTGAATGCCGTTCTCGAAAATTTTACAGAGATTAAGAAAAGAAATTTATTCAATTAGAATAATCGTCCTGAAAATATAAAATCAACTAATTCGATCAAAAAAAGAAGTGATCGTAACAAAAGACCAGCCAGCTAAGTCTCCAAACGTAATCCAAATAGAAAATTTGTGGGACTACTGAGAGAAAAAAAGTTAAACATCAAGAAGATCGTCTGTGCACTGTTGCTCAACTAAAAGATTTGTTGATGCATAAGTGGTTTAAAGTTAATCAAATATAAATTACAACATTTGTAGACTCAATGCCACACATTTGACAAAACTATTGGTGAGCTTGTCATACTACACTATATTAGGGGCAGGTAGCTAATAGTTTATCTGGGGAGCTTCCTCCAAGTACAACTACGTACAGCCCTATGGTTAAGGACAGCTAAACCTTGAAACAAATCTTAGGAAATTTTCACTAAATATTGATTTAATGCTATTTCTGTTTAGTGCCTAATGCCAGCAGGGTTTGTAGTTCACAGTTGACTAGAATTCTTCAACAAGTCCAAGAAAAATTGGATCAAATGACCAAAAATTTAGTAACTGAACTGAATTATATTAGGAAAGAAATAATAGAGAATTTTATTATAAATAGAAAAACAAGCTAATAATTTATAAATTTCCATTGACATGCAGATCATGTTGTTAATATAATACATCATTTTTGGAATTCACAGAAAAAATCCCTTATTCTTACCTGGAGAACATAAACTTACCTCTTTGAAGTGTGTCATTTAGAAAAACTACCCACACTAGGCACACAAGCAGACCCCCACCACAGGCAACTTTGAGGAATTTGATCAATGGAGCACGATGACCACTTCTGAAGGCTCCCAACATCTTGGTGCTCAACTCATGCACAAAATTTTGATTTTCCAAGTATGTAGATATTTTACTGATCCCTTGCAATTTTTATCATGATTTCAACAGGGCTCACATTGCAACAGCTACTTCAAATACCTTGTCCTGTATTCTAGAAAAATTTAGAATGTACTAAAGAAAAGCACAACTTTATTCGGTGGCTGAAATTCCATGGATAAAACAAGGAAACTATAAATCCCTGGAAAAACGAATTTCAAGTGAATAAGATGCATTTTATTCCATCTCTATTGCAAGCAGGCAGGAGGCTAAAATTGTGTGTCTGATATAAATTAGGTGTGTCGAATTGACATAAAAACAGTAGTTTTTGGCTGAACATACATTTACCAGCAAGCACTAGATGATGGACAGGATTTTATGACAAGGTAATAAATAAAGAATGGCACTCTTGCTTCTCAGTTTTGGACAGGCAGTGGAGACCACCAAAATGAGAGCCAAGATTGTCAATCATAAAGCAATTGAAGAACGAACTACAGCTCATTCCTTCGCGACCTTTTTTGATTAAACACGGCTGTGGGCAAAGCTTGAGTGACCGCTCAAGGTTGCCTCATTCCCTTACTTGCCCCCTAACCCCAAGATGGTAGAGCCCCCTTTTTGGAGTTTTAATGGGGTGACCCACCAGTCTTCTAAACCGTGTTTGAGAATGAGATAGTGCAATCAGCCAGTTATCCTAAACCTGCATTTTCTTCATAATAGAGTCATTAATGTTTACTGGTAAAGACTAAATTCCAAAATGCAGCTTTATACTTTATGGGTGAATTGTTCGGAGCAGCATCACCCAGCAAGGGCAAGAACAATGTGCAGGTTAACACATTCCCTGCATTTTCAAGGCCAATCCAGTAATTTCCAATCCAATGGTTGATTTGGTTAGGTTGTAGCTAGCAGAATAGGGAAATCAACTTTACTGATCAAATTCATTTTTATCCATCCTAATAATAATAATAACTCATTTAACAACAGCTTTGGTCATAACTTATATAGCTGTCACTTTGGCATTTAGGCCAAAGTTGAACCACAACAATACAAGTTCACCTGGACTTCCGATTACATTACATCGCAAAATATCCACAAAATACCTTTCAAAATTCCACACGTCACCTCTACTATATGCAATTCACAATCTATCGTTGGTATTATAACCCACCACTGCAAGTACACCTGAACATATTGGGCAGCCCGACCCCGATGGGGGTTTCAGCTGCATACCCATTTATGGCCATGCACCTTACCCACGCTGAAACCCCCGGGTATCAACATAGTGTGCCTGACCATATTGCACGTTCGTCTAAACTGCCAAAAACAAAGATATCCTCCGCTGAAGCAATGAGTATAGTTTAAGGAATTATACTGCATTATTCCACAAACTTGGCTAGTCACCATTACAAAAACCGTTTGGTACAATGGGATTGACTCCGCTCTTTTCCAATTGTTTTTATAAATTGCCAAATACGTTTACTTCATTCACATATTCCAGCACTTTGTGAATAGGTCCATCGTCAAATAACAGCTTAGCCACACTGACACTTCCTCCAGTGACAGGGCGAAATACTCTGTCTCTTGTTTGCTGTAGCGCAGCACACTCCACCGAAAGATGCTTCACTGTCAGGACTGCTACTTGAACTTGAACTTGAGTTTGAGGGCCAACAGCATCGGGACTTTCGTAACGGCCTACAATTCCCTCCACAATTTTCACACAAAGAGTTCAGCGCCAGGAACCAGACTTGTCCACTAAACTACTCATCTACCAATCCTTGTCACAAGCTGCCATTGGACGACATCACTGGGATAACCAGTGTGTCAAAACACCATCCCTAGGCATATTGGGTAATTACTGACCACTCTACCTGACTGGCTCATTCCAGTCACTGTCTCTTACTCCAGGCACACACAAGAAACATTTTCATAGCTACAATGATACTCAAATTACACCTCTGATCCAATCCAGCAAGACAGCTCATACTGCAATCATCTTCAGCACATCTGGCATACCACTTATTCTCTCCATACTGCTCAAACACCACTTTCATGAAACTCTCTCTCTCTTGCTCATACTTACTCCATTCCAGCATAAAATGCTCAATTGTTTCCTCCACTCCACTAATACACTGCCAACATAATCTGTTATTATTCTCATTCCACCTCCATGTACGTCTGTTCACACTCAATGACTTACATCTCGCAGCAAACAAGAGTTGACTTCCAAAACTACCATCATAGAACATCTCAAACTTAGGTGCTTCTTTTTTCATAGACCAGTTAAGTGTAGGCTTCCGCATCATGCTAAGCTTCCACTTATTCAATCCATACTCTTTTGTTTGTCTCTCAATCTCTTTCTTCCACCTCTTGCATTCCCACTCAGGCCCTACACCTTCAGCATTTATTAAACTCCAGTCATCTACAAGTCTCCCAGTTCTAACATGAATAATCTTTTGCATACTAAGTTTCCTTGCATGCGCTCAGCACACTTTCTCCCAATAGCTTACATTCAGATTTCATTCAATGTTCGCTTTACCCATCTGCTATTCTGCATTCTTTCAATTCTCGCCTTATAATTCAGCCCTGCTTTCATCATTCTTTCTGAAAATAGGCTACACCATACCATCCGCATACAGGTCTCTGTCCAAGAGCTTCCGGGTCCAAAAGGTAGCTCTGGGTTAGTGCCGTGTGGTTCAATTGCAGCCTGTTAATCACTACCTTTTCTTGGCAATTCAGCTTATGGACACCCTTCTTCCATCTTCCAGGGCTTGCTTTGATTTCCTTGAAGTTTCTTGATGCCTCTTGCCATTCTTGATTCCATATTTTGTAAGTTCCCCTTCTTATCACCGGAAATCAATCTCTGTATGGGACTAATACAAACTCAGCTGGTCTCAGAGCTGCTGCCCTAGCTGCCTGGTCTGCCCGTTCGTTTTCAGTTATACCCACATGCGCTGGGACCCAGCTAATGGTGATATTGTCACCATTTTCACTAATTTGATGAATCTCAAGCACTATCTTCGGTAAATCTGAAGGATATGTCAGTTAGCGATTTTGTAAATTTTGATGCCTAAGCATACTTCATTAGATCGAAATAAACAAGTTTTCTTCTATGCTTTTTCCATCTCAAATAAGTATTTTATTAGTTATAGCGGTAAATGACTTACCGCAACTCGTGTTTGAAGCGGCAAGGAATTCATGGAGCATGTCAGACAGCAACACTGCAATGCGCACTCGCTTCCAGCGCGATCGTCATCAAAGCCGAAACCGATCCTACCGCTATACCTCGTTAAATACTCATTTGATAAAAAAATATAGAAGAAAAGTTGTTTATTTCGATGTTATTACCATGCTTCAAGCAACAAAAATTCGAAAATCGATGAGTAGCTGTTTATTCGAGCGCATTCGTCATCAAAGACAAAACTAAACTTACCGCTATAAATCGTAAAATTCTCATTTGAGACGGAAAGTGCATAGAAGAAAACTTGTTTATTTTGATTCAATTAATTAGGTTCAGGATTAAAAAGTGGAAAATCGATGACTGACATATCCTTCAGATTTACCCTATCTTCTTTAAAAGCTCATTGTTTTCATTGAAGTAATCGATTGCCTGGATAGAGCTAATGGAATCGCTGCATATTACAAAGTCACGGTGGTGGGTTTCTTTTATTATATTTAAAGCCAGTCTGATTGCATGCAATTCTGCTGTCATCACACTTGCTACTATGGGTAAAGACAACCTCTTGGTAACGTTTTCCATGACGGCTGCTGCTCCAACCCCTGTTGGGGATTTGGAGCCATCTGTGTAAATGATCTTACAATTTGGATAGTTGCTGATATTATCTTTATGCATGGATCGTAATATTTCCATATTACGATCCATGCATAATTTCAGTCTTTTTTCATACTGCTAGGTTTTGCTCAATTTTGGCTTTTTGAAGCATCCATGAAAAGGTGATAGGCGTTACTTACTTTGGTTACTTTGGTCGAATTAGGCACATCACCAGTCACAGGTAAGAGTGCCAGATATCACAGCAACTAGGACGTGGGGCATTTAGATTTGATTTATCATCTCAATATTGGCAACAAATTCAAGGATCAGTTCAGCACTGAATCCTTCACCTAGCATGCTACTTGTATCAAAGGTTGCTTTTTGGTCTCTGGCCAGTTCTCTTATTGTTCTACGCTGAGGTTCAAACACAGGACAATCAATCAATATATGAGAAATGTTCAAGTTACACCTACAGTGGCTGCATTTGGGTTTCATTTCTTTGGTAAATAAGTGTTTATGCAGTATTTGAGTAGTAAGAAGCCTGAGCCTGGTTAGTATCACCTGATCCTTCCTTGATACATCAGTGTTCACGGTGGGTTTTAATATAGGTTTAATTTTGTGATACAGGGATTGTTCCCTATCCCATTCTTTTTGTCTTTGTCCTTTACAGTGCAAGTGTATGTATACTCCCAGATCTGTGTATTGAATTAGATTAGAACTATTGGTATTAAGAAGACAAGCTGTTCTTGCCAACTGATCTGCCTTATCATTTCCCATTATTCCTACATGGCTTGGGATCCATTCTATGATTAGTTTTCTAGGAGGAAGGTGTTGAAGCAAATGTTTAATTTTGGCAACTAGATGGTGTTTAGATGGATGAAGTTGATTTATAGTCTGAATAGCACTGAGTGAGTCTGTGTACAAAATGAAGTCTTCTATTTGGGTTTCTGCAAATTTCAATGCATAGTAAATTGCAGTAAGCTCTGCTGTGAGAATTGTAGACCTATCTGGGATTCTAGCCAGCATATTAACTTGTTGGGACCAAACTCCTGCTCCAGCTTTAGGACCTTGAACTGACCCGTCAGGGAACAATGCCGTTCTATCTTTGTATTCTTCATGCAGTTGGTTGTAAAGCTGTTTCCAGTTGCTTTCTGATATGCAATTTTTTTGAAAGCATCCCAGACTGACTTGACAATTTCCACTGATAGTTTGGTATTTATATTTGTTTGGGATGAGGCTTATGTCTTCCATTTTAACTTGTATCTCTTCAAAGAGGTTATATATGCAACCAGTGACTGGGAGAGGTTTTTTACTGTTTTGGAATAGCTGGTATGGGTAATAGTCTAAACATATTGCTCGAACTGGATGGTTAGGAACGCTAAGTATCCTCAATGCATAGTGACACAATTGGATTTTCCTTGCATATTTAAGTGGTAGTAAATTTGCTTCTGCTTCCACATTACTAACTTTTGTGCATCTCAATGCACCCAACATCAGGCATGCAGCAGCATACTGGACTCTGTCCAAGGACAACAGGTGGGTTGCACAGGTAGTGTCAAACAGAAAACTTCCATATTCTAGTTTTGGCAATATAATGGTATGGTAGATAGTTTTTAGTATTTTGTATTCTGCTGACCATTTCAGATTGGATAAAATGCGCAGAAGCCTCAGGTCTTTTTGGCACTTTTGTGTGACTTACTTGATGTGCAGACCCCATCTCAGTTGTGAGTCAAGGTTGAGTCCTAGGCTAGGAACTTGAACTTCTTTACAAATTCTATATTTGTGTTGTTGTATTTTAGTTGGAAGAAAGGTTTTGTATGTTTATGAGTAAACACCATGCACTTGGTTTTTTCAGCAGATATATGAAAGCCCCAGCATTGTGACCAACTTAACACGTTAAGTGCGGCGCGCGAAATGGAGTGCATAGCAGCATTGCGGTAGATACCAAGTCTTGCCAGAACAGTTTGCCTGGAGCGTTCATGGAGGGAGGTTGTGTGCTTCTTGTTGAAGGTGAGTACTACGCAATAGTGTGATAAAATTGTGTGCCCACGGGTGGCCATCCCGCACTGCGAACTTCACTCATTCTCTGCAGTGCGGTGTGCCCACCTGTGGACACGTTTTTTGCTCCTAATTGAGTGTGACTGCGCTGCACTTGCTGCATGAAGTTTATACGTTTGACGTTGGCACTCTTTGCATTTATAACTTATGCTCTTTTTTGTTTTACATGTTGAAATATATGCAACAATTCCGACAAAAATACGGTAGGAATATGATGTGAACATTGTGATTTTATAGCTTTTATTGCATGGATTAGTATAAAAATGTATTTGTTCACATTATAATAAGTTTTACTTCAATTTACTTGAGTGTCATCACCTGAATGCTTCTTTCATTCGCCCTCAGATATGGACTCTAGAAAATTCTACGGCAGACATAATGCAGTTGGTGATGAAAATCAGCCGAGTGACTCATCTTCATTTTGTGCTGGAAATGATGAAGAATCAAACTTCAGCCCAGACAAATTAGAAAGCTCATCTAGCTATCATGAAGTTAGCGAAGCTGAAAATGACCACACAGACGATGCTAGGAAATGTGAACCAAGTTCCCTAGAGCATCTGCAAGAAAAGTGAACACGTTTTGCGCACAATGCAAAGATCAACCTTACCTGTGTCTACAATGTTTCAATGTAAAACATTCATAAATAAAAGTAACCATTGTCGTAGATAGGTATCGTAACCAGTAGATTAGTTACTGTTTGGGTATATTTCCTGTATTGTCTAGGATACATGCATAAAAATAGACTTTTATAGCTCTTAGTGCCAAATGAATTCAAAAATAACCTTTATAATGGTATCAAGAAAAATTCATATGTTCTTATGATTTTGGCAGAAGTAAAATGTTTCAGCATTCATTTGTGTATTATTTACATCCTAAATATTAATACTAAGCATTGAAATGATGGAAACTATCATTCAAATTTACGTTGATTTAATAATATTTGTTGGTATATAAAATACCCACTTGTGACCACCGGTGGGTCACCCGCACTACAGGAATCCACCCTGTGCCCACCGGTGGTCACACCGCACTTAACGTGTTAAAAGAATGTCCAGAGCTTCCTGCAAGATACTTAGAGCCTGAGCTAGGTTTGTATGTTATCCAGAATGCTCCATCGTCTGCATAAAGAGATGTTTCTAGCACTGGAGGAAAATCCTGAAATATGTCATTAATCATAACGTTGAATAGAGTAGGGCTAATGACCGATTCGGTAAATCTGAAGGACATGACAGTTGTCGATTTTGCAAATTGTAATGGCTAAACATGGTTAATGATACCAAAATAAATAAGTTTTCTTCTATGCACTTTTCGTCTCAAGTGAGTATTTTATTAGTTATAGCGGTAAATGACCTACCGCAACTCCAGTCTTTGAAGCGGAAAGAAATTCCTTGATCGAGTTGTATGGCAATACTGCAATGGCGTCTTGCTTCCAGCGCTCTGTCTTGAAAGACGAAACCAAACCTACCGCTATACCTTGTTAAATACTCATTTGACGAAAAAAGTGTATAGAAGCAAAGTTGTTTATTTCGATGTTATTACCATGTTTCAAGCAACAAAAATTCGAAAATCAATGAGTAGCTGTTTATTCGAGCGCATTCGTCATCAATGACAAAACTAAACTTACCGCTATAAATCGTAAAATACTCATTTGAGACAAAAAGTGCATAGAAGAAAACTTGTTTATTTTGATTCAATTAATTAGGTTCAGACACCAAAAAGTGGAAAATCGACAACTGTCATCTCCTTCAGATTTACCACTGATTCTTGAGGAACACCAGTATTTAATGTGCATACTCTAGATAAGACATTATTTATCCTCACCCTGATGTTGCGATTTTTTATAAAGGATGCAATCGTCTTGGGTAGATTTCCCTGAAGACCCATAATTTCTAACTGTGATAGGCGTGAAGAAGTGTTGTACTGGCTGAATAGGAATACTGTATACGTTGATGGTCTTGCGGATTCTCTGAATAATTGGCTCAGTAATGCATTTTCTGATGGTGAAGTACAGTTCAAGATTAGAGTTATTCACACAAGCATATGCTTGGTTCAGAAAATGACATTTCAGTTTAAGTAGTACCTGAGGAGCAGATATTTCCTCCGCACTTCCAATTTAGGCTCATTACACAGGACTTGCAGGTCTGCTATTGGTGTTGTCTTGAACGCTCCTGTGCTTATCCGCATTGCTTCGTTCACAACAACATCCAGCTCCCGCAGCGCAACTGCACTCGCACTCGCAAATCCATAGACTATACATCCATAGTCAATTTTTGAACGAATGAGGGATCGGTAAAGGCGCATTAGGATCTCTTGATCTGCGCCCCAAGAACAAGATGACACCGATTTGATTGAATTAAAGTCTTTAATACACTTGGCTTTCAGTTTGTGAATATGAGTAATCCAGTTGAGTTTTTTATCCCAGTACAGTCCAAGAAATTTGGTGCTTTCAACTAGGCTATTGGAATATTGTTATTTTCTAATTTTAATGTTGGAGTCAACATGGGCTCATTTCTTCTGTAGAGTTGCATCGATGTGGTCTTCGTTGATGAAAATCTGAATCCATTATGAGGTAATAATATGAAAGAGAGTAAGTATATGGTAATATGAAATTCTACTGCCCAGAGTGTGATTCGATCCATAGTTAGCTGATTGCAGGGTTTGTGTAACTTTGGCGCTGTCATGGTCCGCATAGGCGATGAGGAGGTCGTCCACAAATAAGGAGCTGAAAATTTCCTCAGGGATTTCGTCCGCCAGTGGGTTAATTTTGATGGCGAAGAGTGTCACACTTAAGGCCCTTTTACATTGACGATGTCTTCCCGCTCCACACCGTCGCTGCATCCCGCCAGTCAAATAAGCTCCACCCACAGCAGAGCAAAATGACCCTTATTGCCACGTGTGGGGAAATACTTCACTCGGGGAAATTTGGAAAATACATTATTCGAAGATGTATGAAAATTTGGGAAATACTTTATTTCAGGAGATAATTCACCTTTGTTGGGAAATACTTTACTCGGGGAAATTTGGGAAATACTTTATTTGAGGAAAGACTTCACTTCAAAATACTTTACTTGGGGAAATACAATATCTTGTTGAGCTAGGGACAGTGGACAGGATGTTGTAACCGCAGAACTCTACAAGAACGGCGTTGTTCTCAGGTTTCGACATGAGTCTGGCTATAAATATGTCGAGCTCAAGTGGGTAGCGGTTCGACGAGAGGGCTAAGGTTCAGGCGTCTACAAACACAGTCTGGCACACGAACACAAATCTCAGGCCAACACACAACAAGACGCACACACAACACACATACGCAGGCCGTGAAGATATTCACGGTCGAGAACAGTGCTCCCAATAGGCGTGGCTACGGGTCAAAACAACCAGTCGTGAAGCGGGAAGGAAGTAAACTCGAAACTGCCCACGATACTAGCCAATGAAAGCAACGAGGGGAACGCGGACACAAAGAAACAGCCAATACCAATTCTAGATGTCGAAGTAAGCGAGTCTCCAACCAATAAGAATTGAGATGCTGTGTCAAAACGGCGAAGGATAGGGATTTTTCGAGAAGGAATGAGGCGACGCGGATGAAAAGAATTCACGACAAGAATTGAGAGGATTCTGGTCTCAGCCACGCGAAACGATACACGTCAGGCTTTGGAGTGCAAAAACCGGGAAATCTCGGCGATAGGCCGACATTTCCCGGGCTAGTGTTAAGTCAGGAGTGACTTCACTCGAGAAATCGAAGCCGACATTTAACTCCTTCACTAACGACAAGATTGTGCAACCAACACCCGCTCGAAGTGTGTGCGGATAATCTCTCCGAACGCCCAAGGAGACTGCAACTGTATCGTCGAAGTATTACCCTGCAATGAGCACTCGCTCGAAGAATTACGGCCTGAGCACATCAACAATTCAACGTGAAGTGAAACACCCATGGAGAATCTCTGCGCTAATTATAAGCTCACGGACAACCGCAGCATTAAAATCTGGAGTCACGCGTTCACCAAAAAAACGGAAGGAAACAAGAAAAGACACACATGAAAACTCTGTTGGGGATCCCGCAAAGTTGGAAAGAGTCTACACCGAATATTCAGCGACCGCGCCTCACGGAAGTGTTAAATTTTTGTGGTAT
This sequence comes from Morinoia aosen, assembly GCA_030386875.1. NCBI lineage: Eukaryota > Metazoa > Arthropoda > Malacostraca > Amphipoda > Talitridae > Morinoia > Morinoia aosen. Next base: position 28,301,648 of record CM059559.1, read on the forward strand.
CGAGTATTTTGAAACAGTGCTTCAAAGTGTAATAGTGGAATCAAAGTGCGAGACGCTGTTCATTGCATTAAAGGTGGCGCGATGTGTAATGAATTTGTGTCTTATGTTTGCGCGATGTTAAAAGTTTCTGTGTTCACAACCGGTATGTTTGTCATCATTGTTCTCTGATTTGTGTTGCGTAGGGATTCCTATAACTTTGTGCATTCTTTGTGAATCGTTGTCAGCTCTTGAGTATTAACGATAGACGTTCTCGGGGAAGCTTTACATTTTGAATGCTGTGTCGTGTTGAATTTCACACTGGTAAGATCATGAGCATTTTGCATTGGCGCACTTGTGAGCAATTTTCATTTCATGCAAACATTTCCTTGTGCTTTAATCATTGCATTGAAATATTTTGTGTGCTCGTATATTAATCCACGTGATCGGAAAAATAAACCAATTTTAATCTTGAATCTTTCATTGTCCATGCTTTTATGTAGTATTCACGCGAGCACAGAGGTGTACATTATATTTACTTGTGGGGGTTGAGACTCCTCCTACGTTACGTGCTAGACAAGCATTGTATCGTGACAGCAGAAATGAACGTACACTTTGTGAGCCTGATACCTGCATATTGGCATGGAATTTCGTTAGAACATTCACAGTGCTTTAAAATTTTGTTTACGTCACATACCCTTCGAGAAAATCATTAACCATTAAATTCATCATAACAGGTGCTCGCCATTAAACAGAAATTTCTTCCTGTGCCATTTCCTAGTGTTACTTTAAATGCTGCACAATTTTAAACTTTAAATTTACAGCCTAGAAGGAAAACCGGCCGTTAGAAGCTTGAGAGCCTGCTGTAGGGTAATAAAAATGAAAGCTTGCGGTTGCGGCCAAATCATTCTCTGGAATGTCTAACTTAAAGAGTGCTTGCGAAGTCAAGTAAATTTGAAGGATGTCTTGGCAGTAAAACTTTCTTTATACGATGAACGATTCATGTATCAATATTGCATTCTTGGTTCAAATTTGTCATAACGTTGATTGCATCAGTTAAAATATTTCTTCTTGTTGAATTTGCACTTCAAGTTATGTGGTCGAGTTTGATATTGCTGAAGTATGTTGATTTTCTTGGACTTGCAAGAACCATCACGAGCTTGTCAAATACTGAAGTGAGTTATCATAATTAAATTTACATTCTTCAGCTGAATTTGCAGTACAAAGAACATGAGTAATCATTCATTATCTAAATTTTTTTTGTGTGTAACGCTCTCTTAAACATTAAATTCGTTCGAACAGGTGCTCAATATTAAATGTATGTGTCTTTATGTGCCATTTTCCGGGATAGTTTGAAGTACAATTCTATTTCCAAAGTAAAATTCGGGCCTTAATGCTTAGATCGCCGGTGCGGCTGTTCGGGCCGGCTCTCAGAGTCATAAAAATGAGGTCCTCATGGCTGCAAAAAGACGTCTCTGAGCAGCTTATTAATCTTGTTGAATTTTCTCCCTATATTAGAGTAAAAATCTTGAGCTGGAGCATATTCAACTTTTAAACCTGTTAAGCCCACATGAATTGTCATGTTCTGAGGTGCTACATTCGCAATTGATTTTCTCTGGTTCTTTTATGCTGCAGTTAGAAAATAACAGTTGAATGCCATTGTGATGAGAATATAATCAGCATGAATTGAACTAATGAGATCCGATGCATTTGCTAAACGAGTAATCGTGCTGAGCCTTGTCTTGAATATGTGTTTCATAAAAACAAATTTCAGTATGCTGTTTTTCTTATTGAATGTTTCCAGGATTTATAACCTTTAATATTCATTGATTTTATGCGTAGAACGATGGCCCCGGATGTATGCCTATATTTTTAAAGTGCAACCGCCTTACACCACTTGAAAATTTGAAACATATTTTGTTTTTATTTGAGTGTTCAGATATATTGAATGACTGAGTAAGTTTAATGTTATTATGATACCTCGATTGAATTTAATTTGAGAGTTTTCTTGCAGTTTAGTATGAATGTAATTTTGCTCTAACAAGCTCAGGAACACAAATCATTTTTGAAGTGAGAGCATTTCAAATATAATGGTCGAGATCTTCAGCCAAATAATCATTTGAACGTTTTTGACAACGAATTTTGTTCCTGGCTGTCAAATGCATGTAGCATACCGCTACATAAGCGTAAAAATTAGAAATTTGCCATTCATACTTAAATAAATTAATTAGTAGCATTAAAAATCTTACTCTAATTTATTATTAATTATTTTCTACTTCTAATTCGTAATCATTGAAGTTTTTGTGTAAATACATGAGACGATAAAATAACAATTTACATTTTTCGAGAGAGAAGCCCTCTGGTGGCAACACTGCGCAGTTGCGCGTCTCTTCTTTCAAAAAGCCACTCTTACTTTGGCGGCATACTTTAGCGGTGTTACAGCAAATTCTCGTGAGTTTAAATGTGTTAGAAAATAATCGCGTTCTTTCTTCGTTCTCGTGATAAATCAGTGTTAGAAAATAATCGTGTTCTTTCTTCGTGTTCAGGAGTATTAATAGTTGTCAGTGCAGTGCTATTTGGATACGTAGTTATGCGTAAGGAATTGTGATGTAGCATGTTCTCATTCAGTGTTTTGTTTCTCAACGTGATTTAGCGTAAAATGTTGCGTCAGATGTGCATTGCATTTCCGTGTCATGATTTTATTATCAAAGCATAATCATGTTCGTTCCTTTTCTTTACGATAATAGTATATACTTGCAGTTTCATTCATGATTCGATACTCGGAACGAACGCGGCTGAACTTGCCGGCTTTCGTTGTCGATAGCGTCTTTGTTTAATGGCGGAACACCATTCCGTCGTCTCTTGTCACTACTCTGTGACTATAAATACTATAGGCATGTGTTATAGTAGCATTTATTCTTTTTTATAAACCGACTCGCAGTAGTCTTAAATTACGAAAAGTATTCCTGTCTATGCTTGCTGAGTTTTGGAATTTCATTTCTTAATTCGATACTCTTTTGAAACCTTTACGTAAACGCCCTTATTTTAATAGGGAAACATTTCAATGAAATTAAATTTAACTCATCGCATTCTTGTGACAAACACTCACTACCATCTGCCTTCATGAGTGTGCGAAGATTATGCTGGCGGCTCGGGCTAACGCCGACGTGTGGAGCCGCCGGTTAATCGACGCACTGATTTATTATGTTTTTCGTTCTTTCGCGCATAATTTTCCTTCGGTGAAATCAAAACGTTTAGTGTCCTTGGTATCATTGGGGATATATATTATTCCTTTAATTCCTTTATTATTGCAAATGATTTCTACCAGGATTTTTTAGTAGGATTTATATCCTCGAACTTTAGGATTTTTATGTTTTTTTACTGCTTTCAAAAGTGCAGTCACTTGATATTTTCACGATATTCCGTAGATCTCGTGTTTACTTGCCCGTAGTCTCTGTAAGGAATCATGATCTTTATTACCGGAAGTTCTTAAACCTAATACTCAGATTTAAAGCCAGAGGCATTAGTGAACAGTTTTGACAGCTAAACAGTTTAAACAATTAATTTATTGTTAAAACCTGTCAACCCAGAATCTGTCCTATCTCTTTTGAGTTTGCCAAAAGTGAGAATCCTAAGTAGCTGGTGTCAAACCTGTAGGAGTTTCTCGGATTTCTCCGTGTGGGAAGAGTTGTCATTATATGTTAGATTGTCAGTGGTGGAATGTCTTGATGTCTCGCCTGGAACGTTTCATCCAGCTTTTGGACTCCTTGCAGGACCTCAACGTCATCACACACACCACTTACAACATTCTCCCTGGGCCGCTTCCTGGGCCGCTTCCTGGGCCGCTTCCTGGGCCGCTCCTGGGCCGCTTCCTGGGCCGCTTTTGGGCCGTTTTTGGTTTTTCTACTTGGATTGGATTTAGCCGGATATATTCTCTTATTACTGGCCTTAATTCTCAACTGCTTAAAAGTACGGGCACTATTGAATTAGCTTTGCTTTCGCTAAATTCCGCGTGCCGGGATCTAAGTACTATTCAAACCAAGAGTCATCATCGCCATCAGGCTCGGCACCTTTGATCAAATTCACCTGCTCCCCAAATTAAGCATACTTTGCCCACACAAATAGCTACGCACCTATTGTTGTGCTTTGGTTTAAAAATTGCCCACCGTAAAGCGAATATTCTGAACTCAATACACTTAAAAACCTCATCCACCGGCCGGAGCGACACCAGCCCTCACCGAAGCTCACCACCGGCACTCCGGACCTCACTGGGATTGCCAGTCAAGCTCAGCGAAGACCTCCTGGTTGTTCTTCCTCTTCCAATAAACTCCACCTGAAACGAGCTGAGTCCAAAACCGTTTTTCATTATCCCTCTCATAATTTTCCCAGATCACTATCGAGAATTGTTCGAGTTTTTTGGCCGTTCGGGGGCTAACATATTCAGTTCAAACTACCACCCCAACGGTCATAAATCCCGACATGCAGAGTGAATTAAATTTTTCATGCCGGTGTCGGATTGAAACTGAGGAAGTAATGTTGCCTAGAACATAAGTTTTAATTTAGTGTACTCTTTCCTCGGTGAGAATGTGTTGCATCATCTACAATGCCACTCAGCCGATTCTTGGATAAACTTAGTTACTTAGAGATAAAATAACGCCTACACACGTAACCAGTAAAGTAAACTTTAATTGTCAAAAATTTCTGTATTCACAAAAACCTCATGCTAAGCTGCAGTGTTCAAGAGTGATAAGTGAATATTGTTTTTTTTAATCTGTTGCTGAATTTCATTGACTCAAACTGATTTGTTTTGTTATTCTTCTCAAATTCCTTGGGCATAAAATCTTTATTGCGTCTTGCGTCATACAGCTATTCATATAAATTCCTGGGAAAATGTAATTTTTGTTTATTTTGTCGAGTGTCTGGCGGATGAATTTTAGTGTGTTCAATCTCAGCTTCTATTGGTGGGATTAAACTTTACTGTATTAGGTATAATTAGTATTAGAAAACACGTGGATTTTTTTAAACACAATTTTTGTCTAATCAGTTCCATGTCGCCAATGAATACATTTTATTATCTGAAGCGTACGTTGGTTCGAAGATTGTGTATTTTTCTTCCAAGTTGTTCGGTGTCCAAGGAAACTTTCAGGTTATACTGATGTGAGAGGTGCAAATTATGTCTTACTGAAACGGAATTCTACTACCGCGAAAGAGATAGAGTTGGGTAGATTTTGAAGAAATACTACGCCATTTCTCGAGTGGGATTCGACCTCGCATTTTATCGCAAAGTAAAAGTATTGCCTCGTGTGAGAGATGAATATTTCCTGCGTACGCCTGGGATTATTGTCTCCCTAAACAGGAAGGTTTACTTGTCGTGTAAAGGTGATTTGCCTGGTGTTTATATATAAATTTATATCGGTGGAACGGAATATCCCCAAGAATTCTTCAGAATAAATTTTTGATTTTTAAATGCATTCTTCGTGTTTGTCTACGCATTCTCTCTCGTCCGTGCGCGGATTTTGGACAGGTTCGTTGGATTCGGTTTTGCCTGATAAACAAAAGTAGCTCTGGCGTGCCTTCTAATGTTTGAGCGTAAGATGGGAGGAGCGGAAACATTCGACAATGCTTTGAATTTAACATGGTTGAGTTGTAACTTTAATCAAATTGTGTGAACCGTTTCGTCAATAATTGAAATTCTAGCTTTAATTGTTGGCGAGAGTGTGTTTGCACACTTAGGATGTATTTATCAACTTCATCACGATATGTATATTTTCCACTGCGAAAATGCTCAATATTTCAAGATGAAGTGTAATGGCTGCAAACGAATTAATGTATGGCGTTAAAAATTGAAAATGCATAGCGACTGGATTGTACAAGTGTAATCTTCATCGAGGATGTATGTAAGCGAGATAGACCGCGCAGCAGAGAGCCTCTGCCGGAATTTTATTGCTTTGTGGAAAGCACGCGCAATTAAGAAATTTTGTCGGTACGTTCAAGCTGATGTGGTTATGACTCTAGTGTGGCATTATGGACCGCAAGAATGTAGGATGTTGTGAGGAAAATAAATAAATGTATATTAAATGTTATCGGAAGCATTGAATTAAATGCGTTGAAATTGAAGGACAACGAAGAAAATAACATTATTGAATAACAATTGTGCAATGTCTCAAAGGCTGAGAATCAGGTAGAATTTTATGTCACATCTATTTTTTTACATTTTTGTGTGTCAGTGTTAATGCAAAGTCAGATCGTCAGAAGAGCCTTGTCGGCATAGTACGACGTGAAGTCTGACGGGTTGTTAACACTACATTTTGTCTATTTCTGCATTTTTTTGTGTGTCGGGTGTTTTCAGAATGTCGGATCGTTAGAAAAGCCTTCGCGGCAGAGTATGACGTAAATTCGACGCCTTGACAATACCCAATGTATATGTGCATTTTTATTATATGCGGCGTATTGGGGATTTTGGCCAACCTGGCAATTCTCCTGCTAGTTCGTACGTCATGAGCAAGAATGTTTTATTTTATTCGAAACATTTAGGTGATTCAACTGATTAGTGACACCGTCGAACGAATTTCGGCTTTTGTCTAGAGTTGGTTGAGGATACCGGAAATTAAATATTTTATGTATGTATGTAGGAATTCTTCGCGTAGCTCAAGTCCGCCTCACTCAAGGCAGATTTTGAAAGAAACCGAGGAACCATTCTTACGTTGATCGACCATGTAATGCGCTGTCTCTCGATTACAAAGTAACCATGTTAGACAATTAAACGCGTATTTACGGAAGTTAATCTTAGCAATATTTATGCGAACCTCAGGGGTTAATTTTTACTAGTCGACGAGTAAATAGGGAACCTAGCCTGATGGTCTTCGTAAACAAATATGCTTCAACTTGTTCAATTATTATGAAACGGCTGACGAGCCCGACGATGGAAACCTACTGAATTTTCCGCGAAATGTTCGCGACGCATAAGGATGGATGTACTACTCATTTTCCGCGAAATATGCGCGACGCAAAAAGATGGATGTACTACAAATTTTCCACGAGATATACGCGACGCAGGATGGATTCAGTTGAAATAACTTATGTATTTTGAAAAGAAAAACCTATTCTCGTTCAGCAGGGCCCACTTTGAAGACTATGTGCACGTAAACTGAACTGAAAAATGAATTGAATAAATATTTGAGGTTTGAAAATCACCTCCATCTTTGATATTTTGTCATGTGGATTGCAAACGAGGATGCGGAAATGATGTCCCTGTGTAACACATCCGTCTACTGAACAACTTCTTATTTGAATGACCAGCAATTTCGTTGGGTTGCCGCAGGCAAGCCGGAAAATAATATGTCTTGTATGTGTTCAATATCTTACTGTGCGTCTATGTTTGTTCGAGAAGTGTGTTGTCTTTGCTGTGTTTTCTTTTACGTTTTATAATAATGTGTGCGAGAAATGAGCTTTTCAATTTAGTGTGTCAGGTATCTAGAAAATTTTTCCTGTTACGAAAATGCATCACCGTGAGCGCCTCGCAGTATGGAGATGGTCAGGAGAGAAACAACGGGGTTTCTATATTGAATGATGGGGAACATGCTTCTATTTTGTCATGTAAAGGGTTAACTTGGGGAATACATATATATATATATAATTAACGGTTGAAAATTTGCGTCAAATTTACAATTTGCCTCAAATTTTCTCTCGTTGGGGCCGGGTATTGTGGGGAAATACTTCACTCGGGGAAATTTGGAAAATAATTTATTCGAAAAAGTATGAAAATTTGGGAAATACTTTATTTCAGGAGATAATTCACCTTTGTTGGGAAATACTTTACTCGGGGAAATTTGGGAAATACTTTATTTGAGGAAAGACTTCACTTCAAAATACTTTACTTGGGGAAATACAATATCTTGTTGAGCTAGGGACAGTGGACAGGATGTTGTAACCGCAGAACTCTACAAGAACGGCGTTGTTCTCAGGTTTCGACATGAGTCTGGCTATAAATATGTCGAGCTCAAGTGGGTAGCGGTTCGACGAGAGGGCTAAGGTTCAGGCGTCTACAAACACAGTCTGGCACACGAACACAAATCTCAGGCTAACACACAACAAGACGCACACACAACACACATACGCAGGCCGTGAAGATATTCACGGTCGAGAACAGTGCTCCCAATAGGCGTGGCTACGGGTCAAAACAACCAGTCGTGAAGCGGGAAGGAAGTAAACTCGAAACTGCCCACGATACTAGCCAATGAAAGCAACGAGGGGAACGCGGACACAAAGAAACAGCCAATACCACTTCTAGATGTCGAAGTAAGCGAGTCTCCAACCAATAAGAATTGAGATGCTTTGTCAAAACGGCGAAGGATAGGGATTTTTCAAGAAGGAATGAGGCGACGCGGATCAAAATAATTCACGACAAGAATTGAGAGGATTCTGGTCTCAGCCACGCGAAACGATACACGTCAGGCTTTGGAGTGCAAAAACCGGGAAATCTCGGCGATAGGCCGAAGTTTCCCGGGCTAGTGTTAAGTCAGGAGTGACTTCACTCGAGAAATCGAAGCCGACATTTAACTCCTTCACTAACGACAAGATTGTGCAACGAACACCCGCTCGAAGTGAGTGCGGATAATCTCTCCGAACGCCCAAGGAGACTGCAACTGTATCGTCGAAGTATTACCCTGCAATGAGCACTCGCTCGAAGAATTACGGCCTGAGCACATCAACAATTCAACGTGAAGTGAAACACCCATGGAGAATCTCTGCGCTAATTATAAGCTCACGGACAACCGCATCATTAAAATCTGGAGTCACGCGTTCACCAACAAAACGGAAGGAAACAAGAAAAGACACACATGAGAACTCTGTTGGGGATCCCGCAAAGTTGGAAAGAGTCTACACCGAATATTCAGCGACCGCGCCTCACGGAAGTGTTAAATTTTTGTGGTATCGAGTATTTTGAAACAGTGCTTCAAAGTGTAATAGTGGAATCAAAGTGCGACACGCTGTTCAGTGCATTAAAGGTGGCGCGATGTGTAATGAATTTGTGTCTTATGTTTGCGCGATGTTAAAAGTTTCTGTGTTCACAACCGGTATGTTTGTCATCATTGTTCTCTGATTTGTGTTGCGTATGGATTCCTATAACTTTGTGCATTCTTTGTGAATCGTTGTCAGCTCTTGAGTATTAACGATAGACGTTCTCGGGGAAGCTTTACATTTTGAATGCTGTGTCGTGTTGAATTTCACACTGGTAAGATCATGAGCATTTTGCATTGGCGCACTTGTGAGCAATTTTCATTTCATGCAAACATTTCCTTGTGCTTTAATCATTGCATTGAAATATTTTGTGTGCTCGTATTTTAATCCACGTTATCGGAAAAATAAACCAATTTCAATCTTGAATCTTTCATTGTCCATGCTTTTATGTAGTATTCACGCGAGCACAGAGGTGTACATTGTATTTACTTGTGGGGGTTGAGACTCCTCCTACGTTACGTGCTAGACAAGCATTGTATCGTGACACACGCTCACGGTAAAGGCCCCGATACACTAGGCAAAAATCGCGGTGATAACCACCAGCACGCCTCTCAATGTGCCTCCCATTCCTGCACACCAGCCAGTTGGCAGAGTGGCATCCGAGCATGTCTGGATTAGGACGGTCGTCACTGCGACGAGCAGTACCGTTTTTAACGTTGACGGGAGAGGTGCACCGCCGTGTCTTGCTCCGCAATTGAGTAGACAAAACTCGAACGCTGAATTCTATATACGCATTTAAAAAATTCGACTGCTTGCAGAATGTGATCAGCAGCGCTTACAGAAGGCTAAAGCACAGCGCAACGTGCGCTTTGGTTTAATCCTGCGCTCCATACGGCTGGTCGCAATCGAGCACCTACCCGTACGACATGCTGAGGCAGACTGACGCCTTGAATTGCATTCCGCGGTGCTTCATCTTTCGTGCTGAGTGTATCATGTCGCCAGTTCTCACTTCAACTGGCGGACGGATCCACTGCCGCAATTTCTCGAGTCATGAACGCCAGTGTATCAAGGCCTTAAGGAGCGGCAACATTCAGCATGCCAAATATTGGCGGCGTGCACTGCCAGTCAACAACGTACAGTTGCTCATGAAACCATAGAGAGCATGTGTAGTCATGGCTTACATGTTATGGAGCAAGGAAGAAATTAAAACTCCAATCGTAAAATGTAAAGAATTTCTGTGTTTAGGGAAAGTTAAGCTCGCAGAGTATAAAAACAGATTTTCTAGAGAGATTGCTTTTAAAAGTATAGCATCTCACTTCCCAAATTATAATATTGCCAGTGTTTGGCACGCCACTTTTAAATTGTTGCAAAGCAACCGCAACAGAAACTTGAAAAAAATTGCGATCGCAACCGAAACATTTTATATATTAAATATAATTTTAATTAAATATTGTTCAATATATTTTAAGTATATACTGCCATGCATGAAAATAATATTAAGAGATTCAAAATAGTGCATTGTTTTGCTAAGGAAATTAATAGATATAGTAAATGTGTGGACTAGAATTGAATGATATACCAAGATACTGGAAGAAACGTTTCATTTGTAAATATAGCTTGAACAATAAATGAATTTCATTTTCTAATAATATTATTGGAAAGGCACTTAGCTAGTAGCTATATTTTCATAAGAGTGCCATATATATAGCAAAATAAATAGAAAACAGAAAAGCGCAGAACATTTGTACTGCCTATATGACGCAAAATGAAAAACCATGCATAAGCTCCGTTAATATTTGAAATTCTACTGCTTATTGTTGTTCCTCTGTTACAATTTAATATTGGCTCATGATCTCATGTGACAATGTTAATTCACTTCAATGACGATCAACGTTGCCATTAAAAGATGTTAATATTTCAAAATGTTAGTTTAAAAGCCAAGCACGTCGTGGTCTCTAAATTTCTGTACCTACAGTCGTTCGACCGCAGCGCTCGATGGTATTGGATTGTTAAATTCGATGAACGAAACGACAAATTCACTTGAAGAGAACATAGCTCTGTGAAAATCAGCTAGTTCTGTTGATTACTGGCTGTTTCAGCCAATCAACTTACATCATTCCTAATAACATATGTTATATAAGAGTTACATTATATATACTTATATACTGTAAGCAAAGTGTATGTGTATCACTGTATCGCCTAATGCTATGAATAAACATTTGCCAGATGGGTTGTACCCTGTACGGTTTAGTTTTAAACGAGCATGAAACGCGTATTAAATTCGATTTGAATTTAAAATTAAATTACCATCGTGATGTTGCGGTTGCGAGTTGCGGCCTGACACGTCAAAAATTGTTGCGATCGCAAAAGATTCCTCACTTTCCAATAATTGTTGCGGCGCAACCGCAACAGAAAAAGGTGCGATCGCAATTGCGGTCGCAACTTGTTGCGGCGCAACTGCCCAACGCTGAATATTGGAAAAAAAACATTTTATTTCCAATCGAGATAGTACAAAATTCCTATCATTGGTTTTTAAAATATCTTAAAGTTAATACACTTAGGTGATACACACACATGAGTATTATAATACTCATGTCACTAGTCGAAAACAAATGATTGAGGGCAATGTTCTCCTAATCTTGCTTTAATCTACATTTGATAATCCATGTAACGATAATTATAACGTGCTCCCTAGTTAGTCTACATTTAATGATACATGTAATGATAATTATAAGAGACAACACAATTTCATAGACGATGCATTTTCATTGTGGGCTTAGAACACTTTTTTCAATCTATTGCAATGGTTAAGATGAAAATTCAAACACTGAAAGGCAAAGATAGGAAACAGCTCTCACTATTCCAAAAATCAAAGAAATATACACTGCGTATGTAAACGTAAAATTAATTACAGTTATTTAAATTGCACAATGTACATGGCTCTCAAGAAAAGTTCTTCAAATACACGCTTGAATAGGCAACAACAAAACAAAACTATTGAGGCTTACTTCTCCACTAGTGTTGTGAGAGGCAATTTCAATAAAAAAGGCACTGGTTTGGTTGCTTTTAGAAAATCTAATAAACCTACGATAATCTTAAATAATAATGATCAGTATTTAAGTGCCCTGTTAGATAGCGGCTCCGAAAAATGCTTAATAAGTTACAAGCAGGTCAAGCACCTGAATGAAGAAGTTAAGCCGAGTCGTTTGACGGTGAAAGGTATTAACAGTAAAAGCAACGTCAGCGGAGAAGTAGATTTGACTATTTAAATTCCAGGTACTAACAGAGTACTAAAAACTGGTGCTCTGATCGTTAAAGATGCAAAATTTAATTACGATCTTATTTTAGGACGTGATGTGCTGAGTGACGCCATCATTAATTTTAAAAACGGAACCCTCGGTTGGGAAGGTATTACTGTGCCATTTTATGAATTAAATGTGGAACCGGCACTTAGTAGAGAAGGTGTGATGAAAAATATCGTGAACAGCGACTGTCTGTTGTCTGACGTTGTGGTTGCCAGGAAGAGCAACGAAGGCAGTTACCGCGCGATAAATAGTAGCTGCAGAGAAAAGAAAAAACCGTGCCCGCGAGTGAAGCGAGGCAGAGCGGAAGGACGCTGGTAGTTCATTGCCCTCAGGTGGAGGTGCCCAGTAACTCTATGAAGTTGTTGTACGGGTGTTGTACCCGGAGAGCATTTGATTATGAAAAGATGTTTTGAGAATGGTGCCCTTCTGGCAGAGGCGATTGTTCATGTCGGGGAAGACGGCGTGGTCCCTGTGATGATTTTAAATGCACAAGAAGATGCGGTGAACTTTAGCGAGAATTCAATGTTGTGCAATGTGGAATTAATTGCAGCTGATGAGATTGAGAAAGAGATTTATATCACTAGCGTAGAAACAGCACTTAGAGACGCTAATAATGTGTAAAATAGTTCTGACGCTGTGTCGGAGTCAATGCAGTTTGTCTCGGCTGGTGGTGGAATTAAGGCCATAGCAGGGAGGAAACTTGGGTTTCATTCTGACGATCGCGGCGGAAATCAAGTTCTCGCCAGTAATGAGGAGTTGGGAGTTAATGCACAAGTAGGAGAGTCGTGTGCAGGAAAGAAGGAAGTACGACGTCCTTTAACAAATGATGATGTCTTATGTCATGAAGAGGACATGCAGTTGCCTTTAATGAATTTATTAAATCAATTTCGTGATGTAGTTACGTTAGAAGGAGAAACTATAGGTGTTACAAACATTATGACGCACCGGATACAGCTAAAACCGGATGCACCTGTTCTAAATTTAGCTCCATACAAAATTCCTCATAAGTATCAGGAAGAAGTTGTCAAAGTTACTAATGATATGCTTTCCCAAGGTATAACCGAGGAATCGATTTCAGACTTCAACTTCCCTGTCATCGTTGTTAAAAAAACGCGGGGAGCTCCGCCCCGTTATAGATTTCAGGGGCCTTAACAAAGTTTTGGTGAAAGAATCTTATCCAATACCCAGAATCGATGAAATATTATCAACTTTAGGAGGTAACACGTGGTTCACTAATTTAGATCTGGGCTCTGCTTTCCATCAGGTCGAATTAGACCAAGAGAGTAGGAAATTTACTGCCTTTAATGTTAACTATCGAAAGTTCAACTTCCACAGGATACCTTTCGGTTTGAGTACCAGTCCAAGTGTTTTCCACCGGGTAATGACCTCTGCCCTTGCACCCATTTTGGGGAAATTGGCGTTCGTTTTTCTAGACGATATTTTGGTATTTTCCAAAACTAAAAATCAGCATTTGGCTGGCATTGGAAATGTTCTTAAGATGCTTCGATCTGGTAACTTATCGTTGAAGCTTGAAAAATGTCATTTTTTAAAAAAAGAGATTGAATATTTGGGGCTCATTATTGCCGCAGATGGTATTAGATGTAAATATTCGGAGAAACTGCGGGATTGCAAAGCTCCCGTAAATGTGAAGGAATAACAACAGTTCTTGGGTTTAGCTAACTATTTTCGAAACTTTTTGCCAAATTTTGCCGAGGTTGCTTACAGACTGTTAAGAAAGGACATTGACTATACGTGGAGCGACGAATGCCAGAAGAGTTTTGTTTTTATCAAATCTGCTCTCACTTCTGACACAGTTTTAAGACATCCTGACTACACTAAGGCCTTCCACGTATTTACGGACGCATCTAACTTTGGGATTGGAGGCGTGCTGATGCAGGCAGAGGATTCAAGCGATCAAATTTTGCGCCCTGTGGCTTACTTTAGTAAAAGCTTAAATTCCAGTCAGAAGCGATATAGTACTACCAAGAAAGAATTTTTCGCGATTAATTCGGCTCTAAAATATTTAATTAATAAAATATATTTAATTACTGGATATCCTATCTGTGTCTTCACGGATCATCGGCGTCTCGCGCCGCTCGTTAATACAAAACTCCCTGAGGACACCAATATGGCCAGATGGTGTATAAACGTGCATTCATTTGATCCTGTTGTAAAATATTTACCTTGAAAACAAAATGTCGTAGCTGATTATTTAAGCAGACTACCTGTAAACAATGAGAAATTAACCGCTAAAGAACTAGAGCGCTGTGATGTTCTGGAATCCGCGCTTGAACCAAATGTCTGTATCATTGAGACTCGATCGCAGAGAAAAAAAGACGTGGCTAGACTTGAGGTAGTTGACCCGCCGCTCAGCGACAGTGCTGACGGCGCAGCAAGCAAAGAGGCACGTCCCAAGCTCATTGACTATGTTCCAAAAGACGATCAAATCTCTTGGACCATAAAAGAGTTTATCGACGAGCAGGAGAAAGACCCTTTTTGCATAGAAGTTAAAGAAGCCTTACTTCATGGTAGTGTTTCTAAAATTCCGGACCTACAGAAACTTTTAATTCTGAACGACATTCTGTACCGACGTAGACAGATTGACAATCGACCTAGAACAACATTAACTGCAGTGGTACCTAACTCTTTAATGGGTAAAGCAATTTTGGCAATTCATTCGATGTATCATACTGATGATGTGCACACTTTGTTTAAATTTAAAATTAGGTTCTACAATCATTTGGAAAAAACGATTGTGCGAAAATTCGTACGAGATTGTGAAGTTTGTAAATTACTTAAGGCACGACCTTCTGCGCCAATTAAAATTTTAACAGCTCCAATAGCGAAAGAACCGTTTGAGGTTGTTTCAATGGACTATCTTGGCCCACTTAAGGTTACCGATAGTGGTAACAAATATACGAGGCCTGTCGAAAAAGTATCCGACCTTAATTTTTCCCGCGCAAAGTAGTGATTCTAAGGCGGCGCCACTGTGCACGGTGGAAGGAGGAATCTTAATGCGCATGCTTGACTTTTTTCACCGCATTCACTTGGGCCAGTCACTGGCTGGTGGTCGCCAAGTAAGGTGCTGTTCTAAGTGTTTGTCGGATTTAGTTTTCTTGCAAGATGACTGAACGAATTGAGCAAAGACACTGCATCAAATTTTGTCAAAAGCTTGGTGATTCTCAAATTGAAACAATTCGTAAGATTCAGCAGGTGTTTGGGGAAGATGCTATGGGTGTAACACAAATTAAGGAGTGGTTCAACCGATTCAAAGATGGCCGCACATCAGCGGAGAGTGAGCAGCGTTGTGGCAGGCGTTGTGGCAGGCCGCACATTCATCCCATTTGATCCGCAATTTCTTGGCCAAACATGGAATTACGACCGTTCGCCAACCTCCCTACTCTCCAGACCTGGCTCCTTGCGACTTCTGGTTGTTTCCAAAATTGAAGACACCACTGAAAGGATCCCGTTTTGAGAGTAGAGAAGAGATAATGCGGAACGCGACGACAGAGCTGAACACCATTCCAAAAGAAGACTTCCAGAGGTGTTTCCGGCAGTGGAAGGATCGGTGGGCTAAGTGTGTGGAAGCACAAGGAGCCTACTTTGAAGGGGATTAGGGTCCCAACCCCGTCAGGTTGTTGAAGTATTTTTTCTGGCCAAAGGTCGGATACTTTTTCGACAGGCCTCGTATACTAGTAATAATTGACCTTTTCTCCAGATTTTGCAAATTGTATGCGACTTCTAACCGTCGTACAGACACGGTAATTTCATGTTTAAGTAATTGTTTTTCAATTTTTGGATTTCCTAAAACATTGATTTCTGATAATGCTTTGGAATTTAAGTCGATGGCGGTTAAGCAGTTTGCAAATATTCATGCTATCGCGAAAAAAAGAAGTTCTGGCTTACAGTCCTCATTCCAACGCTATAGTAGAGAGGAATAATAGGAAAATTACTAATTTGTTGAAACTGTACGTAATTTCTCTCCCTCATGCCGAATGGGACCAGTGCATTGAGGTGGTCGAAAATGCATTAAACAATGCCCTAAATTCTACTTTAGGCGAAACTCCGAGCTTCATCGTGTTCAATAGAGACACCTGCCCATTCTATCAGTCCGAGAGTTTTGATACCATAACTTACAGTTATGATGAAGAAATAGATTTGGTTAATTTTCGAGCAAAAGAAGCCGCCCGCACAGTAGAGAATATTAGAAATTTGATATTGAATAACACTACGGAAAGAAATCTTTACAGAAATCTCAAGCGTAGAAATAAGGACGTCAAGGTAGGCGACCGTGTTCTTATAAAAAATCATGAGAAAAAACATAAGTTGGAATTAACCTGGTTAGAGCCAGCCGTGGTTCTGAAGGTCAAGCGTAATTGGGCCGAGATTAAAATTGGTTTCAAAATTTATGAAAGCAATTTAAACCACATATTACCCTTGAGGAAAGTTAAGCTGTGAGTTAAACAAGACAAGTTTTTTTTGCTATGCATATGCCTTACGTTCTGACGTCGCAACGACTCGACGAATTACGACTTACTGTGCAGGACAACTGTGTTACTTGGTTTACCATTTTCACTATGGGTTAATAATCATAATTTAAGGATTGTTGCTTTGTAATATGCGCTGTGTTTCATAAGTTGTTTCATTATTATTCTCAGTAACCCATATGTTATATTTTCAGCTTTTTGTGCTGCGTTTTTTAGGTTAATTTAGGTTAAGTGTTGTACTTTAACCTGTATGTTTAAAGGAATGTATATCTATCTATATTAAACCTGAGATTGTCTCTAAGACGTATTTATTAATCTTTGCATTTCACGTTCGATATAACTTCGATCGCTTGGAAGTGTTGCTGAATTAACAATTTAAATGGTGAGCGAATTCTTCGACTGCTAAATGCAATCGCTGATGTTGCAGTCCATCACGTGAGACAGTCTGTCCCGGCGCTATGGCGCAACTCGACTCACATTGCTATTTTTATTTCCAGTTGGAATGTTCTGTTGACAGCGCTAATGAATTAAATTCATACTGTGGTTGTTTGCTACCCGACCGAGGGTCCGAACACGTTTTTTTTATTAAATTTTTTTCTTTCACGCAAACTTTTTTATTTTCGGAATATTGGTGCTGTCTAGATGTACATTATCAAGCTACTGAAGCTCTTGCGTCAAGCGTTTATGCTTGTTTGTTTAGGTTATTATAACATAGGATTATCAGTTTTTTTTGGTCATGCTAATCGGTTCTGTGTCTGTTCCTTGTGCAGGATACGCAGGCCTTGCATGGACGTGTGGGCCATGGGAAACCAAGTGTCCCTTGTAGACGTCGACACTTTGGTTTCTGCGTTGTCCCAACACCAAGAAGTTAAAAGCGAGGCCTACGAAGAATTGATGAAGTCGCGTTCACGTACGGACCTGTTGCCAGACAGCGTCACCGACGTCCTGGTGGTGCTGCTAGTGGTGACTACGATGGGCCTGGGGGCCATCCTTTATTATGCAAAAAGGAATTTAGAAAATCTTTCCGAGCGCTCCGAGCGTTTGGGAGATTACCAGCTTCGGCGAGTCGCGATGAGGACGCCAAGATGCAACAATCCCCAGGAGCAAGTGTAGTTGCGAACGTTAAAGTTAGCGTGATGTGGTGGTGCTGGTATCCAATAAATTAAATTGACTCTGGAAAATGAAATTGCTAAATCGAAATATTGAAAATTCATCGCGAAAATGTGAAAAATTGAAATTTAGTTGAAAAATTGGAAATCGCTGGATTGAAAATGAAAATTTACAATCTTATGCGTTGAAAAATGTGTTGAAAAATGCAGAAAATGCGATCTAGTGCGTTGAAAATTACGGTGAAGTGTTTTGAAATTGTTAAGGTATTGGTAAAGAGAATTGTGGTTCTTTTAGCAGTAAGATGTTTTAACGGTCCTATAACCTTTTAATTTTAACTGCATGCTCTTATTAATAGTGTTGCGCAATTTTACAACGCCCAGCAAAATTTAGGAGGAACGGAACGTATGTCTACATGATGCTAATTCCGTAATGTGTAAACTTTGAGGTTTTCTTTTTCGGTTTGTTAGAAATTATTTTTATTTTTGCTATTTGCGTTTAATAATGAAAGGCTATGGCGTTTTTTTAACCCTACCGCTGTCGGCGTGCTGACTGTCGTGTTGCACGGTAAGTTAGTACTAATGCTGACCAGTGGTAGCAGCTGGTGTTTAGCTAATTACTAACTCGCTTGTTGTTCCCTTACTTATTAAGTTTAACCTATTAATCGTTTTTAAACATCTGATGTTACCATGGTCGTAAGATGTGGAAGAATTTTAAAAAGTTTTTTTTGTTTTTTTCATCGCGTAATTTTCACATTTATTAAGGTATTAATATTTATTTTTTTTTGCGATGTTCTGTGGTGCCTAAACTTTTCGATGCGTTTCTTTATGTTTTTCAATAATTTTTTGTGTGTTTCTAGTAAGAACTATATTACTCGAGTGGTAATTGTTTTCGCAAATCTTTAATGGTAATGGTAATTGTAATGGTAATGGTAATGGTAATGGCGTATTTATACTATTTCCTTTTTGATTTTTTTGCGTTTCCTGAATTTTTAATCACTATCGTTGTTTGTTGCGAGGCCATAAATTTGGTTGCGTTTTATCTTTTTTTGAATTACTTCAGCATTTGGCAATCCCACCTTGTGTGTTCAAAATAGTTTTGGACGGTTAATCTCGATGAGGACGTGTGTCGGATGGAGAGCCTCATGTCTCAGCTGACTTCTCATCTCCGGAATTCTCAGCCGGGGAAGACTCGCCCTAGTCAACCAGCTGCTGGGAAGCGATCTCGTGGGCGTCCAAAGAGAGGCACCAAAAATACTGGCGTTGCTACTGCGAGTGGGGCTAGCCCGTGCAGTGTGTTGAATGATGAATTCCCCTCATCTCCTACTCTGGATGACCTGCGCTCGTTCGATGAGATTTTCACCCATCAGTTGAGTTCCTTATTTTCAACGCTTAAAAAACTATTGATTCCATCAAAAAGCTTCAGTCCCAGTTTGATCAACTTAATGCAACAGTGAAAGGTTTGGGCTCTCCTGTCTCGTACAGGGCAGCCGTGGTTTCTGGTTCTGGTCCGCTGCCATCTGCGGCTCCGGCTCCCTCTTCTCTGCCGTCCTCCACGCTAGTGTCGATCAACCGGCTCTCGGTTGATGTCGACCAAGTTCAATAGGATGGCCTGTCTAATGTTTTAATGCTGAGGGGATCTCTCGTCGATGCAGCCATCGCCCAGTCTCGTCGCTCTGGTGCGGGTGAGAGGTCTCAGATGGTTGACCTTGTGTCTGCCATGATCAACGGGGCTATTCCTCGATTGGTCGCTGACTTAGATATCATCTCGACGGTGGTTGTCGGTCGCGAGTCCAAGCATCTGCGGGTGGAGTACCGTGACAAATACGCCATGCTGCGGGTCTTGAGGGAAATCAAGTTGAAGAGACCTGGTGGTATTTTAGCTAATGAGTATCTGACACGAGCACGCTCAGAACTACTCTATAAAGTGCGTGTGTCCAAGCGGACTCTACCCTCTATATCGAGAGTGTTTAACAGATCTGGCTCGATCTATTGCCGTGTTGAGGGCCGTATGAAACCCCACGTTGTCAACACTGTGGAGGATCTTGAGAAATTGAGGGAAGCCGTGTCTACTTCAGCTCCTGGTCCTGCTGCCTCCTCTTCAGGTGCTGCTGTTTCTTCCAGCGGCGTGGTATCGTTGAATGTATCTGCTGCCGGCGCGGCACCCGCGTCGTCTGTTGTTCTTGCGGATGATTCGGTTGCAGCCCCGGTTCCTGACTCGGTTAATGCTAATTCAGTCGGGAATCCAGTACATGCTGATTGTGATGTCTAGTCCTGTTAGTACTGAAGAGGATATTCCTGATTTTGTGTTCTTTGACCAATTTGATGAAATAGTAAGTGTTCATTGTTCTCTTGGAACCATTGGTGATCTTGAAAGTCGCTGGGCATTAATGGGATGCAATGCATTTGCTATATGGTGCGTTAACATTTGGAGTCTTCCGCGGAACTTTTGTCACCTGCAGGCATTCCTTGGTACTCTTTCCTTTCGTTTTGCCATCATAGTTATTACTGAGTCCAGGCTTGATGACAATGTCCAGGACTGCTTCATGATTGAGGGGTACCGTAAGGTCTGTCTTAACCGTAATCGCAGGGGAGGGGGGATCTGTGTTTTCTACCGTGATTTTCTTGCCATTACAATCAATGCTGACGTATCGCGGCCTTATGCAGTTGGTGAGATTCTTGTCTTTAGGGTTGAGATCAATGGAGTTCCAGTGGACGTGTGCTGTGTGTATAAGCCCCCGAGTCTAGACATATCAGTTTTCAATGAATTTTTTGCTGATTTCATTGCATCTACATTCGCATCAGAGGCTAACATTCTTGTTTGCGGTGACCTTAACATAAATTTATTCAACCCATTTCATCTTAGTACTATTGAAAATTTTATTCAAATGATGGCTACGTTAAACTTCCACCCTCTCATCTCGAAGCCCACGAGAATCAGTAAATGTCGCGGGCTTACAAGATATAGTCTCATTGACCACATCTGGGTAAATTTTAGTCTTACCGGTACAATTGCGACTGGTGTTTGTGATTATGAGCTGGCTGACCATCTGTTGCCCTACGTAATTTTTAAACCTGAGACTCTAGAGCCCAGGATCCCGGTAACTTACCGACTGATCAGTCAGGCAAGGAAGCTAGCATTCGCACGCCGTGTTAGTGAGCTTGACCTGGGGGTGATTGTGCGGGATAACACTGATGTAGCCATGTCTCAGTTCATCCACTCAATCATGCATGAATATAACACTAGTTGCCCGGTAGTGAGTAAATTAATTAATAAACGGTCGAAACCCTCTCCATGGATCACGCGGGACCTAAAATTTCTCATTCGTAAACGTAATAACCTATTTAATAGGTACCGCAGAGGCATTATTAGTCACTCATATTATAAATGGTTTCGGAACACTCTTAGGACCGTAATAAAACTATCTGAAGAAATTTACTATATTAAGAAAATTAAATTGAATGGCAATGATCCAAAGAAGACTTGGCGGATACTGAATGAACTCATGGGACGTTCAAACAGAGACTCTACCATTACTTTGGTCAGGGATCGGGGTGTTGTAATTGGTTGCCCGGGTGATGTGGCGCGCGTGTTTAATGACTATTTCACCCAATTCGTTATGGAATTAACCGGAAACATGCCTCCGCGCACCCAAAATGTTTTGACTGGCATACCTGGAGTGAGCGTCGGCTGTAACTTTTATATGGTCTCATCAAGTGAAATAAAATCCATAGTGGCTGATTTTAAACATAAGAAGTTCCACCATGGCGACTTAGACCCTTCGGTCTTGTTTGAATTGTTGCCTTTTATATCGGACACTTTTGCTGGTATAATTAACGGATGTGTTAAGAGTGGTGTATATCCTAGCATTTTAAAACGAGCGAGAGTTGTACCCGTTTTTAAGTGTGGTGACCGTAATATAACGGGTAACTATAGGCCAATATCTACTCTGTCTGTTTTTAACAAGGTGTTTGAAAATGTTATTTACAAACGTCTCAGCTCCTATTTTAATTCGTGTGGTATTTTAACTCATTTCCAGTTTGGTTTTAAAAAAGGTTCGTCAACATCGACCGCAATATTGTCAGTAGTTTCGGATTGTCTTGCAGCTCTCAACAAAAGAATGTTCACTATCTGCCTGTTTTTAGACCTTCGTAAGGCGTTTGACACAATTGACCCGATTCTCTTGATCACGAAGCTCGAGGCTTATGGAGTTGCTGGGCGTTCACTCGAGTTGATGAGGTCATATCTGACTGGTCGCACCCAATATGTTGCATGTGGTAACTCGTCCTCGTCTGATCAGCCTGTTTTGCTTGGCGTCCCGCAAGGATCTACTCTTGGCCCATTTCTTTTTAACGTCTTC
Source organism: Morinoia aosen (assembly GCA_030386875.1). Taxonomy (NCBI): domain Eukaryota; kingdom Metazoa; phylum Arthropoda; class Malacostraca; order Amphipoda; family Talitridae; genus Morinoia; species Morinoia aosen. Next base: position 28,323,844 of record CM059559.1, read on the forward strand.
GTTAATGATATAGCCTCACTGCCAGATGTTAAGTGTGCCTTATTTGCTGACGATGCAGTATTTTATGTGAGTGACGACAATTTTTCAAATGCAGTTCAAAGAGTTAAGGATTTTTTGATACGATTGACAAACTGGCTTCAGCTGAATAGACTTGTGCCCCATGAGAAAAAAACAAAGCTCATGCTAATTACAACCAGAGACAGCCCAATCCTTCCAGACATTTTTTTCAATAATGTTAAACTAGAGTCGGTGACTGAATTTAAATATCTTGGCGTATTCCTCGATTCGAAGTTGACTTTTGGCCATCACATATCGCACGTCTGTGGTAAGTTTAGCCGTGCTCTTGGCATGTTTCATTGCCTCTCTAGGAAACTGCCACTGTGCTCCCTTAGGAGCATCTACTACAGCCTTGTCTACCCACATGTAATTTACTGTGTTGAGCTGTGGGGCTGTGGGCCACCCAGTGCTAGGTCAAAAGTCTTAATCCTGATGAATAAAATTCTTCGTGCAATTCTTAAAGTGCAATATAATAACCATGTACCTGAACTTCACACAGCCATCATGTACAAAGCATTAGAATTATTTCAATTTGACGATATATACAGATTTTTTTATTAAAACTAGCTCGTAGGTTCCTTTTTAACGATGACATATCTTTTAATAAGTATTTGTTACCGCTTGTCCCAACGAATAATTATGAGATAAGGAACTATAGATAGATTCAGACTACCCTATGTACGACTTGACGTGGAAAAATGTGGAACAATTTACCAAATGGTTCAAATGGTTCAAATTTACGTTGGATTCTGAATGGCTGATGCCGTTGCCTGGGTACAGCTTTAAAAATGCATTTAAGAAATCAGCGATTGCGCAATATTAGTCTCGCTTCCTATTCTAATACTTTTAAATTTTACTTTTCTTTATGTGTTAGCGAGCGCCTACTGTGATTTAATTAGCTATAAATCTGTCACTGCGATTGTACTTTTAGCGGTTGTATTATTTTCTGCGATTATCCTTTGTTCTATTAGGCCCAAGAATGCGAATGAGCTTGAAGTGACCCTTGTCACCTTTTAAGATTACCTGTATTGTATAATAATAAAGAAGTCTGCGTTTGCGCATTATTAGTTACGCTTCCCATTTTAATACTTTTAAATTTTACTTTTCTCTGTGTATTAACGAGCGCCTGCTGTGATTTACTTAGCTATAAATCTGAGTTAGTTCCAGCAAGGGTTAGGCGCTCGTACTTTAGCGTGGGGGGGGGATGCTTTAACTTCTTATTATCCCCTGGTATTTTATTATGTCAGTTTTATAGTGTTTTCTCTTTTCCTTGTATTGTTACAATTTTTTAATCTTAACCTCTGTTGTTAAGTATTTGTTTTGTTTAGTACTCTGGTCAGTCGTGCACCTCTTCTAGTCATTCTGATTGCTTATGACTATGTATAAGGCATTTCTATTGTCTTCCTTGTGTGCGCCATGTGTTCACTACTCTCAACGTCCTGTTGGGAGGGAGTTCCAGCATGGGTTGGCGCATGTGTGCTAGCGAGGGAGGGGAGCTGGAACTCTGTGTTTTATTCTTGACAATTCTACTCTTACTTATTCCCTTGTCCCTTGTCACTTGATATTTTCCTATTTTATTTGCCTTTTCTTTGTTACCCTCTAATGTGCTTTCCTCTTGTTACTGTGTCTAATCTCTGTTAGCTCGACTCGCTGGAACTCTTATTTTGGATGTTTAATAGTGTAGTTTTTATTTTAGCAATTGGTTGTGCGATTTTCCCCTTGTTTTTATTAGGCCCAATAAGCGAATGAGCTTGACGTGGCCCTTGTCACCTTTTTAGATTACCTGTATTGTAATTTTAAACGTGACTTTGTGACAATAAATTCTATGGAGTTTCTATGGAGTTTCAATTAATTCATTTAATAATGATTTTTTAGTGCACATCCTTAAGCCGTGTGTCTGTTTTCAGTTCTTAGTTGTTTCAAGTTGGTTCTGTTTACCTATGAACAGGGCATTTTTATTTTGTTGTTCGCTTCAGCTGCCCTCGTTTTTGCTTGTTTTGCCATGTATTAAATAACACTAGTAATTCTTGGATGGTATTTTGTTCTTTCAATTTCATTTGCGCATTTTAAATTTAAAATAGTATGAGCTGCGAGACGACTTAAAATAGGGACGTAAAGTAATAGCGCTTTTTTTGGCATAGGATTGTCGTTTTCATGTTGAATAATTGGTCAACCGACTCTGTTAAGTCCCCAAATTTCCTTTGAATTTTTTTTGATTAACCTATTTGCGTTTAATTATATTCTCATCCGATTACTTGCTTGTCCGAAAAAGGGGGGGGGGAGTAATGTGCGAGCCGTGCGCTTACTCTTGCCGTCGTCTTTGTCTTGGGGTTTCTCTTGAAATCTTGATGTCTCCGTCTCGCAGTCTGTTTAAGGCGATTTTGACTGTCGGTTAACGCTCAATCGATCATAAACGTTCTACCTGTTACCGGCCTCGATTCTCTCCAGTAAAAGCCTCCACCAAGACTTCTACGAGTTTCACTACCCTGAACAGGATTAGAAGTTGTTGCCGCTATAAATCACTTTTCGCCTTATTTGTACGGTAATAAATTTGTAGTAATAACCGATCACACGGCCCTTAAATATTTGTTCAAAGGCAAAAACACCAAGAACAACAGAACTATGAGGTGGGCCCTGACACTCTCTCAATACGATTTTGAAGTAGTTTATCGTCCCGGAGCTCAGAATATTGTGCCAGATGCGCTTTCCAGGAGCATTGCGCAAAATAACAAGGAGATGAAGACAACGAAGTCCCTAAGGCAGTCTTCTTTACGTCGATGCTGGATGAAACGCCCAGTGTTCAACCGGCAGAAGTCAGTCTGCAGAAAGAAAATATGCGAACAGAACAATTAAAAGACTCTGTTTGGGGTCCTGTGCTGAATTACCTTGAAGGTGACAAGTTAGGGGAAGCTCCGAGTCTCGCTCTGAAATCCGAAATCTTCACCGACGGAGGCATACTGTATTTCAGAAAAAAGCAACGAAAGCCTAACAGAACCAGGCACTTGATAGTAGTGTCAGACACTCTAAGAGAGTCCGCAATGAAGTTGGCGCATGATGGTGCCATCGGCGCGCACCAAGGGAGGGCTAAAACTTGGAAGCGCGTACTGGAATTCGGTTACTGGATAAATATGTCCAAAGACGTAAATGCATTTGTAGACTCTTGCATGCAGTATCAGAAGCGGAAGATTAATAACCGCATTTATGTCAGCATGGGCTCATTCCCAGAAATTGATAAGCCACTGTACAGAGTAGGAGTTGATTCAATTGTAATGCCAGTTTCGAATGAAGGCCATAAATACATCTTAACTGTAGTCGGTCATTTCAGCAGATACGTCGCGGCATTTCCGCTCAGAAGCAAAACCACAGAGGAGGTAACTCAAGCGCTAACTAAATTTGTAACAACGTATGGCCCAGCTAAAGCGCTCGTCTCTGACAGAGGCACTGAATTCACGTCTAGCTTGTTCCGAAGTGTGTGCGGAAAATTGAAGATAAAATACACCAACACGCCAGCCTATCATCCACAATCGAACGGAATGACGGAAAGGCAAAATCAAAACATCAAAACCGTGTTGTTTCTCTTGGCAGCAAATGATCAATCCTCGTGGCACCTTTCTGTTCCTTGGACGTGCCTGACACTAAATACCAGCTACCAGAGCGTCATTGAAGAAATTCCATTCTATTTGTTCTTTGGTAGAGATGCCGACATTCTAATCATTGACTAGCGAAAAACCCCTCGAATAGATTACGCTCTAGGAGAGAACTACGCAGCAGAGGTGACCTCGCGACTGCACCATGCATTCAAGATTGTTAAGGCAAAATCTAAAGCGTCACACGACAAGTTTGTGCAATTAAGGAGACCGTCTCGGTAGAAATCAGGATATGTGTTGATTTTCTGTTTTTATATGCATCTTATAGAGGATTTTCTTGCACTTCCATTGGTACATTCCGTTTACGTCTACTCCGAATAGTGCGCCCACCAGAGGGGGGGAAAGCGATGGGGGTGGAGTGACCTTGAACCCTCCCCCCCCCTCATTATTGGGAGTCAATTGAGCGTTTCTCTGCGGGAATGACATTATAGTTCGTTCATGGGCTACTCAAAGTGGTTCCATTATTCAAACAAAACATTCTAAGGCTGAATAAATATTTTTTATGAAATTTTGACAATTTCAGAATTTAGCTGTTCTGCCGTATCTATGATACCGCAGCTTTCCTTCATAGCTCGATGACAGCTGTAGTATCATAGCTACAGCAGTGGTGAGCACACCAATCCAAAGGGCTTGAAAAGAGCTATAAAACAAAGGAGTTGAATAGACAAAAAACGTATTTTGGTGGAAAAAAATTGAAAATTAAAAATTTTTTTTGTCAAGAATTACACCCATTCCCTTTTGTTGTTTATTTTTTCCCAGAGTTACAGAGCTACAGCAATCTAAATTATATCAATCAAAAGGGCTTGAAAAGAGCTACAAACGCTCAAGAGTTCATTTTAGAAAACCCTGTAGTTCAAAAGATAAAAAGAAAATTTTTTTTTTGTGAAAAAACACGTTTTTCTGGAAACTTGATATTGGTTTTCTCAAATCTATCTCCTTCCACAATTTTAGAGCTACAAGAATGGTTTATATACCATTCGATAGGGCTTAGCAAGGTGTATCCATATGCAATAGCGTTTTTTGATACATTTATTGTTTTGAAAATCACACCACATGAAAAAAAAATGAAAAATACATAATGCTTCAATTCAATTTTTTCAATTCCCAAAATCCACAAAAAGAAGTTATCAAAATTCCCTATTGTGTATGGTTATATAGACATATAAGCAATCTAAAAACGAAATACTGGTTCTGTAACTTAAAAATTGTAGAAGGAGATAGATTTTACATAACCCCCTTATTTTATCATATTTTACAAAAAAAAAAAAGTGCACCTACAGAAATTTTGTCAAAATAACAAATGATCTATGCATCATTTCACACCTACTGAGACAATTTCAGAGAAATCCATCCATAAATAACAGACTTTTTTTTTACCCAGACGGTACACTTAAAAGAGCGAGGATCAAGAACAACAAAGTTCATGTAGGTGATATAGTATTGCTTCATAACCGACAGGACGACCTGAAGCTGACGGCGCCTGGCCGACAGATTGGATTGGTCCGTATCGAGTAATTGAAAAAAGCAACACCAATGCAACGATTAGGGCACTTTATAGTGACCGGGAAGAAAGAGTTCACCTGGATAGATTGAAGGTAGCGCACCTGAGAGGTGAGGCCTACCCACACGAGGATAACACGGCGGCGCCAGGAGCTGAAAGTGAAACAAACAACAGCGAGGATGAAGACATGAGAACAGAAAATTACGTGAGTGAACGTGCTGCGTCCAAAATGCGGCGAGCTGCGTCCCGAACGCAGCGGAGCTACAATCTACGTTCTCGGTGTAGGTGAATCGTCGGCCAACACAACGAGCTGCAGTGCAGTAAGTTCATGCGTCTCCTTAACTATGTAGGATGTGTTCTTTTTGTGTTTAATTTTAGATGTGCTCTTCAGTAGGAGCATGCTTTCTAGCTTTGCGTTACTTTAAATTTCTCTTGCGAAAGTGAGATGTGTTCTTCCGTAGAAATATGTTTTCCTAACTTTATGTACCTTTAAATCTTCGCTCGCGAGAGATCTTGCCAAATGCGAGACACTTGGTTGAGTAAGCTAATCTTACTCTATGCTTAAAGTTTCATTTTCATTCTCGGTAAGAAAAGGGATCATGAAGATAATTAGACTAATTTTATGCGTTTAACAGAAGTAGTTTGCTGTCATCTCGTGATACTAAAGTAACCATGATTTGCTTTAGGTTAATTAGCAGTTATAACTCCTAAGAAGTTTGATCATGAAGTAGTAGTGGTATTTCCATGTATTAATGCTTGGCAGAGATATCGTATTATATGAGGTTCTCAAACGGGCGTCCAAATTTTATCTTAACTTTTAATGTTGGTCATTCTTCATGAGGAGGAAATTAGGTTATACATTAAAATTAAGAGTAGCATTATCTTTTTCCAGTAGCGTTGAGTTTTTAGCCTGAAGCTTTTGTTTCTTCTCTGTCGCTGGCTCGCAAGGAACATTGTAAGACACAATGTTCATGAAGGAGCAAATCTTACCTAATTCTGCCGACCTTTGTGCATTTCCTTTCCTTAACAACTTAGGTAATTGATTGTTTCTAGGCTAAGGTAGAACTTACATCCGCACTGAATTAGGCGAACATAGCGAAGAGCAGTAATGCTCATCGTGTAAGTAATAAAAACCTCTGTTATTTAGGAAACAATTTCGTAAATACACACGCTGTTCAGAAGGAGAAAGAAGAAACTACAACGATGGAACATGGACAAGCGTCAAATGGAATGGGTATTATGTTGGAAAATGAGAGATTCAAGAATTGCATTGAGGAACGTCGACGACGAATGAAGAGCTGGAAATTCGAGATCATTTCACAAAGGAATGCGAAAGGCCCGCAAGCTAATTAGCTTGGGGGTGCTATTCGAGCAAGCATGGCGAATTCCAACAACCACAAGCCACCAGGGATGGAGAGCTTCTCGAGTGCTCGGCACACACTCTATGGAAGTTTTATGATAGCGCAACGCAAGCTGAGAGTCGCATCAGGATGGAAGAAGAAATAAAATAATTACCATGATATAGGTAAGGCACCATGATGTACTAGCGTTACAAGGCAAAATGCTTTTATATGATTGTGCATTTATATGCAACTTTAATAATGTGGAAATAACATTGGCACATTAACGCACTACAAGGGCTTTCTGTGACACGTACGCACTTGTCTTGCGAAATAATAACTAGGCTGATAATCACATTGGGATACTGAAGCCATATCTTCTTAAGGCCTTTATTAGCATGTGAAATAGAGTATGAAAGGAGATAGCGTTGGATAGATTTCGAACAAGATGGCCACTTTTCGAAGGATATTAACCCACGTATTTCTCGTATAAGAAGGATAATTGCCTCGCATCAAAAGAAGAATTATTTCGGGTACAAATTCTGAAGATGATTTTGAGTCTAACAGAGACTGATCTCTACCTAATGGAATGCAAACTCGGATTCTCCAGGATATTGCCTCGGACACTTTAGGATATTATCGTGGATGGATATTGCATGAAATCGGATACACTTACGCATCAACTTGAATTCATCAACGGAGTTACACGATTCATGAGAAGCTAACTTGCCTGATCAGCGAAATAAGCTTGATGGACAATCTGATGTTTGTAAATCGAGTTCGAATGAGCGTTTAAAAACGAGTCGGAACGCACTGTATTTGACATGATGGAACAGTAATTTGGTTCTAAACAGTGATCCGCCTTACAGAACTTAATCATGCAGTTAATGTGACGCGTGAAATTTTAGGATGTTGAATTATTGAAATCGGAATGCTTCCTCCTGCAAACAAGTGACCTATCTTCGAAGCGTGGATCGATCCTTAATGATGCTACGGAAAAAGCACAAGAAATGAGCAAGAAAATTCGGCCAAACAAGGAAGGAGTCGACGTATCAACAATGGAAATGAAAGAAAATTGTGCAAAACAACGTGCACCACCTGAATTGAAATCTCTGGAAGAAAAGCTCCAGTCAGTAGGATGTCTGAATTTTGTAGGGGATGTGCTCGGGAAAATTTGAGCTCGAAGAGTAATCATATATTTAAGAAGGATCTTAAACTCGGCGGAACACAGATTTTTCGAATACATAAACATGAAACGATACATTGATACAGGTGCGAATTGCCAATAGTAACAATTAGGCTTCTTAATCGGAATATACTTCTAATGCAGCGGTATCACTTCAAGGATAGAGCATACAAAATTATAGGTTAACGAATATGCGTTAAGTGAGGATACTGTACCTATAAATGTTCAGGTGAATAGCACATGGCTAACAGGGAAAAATTGTTAACTCAATTTTTTCTTGTGAACGGGAGGGGATGTTGGGATATACTTTTATGTTCAATTGGGATATACTTTTATGTTTAAATTTTTGGGATAAGTTGTGCATATTTACCACAGTCTTTGTTTGAACTAAATTGTGAGTTTATAAATTGTGTTCAGGCGCATTCCAGCGGTACAGATGGGTCGCTCCAACATGTGTGTTAGAGGCCTGAATGTTTGGATTCAACATAAGTTTATGTATCGTGTGAGTGTAGTTGTGCACTCGAGTCTAGGGCTAATGTTTGCTTTGAAAGCAGACCTCGAGAGCACAGAGAGGCAGTGTGTAACCGCACGCAAAAATTTATTGCTGACCATAGGCCCAGTCCAGGGTAGGGGTAGAGTCGTGGGAAGCTTCGTTCGCCGAACACTCAAGGGGCTGACAGTGACAGATCACTGCACTTAAGGCACAGAGTAACCATATAGCAACGATTTCTAACTTCAAGATTGACTCATAAAAGAGGGCGGGAATAAGTCGCGTTCTTGTCACTGCGAATGAGGGTGCTGGCGAGCGCCAAAACAGCCAATGGAATGAAGTAGGCGTGTATTTTGGAAGTGCGGGAGAAGTACTATTGGTCATGATTGGAAAGAGGGTAGCCCTCAAAGAACACTCTGGGTAGCGCGGAGAACAAGAGTTAGTAAGTTTTTGCGAGCCTATCGATAAGGTGCGTCGTGGCTAGGTGTTAACTTAAAATGTTATACTCTGCGTCGTGGCTAGGTGTTAACTTAAAATGTTATACTCTGCGTCGTGACTAGGTGTTAACTTAAAATGTCATACGTTGAAAAATAAGAGAGAAGTGAAACTTGTTAAGATACATTTTTTTAATCAATAGATTAAAATTTCACGTCTACTTTTGCAGAAGGAAGAAGGTCCCGTACCGTGGAGGTCGTTTAGAAAAAAAATTCTTAGTTGCTTCGCCGGGAGGGTGAGACTCGTTCTTTTGTTACGATAGATACCGTTGGAAACAATAGGTCCATATAACGTAAAAAGAAAATTGGTGCAGTTTAATTAAATGTCGAATATGTAAATATATATATGAGAAAATTGTAGAATCAAAGTAATCGGTAAATTTTTTTTGTCCTACAGGAGGGCGGTTTCCTTTTGTTGGCAAGTTCGGTCTCTTCATAAAAACGTTGAAAAACATTATCTGCACTGTGTATGAAACGGATTTGAACTGAAGCTGCTCTTGGGCGAATGAATTTGTGAGCCGAGGCTAATACCCATCTACTGTGCCGTTGGAGTGCGCCTCCCGACAGTTAGGCATTACATCTTATGTGTTCGGTGTGTAGTTAGCGTAAAGAAATTGACCGGTCAATTAGGTAGAGTAGTACTTGTCAATTTGTGTAACTTACAGTTCCAGTAATTTTACGGTTAATGTTTTGTAGCAGGGTGTTTAATTATAAAAATTTCTTTAGCATTTCACTGGCGTTTAAAAACCCCGTTAACGCTAGCATCACATTCACCAAGGCAGATAGCGCACAGAAACGCGCTGATGTAAGTCGGATCTCTAAACATCGGTGAGTACATTCCTAAATTTAGTATATGCACAAGTTGTTTGTTTTTCTTAGTGTCTGTGTTCTTTATATTCCCCTGCATTCATTGTGTGTTGTGTCATTTTGGAGGTATACCAATTCCTCAATTCCGAGAACCTGATTTCCTTACTAAGCAATTTAGTAAGGAGGCGGGACAAGATCTCGTGACAGTGATATTATAATGGCAATAATGATTCGTAAGAAGAGAGAACACAAAATTTTCTAATTACACATTAATATTGAATTTCAAAGAATGAACGAGCTGTACTTCTTTCGAATTAGAATCGAATTCATTTATTTCTTTTTATAGTTGTATTTATATTCTTTGTCACGAAACTTTAATTTGCTAGCATTGAAAAGATTCCTAACTATTTCGCAATTTTCGTGACATTTTCTTCACAAAGAAACAATAATCCAGACATAAATGAATTACATTTCTGCATTCAATTCGCGGTGGCAATTAGTTTTTTTGTCGACAATAAAGTATAAGTAAGTTAGAATGACAAATGAAAATTTACATTATCATGTTATCACGCACGTTTAAACATTACACTAAAATATCCTAAATGTCGGGTATCTTATTTGAATATCCAATGCTATCATGTTGTTACTGTTGTGATTCTACCCACGACACATATAAAATAACGATCATTCGAAGGAGGACGCTCCGTTACTCGAATTGTTCGAAACAGCAGAGGAATGTCGTAAGCCGCTGACGGTTATCAACGTTAATGTCTATCTACCTGCTTCTCTCCATCTTCGAAGAGGACGAGAAAGAAGAAAGAGTGTCAACCGACCGACGGAGGATTGCCAGACATCAATACTAGGAAGGTTTTACTATAAGTAATGTTTGTATTGTTCAGTAGCTAACGTTTATTAGATCATTAATACAATTATCATAAAGTGATATTTTCTATTGCGAAATAATTAAATATGCTAGAGTTATTCGTAACGCTCAATTATGAATCAATTCATCTTAAAGTTTGTAGCAACGTTATCGTACGATGCCAACTACTTGGAAGTTCGCAGTCCACACAGTACTAGGCGATAAGGAGTCCGTAAGTTCGCGACAGCCTCAGACGACAGAGCTCTGAATTGTTTCTTGTCAGCGGGCCCCTTTGGGGCCCAGCTTCGTTGCCTCTTGCCATGTGTAAATGTGAATTACTCATTAGTTCTTAAGTAACGTAATGTAATTGGCTATCCGCGGAACACATAGCAACATCATCTCGGGACCCACTATTAAGATGAGTCTCATACCATACTAATTCCCTTAAAGCGTCCTCATACTATTTCTTTGTGCATTAGGCTTAGATGAATGCCGTCAGCATACATCAGTAATGTTACTTGTTACGTAAATTAGATGCGCAATGATTCTTTCTTTATGTGTCATTATTTTGTATCAAGATAGATAAATAAATAACCATGTGTCCTATTAGTATAATTTCATGTTTATTTAGAGAGAGAGGTTAATCATTATATTCTGTTTGAATAATACGCTACCAAATTAATATTTTATAATAATCGATTTGCTACCAATTATCTCATTAATAATATATTAACAACAATGGAAGACATTGAAAAGTCTCAGTATATTTTGATCTTTATCAACTAAAATAAAAGAATAGCGACCTTCTGTCACGACGAATACAGAAAGAAATGAAAGCAACGGAAAGAAACAACGACGAATCATGATTATAAAAGAAATGCCTCACGAAGATTGGATGGCGACGATGATCGAAAAAAGTGGAAACACAACATTACATGCTTCTATGTTGGAAGAGAGTCAGCCGTGTGTGGCAGTGTAGTAGTGCGGTAGTGTGTGGCTTGGAGAGAGGAATGTCAACAAGAGGCCGAGAGACTAGGCAGGGCGGCTGAGGGACGCAAAAAAACATAAATAAAACGTTCAGCGAGACTCCTTCTCAGCTCCCATGGGACACCACACCTCGCAGCTAGGCCTCAGCTTTCTCACCACTACACCTCACACTTCACGATGCTTGCAAGCCTCACAGCTACTCAAAACTCACGAGAACATTCACGTACAACATCATTCTTCACATGGTGAATCACATGGGAACACATTGCGTTGAAATAAGAAATGGACATGAGAATAAATTTATAAATAGATTATAATATTTGTATCTGCAAAATTTGTATGTATTATCAATTTATGAGTGTACGTAATGCATGTAAAATTGTTATTATGTAGAAATTTTTCTAATTGATAGCAATTTTTATTTTGAGGAGTTCATCCCGAGCCCAATTGGGCCCCCCCGGCTCCCACCACTGAAATTTTTTTTTTTGTTGAAAAAGGATCCTTAGGGGATGGGTTATTGTGCCATGAAATTTTATGGCCCTATGGACACTAGAACCCCCCCCCCCCAGGGGAGTGAAAAGGGGACCGAAAATGCTGATTTTGAGGCCCAATTTTTTTTTGTTGAAAAAGGATCCTTAGGGGATGGGTTATAATGCCATGAAATTTTATGGCCCTATGGACACTAGAATCCCCCCCCAGGGGGTGAAAAGGGGACCGAAAATGAAGATTTTAGGCCCAATTTTTTTTTTGTTGAAAAAGGATCCTTAGGGGATGGGTTATTATGCCATGAAATTTTATGGCCCTACGGACACTAGAACCATCCCCAGGAGGGTGGAAAGGGGAGGGTGGAAAAATGAGCATCAAAACTCGATGACGAGTCTCGTTTTGAAATATCGAAAAAAATATACCGAAATACTCTTTTTTCGTCAAAAAAATAAAAAATAAGGCATAAATCGAAAAAGTTACACGAATAAAAAAGTTTCCTTTCACGAAATACATATACTGGCCAATTTTCAAACAAATCGGGCGGAAAAAATTGATGAAGTCTCATCATTGTGATTACTGAAATAAAATGTATTATTTTTATTTACTCATAACTACGATATTTCTTAGATCTTTACATGAAATTCACAAGGAAAATGCTGCTCATTGTTCGTACATCGAAATAGATCTTGGAAACTGCATTCATGTACAAAAAATTTTCGTTATATTCAAATTCAACAGACAGTTTATTTTTGGGCTCTAGTGAAAAGTTGACTTTTTTACATTCAAAACGGGACTCGTCCTCGAGTTTTGATGCTAGAACAAATCCAAAGACAGCTTTAGAATACTTGGAACATTTCTAACAAACTCAAGTTCGGCTTTTTTCAAATTCAAATTTTTTCTATTTTTTCAAAATTTTTTGAACTTTCAAAAATCAGCAACAATTTTTTGGGGTTTAGAACTATATACTTCTTCAAAGAATTCGAATTTGAAAAAAAACGAACTTCGGTTTGTTAGAAATGTTTCAAGGGTTCTAAAACTGTTTTTGGTTTTGTTCTAGCATCAAAACTCGATGACGAGTCTCGTTTTGAAATATCCAAATAAATATACCGAAATATTATTTTTTCGTCAAAAAAAATATAAACTAAGGCATAAATCGAAAAAGTGACACGAATAAAAAGGGTTTCCTTTCACGAAATACATATACTGGCCAATTTTCAAACAAATCGGACGGAAAAAATTGATAAAGTCTCATCATGGTGATTACTGAAATAAAATGTATTATTTTTATTCACTCACAAGTACGATATTTCTTAGATCTTTACTTGAAATTCACAATGAAAATGATGCTCATTGTTCGTACATCGAAATAGATCATCGAAACTGCATTCATGTACAAAAAATTTTCGTTATATTCAAATTCAATAGACATAGTTCGATTTTGGGCTGTAGTGAAAAATTTTCCTTTTTTACCATTCAAAACAGAACTTGTCCTCGAGTTTTGATGCTAGAACAAATCCAAAGACAGTTTTAGAATACATGAAACATTTCTAACAAACTCAAGTTCGATTTTTTTCAAATTCGAATTCTCTGAAGAAATATATAGCTCTAAACCCAAAGAAATTGTTGCTGATTTTTTAAATTTCAAAATTTTTTGAAAAAATAGAAAAAATTTGAATTTGAAAAAAGCCGAATCTGAGTTTGTTAGAAATGTTCCAAGGGTTCTAAAACTGTCTTTGTTTTTGTTCTAGCATCAAAACTGAAGGAGGAGTTCCAATCTGAAATATCAATAAAAATATTCCAAAAAACACATTTTTCGCCAAAAAAATATGGCCTAAATAGAAAAAATGACAGGAGTAAAAAAGGTTTACTTTCACAAAAGACATATACTGGCCAATTTTCAAACGAATCGGACGAAAAAAGGTCTAAAACTGGGATGATCCCCTTAAATGAGCCTCCGTTGACGTATAAGAATATAAACGAAATTTTAGTAGGCATTGAATAGAAAGTTTTCAATTATGAAATAAAATGTTTAGGAGATTTTTCAAATTATATTTCAGTGATGTTTTCACAAGTATAGTTTTTGAGCTTTGAGATTCTGAATGAGCTACGATGACAAAGTTTGAATGTTCAACATAAGTTTAAGAAATTTGAACTCAGGCCGGTGCTACGAATAGTGCGGTGGCCAACGCCTTCCTTTGCCGAAACAAAATGGCGCCGGAAGTTTCACGGTGGGTAGATGAATTCCCACAGCATTCAACTCAAATTAATTATTCTAATACAGAAACTCTGTGCAATAATCAATTGAATGACGCTTGATTTTAAATTTTTAAATCATTTGTAAATAACTGTTTCGTACATTGAGTATTTCCAAATACAGAAACAATCAATACATACAATGATATAAATGTGAAAAGAAATTTAGAATAGATTATTAATTGGAATAATTAGTATACAAAGGGCATAAACATGATTAGAAATGGCTAACCTGAAGCATTACTATTCAGAGAAATTAATAAATCACAACAGAAATCAATGCATAATTAGAGATATGAATAATTATGTAGTAAACAAACACTATAGTATGAAATATAAATGGGTTCACAATAGAAATAAAATGACTAAATTTTAGTAAATGGGCACATTAAAAAAATAGAAACAATTTAAATGCAAACGGGATACAATGACATATATTGCTAAACACATTGGTACAATAATAAAATTTTATGAATTGCCTAATCGTCAATTACAATATGAATATGCGTCTGGCCGATCAGATGCAATTTTTATGAAATATTTGAGGCAGATTTGATATAATTTGTATAATTTGAAATGGTTTTTGGTAATGTGACGAATATTCGAGTGGTCTCTTACGGAGATAGAATTAAATATTTGATGTTAATTTTTGGTAGGCTCGATTCGGAGGGGATGAGTAAGGGAATTTCATTCTTATTACGAATAATATGAATTAAATCCATCACCGCTGCACACCAATTGTTGTGGTTCCCTAATTTTAGATCACATCGTTGCCATCCAATTTCCATGAGGCACTTCTTTTCTGGTTTTTATCATCGTCATTTTCCTGTTGCTTTCATTTCTTTCGGTTGAAAGTCGTGACTGAACGTCACTATTCTTTTATTTTAGTTAATAAAGATCAAAATAGACTGAGACATTTCAATGTCTTCTTTTACAATTAATGAGAATATTGGTAGCAAAACAATTAGGGCCTTATTAAGGTAAATGATGAGAATATTACAACATGATTTAATAATAAAATGATGACGTCTTTCAATTAGTATTGGATGACACAATCAATCAGATAGTAAGATGACACACGATATATAGTATATTTAAGGAACCTATAAATGACAATAATGCTATCAAATCTCGGTAATTCCGTTAACTCCAATCCATTAGATATAATCATAATGACTCATTTACATGAATTCGCCTAATGACTTTATAATGATCTCACATCAAGGTGAAGCTTTGTTACTGGATCAGTAGATGAACATAGATTATAAATACACTGACAATTCTGACACGCACATCTTATATGAGGTGAAGCCTCGACGCTGGATTAATTAGAGAAACAAAGGTCTTCTAGTACATAAGTGAAACTTCCGCATACATCAGATATCCTACACGTGAAGCTACACACTGACATGGATGTGGATACGGGTGAACATGTTGGAAAGATACTTAGCTCAGTCCTGAGAAGCGCTTAGTTAGTCTGTACACGACTATAATCAGTAATCGGAACCCTCGCTCTTCTGGCAAGACCGCCAGAGAGAGAGCGAGGTCACACACGTCTTTATCTAGTGGCAGCACCCTGCGTAATGCCGCTTGTCCACACCCGCCAGGAGCAGCTTGCGTGCCTCTGTCATGGATGCAAACTAACCTGTTCTCTATTACGAAGCCTTACGTTACATATATCATAGGAAATAGCAATACTGCGAGATAATTAGAATGGATTAGACTTTATAGTTGATAAACAAGTAATTTATGCAGAATGAATAAGATCTTAAGTGTCTAAGGAAGGAGTTGAAATATACGAAGAGAAATGGAAGTGTTTGGCAGCAATGCCTGTAGACGTGGCAGACGCAGAGCGAGGGTACGTAGGTAGATGTGGCGTTCGTAGAGGGTATGAGGGGGCGATGGTTGCTTTCAAATGATGCTTAGCGGTTGGTGATGCCTGGGCTTAAATCGTAGAGTTCGGAAATGCTGCGCTTATTGATGAGAATATATTTTCCGAAGACGGATCTTTTCGAGATAATGGTTGTTAGGCCAGACAACTCCTCTCTTTAGCGTTTACTTGAAAACGGCGTACGGCAGTTATAGTAAAACTATAGCACAATTTATGTAATTGAATGCAGTTTTGATTTTATTTTGACAATTTTCATGCATAACTTCATATTCACACTGTGAATTGTGATTTCCAAAAAAAAACTAATTTTTTTTACCTTCTCATATATATGTAATTTTTTATTTTCAGTCTGATTCTTATGAAATTTGACTTTGGTATGTAACCTTTGAAAAGAAACACAATTTATTCCATTAATTTTTTGATTTAGGCCCAAGTTTTTGAAAAAAATTGACATATTGGTTTTTAGGTAATGATATTTCACTGATATTGATATTTCAAGATGTATCTCCTCATTCAGTTTTGATGCTAGAACAAAAACAAAGACAGTTCTAGAATCCTTGGAACATTCCTAACAAACTCAAATGGGCTTTTTTCCATTTCCCATATGGTCTCTTTTTATGTGGGGTTGAAAAATGAAGGGGAGTAAAATTTTTAATTTTCGAGCCCATTTCAACCCCATATAAAAAGAGAACAAATGGGAAATGGAAAAAACGCCCATCTGAGTTTGTTAGGAATGTTCCAAGAATTGTAAAACTGTCTTTTTTTTGTTCTAGCATCAAAACTGAATGAGGAGATACATCTTGAAATATCAATACTAGTGAAAAATTTGGGTCCCCTTCCCCCCTCCCTGGGGGGGATCTATTGTCCGTAGGGCCATAAAATTTTAGGACCGAATAGTCCACCACCTAAGGGTCATTTTCCAACAAAAACATGAGAAATGACCATCGGAGCGACAGGGGCCTGGCAGGGGCCTGGGATGATCTCCTTAAGAGGAGTCTGTAACCGACAGAGAGTAGTACACAGATACGTGAGTTCCAGAGTGTTTCCTTCTCCTTCCTTAGTAATCTAAAGCTACTGAAACTGTAGTTTGCAGCTAGAGCTAAATAAACCTCATGTTGCGTTGAGAAGATGCTACGCAACTGGGTCCTGTTAAGTTTTCTTAAAAGAGGGGTGGCATGATCGTATTTCTTGAAATTTCCTTTGCATACCCTATTGGCGGCGAAGTTCATACATTTTTTCAACTTTTCTTTACGTTATTTAGGTGAATCTCTCCACACTAGAATGCAGTAATTCAAGCGCGATAAAACTAAAGACTGAATCACTAATAACCTAGATTTTTCGTCTGTGTTCTTAATGCAATGAAAGAACATTAAGGTTCCGTTAATTTTGTTGCACACTATTTCTACGTGTGAGTTGAAAGTCATATTCTTGTCAAACCAAACGCCAAGATTTTTTACCTTATCTACTGGTTTAATTTTATCGTCTGCAAAAGTTAGCGTAAATGGTGATAAATTTCTGGTCGCATTCTGTGATCCAAAAATAATGCATTGCGTTCTACTTGCGTTAAATTTGAGACCATTATGGTCGTACCACAATTTCTGATTTCTCAGAAGGTTTTCAGCTTTGGCTAGTGTTTCTTTCAAATCCGTTGTCAAACTTGTCATGACACTTTGTACGTCATCAGCATACATCGAGATTTTTGTGTCTGCTGGCATAGTTTATTGATCAGCCTCAAGTCATGGTATGACCGAAATGGTCTCAAACTAAACGCGAGTATAACACAATTCATTATTTGTAGGTCAAATGATTCAATAAACAACTTTCGAAATCTAGATCTAACTCTTACAGTAGGGAACGATAAAATTCACCCATCAGAAAAATGAAAAATTTAGGTATTTGGTTCGATAGAAACATGTCCTTCAAATCACATGTTGATAAAACCTGTAACAGAATTCACGGGACTTTATTGTTTTTTAATCGTATAAAAAGTGTGCTTGACGAAGAATCTAGATTTTTGGCCGTTCAATCTTTGGCCTTATCACGTATTGACTACTGTAGCCTGGTTTAGGGAGATATACCGAAACATCATCAAAAAGATCTACAAAAATGCATGAACTTTGCAGCTAAGGTTGTATGCAACGGTAAATTCAAAAAGAATGATCACGTAACACCTCTCCTGAAAAAGCTCGGCTGGGCTCCGATTCGGGAAAGGTTTCTGGCGCACAAAGCCCAATACGTATACTCCTCTTTACATCTTCCTCACAGCAATGCTGAAATAGTGAAATTCCATCCCCCTACCGTCACCAACCAAAGGCCGAATAGGAGACGCGATGTCTTAATCAAATACCGTTCATCTAACATTGGGTAGAAAGCTCTGTCAGTATCAGGCGCCTTACTGTGGAACAAACTCCCCCAGAACATCAAAACCCCTCAAACACTAAGAGAATTCAAAACAAAAATAGCTCTCTATCTTGCGTCTACACAATAGGTATGAACTGCAGTACGTACTGGGAAAGAAGTCAGGAATTTTTATTGCTAATTATATATATATTATCTAATCTTTTGTTACATTATACAACAATCAATACATATTCATAAAATACACTTGCAATATAATTGCTTGTATACGAATATTAAGTACATGTATGTACGCGCATGTGACGGTCGTATGTATGTATATGTGTATATATGTTAATGGATATATATATGCACTCATATGTGTGTGCGCGTCTATTGGTGGGTTCACATTGACACTCTTTTCACCACACTGAGCGTCACTTCGGCGGACACACACACTGTTGCCGGGCTTGCAGGCGGGTACCGTGAGGTTCACTTGGACATTCTCCCTAGCCATTCTTTGGCGCCGCCTGCCCGCCAATCACTCCATCTACAGATGAGCCGTAGCCTGCAGCATGTCATCAGTAGGGATGTGACATTGAACATATTGCATATATATGCTTTTGAGTATATTTTAGATAGCATAAAATATGCCCGCAAGTATTTTTGCAGTGTGAGCATATCGCATATTTTTCTCGGAACAGCATAAAATATGACGAACGTGCATGATTAACTGTAGGTGGCAGTAAACTGAAACCTAGTAAAACCTTCCCATTACTTTTATATTATATTCTTTTTTTCATCCCGTTTTATTTAATTCTTCTTGTATTACTGGATCAATTTTGTAAATTGAAATTTTTCGTAAATCAATAATAATTGTAAGTTGCTACAGCTACTTCAAAAGTTAACTTTAATTTTGCAGGAATTAGCTCAAGTTTTTTTAGATATAGTTACCTTATGAAGTGTATTTGAGATTAGTGCGGCTAGTAGTGATCTCCAATCATGCCGAAGGTGAACAAGGAGCATCATTTTTAGAATACTTTGAGGAATTTGAAGATTTTCAAGCCGTGGAAGAATTTCTCTATCGCATTTATTGCGAGAAACAGGTGAAATATAAAACTTTTTTCTCACTCTGAACACGTTAGAGAAGTTTTGCATGGTACAAGGTTTTAGTTTCTAAATATTATCACGTAGAACCTTGTTGGGCTTAGTGCACACTTTATCAAATTATTGTTAACGAAGGATATGAATAATTAATTATTATAGCTCTTGCATAGCAGCACTGGGACTTCTTACTTCGAGAGCAATAAAATTAATGGATATCGTAGAGGAAACATTGAAGAACAGATATAATAAAAGGTATTATCAAGAGTTAAAATGCATTTTGGTGATAAACAGAGGTTTTTAAAAGATAAAAACAATCAACTCAATTTTGACTCGGGAGATCTCTAACACAATGGATGAATCCATTAAGGAATATTCACCTTCCGAACTAACTTGCTTCACTTTTGCTCCACTTGCTTCTTGCGATGTCGAGTGGAAGTTTTCGCAATATAAAACTTTGCTGGCAGATAATCGTAGAAGATTTGTTTTTAAAAATCTCAACTACCACG
This sequence comes from Morinoia aosen, assembly GCA_030386875.1. Taxonomy (NCBI): domain Eukaryota; kingdom Metazoa; phylum Arthropoda; class Malacostraca; order Amphipoda; family Talitridae; genus Morinoia; species Morinoia aosen. The sequence continues at coordinate 28,343,795 of CM059559.1, forward strand.
CAATTATCAAGTGTAACCCTCGAATTTGATGCTAAAATATATTCCTCGTATAAAAGAAGGATTAAGAAATGTTCCTTGCATTCATGAAAAACATATACAGTTCAGAACCAGCCTTGGATTAGATTACTTTTTTTTTCGTTCGTTATCATCGTCCTTGACTCGTTCAGATTAGAATTATTACTGTTTCAAAATATTTATGTTCAGATAAGTTATAAAACTTAGCTGAGGATTATATAAACTTAATTATTAATAGAAAATTATGAAAGAAATTATTTTTTCCGTGTATGAAGAAGTACACTGTATCCTGTATCATTGTTTCTGCGCAATCTTCCTCACAAAAAATATAAATTTGGAGCTATTCAAGTGAAGCATTTATATGGATACATATTTCTGCTTAGCATGTAGTGTGCGCTTCCACAATTATGCATAGAGTGTACCATATATGCATCGAGTGTTTCTACATATCTTATGGCTTTACTGGCATAATTCTCGCCGAAGCCTTCATATTTTATGCTGCATATGCGCTACAAAAATCAGCAAGTATGCAGCATATTTTACGCTGCATATTGTTACATCCATAGTCATCAGAATACGTTTGGAGACGCCCAGGTATTGAATGTACAAAAACAGGAACATTAAAGAAAGAGCCATGAATGACATACGAAATAAATTATTAGCGCTGTACTACCAATCATCAGTCGCTTCCTGGCGAGAAGAACTAGAGCGCGGAGCGCAGCATCACCCTACATGGTGTCTTGATGGCAACTGAGCACTTGTCTGCACCCCGACCATGACGCCTGTGCTACCTGGGTTATGCTGGATAGCGTTGTACCAATGTGAACGATCGCTTCCCTTTGGCTACGCGCACTTGCCAGGGCCCCATGGTTGTGAGCTTCCAATGCGAGTGTCAATGTGAACCCAGCATATATATGTAGAACATATTCCCCTCCTTAAATGCTCATGTTAATCTTGTGTGACAAAGTGTCGTCCCTCACACTCTTTGAGTATTCTTTGGCCACACTATTTTAGGTTGTTTTTGACTTTCTCGCTTTGTTCCAGCAATTTGAAAATGTTACGGTTGGCATTGTACAACGATCCTTCTCATCTATTTGACTCCGGTGAACTTTTTCGTGCCAAAGCTAGGAGCATATGGAAATTAATTTTTGTATTATTGTAAAATCTTTCATTTTATCCGAGCCAGTTATTTGGTTTTCTAGTTGATACGAAACAATGTAAAATTGCCTCTAATATCAACCTCGCAGTCTAAGACGCAAATTAATTTGGATCTACCCGTTTTACTTTCAACCTTAATCCCTCATTTCACTAGTGCCAACGTTGGTGGGCTCAAATTTCAATATGGGAGTGCACCAGCTAGCGACTGTCGACCTCATAGTTCTAGACGCAAAATAAATCAAATCTGCTCATTTTACATCTAACATCAATCCCTCACGCTCGGATCACTAGCTCCTATGTTCTTATGCTCATATTTTCAATACGGGTATGCACTAACGAGAGGGTTTTCAGCAATGCGTCACATGAATTATGTTTTCTTAGTAACTTGTATTTAAATGCATTACCAAAATATGACTACCGCAACGAAGAGGGACGCATTTTTTCGTGCTTTTCTCTTAACCCTGTTTCGACAATTATCATGGGTATTACGAAAACCATGTATGAGTAACAATTAAGGATCTAAATCATTTGTTTCAACACTTAACATGGGTATTACGATAACCATGTATGAATAGCAATTAAATTTTGTTTTAACACTTAACATGGGTATTACGATAACCATGTATAAATAGCAATCAAGGGTCTCTATGCTAAGGTGTTTGAAAGCATTTTTCGCTTTTATTTCATTGCATGTGCGAACGAATGAAAGTGTCGCGTCTTACGAGACGCGAATTTTTAAGAAACTCTGTGGCAACATCGGCCGTGGATCCGCGCACTGGTCCGCAAGCCCAACACAGCGTCTTCCATTGTCTAACTTGACCGAGTGCAGACGTTCTCCTAAGATAGAGCTCAAGATTGTAACTTCTAAGTGTAAACGTGTTAGAAATTATTTAATCTTTAAATATTTCACGCGCTGATCTAGATATATGTCCATGTATTGTGTGTTTGATGGTGAACAGCCGGTTCCTAGAGCGTTCAACGATGCTGCTGGCAACCGGCGAAACACCTATATCGAGTCAGACCATTGTAAACAGAACTCCTGTTGCTCCCAGCAACAGGAATTTGCCATTGAGAACTTTTCCTGTTTTTGCAAGTGTGAGTTGATCCGTGCTGCATGGTGAACTCGCAGTGTGGATTGATTTATGCTGCATTGTGAATTTGCAGTATGAATTGATTTATGCTGCATTGTGAATTTGCAGTATGAGTTGATCTGCGCTGCATTGTGAGCTTGCAGTGTGAGTTGATTTATGCTGCAATGTGAATTTGTCTGGAATTATTGGAAACAGAACTCCTGTTGCTCCCAGCAACAGGAATTTGCCATTGAGAATTTTTCCTGTTTGTGCAGTGTGAGTTGATCTGTGCTGTATTGTGAACTTGCAGTGTGGGTTGATTTATGCTGCATTATGGATGTGCAGTGTGAATTGATTTATGCTGCAATATGAATTTGTCTGGAATTATTGGAGGATGGCAGCAGCCAATACTTGCTGAGAGTGAGCTTAATTAGTTAAATTGACACTTTCAAATATAAGCAGCTAGATAGAACTGATAACCCGTGCTTCTAGAAATTGCGTAGCTCGGACTGAGATTAGTTCTCCTTTATTTGTCATAAAAAAATTTTTATGTTTATATTAAATTGGCTCATTACCCTTGAGCTGGGCTGAGCAAGTTGCGCCAGTCAGCAAGGTGGAAGCCTAGAGCTGAAGTGAATTTGAGGTAGACTGAGAATATGTCCGCAGGAATTCTTAATGTGCCCATGCCCGTGTGACTTTGTGTGCCTAGGTTGATACTAGCATACGTATGATTTACACGGCTTTTCACACGAGTGATGGTAGGACTGTTTCTCAAGCTTAGGACAAAGATATAATCATAGTGTAAATTCCTGCTGTAACGTTCCTTCAGCATCAAAAACCTAATTATTTTGTGTATTCCCCCAGGTAGAGTAAAGCAAAACTAGGATAGCCTTTCTATCTATATGTAGGTTGAAATTGAAGACTTATATGGCGTGAGAATACCATCCCCCAAAAAACGTGAGTATGCGAGAGTAGACTGTCCTCTTTTGACCACAGTGCACAGTATGTGCACAGTGCAGAAATTATGGGAGGCAAGTAAAGCAACTTCCATGTGCATATTATGACGTGTGATTTTACATTGCCGTGTGCAAATGTATTTCAAGTTTGAATGGTCAAATTTCTAGTTTCCACCTCAAATATACCAGTGCTTGTTTCATTTGTTGTGCCTTTAGTCTTATGTGAATAAGATGCGATTCTACATTGCCGTGTGCAAAAATGCATCTCATGATTGAGAAGTCAAATTTTATTTTCTGCCATAGACTCTTGAGACTGGCGTGGTAGATCATTATCATTAGAATATCTTGTTTGGTTCTAGTGATAGCTAGTTGCCCCTCGAGCATTAGTCAGTTGTTTCTCTTGTTTGTTCATGAAGTCAGGAAATGTCATTGTGGTCATTTGTAGAAGTTTTTTTTTTTGAACCTATAAATTTCTTGATTGTGCAGTCAATTGCAGATTCTTTCATTTGAACCTAAGATGTATTCATTGTGAGTTTATTCTTAAATTTAGAAAGTGTCCTTGTGTGCGATTAGCCATAATTTCAACCATAATTTTCAACCTAAAGATGTCATTCTGCGTTGTCCTTAAAATTCATTTTTGAACCCAGAAATGTACATTTCGTGCTGTTAACTATAGTTTTTATTTCTTGAATCTGAAACATGCCCTTATTGTGCAGTTTTTACGGCTCAACGGGATAAGAAATAAAAAACCTGAAGAGATCTCGTTTCCCTTTGGGCGTCCTACTGAGTTCCGTTCAATGGCGTGTCGAAGCGAAGATCAATTCCGCTAGCGCACGACATTACAGTAAAAAGTTTTTTTTAGCGACGGTACTCCAGCAACAAGAATAGAGATGAGCCCACTGAAGCGCTCGCACACACCCAGACTTCCCCAGCTGGAAGACAGATTCAACATAGCATTAGCAGCCCTAAACGGTCTCTTGAACGGCGCCGCACCGCGAGAACTCAGAACTTCCAACGAAGTCGAGCAGGTATTCGCTGGAGTTCGAGCCAAAGCCAAAGAGGTGAAACAACTCGGTGAACAGTTGGTCACCGTTCTTGAGAACTCAGGGGCCACGGCTGAAGCAACAGTTGTTCGGGACTCATTGAAACTCGCCAGAGCTCGCAGAAGAGAGTTGGCAAGTTCAATGGACCACAGAAACGAAGAACTCTTGGGAAGTTCGTCACGGAGTGTGGCGAAGAGACCTTCCGAGCAGTCCAAGAAGATCTCGTCCAAGAAGCAGCAGCAGGACACCGCAACCCGGGAAGAAAGGTCCTCAAATTCCCATCCAGCTAAAAGTCGGAGCAAACACGGCTCCAAACGTCAGAGCGGTGGCCAGGTCAGCTCCAGCCATCGCAGCCAGAGTCATCAATGCTCGAGCTACTACAGCCAGAGTCATCAATGCTCGAGCTACTACAGCCAGAGTCAAGACAGCGAGAGCGACCACAGCCAGAGCCTTCCAAGCGCTAGCTCCCATCGCAAGGATAGGGAGTCTGAGCGCCATGGGTTCCCTGGCCGAGGCAATGAGAAGATGCTCATCGACCTCACAGAAGACCCATCAGTGGTGTTGGCACAGATCACCATTGAGAGGTCAAAATTGAGGTGTGGGAATCGCACGGGGAACGATCAGCCCATCGGCGAGGAAGACGCCGAGGACAAGGATGCACGCACCGGAGCCTGGGTCAACCAAGCGTTCCAACACCGCGTCGTGGAGCCCGCAGGGGGCGCGGCGGCGGTCACGAACTTTCCACCCGACGACACCGCTCACGCGCCCACGATGAACCCCTTTGCACCATCATTCCAGCCCAAGGTTTCCACCAGCTCGCCCGCCGTGGTCTTCGAATCAAGGCCACCAGTGATCGACGGAGCTATGAGGCTCTCGATGATCGAAGACCTAAAAAGGTCGCCCCATCAGCCCTACGCGGGAGAGCCCCATCTGTTCCACAGGTGGTTCAATGCCCTCAGGAAAAGGATGGAAAGGCTCGCCGTGGAGCCTATCGACGCCATCGAGATTCTCACGAGTCACACTTGTGGCGAGCCAAGAAGCCTCATAGATGATATAATGTCCGCGACCTACCTGGACACGGCGGCCCTGCTCACCGACATCATCGACCAATTGACGACTCGCTTCGGCGCTAGCGACAAGGTGGCTAACAGCCTGATCGAGCGCCTTGTGCGCGCGTCAGACATCAAGGGGTCAAAAGGCGACTACACGGTCGGCCCTAAGCTGCGAAAGCTCGGCGACGTTTGTCTTTCGGTCCAGCATACCATGACGTACACCCCGGCCCTGTCCTTCCTGAACACCGACATGGGGCTAGCCCCCATCGTAGAGAGACTGCCCTTCTTCGTGGTGGATGCCTGGAGAGGTGAGAGAACTAGGTACAAAAAATTGTCCGGATCACTACCTGGTTTCGCGAGGTTCTGTGAATTTATCCGAACACTGTCGGATACTCAATGCGACAGTTTCGGGGCCTCGAGTCTCAACTGGATGAGCACTCGACACAACGCCTCAGTTCCTCCTCACCCTAAGCCAAAGGCGCCACGAGTGCTTTATACGTCTGCCGAGAATCGTCCCGGCAGTTGCATTCTTCACCAGGGTGCACAGCACGAGACGAGCTCGTGTCAAGCGGTAAGGAAGATGGAATCTCAGAAGAAGAAGGACTTCATACGTGAGCACAAGCTGTGCTACCGCTGCTTAGGGCCTCACTGGGCCAAGCACTGCCAAGAAGTCGTGAAGTGCGACGATTGCGGAGCCGAGAATCACACCACAACCGCTCACCTCAACTGGCGAGCGGCTGGAAATTCGAGTGAAAGCACTCGTCGGGAGAGACCCAGTCGAGAACCGAGCGACGACAGGGCTCAGAGCGAACTCGGGGATAGATTTAGAGCCGTGGCCCTGGCTTCCCGCATACCCACAGCCGAGAAGAGTACATGCAGCAAAGTTGTTCTGGCAGACGTTATCGACGAGAACACGGGTCGGTCGTGCCGCGCCTACGTGATCCTAGATGAGCAAAGCACCACGTCCTTCTGCTCTCCTAAGCTGTTGAACGCCCTCCGCGTCACAACCCCCAAGACGCACTACGAGCTGGAAACGCTGACCGATCAATCCGCCGCTCGATACGGCAGACGCGTGTCAGGGCTGAAAATAAAGGGAGTGTCCGAGGACCAAACGTTCGAGCTCCCACCAATGTTGGAATGCAACTCCATCCCCGATAGAAAGAAAGCAGTCGCGACCTACGAACGCGTCGCAAGAACCCCGGAGATATCGCACTTCGCTCATCATTTCTTGCCCTTGGACAAACACGCAGAAGTCGCGGTGCTCCTGGGGACGGACTGCGGAGACCTGCTCTACAGTCACTCCGACAAACAACGCCGTGAGGCTCCGTTCGTCCACCACACTGCTCTAGGCTGGGCAGTGGTCGGCAAGGTGAACGACGACGTCAGCCCCGAAGGAGAGCACTCTTACACGGTCGCAAGAATCGTAGCCGAAGCCGCTCTCAAAACCTGTGGCCCGGAGGCGTGTCTTGAGCCGTTTTCAGGAAAAGATGCCGTTACCCAGCAGCACAGCGATGAGACCTCTCAACCGCGGCCTCCCGACGACCGCGGAGACACTGAAAAGATGAAAAACGCCAGGGCAGAGGAAGACAACCGAGCGGAAGCCCCACCAGCGACGAGATTTATCAACCAGTCAGCAACAAACGAGGAAATGGACGCTCGGTGCGATCCAGACAGCGCATCACCAAAGTCCAAGAAGAGACTAGAACGGGAGCTTCCGCACCCTGGCGATCTGAAGAGAAAGTACGACGCGCACCATGCTGAGCGCACACCTGTTGATAAGAGAGCTCGACGGAACGGGCCAAGCATAGGGGAAGGCCGCCCCGCGGCCCCCGACCCTCCAGGAAACGCCAAGCACCCACCTCCATCTTCCCTTAACCAGCCTCTCAGAACCGCCTACGCGACAAGCTGCCGTCGGAATCCGAAGCGTCGGGACGAGCATGACGCACTCGCCAACGCACGAGGAATGACGGGCAGTGTTGAGAAAGACCAGGAGACAACGCCAGGACCCCTCCAAGGGTCCACCACCCGCCAGCGACGGAAAGTTCGACGTTGGTCCGGGAAGCAGAGAGGAATCCTCTATAAGCCACGCCCGCGCAGCAGGTGGAAGGCCACCCACCCATCGCCGAAGACAACACCAACGCGTCCCGCGGGGCGCGACAACTGCGACGAGCACGTAAAGTGTGGCGTCCCACCACTGAACCAGCCACGATGGGTCGTTGAGGACGGCCACTGTGCGGCTCGCACGACGAAACGACAACGACAGGGTCCAACGAGTGGTGCGTCCTGCCACCGAACTGGTCCTCCTCCAGCGCCCCCCCGGCGGCAGTAATTAGTTGGCGCCAGCACCAACTAAAAAAGGGGAGTGTCGCGTCTTACGAGACGCGAATTTTTAAGAAACTCTGTGGCAACATCGGCCGTGGATCCGCGCACTGGTCCGCAAGCCCAACACAGCGTCTTCCATTGTCTAACTTGACCGAGTGCAGACGTTCTCCTAAGATAGAGCTCAAGATTGTAACTTCTAAGTGTAAACGTGTTAGAAATTATTTAATCTTTAAATATTTCACGCGCTGATCTAGATATATGTCCATGTATTGTGTGTTTGATGGTGAACAGCCGGTTCCTAGAGCGTTCAACGATGCTGCTGGCAACCGGCGAAACACCTATATCGAGTCAGACCATTGTAAACAGAACTCCTGTTGCTCCCAGCAACAGGAATTTGCCATTGAGAACTTTTCCTGTTTTTGCAAGTGTGAGTTGATCCGTGCTGCATGGTGAACTCGCAGTGTGGATTGATTTATGCTGCATTGTGAATTTGCAGTATGAATTGATTTATGCTGCATTGTGAATTTGCAGTATGAGTTGATCTGCGCTGCATTGTGAGCTTGCAGTGTGAGTTGATTTATGCTGCAATGTGAATTTGTCTGGAATTATTGGAAACAGAACTCCTGTTGCTCCCAGCAACAGGAATTTGCCATTGAGAATTTTTCCTGTTTGTGCAGTGTGAGTTGATCTGTGCTGTATTGTGAACTTGCAGTGTGGGTTGATTTATGCTGCATTATGGATGTGCAGTGTGAATTGATTTATGCTGCAATATGAATTTGTCTGGAATTATTGGAGGATGGCAGCAGCCAATACTTGCTGAGAGTGAGCTTAATTAGTTAAATTGACACTTTCAAATATAAGCAGCTAGATAGAACTGATAACCCGTGCTTCTAGAAATTGCGTAGCTCGGACTGAGATTAGTTCTCCTTTATTTGTCATAAAAAATTTTTTATGTTTATATTAAATTGGCTCATTACCCTTGAGCTGGGCTGAGCAAGTTGCGCCAGTCAGCAAGGTGGAAGCCTAGAGCTGAAGTGAATTTGAGGTAGACTGAGAATATGTCCGCAGGAATTCTTAATGTGCCCATGCCCGTGTGACTTTGTGTGCCTAGGTTGATACTAGCATACGTATGATTTACACGGCTTTTCACACGAGTGATGGTAGGACTGTTTCTCAAGCTTAGGACAAAGATATAATCATAGTGTAAATTCCTGCTGTAACGTTCCTTCAGCATCAAAAACCTAATTATTTTGTGTATTCCCCCAGGTAGAGTAAAGCAAAACTAGGATAGCCTTTCTATCTATATGTAGGTTGAAATTGAAGACTTATATGGCGTGAGAATACCATCCCCCAAAAAACGTGAGTATGCGAGAGTAGACTGTCCTCTTTTGACCACAGTGCACAGTATGTGCACAGTGCAGAAATTATGGAGGCAAGTAAAGCAACTTCCATGTGCATATTATGACGTGTGATTTTACATTGCCGTGTGCAAATGTATTTCAAGTTTGAATGGTCAAATTTCTAGTTTCCACCTCAAATATACCAGTGCTTGTTTCATTTGTTGTGCCTTTAGTCTTATGTGAATAAGATGCGATTCTACATTGCCGTGTGCAAAAATGCATCTCATGATTGAGAAGTCAAATTTTATTTTCTGCCATAGACTCTTGAGACTGGCGTGGTAGATCATTATCATTAGAATATCTTGTTTGGTTCTAGTGATAGCTAGTTGCCCCTCGAGCATTAGTCAGTTGTTTCTCTTGTTTGTTCATGAAGTCAGGAAATGTCATTGTGGTCATTTGTAGAAGTTTTTTTTTTTGAACCTATAAATTTCTTGATTGTGCAGTCAATTGCAGATTCTTTCATTTGAACCTAAGATGTATTCATTGTGAGTTTATTCTTAAATTTAGAAAGTGTCCTTGTGTGCGATTAGCCATAATTTCAACCATAATTTTCAACCTAAAGATGTCATTCTGCGTTGTCCTTAAAATTCATTTTTGAACCCAGAAATGTACATTTCGTGCTGTTAACTATAGTTTTTATTTCTTGAATCTGAAACATGCCCTTATTGTGCAGTTTTTACGGCTCAACGGGATAAGAAATAAAAAACCTGAAGAGATCTCGTTTCCCTTTGGGCGTCCTACTGAGTTCCGTTCAATGGCGTGTCGAAGCGAAGATCAATTCCGCTAGCGCACGACATTACAGAAAGTGTTCTTCAAATGAGCGTCGCGAGGACTGTGTTTCTTTAATTACTTATATTTAAATGCACTGTCAAAATCAGATTAGGCAAGGAACGAACGTATTTTTGTTGTGCTTTTCTGTCAATCATTTTTTGTTTCAACATTTTACACAGGTACTGCGATACCAATGTGTTACTAACAGTTAAGGATGTTAATGCTAAAGTCTTTTAAAAACCAATGTATCAACATCTCATGTTGTACTTTTTTAGAAATAAAATGTTTTTTCTTTTTTCTTTCTTTTCTTTCTAGTGGGGAAATCATTGATGAAATTTGAAAATATGAGCGGGCCAAAGATTGAACCTAGTGGAAAGCCAAAATTATTTGGTATGAATGGTGACATCTTGTTAATTAAGCACACTGGATGAGAGCAGTTTGGTAGGTAGCTTTCAATCAACTGAGTGTTTATTTTGAGGTTTGAATTTTTTGTAGAAGTTTTTTATGCTCAACGCTGACGAAAGCTTTGGAGAGATCAAGTAATAGTAGGAGAGTTAATTTTTTTGGTCTATATCACTTCAAATTTTTTCTGTTATGTTAAGCAGGGCGTCTTGAATACTGATGTTTCTTCTGTAAGCATATTGATTGCGGTGTAGTAGATGTGACTCGTCTATGTAAGACGAGAGCTGGTTTGTTATTACTTCTCTAATATTTTGGACATAACAGGCAGGAGACTGATTGGTTTGTAGTTTGACGTTATGTCGATGTGGTCTTTAGCCGGAAAATAAAGTCGCGAGTGCGACGACGGTAGCACGCCTACAAGCACTCGGACTCACCTTCCACACACTCGTCCTCGCTCCAAGCCTGCCGGGCCACCAGGTACGAGAAACGCTCTCTGAGCTCGAGACTTTCTCCAGTTGCAAGCACAGCAGACACCTCTGCGACGGCTTCACCAGCGTCGCGGTAACTAAGCCACCTCTTAGGTACCCTGGTTATCTGATAGGCTTTGTTCTCGATCGTCGAAACGAAGCGAACAGACACAACCAGACCATGCTCAGAGATCGTCTCACGGATCACCCCAAGACGTTGCTTCACAACCATCTCCGCCGCACCCTTCGTGCGAACACGACTGCGGCCATCGACAGTGCTGTCCATACATGTGACGACTGTCCGGTAATCACTGGCGACCGTGAAAATTTTAAAACTCCACGCAATCGCCAAGTTGATACCCCGCGCAACCGCCTCCAGCTCAGCCACATTGATATGAAGGTGGTTTGACTCTTTTCGAAGCCAAGACGCATCCTCAACAATGCGGCCATCGACCTCAAGGGCCACACCGACTTCGAGTGAGGTGGCATCAGCCCACATGGGAACCGTACCATGCGGATCGACACCCCAAACGCCCACAACAGGGTCCTCTCGACGAGCTCGCGCCAACAGCTCCCCAGCCAACAAGCTGACAGAACTGTCAACCGAGTCGTCCAAAGAGCCACTGCATCACAGCCGTTTCAAAAAACTGCAACATGTGTAGAAAATAAATAAGACAGGTAGAGCATCACCAGTTCTAGCGCTAGGCTTACCGGTAGCTAACCTGACTGCAACCTATAGGCTTCCTGAATGTATCGTCAACTTTACTTCGGGAGCTTGCCATTAGATCATTTTGACCCTTCCAGCCAGCACAACGTAAAAATTCGGTTGTACTCCTCTCAGCATGCATTATCACTTTCTTTCATCCGGTGAAGCTATAACCCTCCAGTTGGAGAGCTAAGCACTCCAGGTGCCTGTGTCGTCCAGCCCTCGTCCTTCCGTTCGCTACGTGACACCTCACCCCTTCAAGGGATAACACCCAGCCTGCCTGATGGATGCTTATGAAGAACGTCACGTCTCACCGCGTCGGTCTTCGTCCACCTGCGGCCTCTGAGTCGACGTTCTAGAGGTTGGTTACCAGTTGGCTTGGCGTGAGTTAACTGGTGATGCTAGAATCGGCTTTAACTTTAGAACCATCAACGTAACCCACAACTGCCTGGCATTACTATTACTATAACTTGACCCTTGTGGCATTACTATAACTTGACCCTTGTGGCATTACTATAACTTGACCCTTGTGGCATTACTATAACTTGACCCTTGTGGCATTACTATAACTTGACCCTTGTGGCATTACTATAACTTGACCCTTGTGGCATTACTATAACTTGACCCTTGTGGCATTACTATTACTATTAATATAAACTATAACTTGGCCTTTGTGGCATTACTATTACTATTAATATAAACTATAACTTGGCCTTTGTGGCATTACTATTACTAAAACTGATAACGGTGTATTGTTACCTTATAATACGAAAATTACACAATTTCATTTTTATTTCGCCAGGCAACGGGAGATGGTGGCAGGATTAGAGGTCCTACGCCCTAGCGGTCCTCAACTGAATCAACACCACCCTTCCGGGAATTTTTGTGTGCCTTAGCCATTGACTGGTATAATTTTGTTTCAAAAGACAGGCAAATAAATTATTCCCGGCTGGATATAACTTTAATTCCAATCCTTCCCCAAAATCTTTCGTTCGCAGCCACCCTGCCACGGGGTAATGGCCGGCTAGCCGACCACGCAAGGAAAACGGTCCTATCTTCGTCAATATGGCATTCACCGAACTGAACTCGGAGACAGCTGTCCCCCTCTACATCCTAAGATGGCCATTAGAATCTTTCCGTAAAAAAGTTCCCAACAACCGGCCTCCATCCAGGCTCTCAGGTTCCTTCGTCACAAGTCCGTACCTCGCCAGATGCTCCCGGAGCTCCTGTGTGCTGAGAACAGCCTCACAAACCACTATATCATCGATATAGTGGCTCGCTTCTTGACGAACTCGGTCGTTCAACGACAGAACCTTTCCGAGAATCACTGTCATGATTCGAGGCGCACACGAGAGGCCGAAGCCTAATCGCGTGAAAGCGTAAGGCACACCCTTAAACTTCACGATCTGGTATCGCCACAGATCTTCGGAAACGTTGATCTGCAGGTACGCAGACTTAAGGTCGACGACTTTAAGCTTGCCCAGCAGCTGCAGCAATTTCCAAATTTTATCGCCACACACAGCGACCATGTCATCACCAGTATGACAATCGACAAAGCCGTTCAACTCACGATAATCCATGACCAGCAACGGAATGACGCCCTGAATGGGGCCATGCCACCGCCTCAATCAACCCTTTGAGATCCAACTCTGAATCTTCACGTCATAGTGCTCACGCACGTGAGGCACCCGAGTACATCCGTACTCCGCGATCCGAGTCTGCAACCCCTCGGGCGGCTTTTCGAACCACCGTCAACTGACGGTCCACCGACCGTCAGAGAACCTAGCAACAAAGTCAGGGTCGACCATCTCGATCGGCGCTGGCGCACCTCTCGAATCCACCGACCCCGTCCCTGCTACCAGGCCGGCTCCCAGCTTGGCACAGGCGAATCCATTGCAGGACACCCTACAGCATCCAGCTGGCCAGGATCTCTCCCAGTCAACTGCATACTTCGAGTCAGGACCTCTCCTGACGCTGACGCCCCCCATGTGATCAATAACATCACTCCCTAGGAGACAGTCAACGCCAAGATTCCCCAACTCCGGCATGACGAGCGCAGTGACACCAAAACAATGCCCCTGCAACCCGACTACAACACGAAAGTGCATCTCTTCACAGGAAGTTCTGCCGTCCGCCGTATAGCAGCGGTCGCCCCGGCTGGACGCGTTGGCCCGCCACCACCCGCGGACAGACCACCGTCCGCTCGCTCCCGGAGTCTACCAGACACCAAGAACAATGCCCATTCAAAATGTCACGAACAACTGGCAAACGACTCCTAGTCGTAACACCAGTCGCTACGAGCGATCCTAGATCGCCCCGCCTCAGCGACACACTTGTGCCGCTCAAGGTCCCTCCCTTCGAAGCGGCGCGGTCACCTCCCTCGGAGAGAGGAGATCTCCGGTAAGCTAGGCTTACGCGGTTTCCATTGAGGAGGACGCGTCGCCCCGACTGGCGTCTTCTGCAGAGAAACCCGACCCACCAACCGTGGGCCCAGCTACTATCCTTGACGACTTGATATAGTGGTTTGTGTGCATCTGGGACAGTCACAGGCAAAATACACGATCTCACCGCGCGCAAAGCATGCGGACTTCCTTTTGGCGGGAGCCTTCGCAGCCCCCCTTCCCGCAGGCGCCGCAGTGCCTTGCTTCTGCGGGCACACCCTCACGCGGTGCGCACCACCATAGCGGTAGCAAGCACCTTTGCCACCACTGCCCTGCTTCCCAGAAGCAGCAAAGCCTGCCCCAAGCTTGGCCCCTGGCCTCGCCCGGTCACAGCCCTCTGTGCGGCCATTCTATCCAGCACTTTCGACACACACAGCGTGGAACGGCGCAGTATACGCGCCCTCACGCGCAACTGCCCAAGTGTACAGAGTAGTGGTGAGACCTTCGTAAAATTTGAGCCTAAAGATCAAATCTCCCATGGTCAACCCCACTCTCCCACCCAGACGCGCCCAGTCATCCAGGTATACGTCTACCGACTCGCCAGCTCCAAGCCGACGTTCGGTGTACCGCCTATAAGCCTCCTGCAAAGGCAACGTGAATTGCGCCGATAGCGTAGACCTAATCACCTGCCACTGAGCAGCATTACCGACAGTAATGCAGCGAAACACCTGCTCGGCATTGCCGTCAAGCATAAGCCAATGACGTCGGTCGGCGCCACGCCCCCCAGCTGGCAGAGCCTCTCCATATTATCCAGCCATTCCAGCGCATCGATCTACACATCGCCGGCCAACTTAGGCAGCTGCCTAGCTAACCGATCAAGGATCGGAGCACGCGCCGGAGTCAGGATGTTGGCCAACATGCTAACATCCACGAGCACTCCCAGCGTGCTTCCTGCCGAGCACTCCCAGCGTGCTCCCAGCGTGCTCCCGGATCGCCAGCCCCGGCCACCGCAGCCTTCTCAGCTGCCTCACCTGCCTCAGCCGACGCCGCTTTTCCAGCCGCCGCCATCTTGATAGCAACAAAAAATGGCTACCAAGAATGGCTAAAGGCCTAGATAGCTTGTCGTCTTTAACCGGAGAATTAAGTGGCGAGTGCGACGCTAGCACGCCTACCAGCACTCGGACTCACCTTCCACACAGTCGTCCTCGCTCCAAGCCAGCCGGACCACCAGGTACGACTGCTCAGAGGGTAACCGTCACCCCTCCCGGAGTAAGATGATCACTCCTACCAGTTGCCGGGGGCTCTCACCCGGGACAACGGCACAGTTTCCCTGCTGTGCTCGTCATAGCCGTGTGTCTATAAGCCCTGCCTGCCGTGCGGGAAACGCGGGTTCGAGTCCCGGCGCTGGATGGCGATTTTCTCTGTTGGGTATAGGGGAAAAATTCCAAGCACAATACCCCACTCTACCCAGGTGTCTGAAATGAGTACCGGTTTTAACCGGGGGAAAGCGTCATGCCATCCTGGTGTTAGTTATAAGGCATTTGAAAAACCAATGTACAAGGTCATATGTATCAGGCTTGAATTGGAAATAAAGCATCCGTAGATGCCGATGTTTGTTTGCAATAGCTCTCGTTTCTCCGCAGAAACTAAACAGTTAAGAGGCGTAACGCGCAAACCAGGTACGTAGTTTACGTCTTCACTCCACGACTGTCAACGACACACTGAAGCCGGCTGCCAGCAGCTACCCGGCAGCGGCGGCAAGATCTTTATCTCCCGGTGGCGGAGCGCACACCGTTACAGCACCCTCTTGCGGCGGCAAACACCACAGTCGATTTCACTAGATTTATGTAATGGCTTAACCATGGATAGCTTCCATTGATCGGAAAACTTGTTTGTGGCTATAGATATATTTATTATCAAGCAAATAAATGGTGCTGTGACAGGGAAGCTGTCTTTCATATATTGGAGGCTAATGCCATCATGTCCAGTCGCTTTCGTATTTTTAGTAGGTATAAGATTTTTCGTAACTCTATGACGCCAACCAGCTTTGGTTTCCATTTGTTTCTAGTATTTGGGGATGAAACATCGCTCAGATTGCACCAGTAAATGTTTAAAGTTTGGGTATTTGGTTGATTTTGGTTGATTTTCAATAGAACAAAGTTTGGTGTTCCGTGATAAAAAAGGACACCAGATGCCGAGGAGGCATCAAAAATTAAAATGAATTAGGTATGGCCACTTGCTCAGAAGGAGTTAGGGTCCGGACGCAGTATGTTTAAGCGTCAAATAATCAAAACAGGTATATTCATGAAACAACATTGCGAACCATCACTTGGGATTATTCAAACTAGATAGAGCTCGCCTTTTTGCTTTATTCAAGTGGTGGTTGAACGCTGAAGGGCGAGGCTTGATTCTTGGTTCGTGAGAAGTTCTTGGGAATACTTCAAGGCGATTGAAAAAACTTCAGACGGTGCGCTTCCAGCTCAGGCTTGGGGAAGCGTGTACTGGAGTGTGAAGTTTAGGATGGTGTTAAGTGTGGAAGGTTCCGACACTTAGTGACTCGGCATTGGAAGATTATTGTAATGCCACTGTTGCAGTATGGGAAGGCTATCAGTTGGGAAAACTCGGTAGGAATAAGGCAATCGACTCATAAGTCTTTAACTGGAATTTTTAGAGGCTTAGCTGCAGGTATGCAGGGCCTTCCAGACTGAGTACATAGGGGAGAGAAGGAGGAAGGGAGGAGGTAATCTCCTTTATGATCTTAATGCAGAGTGGCTGCAATCAAGATGTTTTAAATGTTTGTGAGTGAGTGGAATGTTGTTGTCCAGGGTCCTGTGAGGGAACAGCAGGCTGGAATTGGACGATAACAAGCCTATCCATACACATGTGCAAAGCTGTTGCAGTCTGCTCCTCACAAGAAGAACAATGGCAGAAGTCTAGTGCTAAGGTCAGTCCGCAGTTCTATCTTGATATCACAAGCAACAAACACAATCTTGTGCATAGTTAGCAATTGGCTAGTGGAATTTAATTATACTGGTTTGGCTTCCAGGTATTCTGACAGTAACTAGCTAACTGCTGTCAGTTGGGCGGTTATGACTTAAGTCACCCATAAACTTGTAGTGAACTCCCTCAGCCGCACTTCAGCCTAATTTCATAGATTATTAAAACTATCTTCTAGAAATTAAATAAGATTAACAAAATCATTCTTATAATTTTATGTTACATATTTCATTCAACATTTCCCCGAAATCGATTAAAATCGGACTCAAAAATTTTCGACAAGAAACAATTCTTAGCGTTTTAACGCAGAACCATTCCGCAAGTTCACTCGTTTCCGGAAGCGCTCTTCCGGTACCTTAGGTATATAAACTCAGCCCTCCGGGCAGAGAGGTCAGTCATGTAGGAGAACCGTCACAGTGTAGTGCGTAGGCGCCAGAGGGGGAAATGACCCTGGACAACAACATTCCACTCACTCACAAACACTTTAAACATCTTGATTGCAGCCACTCTGCATCAAGATCATGAAGGAGCTTACCTCCTTCGTTCCTTCCTTTCCTCTCCTTCCTCCTTCTCTCCCCAATCACTCATTCTGGAAGGCCCTGCATACCGGCAGCTAAGCCTCTAAAATTCCATTAGACTCTTGAGTCGATTGCCTTATTCCTACCGAGTTTTTCCAAACCGGTAGCCTTCCCATACTGCAACAGTGGCATTACCATAATCTTTCAATGCCGAGTCACTTAGAGTCGGAACCTTCAGCACTTAACACCATTCTAAACTTCACACTCCAGTACACGCTTCCCCAAGCCTGAGCTGGAAGAGCACCATCTGAAGTTTTTTCAATCGCCTCGGAGTCTTCCCAAGAACTTCTCACGAACCAAGAATCAAGTCTAGCCCTTCAACGTCCAACTACTACCCAAATAAACGAAAAGGCGAGCCATATCTAGTTTCAATTACCCCAAGTGATGGTTCACCTTGTGGTTTTTATGAACATACCTGTGTTGATTATTTGACGCTTGAAAATACTGCGTCCGGACCCTAACTCCTTCTGAGCAATTGGCCATACCTAATTCATTTCAATTTTTGATGCCTCTTCGGCATCTGTTGACCCTTTTTCATCACGGAACACCAAACTTTGTTCTATTTAAAATCAACCAAAATACCTAAACTTTAAACTGGTAACGTAAACTTTAAAAACTATACTTATTACTCAGCATGAGACTGAAGATATAGATTTCCCGCACTGGGAACTAATTTCCAAAAAGGCGAAAACAGCCGCGTATTAAGGTCACTAAAACTAAACAATTAAAAATAAGAAACTAAAGAATTAAGTAATGAATTCTTAAGCTTGGCTATCTTCATAAGCACCTGGATGAAAAATGGTGCATTACTAGGAATTAACTTAGATCACCCTAAAAACAACACTCTATCTTAACTCTAGCTTCAGGCAGAATTAATGAATAATAATAATGAATAATGAAACAATATCTTGCCGCAAAAATAGCTCAGCACTTATGAACCGTCTACTCAATGAGGTAATACCTAATGAGGTAATGTACACAATAAAAATAAGCAGAATCTTAGACACCAAATATGAGAAAAAGGTGAGGCCTCTTATTCTCTAAAATTCAGATGAGCAAGAATTGCTCAACATAGGCACAATGGAGTAATTAGCAAAACAAAGATAAGCAACAATGGCCAAGATGGCGCAGTTAGCTTGGACAGAATCTCGTTCATCGTTAACCACTGGCACAAATAAAAATAACACACAGAATGTTCCTAAGTTAATCACATAAGGATGAGTTCTATTTACACAGACACGTTGAATATATTGGAGTCTCTAGACACATCTATGCAATAATGATTAAATGAGGTAAACTCTAGCTTAACACTTAACTAATATTAAGATTCACAAATCACTGGCACAATTCTTTTTGTAAATACACACAAAACACAGTACAGAAACTAATGGCAAGCCTAAAATTTTACCTTGTTGACAGCACAACGAGGGAGAGAAAACAATGTGCCCGCGTCTGAACATGACGCCTGTGACGCAAGATGGTTCTGCATGAAAATGCCACGAGAGATGGCGCTCAGAATCGTTTCTTGTCGAATTATTTTTGGGTCAAATTTTAATCGATTTTGGGGAAATTTTGAATGAAATATGTAACATAAAATTATAAAAATGATCGTGTTAATTTCAATTAATTTCTAGAAGATGGTTTTAATAATTTATAGAATTGACTTGAATGAACCCGAAGAGTTCACTACAGATGTGTGTGAAACCGTCCTGGTCACTTCATTGAGAACATCTTCGCCAACTTTTGAGATTGCCGCCATTTCAACAGTCAAACTCAGTTTGATGCGAAACAAAAAGCTCATATTTCTGCCATCTTTTCCCGACTAGCTGGAAAGATCATCTGTAGTAAAATCGATTCAACTAGTGGATTCTGGCAAGTGCCCCTTCAAGAAGAGTCTCAAGCATATACTGCTTTCAAAACGCGTTCTGGACTCTAGGAATTTAAGGTTATGCCATTCTGTCTTCCAAATGCACCAGACACCTTTCACGACTCGTCCGCCGAGTAGTTTTCGGTCCCAAAGACGTCGAAGTCTACATGGACGATATGCTCATCGCTTCTGATACCTGGAAAAACCACCTCATCGCCCTAGACCAATTGCTAGCCGCCATTGCTTAATTTGGTCTCAATGCTAAACCTAACAAATGCTCTTTCGGACACGACCAGATCCAATATCTTGGCCACCAATTGAGCAGTGAACGAATCCGGCCAATGAATTACCGGATCGAAGCGATAAAGAACTCTCCTCTACCGAAAAGAAAAACAGCGCTTCGAAGCTTCTTCGGCAGCATTATATATTACCAGCAATTTATTCCCCATAGCAAACTGCTCCTTTCCCAGACAGCAAGATTTCCGCTATAATGCACCCATCGCTTATGCTTCCCGACGCCTTTGAGCAGTAGAAAAAATCATTCAACGATCGATATTTAAAGTTTGAAGTTACTCGGGTAGGCCGAATAATTCAACTTCAACTGAAAAATGACTTTACAATCAGAGTTTTAAGTTGGGGGTCACCAGTTTAAAGTTCACCCAAAGTTGGGGAACTCAATTTAATTATGTGAAGCTTGAAGAGCAAGAAAATTAAAGAGGTTACCAGCGCATGGGGACGCGCGTTGAATTTAATGATTTGCAAACTCAGAAGGGGTTAAGGACGGTGTTCGGATGCTCTACGGCATCAAGTTAATCAAGTTTTTACCACGGACTGAACCAAAAGGAAGGACAAAAGGAAAGATTTGGTGTAGCTCGCCTGGCCTTTATTGAGGTAACGAAGGGCTGTTAACCGTCGGTCGCTTCAGGGTGAACCGTTCCTGGTCCGATCTTGAGTATGGGTGCAACCGGCTCGCAGAAGTGATGGTGAGATGGCGAGTGTAAGGTTGTGGAAGGGTTAGTGTGCAAGTATTCCTAGGGGTTTGTTGAAACGACTAAGTGTCAAGTGGATTAGACAACTGGCGAGAAAATGCTCAACACAAGTCAATGTGGTTTGACGAGGGGAGTAGTGATTGAGAGGAAAGAGGCATGAAGGAGAAGGAGGCAGTTTTTCCTCATCAATATGGGTTGTATGGAAGCCTGGTTGAAGTGTAACTGCGTTTAGGTTTTTCTGGACGGTTACGTTTCTATCGGGGTAATTGCCTATCTTATGAGTGAGCTAAGATGGCACGGTAGGTGAATGTGGCAGTGGAGTATGGAGTGTCTCGTGGCTTCCTGTGCGGGAATGAGAATGCTGGGTTACCTTGCACACGGTAAAAAGGCGAGCAATATCTTAACACATGCCAGACTGTGAACAGCTGCGATTTACAAGCTGCCTCAAAGCGAGGTGTCTCTACGAAACAACAACAACCCGCAGCTCTGGCGCCCGAGTGCAGGTATGGAGTTAACTTCGCAATATATTGACTATATTGTTCGGACAACATGAAACTTACAGATGTTAGCCTTAATATTTTCCTGGCATAAAGCTACTGCTAAAAATTATTACTAGAAAGGTTGGCACGAGCATAAACTTTTGACTGAGCTCCAATTAGGAATATAGAGTCAGAATACTAAGCTCCAAGGATGATAGCCCTGCAATCCTAGGGTAAGCTCAGGACTTAAAAAATAAGGTTGTGATGGGTATTTTTCTACAAGAGGAATTCACTGATTGGGCATCAGTAGGAAATAGGGTTTTATGCACATGCCTCGAAAGCTTCACCAAAACTTAGCGTTGAGGGTATGGTTAAAATACACTAAATCCACAACTGCTATCAGTTGGGCGGTTGTGGTTTGAGCCACCCATAAAACTATACTTATTACTCAGCATGCTGCTGGGACTAAACTTACAAGCGTCCACGACGGGAACTAATTCCTAAGGCTAAACACAACTGAGTATGTCATTTAATGGACTAAAAACTAGAAGCAAAAATGGCTCAGCACATTCCGAATGTCTACAACGTGAGCTAATAATATCATGTAAACAATAAGAGCACAAAGCACAATCAGAATCTTGGAACAAAAGATATGAGGAAAGGTTAGGTAATAATATCATGTAAGCAATAAGAGCACAGAGACAACAGAGTCAGTGAATTTATAATTATGACTCCTAAGTTGAGATGAATAACACAGTGCAATAAGCGAGGTAATATGTGAGGGGTAAAAGCTCTCATTCTTATAAGATGGAATCACTTTAGGGCACTTTTGAACTAGAATTACTTAACTAATTAGCAAAAAACATGAAGGCAACAGGACCAAGATGACACAGTAAGCTTGTTCATCGTTAACCACCGGCACACAAATATTGAATTTAGGTTAAGTAGAGCGAGACACTTGGTATTTATATATTGTCAGTAACACACAGCAGGACACAGTAAGTTTACATTATGACAGTTGGCGGTGGAGTGAGCTCCAGCCAAGCCCGAGAACAGTGAGCAGAGTTCCACTAGAACCATAAGCACAGTTCTCAACGCAGAGTGCTGTCTAAATACATTCTTACACAATAGCACTGTAACATTATCAGTATTATACACATATACATTCAAGGTGCTACAAGAAAGGTTTCAACACTCCTTCTCACATTGAATGTGTGTCAGATGAGACCATTTCTAACTTCGTTCTTAGTCTAGAGAACTTTTCTATCGGCAGGTTCTTGGTGAATATGTCGGCTAGCATTTCGTCGGTAGGGCAATACACTACGTCTATATCTTTGTTACTTACAAGATCACGTACATAGTGAAACTTAAATACACCCATTCACCAAACCTATCAGGAGCCCGTCGATACCTGGCTGATTGTCTAGGCTCCACTCCCTCCATCCCAGCATCTGACTGTCTATGCTCCACCCCTCCCTCAGAGTCTTCTGGTTCTGGATCCTGAAGAAGAAGAGTAAAATTACCATCATTTACTTCTGAAGGCTCCTTCTCAATTGGCATCTGCTGAGATTCATTGAACATAACGTCTCTACTCAAGAATATACTTCTGTTGCTTATGTCATACAGACGATATCCCTTGGATCCACTTCCATATCCTACAAGAACACACGGTTTAGATTTTGGATCAAGTTTTTCCCTCTCATTTTTGGGGACATGAGCGTACGCACTGCAGCCAAAGGTTCTGAGGTGCTGTACATTGGGCTTGTGTCCATTAAGGGCTTGATAAGGAGTCATATCATTCAATGCACTAGCAGGGCTCCTATTTTTGACATACACAGCAGTTGATATAGCTTCATCCCAGAATAATTTTGGTAAATTTGAACCAGACAGCATAGCTCTGACAGAGTCAAGGAGAGTTCTATTCATTCTTTCTGCAACTCCATTTTGTACAGGTGTCTTAGGCACAGTTTTTTCATGGATAATTCCTTCCCTTTTTAGGAATTGTTCAAAGTCATTAGAGATGTATTCCCAACCGTTATCGGAGCGCAGAGTTTTAATTTTGTGATCATAGTGATTTTCTACCATAGGTTTGAACTCCTGAAACTTTAAAAACATCACTCTTATGTTTGATAATGTACACCCAAGTATATCTGGAGTGGTCATCAATGAAGGTTACAAAATACCTTCCACCCCCATGTGATATAAGATTAAGCTTGCCACACACATCACTGTGAATTAGTTCTAAGGGTTGGCGTTCCCTTTGTTAATTTGTTTTGGGGAACGGAAGCCTGTGATTTTTACCATCACAACAGTTTTCACAAAAAATGTTATCTCCACTCACAGAACAATCAAAACCTTTAACAAGATTCATAGTGGCTAATTTCTTAAGATTATTGAATCCTAGATGACAGAATCGTTTATGCCACAGAATTTCATCAGAGGAAACCTTCATGCATTTAGCAGCTGAATTAAGGGTGCAATTAAGTTTATACAATTTTCCTGCTTAACTGCCTAAAGCAATTAATTTGTTGTCTTTATTTACAATCTTACATAAGCTTTCGTCAAAGTAAACTAGGTTTCCCCTTTCTGTAATCTGAGGCACAGATAGTAAATTGTAG
The DNA here is from genome assembly GCA_030386875.1 of Morinoia aosen. Taxonomy (NCBI): domain Eukaryota; kingdom Metazoa; phylum Arthropoda; class Malacostraca; order Amphipoda; family Talitridae; genus Morinoia; species Morinoia aosen. The sequence goes on from CM059559.1 coordinate 28,367,066, forward strand.
GCTAAGCCAGGTACATACAAGACATTCTTAACAACACAGGTATCTACTAGACCTTTAGGTAAAAACACCATAACTTCAACGTCACCTACACCAACACCTTGCAAGTTTCTACCATCACCAACTTCAACGTTAATTGGACTAGATAGCTCATTCATACAGGAGAAATCATTCCTATTATTACACATGTGTGCTGTTGCTCCGGAGTCAATTACCCAACAATTATTGATATTTATCTCAGACAATGCACTGATATAATTGGTTTTACCTGCTCCAAAATTTTTCTGGTCTTCTGTGTGGTTCCCATCTTCTTTCTTCAATTTTTCTTGATAGATCCAGCACTTGGCGCGTAGGTGTCCCAATTTTCCGCATTCGAAGCATCTTGAGTTTTTCAATTTGGAGGTCACAAGGGATTTTTCACTGAAGTCTGAAGCACTTTGGTTTTTCAGTTTTGCTTCTTCATTCAGAAGACGCTCTGTCACAATATCCCATGACGGTAGTTTTTCATGAGCTTCCAGTACAGTCACCAGTGTGGAGAAATGGCCGGGAAGTGACGACAGCAAGATTATTACACGACTTTCTTCATCAATAGCGTCATCAATCACACTCAAGGACTCAAAGATTTCGACAAATGCTTTGAGATGAGTTTGTAAGTCTTGGTCTTCTTATAGTTTCATGTTGTAGAGTCTTTTGCGTAGTCTGATCTTGTTAGACCAAGTTTTCTTTTGGAATGTATCTTCAATTTTGTGCCGCAGTTGCACAGGGTCAGTAGGAACACCCAATAAATACAGTTGACTTGTTTCGACACCAAGCACAATTGTTGCAAGTGCACTGTCACGTCTTTCTTCAAATTTTCTTCGAACAGTCTCGTCCGTAGTCTGTGGCATGGTTTCCGTTCCTCGAACCAAGTTCCACAACTTTTCTTTCATCTAGATCATCTTCATTTGCAGCTTCCACGTAGGATAGTTTTTATCATTGAGAGCCATGAGGCAGTTCTTTGCACTTTCACTTACGGAGCCGGCCATGTTTCTTTCTCATTCACTGTTTCTGTCTCACACAGCACTAACAGATCACCAACGTCTGTTCTCGCTGTCCCGGGCTGTTTTTCGCTTCGGGACTTAGGATAACTTCACTTGAAATTGTTTCTTCGGAAGGTTGACTGGGCCCATAACCTATTGAATTTAGGTTAAGTAGAGCGAGACACTTGGTATTTATATATTGTCAGTAACACACAGCAGGAGACAGTAAGTTTACATTATGATAGTTGGCGGTGGAGTGGGCTCCAGCCAAGCCCGAGAACCTTGAGCAGAGTTCCACAAGAACCATGAGCTCAGTTCTCAACGCAGAGTGCTGTCTAAATACATTCTTACACAAGAGCACTGTAACATTATCAGTATTATACACATATACATTCAAGGTGCTACATGAATGGTTTCAACAACAAATACAACACACAGAATGTTCCTAAGTTAATCACAAGAATAGGCTCAGATACGTTGTGCACATTAGAGTCTCTAGACTATTGACCGACCGGGGTTGAAAATTTGGCCGGGGCCGGGGCCGGGGCCGGGGCCGGGGTCAACAAATTTGTCATGGCTGGGGCCGGGCCGGGGCCAGGGTTATCAAATTTACCACGGCCGGGGCCGGGGTTCAGACCGTGTCAGGAGGTATCACGATGACGTAATGCATAACGCCGGTTAGTGACTCAAAGCATGTTGAATTACGGTTGCGGTTGGGTGTGTATTTATGTCAAGTCATAAAGTTTGTGGACTTGAAGTTGCAGTGCTTGTTGAATTACTTAATATAGAAACAATTATAGTAATTAAATGTACCGGGTGTTTCACAAAAATGTCTCCGACTTTTTAATTGATTCTATCTCCACTTTAAATTAGCATATTTGAATTGTCTTTTTTCACAATGTGGTAAATCTTGTTTCCTTTTCGAATAATTTAATAGAATTACACGGGCGATTTTTTGGGAAATCTAATACGTAAAATGAAAAGAAGAACTAATATAAAACGGAACATTCTTTTAATGGCAAACGTTTTGGAATCTCTGATTCCATCATCAGGGCTGTAAAACAAGGAATAAAAAACGATAATGAACAAATTGCGAAAAAGCTATAAGAAATTAATATCACTATACCTACGTCGAAAAATAGCTATGCCTAACTATTAAAAATAAAAACACAATTTCTCTTACGCTTTCGAAGCCATACGTACACATACACCTAAATTCTAGCAATCAAACCAACATACAATAACATCCACACAAAGTAATATTGCTGCATACACACACACACACACAAAACACACACACACATTCCAACACACTCTTATTTACACAGTTGGGGCAATATTTAATTTCATCGCACTCTGATCATTATTTAGCTGAGGTTTATGGGTAAAAATGAACAATGATTCCAAAATTCTAAGGTCAAATTCCTTTGCAGTTCTACAAAGTATGGAGAAATTGGAACTTTTGAAAAGGTGGTTTGAACTATGGCAATCATCTCTGATGGCTGACTGGGAGGGAGATGAGTATGGACGGCCGATTCTATGGGAGATACCAGAGTGTTGGCTGTGACGAATAAATTGCTGGAGTGTGGTACTTCCAACATAGGACTGCAGGCAGCAATCACATTTATACAAGTAGACACAACCATTTCTCAGGCACTCTTCTAAACGCTATTTCTCATGAAAAACGAACTTATTTTAAAACTATTTCTATAAAACGGTAACACGTCAATGAAAAGAAAATGAGAGTGTATCAGAGATAAAAGATTCTCTCTCATCTCCTTGAAAGATAGCCCAAGAAAGAGAGCTCGTCGACAACTTTTTGCATTGGTGCAGTCAGAATTGTACACGGAGGGAAAAGTTTTTTGTCTAAAAACTTTTTAACCAAATTGTTAATGAAAGTTACAGGGTATTTTTTTGTACAAGTAACTTTGTGATATATTTTACTTCGTCATGAAATATTTTATATGAATTTGAAATACGCTATGCTCTATGCAATAATGTAGTGACACTTATTTTAATATAACCCATGTAAATGCAGCTGAAGAAATTGGTACATAATCTCGTAAATGTAGGTTTTCTATAAACAGAGGTGGTGAACGTCGAATTCTGCTCAGTTTCCACTGTGAAATTTATCTTGGCGTGATATCCATTTATGTAGTCAAAGAATTTTAGGGCCTCTTCCTGTGAACGATACATCCACAGTAGGTATTTCACAGTAGGTATTTCACAAGGTATTTCACAGTAGGTATTTTAATCCTTGTTTTACAGCACTGATGATGGAATCAGAGATTCCGAAACGTTTGCCATTAAGAGAATGTTCCATTAATTATTTGTTCAAAGGAAAAGTGTTAAAAACAACACTAGTGATCTTCTTCATTTCTCATTACCTACTGTGAAGGAACGTGTTTTCAAAACATCACCTCCATCATTAATAATTCTTCGACAACGAGTTGAAGTGTTTCAAGAACTAAAAGAAAACGGTGAAATGATCCGCAAAACTCTTCGTTTGATAGTGGCTAGAAGTAAGTAATGCTTGCCTTGAGAGAAATGGTGGGCATTTCGAAGGATACTAAATTACTTTTATATTTAAAATTTATTTAATTTATTGATTTGTTACTCTTTCAAGTTTTTGTTTGTTCGGTTTTTTGGAAAGTGCAAAATAAGGAAGAATATCAATATTGTTTTGAAATGTTTTCCTTCGAAAAATGAGTTTTTCTATCCGTTTCAGTTAGGCGATCAATGTAAAGTAGTTATTAAACGATTTTCAAAAACATAAATTATTCGAAAATAAAATAAAATTTACTACATTGTAAAAAAATAAAAATTAAAATATGTAAATTCAAAGTGGAAATATAATCAATTAAAACTCAGTGACATTTTTGTGGGACACTCGGTATAATGATTGAAAGTAGTGCGTCAGCAGTATGGGATTACTTCTACATATCGGTGAAGAGTGTAGAAATTGAAGGGTGCACCATTTGTGAAGTAAATATACGGCGAGGAGCGGCTGGTGCATCTTAGAAAACTTTCTCAACTAAATATTTATTGGGCCATCTAAAATCGACACAAAATGATCAATTCCTACAAGCTGAAGAAAAAGCAAACAACGAAAAAGAATTGAAAAATAGAAACAAAACGAACAAGAAGAAAAACCAAATGTCTATGTATTGAAAACAAACAAAGACAGTTTTGGTTGCAGCAGTGACAAAACTGCCGATTGTAGCAAGTCGTCTTCGTCTACCGGCAAACAGCTGACTTTAAAAGAAACATTTACTCAATCTAAAAACTGGGAGCCAAACAATACTGACCAAATACATAGAGAGAAATTGTTAATTTACTGGCTTTGTGACGCGCTCAATCCTTACGACCCTATGGAAAAGGAAACTTTTTTAATTTTGTAGGGTTTTTGAATAAGAATTTCAAGTTCCATCAGAGAAGGTAATTACAACGAGACTAATTCCGGACCTCAGTATCCAAATTCAGTTTACTATTTCAAAGGAAATACATATAAAAGTAAGTTAACAAAAATAGCGTCTTCTCAATTACTGCTGATATTAGGACCTCTCCAAGTCGAGATTCTTTCATGTCAATAACTGCGCACTGGATTATAATTACACTGGATGGTAGCATAGATACTGCTTTTTCTTTTCAGTGACTGCATGTTCTTCAGGATTGCAATTAAATCGCAAATCTCTTGAGAAATCGTTTTAAATTTGTTTAAAAGACACGTAAATTTTTCACGTGCGGGTAGCCGGGCACACTACGCTTTATTCACTTCAAACTATGAGTCCAAGTCAAGTTCAAATTAATCCAAGTCAAGTTCAAATTAATCCAAATCAACTTCAATTTAATCCAAGTCAAGTTCAAATTAATCCAAATCAAATTCATATCAATCCAAGTCAAGTTCAAATTAGTCCAAGTCGAATTCAAATTAATCCAAGTCAGGTTTAAACTAATCCAAATCAAGTTCAAATTAATCCAGCTCCAAGATGAGTTAAGAATCGACATAAATCTCTCGTTAATTTGAGCGTTTTTTATTAAAAATGTATCTGTTGGATGTGATGAGCAAGAAAAACGTTTTTCCTTTCAGCAAGGAACACATTTTATAATTCTGAATTAATGGCAGTATGTATCCATTCAAATAATTATGTTCGAAAGTACTTTTATGTTACAGCTACACATAGTATCGAGGATTTATTTACACTCATTTGAAGATTTACATGCCTGAAATTCCATTTCATCACACTTATGAAATCATATGTGCATGCAATTACAAATGATTGCCACTGGACGATGTGTAGATTTAACCCTTAAAAGAAATATGCAAATGCGATTCACTGAGTACTTATATACGATACCATTTGATTACAATTTATATGAGTAAGTTACTACACAGATACAATCCTGCAATAGCAATAAAAATTGTGCCATCCCTTCAAATGAATAAGCCTAGGCAAATATATCATCTCGATCGGTAAAAAAAATTAAACCTGTTTTACAAAAACCGTTTGAACAAGCAAAAACAGACTTCGTTGCTATATTTCTTTTAAAGGTTAAATCTACATATCATCCAATGAAAATCTTTCGTAGTTGCCTGCATATATGACTTTATATATGTGATAAAACGAAATTTCAAGCATATAAATCTTTATATGAGTAATTAAATCCTCGATACTACTATGTGTATGTGCATGTGTAACATAAAATTGTCTTTGAACATAAATATTTGAATGGATGCGCACTGCCATCAATGTAGAATTGAAAAACAACTTTAATGTATCGTTAATACGAAGTTTTTATAATAATTGATTTCTATATGTTACTCCGTTCAAAGATCTGCATCACACTCTGCCTCCTGATGCTGGATACTTAGCACGTTTAATTTGAATTTAACTTGCATTAATTTGAACTTGACTCGGATTAATTTGAACTTGACTCGGATTAATTTGAATCTGACTTGGATTAAATTGAACTTATCTTGGGTCAAATTGACCTTGACTTGGATTAATTTGAAGTGAAAAAGGTGTAGTAAAAAACTTAAAACCCCGGCCAAAACCCCGGTTTAGGGCACTATTTTGCCGGGGCCGGGGCCGGGGCCGGGGTCTGCAAAAATTTTCGGGGCCTGCCGGGGCCGGGGCCGGGGTCAGCCAAAATGGCCGGGGTTGGCCGGGGCCGGGACCGGGGCCGGGGCCCCGGTCGGTCTATACTCTAGACACATCCAACTGACTAAATAAGGTAACTCTAACTTAATACTTAAGATTTAACACTTGTTACTTATGTAGTGAACGCCTCAGCCACACTGCAGCCTAATTTCATAGATATTTAAAACTAACATCTTAAAATCAAATTATACAAATGTAATTATTTTTATAAATTTACAAGACCGAATTCATTAGATAAAACCCGAAATTTTACCAAAAATGTGTTTCGAAAATATTTGCCGATCACGCTTCCGTCCGTCACTTCCGTTTGGAAACATGGCGCAGAACCATTTCGCAAGCACGCACAGCGTATCTAAGGCCGGCTTTCCAGGCAGAGTCGTCATTCACGTAGAGATTCTCCTGAGTGTAGTGCTTGGGCCCCAGAGCGGGCATATGTAAGTAACAAGTGTTAAATGTTAAGTGTTAAGCTAGAGTTACCTTATTTCGTCAGTTGGATGTGTCTAGAGACTAAAATATGCAACATGTCTGTTTAATTAGAACTCACCCTTGGAATTGACTTAGGAATATTCTCTGTGTTTTCACTGCTCTATCTTGGCCGTTGTTGCTTTTCTTCGTTGTGCTAATTACTCCATTGTGCTTAGAAGCAATTCTTGCTCATCTGAATTATAGAGAATAAGAGACCTCACCTTTATTTTTATCATATCTCATGTGCAAAAGTTCTAAGAGTGTTGTGCTCTTAGTGTTACATGATGTTACTACCTCAAGAGTTTTTGTCTAAAGTTAGTTCATTTCTGAAAATTGTCTGAATATTCTAGAGTACCAATTCCTTAAATTTCTCTCCAAAATTACCCTAGTTCCCTGGGTTGGAGTGTTAGTTCAACCTGCAAATTCTTAGTGTCATATGCTGCATATTCTCCTTGCACACATTGTCATTTTTAGGGTCGATTGCCAGAAGTGATGTTGTTCAATATAACCAATAGGATACCAAAATATTCTGCCCCATACTTGTCATTGTTGTTTTCCCTTTTGCCTTGCTAGCCTCAGATTAAGCTTTAGTGTGCTCTGAATTAGTACGATTTTTGGCATTGTTGCCTTCCTGTGTTGCTGATTGGCTAGTTAAATTAATCCCTCTCTTGATAACTTAGAGCCACCTTATGGCTTGTATTACTCATTTGTGGTTAGCATAAGAGTCTCACTTAATTCATGCTTAGATACTCATAATTTAGCTGTTGAAGCTCTGTGGCCCCCTGATATTTTTCAAATGGGATAAGCTAGCATTGATCCAGCTAACCTTAGACTTAGGATGGCTAGTGTATAAAGTCCTTGACTGTTTGCTTAAGTGTAAATTGTTCTAATATAACATCTGCCAATCCTAAGGCACTTGTGTATTCTATTAAGTGTACCCTAGGGTATTTGGCTGCAACATCCTTGATTTAAATCATCCAAACCCCCCGCTCACTTCTAGTAGTACTCTGAGCATAGTCTTGGGTTAGAGAAATGGGAAAAATATCACCTGGGAATTTCATGATTCTCCATACGATTTACTCAATTGTGCGATTGCCGTCGGCCGTATTCGGGCGCCAGAATACGGTTGAGGTACCTGCATAGAGACTCCTCGATCCGAGGCAATCCTGTAAATCAGCAGTAGCTCGCAGCCTGGCTTGTGCAGCGACTGCTCTCCCTCTTTAACTGCGCCTGAACAAATGATCCAGCTTCTTTCCCCCATACAGAAGAACCTACGAAGCCCCACACACAAAACACAACCTTGATCCCTGCCAGTGAGCCCAAAAATCGTGACGTTCCTCAGACCCACTTGAGACGTCCCTAAGAGTCATTCAGCCACACGGCTCACACTTAGACTCACTTAGCCACACGGCTCCACACGCAGCAGCCCACCAGGTGCTGCCTCTTTTGAGACATACTAATTAAGCCATACTATCACCCGCATCCGCGGATAACTACACTAACATTTACTTCCTCGCCTGGATCCACAACGGATTCCCGCGAGCCACGGCACGCGGCTGGAGTACATCGCCTTACTGGACCCGGACCTTCTTTCTCGAGAAGCGGATCCACCCCCAAGATTGGCCGTAGTCACGGCACCCATAGGCGACCCAAATAAACCAGGCGAGAGATATGTCGTGTATTACTGACCTACAGAGGATAAAGTTGCGCGAGTGATATGAAAACCACAGTGCCAGTAGAGCACCCGATTACTCACTCCTTCTGAGTCAAAGGGCCATATCAATTCATTCAATTTATTGATGTCTTCCCCGGCATCTGGTGACCCTGTCAAACGTAATAACATCATTAGCTACGTTCGGACTCGGTCGCGGTCGGACGTGCGGGGAAATGGGGCGGTAATTGTTGAAAATGCAAGGGGGAAATAACCTAGCCATGCGTAAAAATTATACTATCAGTGAATGTGTTTGCTACCTGTGGAACTGTGAAAGGGAAAAAATAACTTTTGTCTTATTTCTGCTTAAATCAGTGCACTTTAAATGAAAAGCCAACAAAGCAGTGCTGGCAAGGGTTGTGAAATGGTGTGCTCAGCCCGGTCTCGAACGATAGGCCTGAGTGAAGTGTGAAGTGTCCTTGTTCCCTCAGTCTCCCCTCGCCGAGCCCGCACACCCCCCCCCCCCCCCCTTCCGAGCCCGCACCTCCCCCCCCCTTTCCCGTACACCTGCTTCCCGTCTTCTGACCGTTTCAGAGCATGGCAAATCCTGAACTTTTTCCGCCTCAAGCAACCAAAGAAATTACGTTTGTTTTGATCAATTTTTGGTAATGTCAAACCTCTCAGTTTCAGTTTTTGTTCACTTCCTACGTGGCCGAGACGGCAAATGTGCACGAAAGAATTATTGTGTTTCGTACCTATTTTTTTGTTACAATAGAACATGGATGTTAAAAAATTTCTAATGTACACAATCAATTATTGATTCAACAAATTAGCTTACATTATTATCAAGTTCTTTTGATGGACAATTTTGGTTTACTAGTGACGTTAAATGTGAGAAGGGTAAAAAACTTCTTCTTTGAAGGAACTTTTAAATTTAAAAATTGAAAAAACTTGATCCAGCAACTTTCGGAAATAATTTGTCATGTTAAAAAAAAGAAAAAAATAGAAAGTGTACTCTGGTAATTTCGCATCTTTTGGGAAAATAACAGTGACCATCATTCGTGAACTATTTCTATGTTTCAATAGAGCATGAATGTTGAAAAATCTCTAACGCACACAATCAATTTCTGGTTCACCAAATTGGCTTACATTATTATCTTATTTTTTTATGGAAAATGTTGGTTAACTAGTGACGTAAAACCTGAGAAGGATAAAAAACTTTTTCATCTTCGGTTTCTCTCATCTGTTATTGCAAAAAAAAACATCATGTTGGAGTGTATATGACGCTACCTGTGGAACTGCAAAAAGAAAAAACAAATAACTTTTGTCTTATTTCTGCTTAAAACAGTGCAATTTAAATACGAAGCTAACAAAGCAGTGCTAGCAATCACGAAGGAAATGGTGTGCTCAGCCCAGTCTCGACCTATAGGCCTGTCTGTCTTAAGTGTTTTTGTCCCCTCAATCACCCCTCACCGAACCCGTTCACTCCCCCCCCCTCTTCCCTTACCCCTGCTTCTAGTCTCTCTGACTGTTCAGAGCATGGTAAATCCTGATGAACTTTTTCGCTCCAAGCAACCAGAGAAATTACGTTTGATTTGATAAATTTTTGGTAATGTCTAACATCTCAGTGAAGTTTTTGTTCACTTCCTACGTGGCCAAGACGGAAAATGTGCACGGAAGAATTATTGTGTTTCGTACCTCCGTTTCCCTACTGACACCGAATAGTTTAAAGCATCATAGCTATACAATTACAACGCACGATGCATCATTACGAGACTCGCTTCGCAGGCCGGAAAGTGCCGTTCTCTGCACAAATGTTGCCCTACACAACATCCCGAAATAATGGTTCTCTCAGGGGCAAAAATACGACTTTACCAAGCAAAGTGCCTGCAAGTAGGGGACCTACATCCTCTCACGCACAAGATTCTAATGCTCAAAAGGCGGGAGACTTGTTAACAGCTGCCAGTAACCCCGTCAAAGAATGTGTGTCACCTTCCGAAGCAACGTCAGTGAAGACTATGCAACCAATATCGCCGGATGAGGGAAAACATATCTGCCGAACCTCCAGCAATCATTTGAAGGTTCGAAGCAGTGAAGTCTCAGCCGCAGCACCACAACCACCTGCTCCTCATCTGAACAAGCAAAACAGCGTGCCAGCTCCCCAGCTCTGCGTCAACAGCAACGCTCCGAACTGTCCGCCAGCGGCGGGGACACAAACACCACCCTCATCAGTGGTACAAGAAAAAATAGTTTTTACTAATAAGGACATTTCAAGCGTGGTAGACTTTTCTCATTCTCCAGATAATATGTTCGCTAATTTTCGCGCACAAACCGATACTGGCAGTAAATTACCCCAGAGCGCAAGCTGTGAAAACAAAATAAAATTTCCAGTACAGAGCAATAAAAATAACACTGTTGCTTCTTTTAATGGCTACTTGCACCCGCTTCAAATAAAAAGCTCTCAAAAAATTCATGAAATTATTCACAATTTGTCTCTAACAACAGCGTTTTTCAATAAATCCCTAAGACAACGTGAGCCTCCTAGCCCGTCGTCGATTTTCTCTACAGTATCAAACATTCAGAACCTAACCGAACAGCTTGTTGCTTTAAATTCACATATAAGTTCTCAAGACCTTGCACCTGTGGTACCTGCTAGTATCTCTTGTGAAATCGGCTCCAATTGACGAGAACCTTACGACACTTTGCTGCTAGGTGATAATATCCTAAGTACGATCAGAAGAAAGGACATCGATCGCTCGTGCTGGATCAAAACTGTTCCATCAGGGCGCTTCGATGACCTTCTCCATAGTGTAAATTGCATGCCTAGATTTAAAAATTATATACTAAGTTTTGATGGTCTCTGCCACTCGCCCTCAGACCTTGCTCGAATCAAACAATAAATTGTAAGAAAGTACGCACTTTCTCGTATTTATATTGCCAATGCTTGCAGTGCAAACGAATTCAACAAAGCGAGGCATTTTTGCAAAAACCTGGGTTTAAACTTGATTCAATTTCAAACTTACCCAGATAATGAAAATGGTGACGCACTCAATAACTTTCAATGGCCTCGGACCCAGGAAGAGAACTTCTGTTTTCTTCAACAACTTGCAATGAAATCAACATTGCGAATCACCGTGCCATATTGTTCTCGTTTCAACAAATGTCAAGCAATAAATGGAATTGTAGATCATTCCAATGAATCGAAAAATTCACGGAATGAGACAAATAGTCTCACCTTAGACTTTCAAAAAGAATATAAGCCTATGCACATCACTGCACATGGTACACCAAATCCTTCAAAATTAATTGCTTCATCAAGCAGAGGTCTGAGTAACTCACTCACCCACAGCATGAGGAACGTAAATAAGCCTGAGCCTTTCCCTGATTCGATCTCAGACAAATATAATGTCAGTACGAAAAATAAATTTGCGTTACTTGCAACAGACACAAATAGTGATTGCGACATGCCCTCCTTTTCAACCAATTCTCAACTTTCCAGTGAGTACGCAGGAACCAAGGAAAGTCAAGCGAATACCGATATTCAAAACTATTCCAAAGAAAATCAAATTATTCGAAAAAAATCTGATGCCTCTGCCGGGCCTTCGTCGAACGACCAAACTAATACTGCTACCGAAAAATCAACAGTGAATCAAATCTGCACACGCGTTGCACACACACTGGACGACTTGAAACGATCGCTCAAATTGGAGCCTGCTTACACTGTAGGTGACGGACACTGTCTCCTCCACGCCGTAACGACGCAGCTTGCTTCACAACAAAAATCGAAATGGAATTATATATCTCTGAAAAAAGCCATCAAAACTGAGAGCTCCAGAAACAAGGACCAGTATGCAAAATTCGTTGACAAGAACAGTGGCAGTTTCGAACAACTCGTCGATAAATACATCGATAGAAAAGTCTTCGATCACGCAGTTGGAGACCTCATACCCAAATACTTTCTAATGTAACGAGAACACCAATTCACGTATTTGATGAAAGAGACAATGGGATTTGGAAGACGACAATCTCCCCTACATCAAATGCTCTGATAAACTGTCCTCCGGTAAACATACACCGGAAACAGGACCACTATAGCGCCCTCTTGAAAATGCGTGATGAAAATCGTGTTGCTCCCTCCCCCATTTTGTGACTAAATAACAGTGATCAAATTGAATATGAAGCTGAAATCACAAACAATGAACGCGGCAATAAAGACCTAGAGACGAATACTAAATGCCCTGCTAGACCTAAAAAATGCAATAACTCCACTAAAGATCTGCCTTTTGAGGTAAATAATATCAAAATATTACACATAAATGCTCGCAGCCTCAATGGTAAAATGGATGACGTACGAGTAATGTTGATCACTAACGATATCGACATTTTATGCGTATCTGAAACATGGTTCGATTCACGAGTCGAAAGCTCATATCTCAGCATTACCGGGTAAAAATTGTACCGTTATGACGGAGTCAAGAGTAAGAGAGGTAGCGGTTCATGCATTTTCATCAAAGATGTCTACTCTACATCCTTAGTTCCGATAGAAGAAAAATGCGAACACATAGAAATGGTTTGGCTCAATGTTCAAGTAAACAAACACAAGTCTTTCATTATCGGCAGTCTTTACAGACATCCGTCAGCATCTCTTCGTCCAACATTAGATTTCATTGAAAATACGCTTAGATCAATCTCTGCAGCCAAAAAGTCTTTCTATGTTTTCGGAGATTTTAACGTGGATCTGACAAATAAAAACAATCAGCTAAGCAAGATGCTGCACAGACTTAATCTTTCTCAAATGGTCCAAGAACCAACGCGAATTACCAACACTTCTAAAACTCTTCTTGACCTAGCAATTACCAACAATCCCCAAGCAGTACTCAGCACAGAAATCTTACCGTCCTTTTCTGATCACCATTCGGTAGAATGCAAAATCAATATTGCAAAAGAGAAACAGAAATCTAGTTACATTACATATCGCATGAAAAACCAATACTCCCCTGAAATATTTCAAGAAAAGCTATTAGACAGATGGAGTGAATTTCAAGGCATGGAAAACACCGATGATGTCAATCTACAAGTTTCGCTTTTCAACGAAAATTTCGTATCAGCTCTTAACGAATGCGCACCTTTCTCTACGAAGAAAGTTAAGCCAAGAATTTCTAAATGGATAACAGATGAGATAAAACATTTGAGCAGAGCTAAAAGAAATTTGCAGCGTGAGTACAAACTGAATAAATCAGACAGTACGCGTCGAAAATTATATAAAGATCATGAGAAGATCCTACGAAGAAAAGTTAAGGAAGCAAAACGGGACTACTTCCACAAATAACTTTTGCGGCAAAACAAAACCCTAAAAGAACTTGGGAAATGATTTATAATAGATTAGGAAACCCTACACTAGAGCACAGTATAGGTTCCACATAGACACAATACAGTCTCAGTGCTGACCAACATAAACAATGCAATGACACAGCCATTTAGGTAAATAGTTCACTCACCTCTTGGATACCTTAACGTAATACTCAATTTGCAGTACTGTGGCTAGCAAGAGTAGAACGGAGATAGACGGGAATATATAGAATAGAGTAGAATAGAATTAGTACATTAGTTTAGAACTTAAGAAGTTAGATACCAACCACAGTAGGTAATTATATACACACTCGGTCAATATTTACTTGTTGTTGAACCCGAGGCCACTAGCAGACTGACTTGCGAGTGTTGCTCTCTCGAGCGTTGCCAACTTTTGGTCTCTCTAACTAGAACTTACACTACTCGCTATATTACACCTCTCCCTCCTTAATTAGAAACCCCTCCCTGTATCCCCAGTCCCCTTATTCAATATAGTCAATCCTAAAGGTCCATTCTCACCACAGGCTTCCGAGCCCGGGTAGACCTGCGTGAGATGCTAGCACTTGGAGGCTCGTGCATCCTAGCCTCCTGGGTGGGAATCGGGTACTCAGGTGTTTCGGAGTCAGGTTCACTGGTCGGAGGTGGTGGGTATGAATTTTGAGCAGGTTGTGGAAACACAACGGTTTCCTCCGTAGGTTGTTCCAAGGGTTCAGGGATGGTGTTCGAGCAGGTAATAACTTGGTCCTGGTGTCGACGAACGACCTCTCCTCCTTTCAGTTGGCACTTGTAGGATACCGGGCCTGTTTTCTCAATGGTGGTAGCAGGGGTCCATTTTGGGGAACCCGGCGTGTATTGACGGACCATCACGGGTGACTCCGGCGGAATGTCAACCGCGCGAGACCCTGGGAGGTATCTTTTCTGAGCGTCCTGGCGTTGAGCAACTTTGGACGCGATTGCTTCTGACGGCCAAAGCAGATCAAGACGAGAGCGAACTTTCCTGCCTAACATCAGTTCGGCCGGCCTAACACCTGTTGTTGAGTGGGGTGTCAGCCGATAGTTGAATAGAAACCTGTCTAGTGCTAGGCGTAGGGGTTCCGTTGACTCCCGTATATTCTTCTTGAACGTTTGTACCATACGCTCTGCTTGTCCATTTGTTGAAGGATGATATGGTGCGCTTGTAATATGCCGCATACCACATGCCTTCACGAATTCTTGGAATTCCGCCGATGTGAAACACGTTGCATTGTCCGAGACAATTGTTACCGGAAATCCAAAGGTTGCAAAAGTGTGTTTCAGGCACGAGATCGTTTCGCTAGAGGTTGTAGTAGTTGTGGGAAAAATTTCAACCCACTTAGAGTGTGCATCCACGATCACTAGATAGTATTTTCCATCCATTGGGCCCGCGTAGTCAATGTGTATGCGATGCCAAGGCTTCGCAGGCCATTCCCACGGATGGAGTTCAGCTTTCGTTGGTGCAGCTCGAGTGCTCAGGCACTCGCTGCATGACTTAGTCGTTTCTTCTAGATCTTTGTCCAGCAGCGGCCACCATACATAGCTGCGAGCTAACTCCTTCATCCTGGATGATCCAGCATGGCCAGAGTGAAGTTCGTCCACAATGGCTTGTCTGAGAGCTTGGGGTACAATAATTCTTGCTCCCCAGAGCACACAGCCATTTTGTGTGAACAATTCGTCTCGCCTCCTAGTATACGGAGCGAGATCAGGGTCACCAATTACCGTCGAAGGCCAGCCTACTTGGCAGTATTTGTATACCTTTGAAAGTACTGGGTCCCTTAGGGTGCCGTCGCGGATGTGGGTGCTGGTGACTGGAGCTGACTCGAGGAAGTTTACTAAGGACGTCCATTCCGCAGGAATAGGTGTGGCTTCCTTGGGAGTTGTCAAAGGTAGACGACTGAGAGCATCAGCCGTGCCCAACAGCACGCCAGACCGGTGACGCAAGGTGAACTTGTAGGACTGCAGTAGTAAAGCCCACCTTTGAATGCGCCCGGATGCCATCGGAGGAATGCTTCTACCCGGATCAAATAGTCCTAACAAAGGTTTGTGGTCCGTAACCACAGTGAAATCCTGTCCCCACAGGTAGCAATGAAATTTTCGAAGTGCGAACACCATAGCTAGGGCTTCTTTCTCAGTTTGAGAGTAGTTGCGTTCTGTTGCTGTTAGAGTTCGGGAGGCAAAATAGGCGGGGCGTTCAATCCCATCAATAAGGTGACACAGCACCGCTCCCACACCATACGCACTACTGTCAGCCACTACCACTATGGGTTTCTGAGGGTCGAAGTGGACTAGAGTCTGAGAGTCCAGGAGGGCTTGTTTAGATTTCTGGAAAGCTCTCTCCTGACTTGCATCCCATTTCCAAGGGGTTTTATCCCTCAGTAAGGTATTTAGGGGCTCCAGCATGGTTGCAGATGATTTTAGAAATTTCCTATAGAAATTTAACAGCCCAAGGTAGGCTCTCAGTTGAGTCATATTAGTAGGAGCTGGTGCATTCTGGATTGCTGCTACCTTCTCTGCAGTGGGGTGCAATCCATCCTTGTCAATTTGGTATCCAAGGTAGGATACCTGCGGCACTCCAATTTGGCATTTATCCATTTTCAGTTTTAGCCCTGCCTCCTGTAGTTTAGATAAGACTTGATAGAGACGCTTGTTGTGCTCTTGCTCATTAGTGGCACTCACCAGGACGTCATCCAGGTAGCAGAACACTCCTGGGAGGCCCTGCAATAGTCCTTCCATGGCACGCTGAAAGATTCCAGGTGCGGACGCAATTCCAAAGCTGAGACGGTTGTAGGCAAATAAACCTCTGTGGGTGTTTATTACCGTGAGTTCCTTGGAGTCTTCATCCAAGGGTAGTTTAGCGTATGCCTGAGACATATCTAGCTTGGAGTATATAACTCCTCCTGCTAACCCGCTAAATAGATCTTCCACTCTGGGTATAGGGTAGGTATCAAGCCTAGTGGCTTTGTTGACGGTTAGTTTGTAGTCCCCACATATTCGGATGCTTTGATCAGCCTTGAGCACAGGGACGATAGCCGCTGCCCATCTTGAGTACTGTACAGGGGTGAGGATACCTTCCTGCACCAGTCTATCAAGTTCTGCCTTCACCTTAGGTCTCAGTGTGTAAGGCACGTTCCTGGCCTTACAAAACTTTGGTGGTACGGCTGGATATACTTCTATTTCGAAATTCCTTCCCTTAAAGCAACCTAGACCTGGTTGAAAAAGGTCGGGGAATTTATTTGCTAACTCTTCAGGGCAAGTGATCAATTTGTTGACCTCATTTGCTACTATAGTTAGCCCAAGGGAATCAATCAGGTCCCTACCCAGCAAAGCTGGCCCCTCCCTGTCTACAATCACAATAGTTGCTAGCTGAGGAACCATATTACCAGATTCACGCTGGATGTTAGCCCTAATCTCCCCACAAATCACTAGTGGGGTTCCCCCATAAGTCCTAAGCTTAACATCAGAAGGTCTCAGTTCGGGTCTTGACTTAGCTGGTATTTTAGAGTAGGTGGCCATTGAAAGGATAGACCAGGCAGCACCTGTATCTACCTCCATCTCTAATGGCACACCATTTAGAAACAATTTTATTTTGATTGGGGGTTTCATTTCCTCGGCTAAAGAAATATTTCCCCATAACATCCTTGATTGAGGGCTGGGTAGTCTGCACTGGTTCCGTTGCTAGTTCCATTAGGGTTAGGGTGATTTTCCCTCCCCCTTTTTTCATGCATAGCATGCACAAAATTATTTTTGTTGCCTTTATCAGATTTCTGCCCTTTTGTTAGTTTGAAACAGCATTTTTTTAGATGACCTTTTTGGCCACAACCATGACAATTACTGTCTTTATAGGGGCAATCTCTACGCCAGTGCAAACCACCACAGCCGCTGCATGCTGATTTGGGGCTAGCTTGTGCCTGAGTCTTGCCCTGAGGCTTGTACGCAGTTTGCTTAACTCTGCTCTGACCTACATTTAGAATTGAATTTGGTTGCCTCAACCCCACTGTTTCTCTCAGTGTGGTTTCTTTAGCAGTAGCTAGATCCATAGCCTTTTGCCATGTCAGGCCAGCTTCATTCAGCAAGCAATTTTGAATTTCATTACTGGACACACCCAAAATTAGTCTGTCCAGTAAGGTTTCTTCTAGCACTTCCTGCTTGAAATTACAGGTATGAGAAAGGGCTTTCAAACTAGCCACAAAATCAGCAATGCTTTCCCCTTGTCTCTGGTTCCGCTTATGGAACCTAAACCTCTCAAAGATCTGATTTCTTGTTGGCTTAAAATGCCGTCTCAACGCTTCCACAATCTCGTCAAAAGTAGCATCAAGGACTTTTTTCGGAGACATAAGGTCTTTTATCAACCTAGCAATTTTAGGACCCACTAGTGAAATTAGGGTGGGGTATTTTTGATTTTCCCCTATTTTGTTTATTAAAAAATAGCAGTGTAATCTAGTTTCATAGTCTCCAAATTCTTCCTCTACAGGATTAAATTCTCCCACTGAACTTATCAATGGCATATTGAATTTTTAGTAAATCAAACACACTGTGAAAAGTAAAAAAAAAATTCACAGCACAAATAGTACAATCACTTGATCAATTCTGAGTTTCTTCACTAGTCTAGCCAGTCTAGCAACACCAGTGAGCAGAACAACAACAATAACAAAAAAAAATTCACTAGGCAAATTCTATGTTCCCTCACTAGTCATTCCCAGCAGTTCTACCAACACCTCGTCGCCAGTATAATAGATTAGGAAACCCTACACTAGAGCTCAGTATAGGTTCCACATAGACACAACACAGTCACAGTGCTGACCAACATAAACAATGCAATCACACAGCAATTTAGGTAAATAATTCACTCACCTCTTGGATACCTTAACTTAATACTCAATTTGCAGTACTGTGGCTAGCAAGAGTAGAGCGGAGATAGACGGGAATATATAGAATAGAGTAGAATAGAATTAGTACATTAGTTTAGAACTTAAGAAGTTAGATACCAACCACAGTAGGTAATTATATACGCACTCGGTCAACATTTACTTGTTGTTGAACTCGAGGCCACTAGCAGACTGACTTGCGAGTGTTGCTCTCTCGAGCGTTGCCAACTTTTGGTCTCTCTAACTAGAACTTACACTACTCGCTATATTACACATTAGAGAAGCTGCTCAGTATAAAAATTCAGACTGCAAAAGCACTTTTGACAACCCCTCAGAAATGGCGAATGACTTTAACACTTTCTTCTCAAAAGTTGGCGAAGATGTTTTCAATGAAGTATCCAGGACAGTTTCAGACACATCTACAGAGGCAAATCTGAGCGATGTTTCATCCCCAAATAGTAGCAACAAGTGGAGACCAAAGCCAGTTAGCGTCATAGAGATACGAAAAATCTTATACTCACTAAAGAATACAGAAGCGACTGGAAATGATGGCATAAGCCTCCAACATATAAAAGACAGCTTCCCTGTCACAGCACCCTTTATTCGCTTGATAATAAATACATCTATAGTCACAAACAAGTTTCCCGATCAATGGAAACTATCCATAATTAAGCCATTACATAAATCTGGTGATATCGACATAGCGTCAAACTACAGACCAATCAGTCTCCTGCCTGTTATGTCCAAAATATTAGAAAAAGTAATAATAAACCAGCTCTCGTCTTACATAGACGAGTCACATCTACTGCATCACAATCAATATGCTTACAGGAGGAATACCAGTACTCAGGACGCCCTGTTAAACATAACAGAAAAAATTTACAACGATATTGACCAAAAAAAATTAACTCTCTTACTATTGCTTGATCTCTCCAAAGCTTTCGACAGTGTTGAGCATAAGAAACTTCTACAAAAAATTTCAAACCTCAGAATAGACACTCAGTGGTTTGAAAGCTACCTACGAAACCGCTCTCATGCAGTGTGCTTGAATAACAAAATGTCATCATTCATACCAAATAACTTTGGCGTTCCTCAAGGTTCAATCATCGGCCCACTCCTATTTTCAATTTTCATCAACGATTTCCCCACCATGCCGGCAAACACAAAAATCTCAATGTATGCTGATGACGTACAAATTGCCATGACAAGCTCAACAGCGGATTTAACAGAAACACAAGCCAACGCTGAAAACCTTCTGAGAAATCTGAAATTGTGGTATGACCATAATGGCCTCAAACTTAACGCAAGTAAAACGCAATGCATTATTTTTGGATCACAGAATGCGACTGAAAATTTACCACCATTCAAGCTAACATTTGGAGACGATACAATTAAACCAGTCGGTAAGGTTAAAAATCTGGGTGTTTGGTTTGACAAAAATATGACTTTCAATTCACACGTCGAAACAATGTGCAATAAAATTAACGGAACCTTAATGTTCTTTCATCGTATAAAGAACACACTTGACGAAAAATCTAGATTATTAGTGATTCAGTCTTTAGTTTTATCGCGTCTGGACTACTGCAGTCTTGTGTGGGGAGACTTACCTAAATGTCGTCAGGAAGAGTTGCAAAAATGTGTAAACTTCGCGGCCAAAGTGGTATGCAAAGGAAATTTCAATAAATACGATCATATCACCCCTCTTTTAAGAAAACTGAACTGGATCCCAATACCGAACAGATTCATGATCCAGAAAGCTCGACGAGTATTCTCCTCTCTGTACCTCCCCCAAAGTAATTCAGAGGTGGTAAAATTTTTTCCATCTAATATCCCAAACGAAAGACCAAATCGGAGGAACGATGTTTTAGTCAGTTACCGTTCATCTAACGTGGGACAAAAAGCTCTCTCAGTTTCTGGAGCTTTTTTGTGGAACAAGCTTCCCCAGCATATCAAAAACTCTAAAACTGGAAAAGAATTTAGAGTAAATGTGTCACGTCATTTTGCATCTCTGTCATAGGGCCTGCAGCATCTCGGTGAGAACTTCCCATTTATCAGAAATTTTAATTTTTCCTGAAATTTCTGTTAGAAATTTAGAAACTATTCAATTTTACGTTTGCTAAGCGATTCGTATATTCATCTTACTTATTTCTGTCGACAACAATGAGCACCACAGCCGTCAGTTCGGTGCAGCAGAACGAACGTTCTTTCCATAATTATTAGGAGTATTTCCTCATCTTTATTTTGTTATTTCTTTCTCTTTTCTGTATTAATTAATATTTAACGTCCGTATGACAAATATACATATTTTTAGGGCATATTTTTCATTTCTCATTCAACTACCCTTGACAGAGATAGACTATTGGCAAGCCACGTGTGGTTTGTCTATTAGTACGCCTCGTATATTTTGTCTATTAATATGCCTCGTATGGTCTATCTATTTTGTACACCTCTGATAGCTTGTCTATGTGTACACCTCGTATAGTTTGCCTATTATTATTATGCCTCGTATGGCTTATCTATTTGTACACCTCGGATGGGTTGTCCATTAGTGCTCCTAGTATAGAACTTTTGTTAGACTACTAGCACACCACGAATGGTTTGTCTATTAGTACGCCTCGCATATTTTGTCAATTAATATGCCTCGTATGGTCTATCTACTTGTACACCTCTGACAGTTTGTCTATTAGTACACCTCGTATAGTTTGTCTATTATTATGCCTCGTATGGCTCATCTACTTGTACACCTCGGATGGTTTGTCAATTAGTACTCCTCGTATGGAACATTTGTTTTAGGATGCCCTATATATAAGAAACTTTTAAAAGCCAATATGTTGGCATGTATCTCATGTGACAACTTGGAAATGAACATTTTTTCTTTTTTCTTTTTTATACCATGAAATACATTTTGTGTGTACACCAATAAACAGGTTTATAGATGTGAGGGTTGTGCAAAGTTTATAATGAATTAAATTTTTGGCTAACGTTGTCTCGCTATTTCAAAATTATTCTCGAAGATGCTTTCAATCGATTTTCGGCTGAGCTGGGGGGAAAGGGGTAATTTAAGCATTGCATTTAGTCTTTTTATTTTTATTTTTTTTCCGTGCGTTCAGCGCACACTAGCACTGAACTTTCAAATCGGAAAAAACTCTAAATTTCTGTAATCAAATTATCATTTTGGATCAAGGCTTAATCTTCCTATATGTGCCAATTTTGTGAATATTCTCCACTCAGATGTGATATCCGGCCACAATGTTACTCCATTTTATCCCACGTACACATGTCCGTATAATGCTGAAGAGTTGTGTTGCTTCTTGACTATAACCTGATTTTTCTTAAAAATTTCTGTGAAGAAATTAAAAAGCAACTCATTTTTATGTTTTTCGAAGTCTTCTCTTCCTTTTAGTTATTTTTTTGCGAAAAATTTCTTAGGATTACAGTGAGCTCAGCTGTCATTTTCTGTGTAGTAGATGGTAGGTTGCTTCTATCTTTTATCTTATATATGTATTTTTTTCTAATATTTTATTTTCAATAAGTATATATATTAATATGTGTGTGTACGTGTGTAGGTATATATATGTATCTACATAAATAGATATACATGTTTCTATTTCATTTCTTTACGCAAAAACCATTAAGTTAATAAATTTTATTGCAATAGCGAAATGATTCAAAAATAGATCTATCACTTCCCCAGAGGGCGTTTCTGTGAATCGGATTAATGTCATATATAATTAATGAAATAAAGTGCAATTTGTGCATATGAATCGTAGTAAAATTATCTTTCTGTCCGTATGTTGTACAAGCTATGAATTTTGGTATTGAATATATGTTTGTTTACCCATTTCTACCAATATTTTGTAGATATTTGTCAATCATGAGTGGTAACCGGCTTACACTGTATCTCTATTTTATCCCATGTACCCATGTCCGCATGATGTGGTGAATATCGAGAAGATATGAAATATGTTTTTGGTGGTGATAGGGCTTTGCATATTTTTAGGGCATATTTTTCATTTCTCATTCAACTACCCTTGACAGAGATAGACTATTGGCAAGCCACGTGTGGTTTGTCTATTAATACGCCTCGTATATTTTGTCTATTAATATGCCTCGTATGGTCTATCTATTTTGTACACCTCTGATAGCTTGTCTATTAGTACACCTCGTATAGTTTGCCTATTATTATTATGCCTCGTATGGCTTATCTATTTGTACACCTGGGATGGTTGGTCAATTAGTGCTCCTAGTATAGAACTTTTGTTAGACTACTAGCACACCACGAATGGTTTGTCTATTAGTACGCCTCGCATATTTTGTCAATTAATATGCCTCGTATGGTCTATATACTTGTACACCTCTGACAGTTTGTCTATTAGTACACCTCGTATAGTTTGTTTATTATTATGCCTCGTATGGCTCATCTACTTGTACACCTCGGATGGTTTGTCAATTAGTACTCCTCGTATGGAACATTTTTTTTAGGATGCCCTATATTTAAGAAACTTTTAAAAGCCAATATGTTGGCATGTATCTCATGTGACAACTTGGAAATAAACATTTTTTCTTTTTTTTTCTTTTTTTTCTATAACTTGATCATACCAGCACATCAAACTGGTATTCTTAAAACAAATAAGTAAAAATTTAAATTATGCCCACCAGGCAAAACTTCATACTGGTCACCCCAAACTTCATACTTACATGTGCCCCTCTGGGGCCCAAGCACTACACTCAGACGAACCTCTTACGTGAATGACGGACTCTGCCTGGAGGGCTGGCTTTATATACGTACGATAACGGGATAGCGCTTGCGAAATGGTTCTACATCAAAACACATGAGAGCTAATTTTTGGAAATGTAGATGTATTTTAGGTTCAAATTTTAATAGATTTCGGGGTAATTTCAAATGAATTTTTTAATCTTAAATTGTAAGAATGATTGTGTTAATCTTATTTAATTTTTAGAAGCTAGTTTTAATAATTTATGAAATTAGGCTGGTGTGCGGCTGAGGGAGTTTGTAGAAGTCGCTACAAAAAAATATCTCATATCATTAAAATTTCTCATTAACATTTAAATAACAATTAATTGGCATAAACTATCTTACTTCAAATTATTACTAATAATTTTCTAGTTATAATTATTAATTTTAATGTTTTTGTGTAAATCACACATATATAAAATAATACCAAATAATCGCTTGAGTTAGACCTAGGCGTTGTGGCAACATTCCAGTCACGCGTCTCCTAGCCTCATTTCGTGCCTTGATTTGGTGTTGTGAAGAGCTCGTCGCGTAAGTAGAAATAAGTGCTTTTAATTCAGTGTTAGATTTAAACTCACAATGGTGAATGTGTTCTTTAGTAGTTCCTAAGTATGTTTATGTTGTAGTGTTCTCCCTCAGGCTCCGAGGGAGAACACTCCGAGCAGACTTGTGAACATCTAGAGACTTGTGAATATCGATAGACTTGTGAAATATCTTTGCCCGAAGTGAGTGCCTGAGGTGCAAACGAACCCGGCAAGGTAAGGAAAACACAACTGGAATAAAGGCCGTATTATTGAGAAGGTCGCCGACAGTATGGCACATGAGGTAAATGATTACAGGCAGGTAGTATAGTACACAAGGACGACTTGGAGGACCGACGGTTGTCGGTAAGTCGTGTTGTGCATGCCGTGGCGTAGCGGTGCCATCGAGGTTGCGATGGAGGCCGAGAGGCTACTGCTTGCTGAGCAGCCGAGACTAGTGAATGTCGGAGTCACTGCGCGGAGAGTCGCAGGGAGAAGTCTTG
Organism: Morinoia aosen; assembly: GCA_030386875.1. NCBI lineage: Eukaryota > Metazoa > Arthropoda > Malacostraca > Amphipoda > Talitridae > Morinoia > Morinoia aosen. The sequence goes on from CM059559.1 coordinate 28,391,369, forward strand.
TGTGAGCTGCTGTGAGGAGGCTCGCTGGAAGGCTTGTGTGAGCCGTTGCAGTGACGAGGCTCGCAGGAAGAAGACTTGTGTGAATATCAGGGTTCCTGCGAGTGCACTGAGTGAGCTGTGCGAACTGAACTGCACTTACCGCGCAGCTCTTTATATAGGGCTGGCGACGGCCTTGCTGACGAGAGCTAGCCCTCTGGTTAGTGGACTCGCGGTGCCCGGTTGTCTCTGTCTGTGCTGTGCTAAACGTACGTGGGTGTATTCAGATGTTGCCTGGCTACTGGGAGCGCGCAGCTTGTAGAGGCTCGGTCCGGCACCCCAGCGCCAGCCTCGAGCGCTGATTGGTCGTTCAGCGAGAGCGCTTCAAGGCAGTGGGGTGGCGCTTTTGTGCTTGTGTGGTGGTGAGCGCGTACAGCGAGGTGGAACCACCACAATGTGTTTTCAGCATTTCTTAGCTGTTCTCGTTAGTGGAGTTGGCGTGTTGTTTAAGGTGTTCAGTATTTCCTTTATAGTCAGCACAGTGTACAGTGTTATTGCTACCTGGGGGTTTCGTGAAATAGTGTGATTCCTTGTGCCAGAGACATTGGTTATGGCGCTATATGGACGTATTATAAATTTACAGGATTGATAGGATGATCGCTGGCTAAAAATTATACGCTCGATCACGTACAAAATGGCGCATGTAGTTTCTCCTGATATGTCTAACCTTATACGTTTTTTTGATGCAATTTAACTTCTCGTTCCTGTCCGGTTTATGTTGAAGTTGGTAGATTAGTTAAAGGGTATTTTGCCGGCATGTTTCTGTGGTGTATTGCTACGCCAGGCACGTATTCCTACGCGCGGCCAATCACAGGGCTGCACCCGTCAGCGGGTTGCTTGTGTAAACATCGTAATTTGTGTTCACGGACGCTTTGGTGTTCCAATGTGTTTATTCTGTTTAGAATTACACATGCGACGTTTTTTACGTTGTAAGCTGCTCCGTTTGAGTGGCAGGAGGTATTTTGTGGGATCTACTTCCTGACGTATGGAGCGTCGATTGGTGCGCCGGCCTTGGCATTATTGCGTCTGCTGCTGCCGTGTGAGGTTGAGCGCGTTTGAGCTTCCGGTTTCGCTCTTGAAGTATCGTTGCGAGATACTTGTGTTGTGTTCTTTTCCTTGTGCTGAGACACAAGCAGGTAGGACCTGCAGGCGTGTTGTGTGCCTGTGTGTCTGAGTGTGTTCAGACTCACCACACTAGCTAGGAGCTAGTGTGTGCGTCCGTTTCTGCCGTGAAGTGTGCTCGTTTCACGGCAGCGTGTGTTCACACTGGGTGTGCCCTCTGACACACGAGCTCAGGTGTGTGTCTGATGTCGGCTGTAGGGGAGGTTTGGAGGCCGACCCGAGCTCAGGGAGCTCGGCTTTGAGATCTTGGGTCTCGGGATTTGCACATCCCGCTACAAGCTATCTAGGCTTTTTTGTCTTGCCTTATGTCGGAGGTGCGTAAGGCAGGGACTGAGTCTTCGAGAGATGATGCAGGGTCGCCCGGGGCGGCTAGTGGTGCGTCTGGGACAGCCACCACGGTTGATTTTAGGCAACTGGCCAGCATCCTGATGCAGGCTAAGGGGCCTATTATTGACCGATTGGGGAGAGCTCTCCCCAAGTTCAGCGGCGACGGCACAGTGGATGTGTCGGAGTGGCTGGATGACCTTGAGCGCAGGTGCAAGGTCGAACAGGTTGGACCTGAGGAGGTCGTAGACTTCCTGCTCGAGGGCAATGCTGCTCGGGTGTTCCGCGCCCTTAGGGTGTCGGAAGCCTCCCAGTGGGAGGTAGTGAAGGCGACACTGCTGGCGCAGTACGGCATGTCGCGGCAGGAAGCCTACAGGCGCTTCACGGACCGTCAGCTTCAGGCTGGCGAGGCCGTGGACGTCTATGTGGACGACCTGCAGCGCCTAGGCGCTCGGCTGAGGGCAGGGCCGGAGGACTTGATCTTCCGGGTCAAGTTCCTTGAGGGCCTGCCTCAAGCCATCCGTAAGTGGGCAGTGATGCTCCCGGAGGTTTACACCTCCAGCTTCGACGAGTTGCTATCGAAGGTGCGCGACAGGGTGTCCGCACAGCGTGCTGTTGATGGCCTTACTTATGCGAGTAAGGCCAAGGCAGCCGCAGCTTCTTCCGGGAAGAAGCCTGGGCTTGTATGCCCAAGGTGCACAGGACCTCACCGGGTGAGGGACTGTACCCAGACTCGCCGCAAGGCGAAGGCAGTGCCTCCTTCGAACAGCAGGAAAGAAAGCTTATGCTTTCGCTGCTCGAAGCCCGGGCACTTTGCTCGGGACTGCCCAGAGCCCACAGCTGCCGCTGGCGGCGCTGATTGCGGTTCGGGTTTCCGCGGGGAGGAAGTGGAAAGGGGCACCGCTTCCTCCGGCGTGGAAACCATGGAAGTCTAGGTACTTCCACTAGTCTCTCTACGAGAGGCTTGGCTGTCAGGGACGGCCAACAGCGTCCTGGGGACGTTGTCGTGACCGGCGCTCATGCGCCTGTCACGGGTAAGCAGGGCTTACCCATGGCAGCTGGTAGGCTTACTTCGAGTAGCATGCCAGTTGTCAAGGCCATTGTGAATGGCCATTCTGCCTTGTGTATGGTTGATACCGGCAGCGGGTGCACGATGGTGTCCACCCGGGTGGTGGAGGGACTGTCGGGCCGCAAGGCCCGACATTTTGTGACGGCTGATGGGAGAACTTCCTCTAAGGGGAAGGAATGTCAGGCAGTCGTGCAGTTGCATGGGCACTCTTTTAGAGTGCCAGCAATTGCAGTTGAAGGGTTGGAGAATCTTGGCGTTGACTGCCTCTTGGGTGACGATGTAATCGATCACATGGGAGGAGTCACTGTCAGAAGAGGACCTAACTCTCGGTACCAGGTTGAGTGGGGTCAACCCACCTCTGCCAGGTGCTGTGGTAGTGCTCCCATGAAGGGAGGTCGTGAGGTTGTTCGTGGGGTTGACTCACTTACGATTTGTGATCACGACTTTGAAGCCACGTTTTCTAACGGTCATTGGACCGTTAGTTGGCGTTGGTCGGCCGGCGAGCCGACGCAGCTTCAAACTGGTGTTGGCGAGTACAAGTGTACGCGCGCGCCAGGCGTACATGAGAGGTATGCTGAGGAGATCCAGAGTTGGATCTCTAAAGGTTGGCTGGTGAAGTGGAATGGCCCGGTAAAAGGGGTCATACCACTTTTGGCGGTTGTCCAGCCAACCAAAGACAAGGTGAGACCGGTAATGGATTACCGTGAACTTAACTTGTTCATTGAGTCTCACACTGGTGATGAGGAAACCGCTGTGTGTGCCGAGAAGGTGCGCAAATGGAGGCAGTTTGAAGGGGAGCTTAAGGTCGTTGACCTTAAGTCTGCCTATCTTCAAATTCGTGTCTCCAGTGATTTGTGGCAGTATCAAGTCGTGAGGTATAATGGTGTGCATTATGCCTTGACTCGCCTCGGGTTTGGCTTGTCATGTGCGCCCAGGATTATGACGATGATCTTGGGCAAGGTTCTTTCGATGGACGATAAGATTAATCGTGCCACGGATCATTATATTGACGATATAATGGTCCAAGAGTCCATTGTGAGTGCTTCTCATGGGAGAAAGCACCTGCAGTTGTATGGGCTCGAATCTAAAGAACCAGTGAGTCTCAACGGGGGTCGAGTACTCGGGATAGCCTTAAAGAGGTCTCCCACCGGACATCTATTGATGTCAAGAGGAAGTGAGTTGTCTTCCTTCATTTCAGAGACGTCTGAGATGACTAAGAGAGAGCTGTTCTCTTTGTGTGGCCGCCTTGTTGCTCATTATCCTGTAGCTGGGTGGTTACGACCTCACTGTAGCTTTTTGAAGCGACTGGGGTCAGACGGGCCATGGGATAAGCCTGTCAGTCACAGTGTCTTGAAGCTAGCTAAGGAGCTGGCTTCGCGAGCACTGGCTGATGACCCTGTAAAGGGTCATTGGCATGTCAATCCTGGTGGGAATGTTACCGTCTGGACTGACGCCAGTTCACTGGCAATGGGTGTGGTCGTCCAGGTGGATGATCTCATCGTGGAGGATGCTACCTGGCTGCGGAAGCAGACAGATCATCTCCACATTAATGTCTCAGAGCTTGAGGCTGTGGGACGTGGATTCAATCTGGCTATTATGTGGGGCTTCAAGACCTTCACTATAGCCACTTATTCCAAGACAGTATTATCCTGGTTGGATAACACTGTCGGTGATCACAGTCGTGTGCGCACCAAAGGAGCAGCGCAGATGCTCATCAAGCGTCGCTTGATGGTGATCAAGGAGATCATCAATGAGTATCAGCTGTCGGTTGAGTTTCGATTCGCTCCCACGGTCGAGAACAAAGCTGATCAGCTCACTCGTGTGACTAAGAGCTGGATTAGTTATCACACGGCTGACGAGCCGGACTCTGTCTTGGCTGCGTCAGTGGCGGCTTCTGCAGAAGAAGGGACGCCAGAGAGCGCCATTTGGAAGGCTCATTTGCCTCACCATTTGGGCGTTGATCGTACCTTTTATTTGGTCAAGCAGTGCAGGCCGGGCCTTACTCGAGATCAAGTGAAACGTACGATTGCAGGGTGTGAGGAGTGTCTTCGCATTGATCCTGCAAGACGGGTGGAGAACCTTGTCGAGCACGGTAATTTAGCCGTCGAGAGTGACTGGCATCGTGTAGCTGCGGATGTGACGCACTATAACGGTGTACAGTTTCTCTCTCTCGTCGATTGCGGACCATCTAGGTTTGCAATTTGGCTAAGGCTGTCAAACGAGTCGGCAGCCAGTGTAGTCGCTCATCTCCAGCAGGTGGTGATTGAGCGAGGACCTTTTGTGGAGCTATTGTTGGACAATTCTGCCACATTTAGGTCGGCAACTGTCACTCAGTTTGCCAACGAATGGGGTATCTCTCTGCGTTTCAGAGCCGCTTATGCCCCGAGCGGTAATGGATTCGTAGAGAGAAATCATCGCACAATCAAGAGGATTGCTGCGCGGGAGGGATCACCCCCGAGGTGGCGACATTTTGGTACAATGTAACGCCACGGCACGGAGTCGATAGCAACTCAGTGCCTTGTCGTAAGTTATTTGCCTATCCTTGGAGGATGCCTTACGACAATGGCTTAAGTAAGGCCGGAGATGACGGCAAAAACGTGCATTTTGCCGTCGGTGACAGGGTGTGGGTGAAACCCGCAGTGCCCTCTTGCACCAAGCAGTGGACTCCTGGGCGAGTCACTGTTGTTCGATCAAGGCACGTTGTGTGCATTGATGGCATGCCTAGGCAAGTCAGCGACATAATGCCGGGGCCACACTACGATTTTTTGTTCGTCAAATGAATGACGGACACTCGTCATGTCAAACGGCTATTAAGCAAGTCAGGCCACATTACGACTGTGTGTGGCTCTGACTCAGCTTTGTGATGAGCGTCCGACGTTCATCGAATGTAAACAAACCGAAGTAGGTATGCGATATGGATGAGTAGGACGTGAGAATGTGTGTGAGCTCTAGAAATTTTCTGTCGAAGCAACTCTTGTGACCGCAACTTTTGATGAAAGTACAAAAACAGCGAAACCTAAAAGATGATGTTGGGTAAAACCATGGCGAAATAGAGCTAACAATCCGAATCGATTGAGAGATCTGCTTGCTGATGTAAACGATTGCAGGTAAATGAGATTGTTCCCAAGGAGAAAATTATTATTTTTTAACGTTTCTTTTAGACGGATCATAAAACATTTTATTGAACCCCCTGGTGTGGGGGGGTTAGAATTCTCCCACCGTGGTCCGCTGCGTGTCGTAAGAGGCGACTATAGTGGACGGAGCGAGGGGACTGGGGATCCCCTTCTCTGTAATGATTTTCCCGAGAGGCAGCAGGCCAATGAAGGGGGTGAGAGAGGTCGAAAGACCACTCAAACCCTAGTACTAGGATCTTTGAATGTAAGGGGGTGTGGAAGTAGAGCAACTGAGAGTAAGAAGGAGGAGATCGGAAGAATGATGTTAAACCAGAAGATGGATGTATTGACCTTGAGTGAGACGAAATTGAAGGGTAGTGGTGAGTTGATGTTTGGGAGTGTGGGAGGGAGAGTGTCTGGAGTACGTGGGGGACATGCAAGAGAGGGTGTGGCTATATTATTGAGTGTAAGAATCAGAGAGAAAGTAGTTGAATGGGGTGAGGTGTGATCAAGAATAATGTGGGTGCGAGTGAAATGGGGGGAAGAGTCATGTGTGTTTGTGAGCGCGTACGGACCGGGATCGGAGAGGAGTGGGGAAGAGAGAGAGGAGTTTTGGGAGAAATTGTCCGAGTGTGTGGCTAGAGTGGGGAGTGGTTGTAGAGTTGTGGTGATGGGGGACCTGAATGCAAGAGTAGGTGATGAGGTGGTGGATGGTGTGGTTGGTAAGTACGGAGTAGCTGGGGTAAATGAGAGTGGGGATTTCTTGGTGGGGTTATGTGTGGAGAGTGAATTAGTGGTTGGGAATAGTTTGTTTCAGAAAAAAGTATAAACAAGTATACATATGTGAGGACGAATGGAGGTGTGATAGAGGAGAGAGCATTGATGGATTATATTTTGGTTAGCAGGGGAGTGATGGGTCGTTTGCTCGATGTGCATGTGTTCCGTGGTGAGATGAATGGGATTTCGGATCATTATTTGGTGGAAGGAAAGCTGAGAGTTAGTGGAATATGGGGAGGTGTAAAAAGGAGGAGTGGAAGGGAGGTGTTAAATGTAAGCAAGTTACATGATTCTGAGCGTGAGTGTATCAGGAGAAGATGAAAGTGGAGTATGGGAGGGTGAAGGAAAGTGAGGTGGGTGGAGTGGAAGGGGAATGGAAGTTGCTTAATGATGCGGTGGAAAAATGTGCAAGAGAAGTGTGTGGAGTAAGGAAGGTTGGAGGGGGGATTAGAAAAGGGAGTGAATGGTGGAACGGAGAAGTAGGAGCGGCTGTGAAAAGAAAGCGGGGGGCGTTCGAAAGGTGGTTGCAACGAGGCAACCAGCAAAATTTTGAAGAGTATAAGGAGAGGAAGAAAGAGACACAAAGAATTGTAAGGAGAGCCAAGAGGGCGGCGGATGAGGAATGGGGGAGGAAGTTGGGAGGGGATTTCATGGAGAGAAGGAAGGTTTTCTGGAAGGAAGTGAAGAGAATAAGGAAGGGTCAGGTGGAGAATGAGGCAAGAGTGAAGGATACAAATGGAAGGCTGCTAGTGGAGAGTTGTGATGTTAGAAAGAGATTGGCGGAGTATTTTGAGGAACTGCTGAAGGTAAGGGATGATAGGATTGCGAGAGTAGTAGCTGTTGGAAGTTATGTTAGAATGCCTGTGTTTGGTGAAGTGAATAGAAGTCGAATAAGAAGTGCAGAGGTGAGATGTGCGTTGGATGAAATGAAAAATGGGAAAGCTCCAGGTTTGGATGGCTGCACGGTTGAATGTCTAAAGAAAGGAGGAAATGTGGTTATAGAATGGTTGGTGCGTTTATTAAATGTGTGTTTCGAGGCTAGTAAAGTGCCGGTTGATTGGAGTAGCGCGTGCGTAGTTCCGTTGTACAAGGGGAAAAGTGACAGGTATGAGTGCAGTAATTCTAGGGGCATAAGTCTACTGAGTGTCGTTGGGAAGCTGTATGGAAGAGTGTTAATTGGAAGAGTGAGAGTGTTGACGGATCGTGTGCTTGCTGAAGAACAGTGTGGTTTTAGGTGTGGTAGAGGTTGTGTGGATCAAATGTTTGCTGTGAGGCAGGTCAATGAAAAATACTTATTAAAGGGAAAGGATGTATATTGGGCATTTATGGATCTAGAGAAGGCGTATGACAGAGTGGATCGCGAGGCTTTATGGCAAGTGGTAAGTTTGTATGGAGTGGGTGGGAGACTGTTGGATGCGATCAAGAGTTTCTACATTGATAGCAGACCATGTTGAGAGTAAGGAATGAGGTGAGTGAATGGTTCCCAGTTGTGACAGGTGTGAGACAGGGATGTGTGATGTCGCCGTGGTTGTTTAATTTGTTTATGGATGGTGTGGTGAGAGAAGTGAATGCCAGAGTGTTGGGAAGAGGTGCGCAGTTGGTGGGACGAAATGGTATGTATTGGGAAGTGTGTCAGCTGTTGTTTGCAGATGATACAGCGCTTGTGGCTGATTTAGAGGAAAAACTGAGGAGACTGGTTACAGAGTTTGGTAGAGTGTGCGAAAGGCGGAAATTGAGGGTAAATGTGAATAAAAGTAAGGTGATGAGATGTTCAAGAGGTGGAGTGTTTGGAACTTTGGATGTGAGGTTGAATGGGGAAGTTTTAGAGGAGGTAGAGCATTTTAGGTACCTCGGGTCGGATGTGACTGTTAAGGATAGTATGGAAGTAGAAGTGAAGCATCGAGTGAGTGAAGGTTGTAAGACATTGAGTGCAATGAGGAAAGTTTTTGAATGCAGGAGTCTGAGTATGAATGCTAAGAGGGGACTGTATGAAAGTTTTATTGTGCCAGTTTTGTTGTATGGAGCAGAGTCCTGGGGGTTGAGAGCAGCTGAGAGGAGGAAGTTGGATGTGTTTGAGATGAAGTGTTTGAGGAGCATGTATGGAGTAACTAGAAGAGATAGGATCAGGAATGAGTTGGTTAGGGAGCAGACGGGTGTTATCAAAAAGTTGAGTAGGCGAGTGGATGAAAGAGTGCTTGGATGGTTTGGGCATGTAGAAAGAATGAATGTTGAGCGGCTGGTGAAAAAGATATATATGTCGGAAGTGAGTGGTCTTCGAGCGCGAGGTAGACCACGTATGAGTTGGATGGATGGGGTGCGACATGCTTTGTATGAGAGGGGTCTGACTGTGGACGTGGCGAGAGGGATGGCTGCGGACAGAAGTGAGTGGGGGCAGTGTATAAGGAGGTAATTTTTATTTTTGACGCGTTACTGGAAGCTGCCCGCGTGTGATGGGGTTGACCTGTCATGTGCGGGGGAGGGGCTGCACTCAATGAAGCGGTCGGGGTAAACCAGCTGTTGCTGTCGGGCCTGACTGTGGAAGGTGGTTGTGCTGGGCTGCTGCTGATCCTGGCAGTTCAGGTGCGGCCAGTGCTGTCTCTCTCGCCCCCTAGTGACGAAGTGTGGTGATTGTGGCCTGCTGTCGGCTACCCTCCCATGGGGAGGATAAGCCCGGTATATGTATGTATGTATTCCTAATACATTTGAGGGCTCTTTTTCACCAAAATCCTGCTAATAAATGTAGAAAAACTTCAATACATGTACATTTAAAAACATAATTGAAGACAAAAGTTTATGACATCGAAGGAAGACGAAACCATGCTTAAAAAAGCAAAAGTAACTCGTGAGAATGGCAAAAAATCGAAATAGTAACTAACGTTTGATAGGAATTACGGTTTTTCACGTTGCTATGTGTTGATGGTATGAACTCAGCATCCGGTTGAGGGAAGGCTTCAGCTTATGGAAAGTTTTACACTGAAATTATTTTAGTTGGAGTGTAAAATTTTGAATTTACCGCTGACAAAAGCTTGGTAACATGGCCGAGTTGAGCAATGCTCTCTAATAGAGGAATGAAAAGAGGATCCAAGAATGTTACCAGTTCGATGATTTTTGCCGGTGCGCTCAGCAACCCTCAGAACGAGCAACTGGTGAGGGATTGAAGTCATTAAACTGGCAAGGTTTCTCTATTTAAGTTTCAAATTTTTAACTATTATTATCTGTTGAAATTGTGCAAGTTTTTCTTGTTGAAAATGAGCTTAGGGCATGAAACGATAAAAAATTGATTCAAGATAAGCTTTCTCCATCGCCTTCGTTGAGAATACGATGATGCTTGCTCTGATATATAATTTTGGTGTTTGTCATTTTTTACGTGGTAATTCTAACAAGAATTATGCAAAAGTTTTCTTATTCTTTGCAGAAGGTATAAGACATACTGGGCAAAGTTGGCTCAGTAATCAGCAAGCAAGACACAAAGTTCCGGAAATGCTTCTCTGCTTGTGATAGACTCGGAATTACCCCCTGATACCTCGTTACAGATGATCGAATTTCTGCCGGAGGAGTGTTCAATAAATCATCCTTAATCCAAGCATTCGATTCTAACAGCCTAAACATGCCCCATACTTGTGAACTTCTCGGGACCAGCTCCCTTTCTCCCTATGTCATACTGGCAGATGATGCGTTCCCATTGTCAACTCGTTTAATGAAGCTTTTCCTCGTACGAACCTTTCTCACGACCAAAGAGTTTTCAGCTAGTCTTTCTAGAGCTCGAAAAACAGAGGCAAACGTATTCGGCATACTGTCAAGTACTTTCAGAGTTTTCCGTACTGATGTACGCATCACAGTCGAGAGAATCCAGTCTATCACTCTAGCAACTTGCGCTCTTTATTATTACCTAAATGATCATAAAGACTTCCGTTTCATCAATCCGCTTGCTCTTGAAAAAAGGACAGTATTATTGGATCGTGCACAACCGGCAGTTGGTGAGAAAACACTGGACATCATTCGGTTCGTTGTATAGAGGCGGTCGATCGGCTGTGGCAGCTACAGCCATCAGAGTTCAGCTGAAGAACCACTTCACAAGCGGAGGGGCTGTATGCTTGCTGGATAAAATGTTGGTGCTCCACTAACATAACTGTGGAAATGCGACCTAAAGGTGTTAAAAATATCTGAGAAATTTTTGTTCCGCATTATTTTCTGGCATTACTTGTTGGAATGAACGTATTAGGTCAATCAACAAAATAAATTGTTTAAACAACATTACGATTTCACGTAAGTTTTTCATCGGTAAATTAAACATTGACAAATCATTATTTGACTTAGGAAGGCAAACTAAAGAAGTACATCAACAGGATTTGGGAAATGTAATAATTGCATACTAGATTACATGTTAAGGTTAGGAATATCCATAATCTGAATTCACAATCACGCATTGTGGCAAAATCCATGTGCAGAGTTTCAACAAGTAAAAAAAATCCGGTTTTTAATAACAAACAACGTTAACCACTGCTACCAAATGAACAGTTTTGTTCACACTCATATCTAGCTTATAAATCTGCGACTATATGAAATAGTTTCATCGATTTACTCGTATGCCCTACCATCATGCAGATATGGCGCATAGCTATAGTTCGCATCCTCACTAGTTAAATTGAATAGTTCTTTGGTCACCTTGGATTAAATTATACAACTCAACAGCATATTGAAAAATTTATGCATAAGTGTTCTTACAAAGATTACGTGCGCATAGAAACAGCGAATAATAATAATAAGTACTAGTTACTATTATAATTATTTAGGTAAGGTTAAGTATTCTTAGTCACGACAACAGCGTGATCACGAGAGGAATAGAATGAACCGAAAAAACATGATCACTAAAACAAAACCAAAAACCGACTATTTTAACAAGCTCGTGCACTACTATTCTTCTCATGGAAGCGTTACTTCCCTTAGATACAATTGTTTTCTCGTGATGGAGAAACAGAAAATCGGGAGATTTATGAAGTATGATGAAGGTTAAGGGTAAAGTATTTGGGATGGAAAAAATAAGTCATAGAGGAGCAAAAACAATAGGATGGTTCATAACATAAGATAGAATAGTATTGTACTGTCCCTAGATATGCTACTTTAACACATAAGGTATAACTTAATTGATCCTATCATACATTGAAATAAAAGAAAGGAACAATTTCACAGTCAGGCAGGGAAGCAATTTATAGAAAATTTCATGCATATTATTAAAGAGGCCAGTAAATGACATCTACCACTTGTCAATTCTTAAAACAGAGTTTAGCAAGTTTCGACATAAATTTCATTTGTTCTTCACCCGCAAGGCCATTCACTTTATCCCGCACAAGTTCACAGCAAGTTTGGTAATGTAATTATCATTTCCAGCACTCTTTTTTTCATGCTAATGAGCTCTCAACAATATTAAGAAATTTCTCATGAAATAACTCTACCGTACTTAAATAAAATGCTCTCATCTTTCTTACTCCTTTTACACTTACAAAATCCCCCACTGCCCATGACATCAGTATATGCATCTGCTGCCGGGGAAGGCTTGGTGCAGGCGCCACAATTTAGAGGCTTGCATCCACTTCTTACATGAACGATATCGTCATCAATTTCGGCTGAAGTGCCCATTAACTGAGTCTCTGCAGTATTGTCAGGCTCTTCCTGAAACCAATCTGTCGACCAACACAACAATACTCTCTGTACAGGGTTCTTTGATTATTTGTCTTCCACTTGAATGTGGGTAACAAAAGCACTTCGCACCCTCACAAATGTTGCTGTTCATGCTACAGTCTGGGTGCACTCAATCCAAAAAAAGGCCATAAGGTTAGGGTGCATCCAATGCTTGCTGTCCACAGCTCCAGACCCTGATGGTTTCATCCTTTCAGAAGCGTAGAGCTGCAACAAATAGAAGCGTGGGAGGGATGAACTCTTCTTTAGAAGACCTGAAAAAAATATCATTTAGAATTATTCTTACGCCATTGATATTTATAATAGTCCTGTACATAGTAACTGGTAATATTAATTCTTGCAATAGTGTTAGTGTCAGACTTGATCATTCAAGTACATAGTACATGTTTGTAAGCTCCAGTGCATGAGCTTCATAGCAAATAAATATGTGTTGTTAGGGAACAACACAATAAGTAAAGGTATGTGCAGTGAATTATTTAAAATTATATGTAAAAAGAAATATCATTAGGTAATGCTACAATAATGTTTATAGTACAGTCATACAATTTGGGACTGACTTTCATCAAACACTGAAAATTATTAGCTAATGAAGGAGAAGTTTTCCATGAGTTTCATTGAGAACTCAAATGAAGAACAATAAAAACCTCAACTTTATGTTACATGAGGGTCACACATGACTACAAAGATTCACCTATGTCATAATGATAGTTTTCATAAAACCTCAACTGTATGATCTAAATTAAAAATTGCCCTCCTAGCAAAGTTTTCACTTTGTTAAGAAATAAATACCATCAGGCTATGTTTACTTCACTTCTAAATTTGTCAGTTACAAGTGTACACTTTTCCACAAGCTTCTCGCCTATATTAAGCATAATTTGCAAAGAATCTCACCCATCATCAGAATTCGAATTCGAATCAGCAGCATGCAAATAGAGTATTTGCAATTCAATAGATAAAACAACAAATTCAAATTTAACAACAAAATTTCAGAATCTAATGTGATACAAATAACTGGCAGTTTAAATAGGTCACCACTAACATTTATACCACTTGCTGTACTCCACAGAACAACAATACCATTACAAACATTTTCTAAACTCATAACCTTTTGTCAATAATGTTTGTCCATCAACACTGGTAGGTAATAATGGCCCTACTTATCAATTTTGTTGTGCTCAACATTGACGTGCTCATGCTCACTGTACACAACTTAAAAGTTAAAAATAATTATCTAACACCATTTGCTTAAACATAACATTATGCAGTAATCCTGAAGGGAAATATTTGACTAATGGTATCACAAATATAAATTGGATTTTTTTGAAACCTGATCGTCATTGTTAGTTGTAACTTCCACTTAAAGAAAAAGTGCAACACGAATCAAAAATACTTAGAAATAATTTTTAGCTAGCAACCGCATTTTCAATCACATTGCTCTTCTCATTATCTATCCCTCTTTGATCTGAGCCAATGTTTACTCTTCAAATTTGAGAATAAAGTAGCTAATTCAAAATAAGTATTTTTGCTTTTTTAATATTGCTAACTTCAATCAAATTAGCCTAGATAAAATTAACCATCTGAAAATTCAAACCCTGCATTCTCAAAATGACCTATTTCATTGTTGAATGAAATAACTGCTCGTTTATAATATTTACATTGTTAACTCACTTTAACACCTGCAAAAAAAAAAGAAATGAACTCTTGAGGCATTCTTGCATACCATTACACTTACCTAGAAGTATAATGCTGATTGATGGTCCCAAAAAATCTGAGTACACTCACAATGTTTATTAGTCATGAATCATGATTGTTTTTTAAAGGTCTATATAATAAATGCAAGTTTTAAGCTATATCTAACTTCTGGTTGTCTAAGATCTGTAAATCAAAAGACATTAAAATTAGATGTTTTTTTCATACAACACATTAAATAAATTTCACACTTTAACATGAAATATAATTCTATTCAATTATATTGAAACTTTCATAATTTAAATAACAATAAATAAATTTTAATAAACTGAAATGAACTGCAATGAAAACGCCTGCAAAACAAGTTCTTTGTCACATCTTTCTGTGAATAGCATTCATGAGCAGTGCTAAAAAATTTCAAAACCAACAGTTTTTCATTTATTACATAATCATCCATGTAAAACATGTCGACATTGTTGGAAATAAATGCTAAATTTCATTGGTAACAGGCTACTTGCTTTTTCACTAAACTGCAAGACCTAGCACTGAATTTCATTGCTTTACATATTGATACTACCACGAAAACAACTAAAACCCATATCTTATATATATCTCAAGCCAAAATTGGCCACAATCATCATTTAAAGTCAACATAACAGCTGCGAAACTTGTCAACACTGGCCGCCATCTTTGTTCTTCGTAGTTCATTTGGTGACTGAAAACCTCCGACGACCTTTCACGAAATGACGAGCATCCATTCATCAAATGATGAGCGAACGGGGCTTCCAGCGTTCATTTGACATACGGAGTTCATTTGACGAACGAACGTTAGCCTAGTGTGGCCCCGGCATAAGGAAACGTCGCGGCTCTGCCTCTGAGGACATGCACGATGCATGTGACTCGGACAACGCTGGGCCCTATGAGACTCCTGTTGAGCCTCTTCAGGTTAGTGTTGAGGAAGTTCCGGAAACACAACTTGAAACTGCCAACGACACGGGAGAGCCCGTCGTTGACGCAGGTGACGAGGTTGTCACGGAGAATGGTAATGAGATGCCAAAGCGACCCGTTCGGGAGCGGCGTCCCCCCCAATGGTTGAGGGATTACGTCACCTGAGTTCCTCGAGGAACTGAGGGGGATGTGGTGTATTGCTACGCCAGGCATGTATTCCTACGCGCGGCCAATCACAGGGCTGCACCCGTCAGCGGGTTGCTTGTGTAAACATCGTAATTTGTGTTCACGGACGCTTTGGTGTTCCTATGTGTTTATTCTGTTTAGAATTACACATGCGGCGTTTTTTACGTTGTAAGCTGCTCCGTTTGAGTGGCAGGAGGTATTTTGTGGGATCTACTTCCTGACGTATGGAGCGTCGATTGGTGCGCCGGCCTTGGCATTATTGCGTCTGCTGCTGCCGTGTGAGGTTGAGCGCGTTTGAGCTTCCGGTTTCGCTCTTGAAGTATCGTTGCGAGATACTTGTGTTGTGTTCTTTTCCTTGTGCTGAGACACAAGCAGGTAGGACCTGCAGGCGTGTTGTGTGCTGTCGATACCGTCGTGCGGTCGACGTGAGGGTTCGTGGAAAAGGGGCTGTCTTCTGTACAGCTACCTTTTCCGGGGCGCTAGCTTTTCTTCGCAGCTGCCCTTCCTGAGGTTCGTGTGAGTACCGCCTATGCCGTAATCAGTCCGCTAGGGCAACAGAAGTAAATTCTGTTAGTGCTGAACTACGGCGGTACCGTTGTGTGTGGGGGGGGTGAGATTAGTGTGGGTACCACCTGCGCCGTATTCAGTCCGCTTGGGCAACAGAAGTAAATTCTGTTATGTGCCGAACTACGGTGGTACCGCTAGGGTGAGGTGTGTGTGTGGGTACCACCTACTCCGTAATAAGTCCGCTAGGGCAACAGAAGTAAATTCTGTTATTGCCGAACTACGGTGGTACCGTTAGGAAGACGAGCAACTGTCTGCGCCGTATGAGACCGCTAGGGCAACAGAAGTGAATTCTGTTAGTGCCGAACTGCGACAGCGTCTTCCTATCGACAAACTATGCGAAATAGTTCGTCCTTCCGAGGTGGCTCCTTATACCCCTTATTAGGCGAGGTCTCGTATAAGACTAAAGCCTGTGTCAACAAGGAGAAAGGTAACTCTTTTGACCTCAGGGTGTGACTTGTTTAATGCTGAATCTCTTTGAAGTCCCTATCACATACACTGATATATTTTAACAAAGACAGTGATTTATTTTCTATTGCAAAAATAGTGCGTACAGACGTGAGCTACTGCATAGCAGGGTACAACACTCAAAATTGCATTCAAAATATTAGTCGTATTTAGCTAGATAACACAAGAAACATTGGAATATCGACATGTAATACAAATGATATTTAAGTGCTAACTAAAGTAAATGCACAAACGCAACATCAGCGCGGGGAAATAGATAAGTCGGCGTTCAGAGAGCTGGACACATGAAGAAAATACTTAAGATTATGGGTAACTAGCACAAAAAGGCTCGACAACCCCTGTGCGGCCTGACACGCCCGGGGGAGGGTGTCTCTGCTACGATAGCCGAGACAGGAAATCTGCAAGGTGGTTGTCGACTCCCGGAAGGTGTTCGGCTCGGAACCTGAAAAGGCTGAAATACAAAGCCCAGCGTTTCAATCGGGGGTTCAACTTGTCTGCCTGTTGCAAATAAAGGAGCGGTCGATGGTCGGTTTGTAACACAAATTCTCGTCCATACAGGTAGACCTCAAACTTCTGTAGAGCCCAGTAGATGCTTAACGCTTCTTTTTCAATGGTAGAATAGTTTATTTCTGCTCCTCTCAGTCGACGTGAAGCATATGCTACCGGCGCGTAGTGACGGAAGTCTCGTCTGCTTGGCTGGAGGAGAGCTGCTCCAAGTCCAGTTTGGGAGGCATCTGTCCTCAGAATGAAAGGACATCTGGGGTCTGGTAACTGTAAGACCGGTCTCTTGACTAACGCTGTCTTCAAACTTTCGAACAGATCTTCTGTTGTATCGGTCCAAGGTATTTGTTCTGGGGAGTTCTTCTTTAGGAAATCATGGAGTTTAGATGTCAGTTGAGAGTAGTTAGGAATGTACTGTTGGTAGTACCCAACTGTATCGAGAAAACTTCGGAGCTCCCGTTTGGTTTTTGGGAGTGGAGCCGATTTCAAGGCTTCGACTCGGTTCTCCAGAGGCTGGATCTGATTACTGCTCAGTTGATGACCCAAATACAGGAGGCTGTCAAATCCGAATTCGCATTTGGACGGCTTCGCCTTAAGGCCATGTCGAGAGAGAGCTTCGAACAGTTTAGCTAATGCTGTGCAATGATCTTCCCAGGTTGTCGAGGCGATTAAGATGTCGTCCATGTAGACCTCGGTGTCTTGCAGTCCTGCAGTGACTTGGCGTATAAGGCGGGAAAAAGTGGCTGGAGCATTTGCTAGGCCGAAAGGCAGTACGTTGAATTCATAGAGGCCAGACCTAGTTTTGAAGGCGGTGTATTGGCGGGACTCAGGGTGTAGAGGTACTTGCCAATATCCACTGGTCAGATCCATTTTGCTGAATATTGTTTTGCCAGCTAAATTGGTGAAAATAGCAGTGGTGTCTGCTATCGGCTCGGCATCGAATACTGTCTGGCTGTTGAGGTGCCTGCAGTCCAGACAAAATCGGTGGGTTCCGTCTTTCTTCCGGACAGCAAGGAGCGGTGAATAGTAAGGCGATGTGGATGGCGTCACGATTCCCATCTTCATCCACTTCTCTAAACTTGACCGCAGTTCAGGCTCCAGCGCTAAGGGAAGTGGATACGAATGTTGAAGTCGAAAACTGGAAGGGTCCTTCAATTTTATTTCATGAACTGCCGTGCTGGTTCTTCCGGGAGTATCTGTGAAAAGATCGCGATATTCTTCAAGTAGTTCTTGGAGTTCTGAGCGTTGTGTTGTAGTCAACGTAGAGGAGATGAGACAGTCTTCAATGGTTTCCCCGACGGGTGACGGTATCTCTGGTTCTTTCCGGTCGAGTTCTTCTTCTTCGCAGGTAGGTTCTAGGGCGAGGCCAACCGCTGCAAATGCTTCCTCTACTCTCTCGTCGTCCTCCTCGCGATCTTTCTCGCTTGGTGAGGCGGAACTTTGCTGCTCCCGGTCGTGGTACTGGCGAAGGAGGTTGATGTGATAGACTTTGTTGTTTCCATCCACGTCCAATGTATAGGTATAGGTTCCCAGGCGTGATTTCACTGTATAGGGACCTTTCCAAGTCATTAGCAGCTTCTTTCGAGAATCGGGCAGAAATACGAGGACTTTATCTCCTTGCTTTAGAGTTCGCATCTTGGTACGTCTGTTGAAGAACTTGGCGCTTTTCTCTTGGCTCCTGTTTAGATTCTCGCGAGCGATTTTACATGTTTCTTTCAATCGGTGCTTCATTTCCATCAAATACTGAGCAGTGCTCGTGTCGTCTTGCAAGCTACCATCGGTCCAGCATTCCTTGAGCACGGTTGAAGGTCCACGGACGCGATGGCCGTAGATGAGTTCGAAAGGAGAATACCCGGTTGAGGCCTGAGGAGCGTCTCGATAAGCAAAAAGAAGTGAAGGCAGATACAGGTCCCAATCTCGGGGCTGTTCTACGGCTAACTTCCGCAACATGACTTTGAGCGTACCATTGAAGCGTTCGACTATGCCGTTTGATTGGGCATGGTATAATGGCGTCAATCGGTGCTGGATACCGACGAGTTTCAGGAAAGCTTCGAAGGTTGCAGCTGTGAACTGAGTGCCGTTGTCGCTTGTTAGCGTGTGAGGGAAACCAACTCTGCTGCAGATTTCGAGTAGCTCCTGGGCGACTGTTTCTGCATCTATATGTCTGAGCGGGGCTGAGTTTCCGTACCGAGTTGCTTGGTCCACCACGGTGAGAATGTATTGGTGGCCACGTGCCGAAGCTGGTTGTAATGGGCCTACCAAATCAACACTGAGCGCGGAGAATGGAGTGGTGATCGGTGGGGTTGAGATAGGTGCCTTTCTTTGTCGAGATGGAGCGTGCGTATGGCAGGTATGACAGGAGTGACAGTATTGGGCCACATCTTTTGCTAGGGACGGCCAATAAAAATCTCGTTCTAGACGAGCCTGAGTCTTCTTTTGGGAATAATGGCCAGCAAGTGGATTGTCGTGAGCCATTTCCAAGATTTGTGGGCGCACGCTTGCAGGTGCTACAAGTTGATGAGTTTCCTGACCGTCTCGTAACGTTTTCCGATGGAGAATGCCGTCATGGAGTTCAAAGGTAATGACTCTGCCATCCTTGTGCGTTTCTTCTTTGCCAGTGTCAACTTTCTTAAATAAAAGCTGCAATGTTTTGCACTCCCGCTGTAATTTCTTGAAGTCTTCTTTGTTGTGTTGCAATATATCGACAGTGCTTGGTGCGGCAGTGGGATCTTCGATCGCTTTTGCTGCTGCCCTTGTGACAACGTGAGAGACTTCTGCAGCAACTGGTTGCTCTTCATAGTCGGTCATCTGTTCTTCGAAGGAGGTGGTTCCGGGAACTCGGCCGAGAATGACATCGTGGGCGAGCTCTTCCATGGCTACGGCTGTCACCTCTCCGTGGTAATAGGGGCACACGAGAGAGACCCGGGCCAGAGGCGCTTCGAAAGAGTGATTGTTGGCCAGCCGTACGGTAATTTCCTTCTTCAAAATGGCGTCAGCTGGGACGAGAGCCTTCTTGACGAAGACCGCCGTTGCTCCTCCATCGAGTAGTACTTGAACGGGTTGTTGGTTCACGGTGCCAGAGCATCTTTTCAGCTGTCCCAATTCGATCAGCTTGTTCGAGGCGATGTGATTGCATGCGACTGGGGGAATATCGTCGTATTCATCTACTTCTTCATGCGTTGCTAGATTGTTTACTCGAGCGGTAGTACTGGAGATAGGTGGGCTTGCATGGGCTGCTCCATTACTGTGACCATCACCTTGCCTCCTCTGCAATTGGCGGCACTCGTCACTGGAATGCGATTGGTTGGGGCCATGAAAAGTACAGTAAAATCCATTGTAAGGTCCTCGTTGTTCGCGCTGCAGAGTGTTGACCGATCCTGAGCGGGTGGGACCACCACGTGTGTTAGAAGTTCTTGGCGGCGTTCCTCGAGAGTTGTTGCTGGAGTTGGGTGATCTTGCTGGAGTGCTCGGGGCTCGGACAGGAAATGTCGCGCGTCGCTCTGGTGCTCCTGATGCTTTGAGTGCTGGAGGGCCCGCATCCGTCGATGATGTCAGTGTGCGACCCTTACAAAGCTGATGGAGCGATGTATGAGGTCTTGCTTGTAAGAAGCTATCACCTTGCTCTCCTAGGCTTGCGACCGTGTTACCACCCCTGTCACGCAACTGAGTAGCGAGGAAGGGCGCCAAGCTTGAATAAGCTCGGTCAACAATTAGGAAGTCACGAAGAGTCTTGTAGTTGGCTTCGATGTTGCATCCTTTTAACCAAGCGTCAAAGGATTGTTCGAGTCGCCGTAGGTAACGTGACATATTGTCGCCTTCTTCTGGCTTCAATTCGTAGTAGTTGGCACGTAGTTTTGCCGGAGTAACTTTATGAGCATCTAGTAGGAGCAATTTAATTTCATGAAGCTTGAAGCGATCTGCTGCGGGCAGGGTATCGATGAGTCGACGTTCCTTCGGTGTGATCAAATTATGGAGCATGACAACAGCATCGACTTCAGTAAATCCCATCGCTGCGGTGTGAGTGCAGAAGCGTTGCAAGAATTCGTCCATCCTTTCTTTCGTGGGATCGAATGGAGCCGGTGGAGGTATCTTCACTCTAGCATTTTGGGGAGCGATTTGAGCATCGAGTTGTCGGAGTCTGAGCTCGTGGTCTCGTTGTGCTGCTTCTCGTTCCGCTGCTCGTTCTGCGGCTTCTCGTTCCGCTGCTCGTTCTTCTCGTTCCGCTGCTCGTTCTGCGGCTTCTTCCAAATGCCTCAGGCGGCTGGTAAATTTTTCCCGGTACTCCGCATCGGTGGGAGTGAGGCCGAGGGCTTCGACGTATTCTCGAGCTTGAGCGACGAGGTTTATCTTGTTTAAGTGATGCGGTGTCCGCGTAGTTGATTAGAACCCAGAAATCCCAGACAACGTTGGTAGTCGCGCAAAGCTTCTGGGTCCCTGTTCGGGCGCCAGAATATGTCGATACCGTCGTGCGGCCGACGTGAGGGTTCGTGGAAAAAGGGCTGTCTTCTGTACAGCTACCTTTTCCGGGGCGCTAGCTTTTCTTCGCAGCTGCCCTTCCTGAGGCTCGTGTGGGTACCGCCTACGCCGTAATCAGTCCGCTAGGGCAACAGAAGTAAATTCTGTTAGTGCTGAACTACGGCGGTACCGTTTTGTGTGGGGGGTGAGGTTAGTGTGGGTACCACCTGCGCCGTATTCAGTCCGCTAGGGCAACAGAAGTAAATTCTGTTATGTGCCGAACTACGGTGGTACCGCTAGGGTGAGGTGTGTGGGTGGGTACCACCTACTCCGTAATAAGTCCGCTAGGGCAACAGAAGTAAATTCTGTTATTGCCGAACTACGGTGGTACCGTTAGGAAGACGAGCAACTGTCTGCGCCGTATGAGACCGCTAGGGCAACAGAAGTGAATTCTGCTAGTGCCGAACTGCGACAGCGTCTTCCTATCGACAAACTATGCGAAATAGTTCGTCCTTCCGAGGTGGCTCCTTAAATCCCTTATTAGGCGAGGTCTCGTATAAGACTAAAGCCTGTCTCATCAAGGAGAAAGGAAACTTTTTTGACCTTAGGGTGTGACTTGTTTAATGCTGAATCTCTTTGAAGTCCCTATCACATACACTGATATATTTTAACAAAGACAGTGATTTATTTTCTATTGCAAAAATAGTGCGTACAGACGTGAGCTACTGCATAACAGGGTACAACACTCAAAATTGCATTTAAAATATTAGTCGTATTTAGCTAGATAACACAAGAAACATTGGAATATCGACATGTAATACAGATGATATTTAAGGGCTAACTAAAGTAAATGCACAAACGCAATATCAGCGCGGGAAAATAGATAAGTCGGCGTTCAGAGAGCTGGACACATGAAGAAAATACTTAAGATTATGGGTAACTAACACAAAAAGGCTCGACAACCCCTGTGCGGCCTGATATGTGCCTGTGTGTCTGAGTGTGTTCAGACTCACCACACTAGCTAGGAGCTAGTGTGTGCGTCCGTTTCTGCCGTGAAGTGTGCTCGTTTCACGGCAGCGTGTGTTCACACTGGGTGTGCCCTCTGACACACGAGCTCAGGTGTGTGTCTGGTGTCGGCTGTAGGGGAGGTTTGGAGGCCGACCCGAGCTCTGGGAGCTTGGCTTTGAGATCTTGGGTCTCGGGATTTGCACATCCCACTACAGTTTCGTCTGTCCCTATTCTATTGTTTGAGCTTAAAAGAGAAATAAAACTCTGACGTGAATCATTGGAAAGTAACTCAGGGTTTCCCCGTGATGTGGACTTATAACTTAATGGGGAACAGTATTTGTGGTTTTCTTCTGTTTCTTTCCGTGGATATTGTCATCCAGCGTCCTTGAATGTTTCCAGATTCCTTGGGCATTGAGCTTAATTTACTATCCCGATTAAGGTCTATAACCGCCTCCAGTCACGGCACCAGAATTAAACTTACCTGCTCAAATTCAGGAGGCTTTGTAGCATACCGCTACATAAGCGTAAAAATTACAAATTTGCTATTCATACTTAAATAAATTAATTAGTAGCATTAAAAATATTACTCTAATTTATTATTAAGTATCTTCTACTTCTAATTTGTAATCATTGAAGTTTTTGTGTAAATGCATGAAATAATAAAAATAACACTTGACATTTTTCGAGAGAGAAGCCCTCTGGTGGCAACACTGCGCGTTGCGCGTCTCTTCTTTCAAACAGCCACTCTTACCTTGGCGTCCTACTTTGGCAGTGTTACAGCAAATTCTCGTGAGTTTAAAAGTGTTAGGAAATAATCGTGTTCTTTCGTCGTTCTCGACCTCTACATCGTCGCCATACACGCAACACTCACAGTTGAATCTCCCTGGGATTTTTTCCTGAGTACATGCTGATTGCTGTCCTCACATAAGCAGTGACTAACCTTGCTCCTCCTAAAATGAGCACGTCACTTAACTTTCTCCTGCTAATGTGCTAATCTGCTAAGTGCTAATCTGCTAAGTGCTAATCTGCTAATGTCCCAACTTGATTCTGCTCACATGAGCCGGATTTGACTTGCTCACTCACACCCCACCATATGATGAGTCCTTAGTCATACCTGAACTACGTCACTGACCCTCGCTAAATTATCTCAAATTGCCAAAATTCAACTTCCCAAATACAACTCACTTGCCCTGCCTACTCCATCACGTGCCGGCTTTCGTCAACGCCAGCCTGGTCCTCCGGCACGGATTGCCCACCTAGACAAGCTCTCCGAGATCAAGATCCAAACCAGTTTCCTGGTTTCCTCTTCAAATAAACTCCACCTAAAAACGAGCTGAGTTCCAAAACCGTCTTTCATTATCACTCTCATTAGTTTCCCAGATCACTTTCGAGAAATCGTTCGAGTTTCTTTTAGCCGTTCAAAGACTAAAATATTTACATTCAAATTACCCAACGGCGAAAGATAAACCCGACACTGGTGCATTGGCCGGGAATTTTTAAAAATAAAAAGAACTAAACTCGAAGTGTTGGGAGATTGTGAGAGGATAATGTTGGCGTATCATTGTAGTGATAAATTTTCCCATGTCGTGGTAATTTGAGAGATTCCTGTGGATTTTGACCGTGCTAATATTCTCTGAGCAGCTCTAACAAAATTTTTTTTCAGCGTCAGCGCTATCCTGTCCTTAATTGTTTGTTTTATATACCTCAGTAGGTAGGGAAAATAATATTTTTTTACCTATTTTCGTGCTTACGTGCATTCTGACTACCGTAAAAATTCGCATTTCCATTCTCCATTTTCCCTCCGTTTTTTTTTTCTTTAACGTTATTGATTGAGTGAGTAGGTAGAAAAATAATTTTTCTCACCTGCTCTATTTTTGTGCCTACGCAAATTGCCGCATACCGCAAAAATTTCTCTCGTTTCCAATTTCATATTTCCTTCCTTCTGTTTCAACTTAATTTGAATGATTGAGTAGGTAAAGAATTAACGCAACCCCTTGCTACTTAATCCCAAGTCATAGGCATTGATATCTTAATTGCGCATCCCCAAAAGAGATTGCTAGCATGCCTGACTCAGATAATGAAGATCGAGCACACACAAATCCCATTAGGCTCCCGCCCTTTATTCCGGAGGACGCTCACACCTGGTTCCAGCAGTGTGAAGCAGTATTTAGGTATCATAAAATAAGTAATGAGATAGACAAATTTTATGCTCTTGTGAGCGCCGCGCCCACAAAACTACTAAATAACTCTAATGAGATCTTAGAAAACCCTCCAGATCGCAATCCTTACGGAATCTTGAAAGGCAAAATCTTGGCAAGGCTTCAGATGTCCGATGCGGACAAATTCCGAAGTCTTGTAGACGCCTCAGCAATTCCATCTGTCTCTGTTTCTTTCTCTCCCTCTTCACTAGTTAAAGAACTGCGGAAACTCGCTACGGGTGTTGCCGTAGCTGAGGGATTTCTGAAGGAAGTTTTCATGACTAAGCTTCCCACGAACGTGCGTCCATTCCTATCCTTAGCAGGGCCCGAGCAAACGTTAGAAAAATTAGCGGAAGCCGCAGAGACGGTGATCCGAAATATTAATTTGCCACGAGAACCACAAGTTGCTTCCCTGAATGTAGCAGCTACAACCTTTAGCCCGTCAAATACGGCGCAAAATCAATCCTCTGCCACAATAGATAAGCTGCAGCAGGACATCGCTGAAATAAAGCAAGCTCTCCAAAATTTTCAAATAGGTCAGAGTGTGGCTCACATTCAGCAAGGCCCAGGGAGATTCCAAAGCCACCAAAATGCCTACGACTATCCCTATGACTATCACTCTAACTATCCTTCTCCTCCTCCTCAACGCTTTGATAGAGGTAGATCTTATGATAGGTCAAATCAAGACCGCCGCTTCAGGTCGCGCTCTCGTGATGCTAGTAGCCACTTATGCTGGTACCACATGAAATTTGGTGACCAAGCTCGCAAATGTGCCTCTAGATACTGTCCTCGTTATACCGAAATGACTTCGGGAAACGCCAACAGCGACGCATAGTAGCGAGTACTGCGTTGCCTCATTCCCAGACTACTCGCCTCTTGACCATTCACGATCCCGTTACCAAATATCGATTCCTCATCGACACTGGCTCCAGTGTTTCAATTATCCCAGCCACGGTGAAAGACAAAATCAATCCATTATTGGCGACATTACGCGCCGCAAACGGCACGCCAATACCCTGTTACGGTGAACGAATCTTAGAGTGCAGTCTGGGATTGAGGCGATATTTCCCTTTCACCTTCTTAATCGCGGACGTCCAAGAGCCTATCATTGGCGCGGATTTCCTAGAGAAGTATGGGATTGTTGTAGATGTTAAAAACCGTAGAATTAGGGACGAGGAGACACAGATCTCAATTCCCGCTTGTAGCATAACTAGAGCTAATGTCTTGCATTCCTTCTCAATCGCTTTCAAACAAGAGTGCATGTTTGAGCAATTACTAAAAGATTTTCCTGCATTGACAAATTCTAACTTAGTTTCCACAAAAATGCAAACATGCACAAAGCACTTCATAGAGACGACGGGACCGCCAGTTTTCTCCCGTGCAAGGCGACTGCCGCCTGATCGATTGGCGTTAGCTAAGAAAGAATTCGCTAGGATGCTTGAAAATGGCATCATTCGCACTTCCAAAAGCCCTTGGGCTAGCCCTCTTTTGCTAGTACCCAAGGCTAACGGTGAATTCAGACCGTGCGGGGATTTCCGCAGGTTGAACGCCGTTACTTTACCTGATCGATACCCTATCCCTTACCTTCATGATTTCAGTGCAAATTTAGAGGGAGCACAAATTTTCTCTAAGATAGACCTGCAGTCTGCCTTCCATCAAATTCCCTTGGATGAGTCTGCGATTCCTAAGACCGCGGTAATCACTCCGTTTGGTCTCTTTGAATTCCTAAAAATGCCTTACGGCTTGAGGAACGCTCCTCAGACGTTCCAAAGGCACATGGCTGAAATTTTCTCTGATCTCACTTTCGCTTATGTCTATTTAGACGACATCCTAGTGGCGTCCACAACCCCAGAGTTGCACAAAGACCATCTTAGGGTCGTTTTTCAAAGATTGTCCGACAATGGACTCCTCGTAAATCCTGCAAAATGTGAGCTCGGAAAGCCATCACTGATTTACTTAGGTCATGAAATCTCTAGCCTAGGTCTAAAACCTTTGCATTCCAAAGTAGAAGTGATCAAAAACTTTCCTCTTCCACAGACCCAGAAGGAACTAAGAAGGTTCCTAGGTTCTGTTAACTTCTACCATCGTTTCATACGCAACTGTGCTCAAACTTTAGCGCCCTTGTCTGACCTCCTCGAACCGAAACGAAAAGGCAAATCTATTGAGGTAAAATGGACGGAAGAAGCGCGCAAAGCTTTTGATACTATCAAACACAAGTTAGCTTCCGCGACTGAACTATCCTACCCTATTGCTAATGCTGATTTCAGCCTCGTTGTCGACGCATCCAGTACCGCCGTAGGTGCTGTGTTGCAACAACAAGTAGGTACTAATATCTCTCCTCTTGCCTTCTTTTCCAAAAAGCTGTCGCCCACTGAGCGTGGTTATAGCGCGTTCGGTAGGGAACTTCTTGCTATCTACTTGTCTGTGAGACACTTCCGCTATGCTCTAGAGGCGAGGGAGTTTGTGATCTATACTGATCACAAACCTCTGACCTCAGCGATCAAAATGCCTTCTGAAAGACATTCCCCTAGGGAAGCTCGACACTTGTCGTTCATAAGTCAGTTCACCACTGACATCCGTTACATTAAGGGACTAGACAATACCGTTGCCGATTGCCTCTCCAGAATTAACTCTGTCCAAACCGGTGGTGAAATCACTTTCGGCAACATAGCAAGCACGCAAAAGGAGGATCCTGAACTTCAGGACCTTCTCAAACCTTCTAACACTTTCCCTCCAAAACTAACCTTGGTTGACGGTGTTTACCGTGATGCCGAGCGACCTTCTCGTTTGTATCTTCCTGCGACGCTCCGCAGAGTAGCTGTCCTACACTACCATTCCCTTTCTCACCCTGGTATTAACCGTACATTGCGTTTGATTTCTGATCGTTACGTCTGGCCAGCGATGCGTAAGGAGGTCAAGCAAATTGTGCAAAATTGCCATGCGTGTCAGAGTAGTAAGGTGGTGAAACATAATCGTGCGGCGCTGCAGAGTTGTGCATTCACAGGTCACAAGTTTGACTCTGTACACCTAGATTTGGTGGGTCCTTTACCTTTATCGCGCGGTTATTCCTATTTGTTGACCATCATAGATAGGTTCACGCGTTGGGTTGAGGCTGTCCCTCTCCCGGATACCCAAACTGAGACTGTAGCGCGCGCCTTCTTATCAAACTGGATCTCTAGATTTGGGGTTCCCTTAAGTGTCACACATGACCGGGGATCACAATTCACCTCCAAATTCTGGAGTGAGCTTAGCACCGCTTTAGGGTGTGCAAATACACAAACTACAGCGTATCATCCGCAGTCAAATGGACTTATTGAGAGAGTCCACAGAGACCTCAAGGTCGCTTTGCGCTGTCTTAATTGCAGTCACGATTGGACTGATAGACTTCCAGTAGTACTACTTAGCATACGAAATTTACACAGACAAGATCAGCAGTGCACAGCGGCTGAAATGTTGTACGGAACAACGCTTCGTCTCCCCGGCGACATTGTTGACCCAAAACCTTTGCCTGAATTTTCATCCGCTGACCGTTTCGCTTACGTAACCTGCCTTAAAGACTGCATGCGTAAGATTGAGTATGTGGCTCCACGAATGCCTCAGACTCGGGACAGACTAGATTCTGCCCTGCAAGACTGCACACATGTGTATGTCCGCAATGATGCTATAAAACCTACACTCACGCGCCCGTATGATGGCCCATTCAAAGTACTTAAACGCAAGCAAAAATATTTCATCCTCGAACGAGGTGGGTCACACGACCCTGTGAGCATTGATCGATTAAAAGTCGCATACACTTCTGATCATAGTGTAACTTATAGCTCATCATCTTCTCCGCAGATTTCCTTTCCCACTGAGACTCGATCATATCTACCATCTCAGCTTCCTCAGTTGGCTGCTTTGTTGCCTAGTCAACTTGAGTGTAACCCTTTCTATGTGCCTGTACATTCAAACCCTATCTCTAACCCTGTCGTAGATTCTAACTCTAGTCCTCTTACTGACACAGCGACAAGTCTGGAGAGACCAGACGAGCCCGCTGCAGTAACTCCTGTTCCTAGGACTCTTGCCGATCTAAACTTGCAGACCCGTTTGGTGAAACTTCCCCGCTCAGTATCATTTGCCAATTGCCGAACTCGGCAGGGTCGTGTAGTTCGCCCTCCTTCCCGCTACAGATGATTGCAGCGGGTGGACCTTTCGGTCTGCGCCTTGGGGGGTAATGTAGCATACCGCTACATAAGCGTAAAAATTACAAATTTGCTATTCATACTTAAATAAATTAATTAGTAGCATTAAAAATATTACTCTAATTTATTATTAAGTATCTTCTACTTCTAATTCGTAATCATTGAAGTTTTTGTGTAAATGCATGAAATAATAAAAATAACACTTGACATTTTTCGAGAGAGAAGCCCTCTGGTGGCAACACTGCGCGTTGCGCGTCTCTTCTTTTAAACAGCCACTCTTACCTTGGCGTCCTACTTTGGCAGTGTTACAGCAAATTCTCGTGAGTTTAAAAGTGTTAGGAAATAATCGTGTTCTTTCGTCGTTCTCGACCTCTACATCGTCGCCATACACGCAACACTCACAGTTGAATCTCCCTGGGATTTTTTCCTGAGTACATGCTGATTGCTGTCCTCACATAAGCAGTGACTAACCTTGCTCCTCCTAAAATGAGCACGTCACTTAACTTTCTCCTGCTAATGTGCTAATCTGCTAAGTGCTAATCTGCTAAGTGCTAATCTGCTAATGTCCCAACTTGATTCTGCTCACATGAGCCGGATTTGACTTGCTCACTCACACCCCACCATATGATGAGTCCTTAGTCATACCTGAACTACGTCACTGACCCTCGCTAAATTATCTCAAATTGCCAAAATTCAACTTCCCAAATACAACTCACTTGCCCTGCCTACTCCATCGCGTGCCGGCTTTCGTCAACGCCAGCCTGGTCCTCCGGCACGGATTGCCCACCTAGACAAGCTCTCCGAGATCAAGATCCAAACCAGTTTCCTGGTTTCCTCTTCAAATAAACTCCACCTAAAAACGAGCTGAGTTCCAAAACCGTCTTTCATTATCACTCTCATTAGTTTCCCCGATCACTTTCGAGAAATCGTTCGAGTTTCTTTTAGCCGTTCAAGAATTAATATTTACATTCAAACCACCCAACGGCGAAAGATAAACCCGACAGCTTTGCCCGCATATAGAGACGCACCGATTTGTGTGCCCGGTTTAAATTGTCCCTCAGTGAACTGAATACCCTAAATACAAATGCACGTACGACCTCATCAACCTGCCGGAGCAGCTGCCTCTAGGACTGCGAAATATCTTCAGCCAAGATCTGCAGGAACAAGTCTCGGCGATCCTCCCGGCTCTTTCAAATAAAGACACTAAACAAAGCTGAGTTCCTAATGTGTCATCATTGTCCTCTCGCGCGTTAATCGAAAACACATTCTCGAGTCTTATTGTTTGTAGTTGGTATTCAGCTAAGATCCAGACCAACCAAACATGAAAAGTTCAATACAGATAAATAAGCCCATACCATATATTGGGCTCTCCAAAATTTGAAACCTACCTATATGGGAAAGAATTTATATTACAACCGACCATCGACCTCTTCTACAGCTGCAACAAGCTGATAAACTAATTCCACGACTTAAACGATGGGCTTAATACATCAGCCTCTTCTAATTTAAATCGGAACATATTCCCGGAGCAGAGAACCATCTCGCCGACTTCTTATCCCGTAATTCCAACCAACCAGAACCGGACTCAGCCCACAAGTCTGGTACCAGGCGCTGACGGCTTCTGTTCTGTTCTGTTTCCGAGCGGTGTGCACGTGTTTCTGGTCCTCCGACGAATATTGTGGTGAATTGAAGTGAAGTTGCTAAAAAATGGTATAGTTTGTATATTCACGTGAGTACAGTGTGTGACTTTGTATGGAGTGCTCCTGAGAGTAGTTTTTTTGTTGCGTGAGAGTTGAGACTGAGCATTGGACTTTGGTGTGGTGACTTGCAATTTTTGACTGAGGTGTTTTGACTGGTAGTTAATCTTTCTTTGCATATAAAGAGTATAGTGTGTGACATTGTAGAGAGTGACTCTGAGTAGTAGGAAACGTTTTTGTTTCTTTTTTTTTTTTTGATAACTTGATTTTCAGTAGATTTGGTGAGTGAAGACTTCTTCTGCCTGTGAAATTTTTACTGAGATAGAAGTCTGTGTTTGAGGATGGCAAGAAATAGGACTGGTCGTAGGAAGGGAGGTGCAAGTGGAATGGATGAGGAGATTGAGTGCATGACTTGTAAAGAGTGGGTAGATATAGATGCATGCAAAGGTTTGAGAGAGATGAGTCGGAGGAAGTTGAATGATCTTGTGTTTACGTGCTGGAAATGTTTGAATGACGAGAGAAAGAAGTTGGAAGAGGAGGTTGAAAGATTGACAATTCTGATGGTTGCTTTAGAGGCTGATTTGAAGGATGAAAGGAAGTTGAATGAAGGAAAGAATGAGAATGATGCAAATGCAGTGAATGAAGAGGTAAATGGTGGTGGTGCAAGGAGTGCAAATGAAGTGGATGATGGTGCAAGGAGTGCAAATGAAGTGGATGATGGTGCAAGGAGTGTGAATGCAATAAATGAAGTGAATGGTGGTGCAAATGTGCCAGATGAGAGTAGAAGGATGAATGAGCATGATGAAAGAAGTACGAATGGGAAGAGAGTGAAGGAGCAACTTGTTGATATGCCACATGAGGTGCAGGCGCCTGTAGTGGAAGTGAATGAAAGGAAGATGGATGGAAAGAGTGATGTGAGTGGAAAAGTTGAACGAAAGAGTAGTATGAAAGGGAGAGTGAGACCTATGATTAGAATATGTGGTGACAGCATGGTGAAGAATGTGGATAGGTTTGTGAGTATGACTGACCGTAGTGGATGTACGAGCATGAGAGGAAAGGGAGTGAATGAGATTTGTAGGCATGCTAAGGAAGTGATAGATGGAATGGATGAAGGGATGGTTGTACTGCAAGGAGGTGGCTATGGATTGCTTGAATGTGGGAGAGAGCGTACGGTGAATGCAATTATGAATGTTGTTGAAAGGGCGCGAAAGAAGAATGTAAGAGTGGCTGTGACCAGTCTGCTGAGAAGGCCTGCATGTGGCGAGGAGTATGAAAGGGTGCGAAAGGAGGTGAATAGGGAAGTGCATAAAAGGATTATGAGTATGAAAGCTGAGAGTATGAGAAAGCGTGAAATGGGTTCCAGCTTCCTTGATATGGATAACCTGATCCAGAGTGGGTGTTTTCGTGGAGATGGAGTCCATCTTACTCAAGAAGGTGAGATGAAACTCTCCAGGAGATACATCCAGTGGATTGGGTGTACTCATATTGTAATGGAAGGTGGAACTGGATGAATGGAAAGCTGTCAGAGCAAAAATGAAAAATGTTGTGAATTGTCCAATAGTGTTGTAAGGTTTGGATGTATAAATGTGCGTGGATGGAATGCAGGAAAGTTAAATGACCTTGTAGCAGAATTTGAGAATGGAGATTTGGATTGTGTTGGTGTAGTAGAGACCCAAATGCGTGATAGAGTCAGTTTAAAATGCAAGGAGAGTAAGTACTACATGATTGGAAAAGGGCGTGTAAGTTGGCAAAAAAGAGGTGGTGGAGTTGGTCTTATTGTAAAAAATGCTCTAAATTGGAAATTAGAAGAAATTCCTGTTGGAAATGAACCTGAGAGTGAAGATCTGTTAGTAATAAAGTGTGAAAGAATGCATGCCAGAGAATGTGTTATTGTGGTTGTATGCTATATGACAACTGATGGTATTTTAGCTCATCAAGAGAATGTAAAAAAGTATGAAATATTAACAAGAATTGTGCAAGAGCATTGCAGATGCCCTCTGATTTTGATGGGTGATATGAATGGCCATGTTGGTATACTTGGTGAGCCTGTGAATGCAAATGGACAAAAATTGATTGATTTCTGTGATGAGAATGAACTTGAGAACCTAAATGTAACAATAGGAAATGGCTTGCATACATGGCAAAGCAGGGAATGTAAAACTGCAATTGACTATATGATAGTGAATAGTAGAGCAAGAGAGTGTGTCAAAGAAATGTTTGTAGATGAAGGTGATTTTGATATTGATAGTGACCATAAAATGCTTGTACTAGAATATAATTGGGGTGGAAAGGAGCCGATGCAGAAGGCCAGCAGAGTAAGAGAAAATTGGCGTATTAAAATGGCAAACTGGGAAGAATTTAGAAATGAATTGAGTAGATGTAACTGGAACAGGTGTGGAAATGTAAATGACCTAAATAAGGAGATTGCAAGAACCTTGTATGATGTGGCAGAGCAAAAGATCGGTAGAATGAAATGCAAGAAAAGTACAGGGAATGCTAGGTGGTTTACGAGTGAGATAAAGGAAGAACGAACGAGAAGGAAGACTTTAAATAAAAAACAACGCAGTATGAGGAAAATGTATGAAAGACGCAGAATTACTGAGGATGAATGGCAGAGTGTATGGAATGAGTACAAGGACCAGCAGAAGAAAGTAAAGAGAATGATCAATGAGGCTAGGGTTAAAGAATCTAAGAAAGAAAGGTCCAGATGGAATAAAAGATTGGTATAGGTTTATACAAGGTAATGATAGAGGTAGTGAAGTTCAAGTTGATGAATTAGTAGTCAATGGTTGCAGTGTGCAAGATAGGATGCAAATGGTGAAAGCAGTTGAAGAATACTGGGAGGACATTGGTGGAATGAATGAGCAGGTTACAGATGATGAACCAATAAATTTTCTGATAGATTAACATGAACTGCAAATGGAAGACAAAATCACTTGTGAAGAGATTGTAAGTTTTTTGAAGAAAGTGAAAAATGGAAAGGCATGTGGCCCTGATAAGATACCATATGAGATCTATAAATGTGGAGGAGAGAGTGTAGTCAGTATGTTGAAATGTTTATTTGATGAGATATGGAAGAGTGAAAGAGTACCGGATGACTGGAACAAGTGTAATGTAGTTCTGTTGCATAAGGGTGGACATAAGAGTATGAAAGAACTTAAAAATTACAGACCAATTGCACTGGGTGACACCGTATGTAAGATCTTTTGTGGTATTTTGAATGAGAGAATGAAAAATTTAGTTGAGGAATTAGGGGTCAATATTGAATATAATGTTGTCAACGAATTTCATAATTTCGTAGGTATAGATAGGTAATAGAGTCGATTTTAAGACGTTTAACAGGAATGACAATGTGCCCGGAAATGCTTAGTTTAAGAGATATAGGATAAATAACGCCAGGTAAGAATAGCATTAACGGCAGTTTCGATATGGCTCTTCCGGCGTTTTGCGGACGCGGACCACGCCAAGTTTTTTGGCGGGAGTCATCGGCCTCGGTATGGTTGAGTTAAATTAAGATATTTTAGGCTTACTTAGGTTAGGATACTTAACTAAATTAACTTTACCAAACCTAACCTTACCTATCGTTACGTCAGAACCGAATTTCTGCTTATTTACCTCTCCGTTTCTTCAATTTTATAAACGACGTTCCTTTAACTTCAAAGTTGAATATCTCCAAAAATAAGCATTTCCGGGCACATTGTCATTCATGTAAAACGTCTTAAAATCGACTATATTACCTATCTATACCTACGAAATTATGAAATTTGTTGACAACATTATATTCAATATTGACCGAATTAGGAGTCCTGGGAGAAGAACAGAATGGTTTTAGGCAAGATAGACGGGGGGAAGATAATCTGTTTGTAGTGAGTGAAATAATTGAGCGAATGAAGAAGGATAACAAGAAGGTATATTTAGCATTCCTGGATATTGAAAAGGCGTATGACAGAGTGGATCGGGTTAGGCTGTTTGAAATTTTAAGAAAAGTTGGTTTTAGCAGAAAAATAGTGAACATTGTACAGAGTCTGTATGAGAACACAAGTGCTATCTACAGGTTAGGAAATTTGGAAACAGGGCAAGTGAGGAGTGTTAGAGGAGTGAGACAGGGCTGTACTCTGTCCCCCCTGTTGTTTGGATTGTACACAGAAGAATTAGCAGTTCGACTGAGAGGGAGTGGTTTAGGACTGAAAGTTGGTAATGAGAGACTGAGCTGTTTGTTGTATGCTGATGATGTGGTTGTGGTTAGTGAATGTGGTCATGAACTACAAAGGATGCTTGACATTGTGAATGGATATAGTACAGATTTCAAGATGAACTTTGGTGCCGATAAAAGTAAGGTCATGGTTATAAATAGTGATGAGACTGATAGAGACAGACTGTGGAATATTGGAGAAATCAGAATAGGTAGAACAAAAGAATACAAATATCTAGGTTGTATGATGAGTGAAGATGGATGTACTAGAACTAAAGGTGAGAAAGTGGCTAAAGCAATGCAGTGGAGTGGACGGTTAGGTAGTGTGGCCAGATACAGAGCAAACAAGTACGAATGTGTGAGAGGAATGTGGAAGTATGTTGCTGTACCTAGTGTCATGTATGGTATGAGTGCTCTTGCTTGGAATGGAAGTGATCTTGAAAAGCTGGATGTGATACAAAATAAGGTAGGACGTGTAGCATTGGGTGCTCCGAAATGGACAGCTATAGAGGCCATTAGAGGTGACCTAGGGTGGAGCCTATTTTCAGAAAGAATGATGAAAGCTGTGCTGAATTATAAGGTGAGAATTGAAAGAATGCAGAATAGCAGGTGGGTAAGGCGAATCTTTGAATGGAATCTGAGTGTAAGCTATTGGGAGTGTCACGAAACTTTGCACGGTGTAGCGTACGTAGCGCTGATCAGGCGCCTACACTGTGTTAGTTCAAATGGAGGACTCGAAACCTCCTTAGTAAGAGGGGAAAAATGAAAATACCGGAGCGGAAAACACAGCAAGAGGAAATGGTAGAACAGTTGGAAAAATAGAGAAAGTAGCTACTGATCTGCTCACCCACACCAATACCCCAGTTCAACATGGGAAATGAAACACTCGGTTAATGGTACATTATTGATTACTTTATTTCGAGTTAGTTAATGAACACGTGATTGGCATGAGACACTCTCGGCAAGCAAAGAAATTTGCGACACACAATATTAGCGGAAGTTACTGGCGCGCGTACCTTGTAACGCCAACACAAAACACCAACCAGAGACATATCCTGCACAATCCTAGGCAATCGCAGCGCGCGCGGAAGGAAAAAAGCACAGTCACCTATGGCCTATTATCCATGACTTCTCTTGATCGTTCCGAACGAAGCGTTTCCAAGGCATACCTCGAGCTCCTCTTGAATTTCAGAGAGCCTGAACATTTTCTAAGCTCTATTGCTTGCATAACTTCCCTCTCAGTGTGACTGGTAGGCAGTAGGCCCTGGCACTTCAGCTTGGTAAGCGCCATATGGTCAGGTTGCTCTGCAACCCGGAGTCGCCTAGCCCACATCGTTGAAAACTCCAAGCCGCTCCACACTCAAACACCCGACCCCTCCTGGGAACAAGGATTATATTAAGTGACTACACTCCACTTGAATCTTTATTCCTTGCAATGCCCCTACTTCAAATCGAATTGATTGAATTTTACCCCCCTTTAATCCCCAAATCAATCATAAAATTTATTTATTTTCCCTCTGAGAATAATTGGATTATTTCCCCCCCCTTTACAAAACAAATCACAAAGCACTCTGTTTCGAGATAAGTTACATGAAAACCATTTAGCCTACACTTCAATAGTTCAATAAGACACGAACATTCTGATTTCCCTCTAAAAATAATGCAATAATTCTTTCATTCCCGTCATTAAAGTGAACTCCAAACACGAGAACAATTCGAGGATGATTTAAAATGAAAACCCAAAGATCAAATTGCAATATTAACAATGAAAATTACTGCGCCCCACCTAGACAAAAACTTCAATTGCAATAAAAATTGTCAACCATTTCTACTTGAATCACTCCACTCTTTTTATGAACACAAATTTAATTAGCTGCATGAGAATCTTCAAAGAACAAAGAACAATATCTCACCTCCCCATTGAAGAACTCGTATCCCTACATCCTGCACTGAGTCAGTAAATCGACGAAGTAGACCGGCTCGCCTTCTCTCTGCGTTATTTATACGCCCCTTCGAACAAAGAATGCGCTCCGTGGGCTTTGCTACACCCGCGAAAACTGAAAGTGACGTAGCGTATCGCGATTGGCTAACCCTCAAGCGTCACCTCCCTATACTGACGTGTCCCTTACCTCACCATATTGCTACGCATATATCTCTAAAATAAACCCCGAAACCCCTGATTTCTTACTCATATGAAATTCAATTTTTAACCCACTGTTTTCTGTGCTATGTTGTTTATTTACAACAACTCCCGTATATGTGATGTATTTTGGACTAGCTCTCGAAATAGCCTCTACCTCCCTTTACGAACTCCTCCTTGCTCCTGATGTACGTATGTACGTACGTCACACCTTCCTATTCCTCTCGGTATGCTGCGCTGCGTCGACTCTGGAGCCGGTTGCCTGCCTATCGTTTCTACGTATATATATGTATGTAGAACTCTTGTTGAATATATCGTTACAGGAGAAAGTATGTTGGGGGCATGCAAGGAAACTCGGTATGCAAAAGATTATTCATGTTAGAATTGGGAGACCTGTGGATGACTGGAGTTTAATAAATGTAGGAGGTGTAGGGCCTGAGTGGTCAGCATGGTTATATTTGGTACCAAAAAATATATTAATATTCATTTTTATTAGTCAGAATTTTTTTGTAAAAAAAACATGTTTTCAAAAAAACGGCATGTTGTTTGGTCACCTAAAATATATTAATATCCATGTTTTTTAGTAACTTTTTTTAATGAAAACATTACAAAAAACGGTAAAAGTGGTGGCAGATAAGCCACAATTACCTAGAGGAGTCTAAGAGGAGCAGGAGGAGCCACAGAACTTACCACAGAACTTATATTGATGGAGTCAAAATTCAGAGCTTATTATCTCTACTATGTCTGATTTTTTTGGTCACATGAAAATATAATCAGACATAGTAGAGATAGTAAGCTCTGAATTTTGACTCCATCAATATAAGTTCTGTGGCTCCTGTTGTTCCTCTTAGACTCCTCTAGGTAATTGTGGGTTACCTGCCACCACTTTTACTGTATGGTTTCTTTTAGATGTTTTTATTACAAAAAAATGATTAAAAACATGGATATTAATATATTTTAGGTGTCCAAAAGAAGAAAAGACATGTACTAAACAAAATTAAAGTGTGGGCAAAAAAAACACATAAAAAACACGTTTTTTCTGCAAAAAAGCCATCAAATAAAACCTTTTTTTTGCATCACTAATTAAGAGGCAAACAAAAGAGTATGGATTGAATAAGTGGAAGCTTAGCATGATGCGAGAGCCTACACTTGACTGGTATATGCAAAAAGAAGCACCTAAGTTTGAGATGTTCTATGATGGTAGTTTTGGAAGTCAACTCTTGTTTGCTGTGAGATGTAAGTCATTGAGTGTAAACAGACGTACATGGAGATGGAATGAGAATAATAACAGATTATGTCAGCAGTGTAATAGTGGAGTAGAGGAAACAATTGAGCATTTTGTGCTGGAATGTAGTAAGTATGAGCAAGAGAGAGAGAGTTTTATGAATGTGGTGTCTGAGCAGTATGGAGAGAATGAGTGGAATGCCAGATGTGCTGAAGATGATTGCGGTATGAGCTGTCTTGCTGGATTGGATCAGGAGTGTAATGCAAGTATCACTGAGGCTATGAAAGTGTTTCTTGTGCATGCCTGGAGTAAGAGACAGTGACTGGAATGAGCCAGTCTGGTAGAATGGGCTGTAATGACCCAATATGCCTGGGGATGGTGTTTTGACACACTGGCTATCCCAGTGACGCCATCCAATGGCAGCTTGTGACAAGGATTGGTAGATCCTGAGTAGTTTAGTGGACAAGTCTGGTACCAGGCGCTGAACTCTTTGTGTGATAACTGTGGAGGGAATTGTAGGCCGTTACAAAGGCCCCGACACTGTCGGCCCTCAATTTCAAGTTCAAGTTCAAGGCTGAACTCTTTGTGTGAAAATTGTGGAGAGAATTGTAGGCCGTTACGAAGGCCCCGACACTGTCGGCCCTCAAGTTCAAGTTCAAGTTCATGTTTTGAATTTTGAGTTTTTCGTCGGTCGCTTGGTGGAGAAGGGACTTGTGTGCCAGTGCTGCGTAGAAAGTGAACCAATTTTTTAAATTGCTCCTATATTTTGTTCTACCAAACTCTTGGTAAACTTCCAATAATCAGTTAGGTGGAATGGGCAAAGATTCCACCAAGCCAGGCGGCTACGTGGCCTCCCAGCAAAAAGAAGCAACTTCTCGAGCAGCCAGCCAACCTCGAAACGGGAAAGCCTGAGGGAAAAATCGGTAAATCTGAAGGAGATGACAGTTGTCAATTTTCCACTTTTTGGTGCCTGAACCTAATTAATTGAATCAAAATAAACAAGTTTTCTTCTGTTCTTTTTTTGTCTCAAATGAGTATTTTACGATTTATAGCGGTAAGTTTAGCTTCGTCATTGATGACGAATGCGCTCGAATAAACAGCTACTCATCGATTTTCGAATTTTTGTTGCTTGAAACATGGTAATAACATCGAAATAAACAACTTTTATTCTATACACTTTTTTCGTCAAATGAGTATTTAACGAGGTATAGCGGTAGGTTTGGTTTCGTCTTTCAAGACAGAGCGCTGGAAGCGAGACGCCATTGCAGTATTGCCATACAACTCGATCAAAGAATTTCTTTCCGCTTCAAAGACTGGAGTTGCGGTAAGTCATTTACCGCTATAACTAATAAAATACTCATTTGAGACAAAAAGTGCATAGAAGAAAACTTGTTTATTTCGATCTAATTAACTATGCTAAGGCATCGAAATTTACAAAATCGACAACTGTCATCTTCAGATTTACCGAAAAATCTGCGCAACCCTCTACCAGCTTCAGTTCCAGGAGACATCATTCCAAAGTGCAAAAGGATTCCCTCTCCCACTTCTCAGCTAGCAATCATGAAGCACGCCATTGCAACTGAAGCCCAATCTATGGGAGAAAACAGCAACCGTGGAAGCAGGGACAGCCTCATATCACTAAGCTCTATCCTTTCAGGCATTATTAGTACACAGGGCTTGGATCAAGATACCTCTTGTGACATTGCCACTGAGAGTGACCTCACTCAAAATTACAATGCCCCGCTACCAACTTCAAAGCTTGCTCAAGCTAAAAATGTAATCTCCAGCCCTCCCCTACAGCCAAAATCTGCACAGGCTAATCTGGCAGATCTAGCTCTTCTCAAAGACTTGCCAAACACCAGAATGGTGTATATACGTTGCCTAGAAGCAACCAAAACCTTTGCCCGGATCAACCCACTCAAATTAGCCAAATGCATGGACAGTCTCTGTGGGAAAATAGAGAGCATTCAACATATCAAATCTGGTGGCCTATATATCAAATGCAACACAATAGAGCAAGTTCAAACCCTCATTTCTACCAACTCCTTTCAACTGGACTCGATAAACACCATACCCGTTCAAGTGTCAATTGCATTAAATTCGCAATCCACACAGGGCAAAATTTATGCCCCTGTTCTAGAAAATGATTCTCCAAAATACTGGAAATGCTCAGACCAAACGGTGTAGTAGCAGTACGTAAACTGTTTCAAGACCCCTCGCGTTCTCACGTCCCACTTCATGTCCTGACTTTCTTCAGTGCTACCCGACCAAGCCATATCAAAGTAGGATACAGTAAGTATCGCATTGATGATTTTGTACCCAGCCCTGTGCGCCCGACGGTGTGCGCTACTACCAGTGCTGCAGATGGGGCCCACAGCTCCTCTTCGTGCCACAGCACACAATACTGTAGCCGCTGTGGCATGAAAGGCCACAGTGGACGCACCTGTACCGAGGCAGTATTTTGTATCAACTGCAAAAGCAACCATTATGCGCTGTCCAAAGACTGCCCCAGCTACCTACAAGAAAAAGAGATCTGCCAGTACTCAGCAAAAAACAATGTATCATTCAACACAGCCAGACAACATCTGAAAGCCAAACCTGCTGATCCTCAAGATGCTTATCCAAAACATACTTTGCCTCCAATCCGTTGTACTGATAACTTCCCCCCATTATCAACACTTGCTCACCAAGCTCAGGAAAAAAACACAGAAGGAGTAAAGTATATCAGAAATAAGCAGACTGGCCCTACTAATCAGTCATCCTTAACCGCTCATAATAGTATTGACCTTTCTCAATGGATCACGCAAGGTCAAAAAACTCTGAGTAACTCTGAAAGATCTTCAAGGCAAGTTGACTCAAGAATCACCTCTGTGAATAGAATATTGGAGCCCTCTCTGCCCACATTGCCAAGTCTTAGCCCATGCCCTACACCAACCTCACCCTTCCGTGGAAATGATGAACAATCATGCCCAACAACCACTCAGCAGCCAGAAAATATTTCAACTGCAGCTAACAGTACACTTGCAGGTGTCCCCCACTGGGTGCTGACTATATTGCCAGCCATACTTGAACTTCTCTTAAACTCCTTCCCTGTCCACAAAAATAGAAAGCCTTATAGAAATAGCCACATGCCTCAACATTGAATCAACACCTCTCTTCACAATGAGCTACAAGGTACTTCAATGTAATATCCGGCAGTTTTCTACCTAACATCGAGTCCTTACAATTGGCAATAGATGAGATTTCCCCTGACATTATGTGTGCACAAGAAATGAACGTCCCAAATACCAATGCTTTGGCTCTCAGCCAAACCACCCGTCAGCCGATCCGATCGCCCTACAGCTGGAGGAGGCACAGCCATACATTTCTTTTGAAGAGCACCTTGCTCTCCAGTAAGCATTCAGACACCTTTAGAGGTCAGTGTGCCACAATTCCATTTTCACTCCTCCACCATAACAATGTGTTTGCTGTATATCCCTCCCAACATGGAAAATAAGATGCTTTGCAACAGACTGGATAATATTTTGACCACAATAGCCTCTCCATTTATCATGTGTGCAGATGCTAATGCATATCATCAATCCTGGGGTTCATGCTTTTCAGATCAGAGAGGTAACATGATAGCAAAATGGTTAGATGACAACAACCTTACAGTACTTAAGGGGGTCCTCCGGGGCCCCTTTTCTCTCCGATGGTCATTTTTCATTTTATTGTTGGAAAATAACCCTTAGGTGGTGGACTATTCGGTCCTAAAATTTTATGGCGCTACGGCCAATAGATCCCCCCCCAGGAGGGGGTAAGGGGACTAAAATCTTAAATTTTCAAGCCCATTTTGACCCCATATAAAAAGAAAACAAAAGAAGAAATAGAAAATTTGCGAATGTAATTTTGTTAGATGTGTTTCAAGGATTCTAAAACTGTCTTTGTTTTTGTTCTAGCCTGAAAACTCAGTGAGTTCTATTCTTTTGAAATATCAATACCAGTGGACTAAAAACCAATATGTCAAATTTTTTCAAAAACTAAGACCTGAATCAAAAACATGTATTGAGGAAATTGTGTTTCTTTTCAAAAGATACATATATTAGTCAAATTTCATAAGAATCAAACTAAAAACAAAAAATTTCTTAATTTTTATGATACAAGTTAAAATGTTTTTAATTTTTTTCTTTTTTGGAAATTACAATTCACAGTGTGAATATGATGTTATGCATGGAGATAATCGAAATAAAAATGAAAACAGCATTCAATTACATAAATTTTCCATTATATCACACTAAAACAAAAAATTTAGTTTTGGGCCTATACTGTAAAGTCACTTATTCTCAAAATTCAAAAGAATAGAAGTCATTGATTTTTTATGCTAGGAAGAAAACAAAGACAGTTTTGGAATCCTGGGAACATTTCTAACAAAGTTATATTCCCTTTTTTTCCATTTTTACATTTCGTTTTTTTTTATAATGGTTCAAATCTAAAAATTTCATTTTTTTTATTTATTGGTAAATTTTCGCATATAAAAAAGATAGAAAAAATACAAAATCCCTGAATATATCTTTGTTAGAAATGTTTCAAGGATTCCAAAACTGTCTTTGAATTTGTTCTAGCATAAAAACGCAATGACTTCTATTCATTTGAAATATGCATAAAAATGACCCAACAAAACCTATATTTCAAATTTTTCAGAAAAACTAAGGCCTAAATCAAAAAATTTTAAGTTCAAATATGTTTGTCTTGCAAAACTACATATACTCACCAAGTTTCAGACCAATCAGATCAAAAAAATTTTTTTCCGGAGGACCCCCTTAACCCTCGTCGACTAACTGGGCTTTCGAGTAGACAGCATGTCGGCGCGGGGTGAAGGAATGAAATATAGGGTTTCCATATACCACTAGAAACGTCTTCACAAGCTCTATTGAATGAACACAGTATAGAGCGTGTGGTAAGGGATAGTAAGGGGTGAGAAGGCAATAAAATTAAGAGGGCTGCGCCGACTCAGTCTGTGCACTCAAAGGCCCAGGGTAGGTTGTGTGCTGCGCAGGCTGGTGTCTACTCGAGTAACCAGCTTTCACTGTGAGGCTCGCGCCGACTCAGTCTGTACACTCGAGCGCCCAGGGTAGGTAATGTGCTGCGCAGGCTGTTGTCTACTTGAGTAGCCAGCTTTCACTACTGTGAAGATTGCGCCAACTCAGTCTGTGCACTCGAGTGCCCAATGTCTTATCAGTGTGTGCAATAGAGTAATAATAAGTAATAATTATAATAATACTGGCTATCTATAGATGTTTATCTGTGACATTACTAATGTAATCTTTTCCATTTCTTTCTATGTCTAGGACAGATATCTAATTTGTATACAGAGTGTGCTAGATAGAAACTGTCACTATGCGAAGAATGCGAAGACTAGGTTCAGAAGAAATACGAAAATTATTTGAGAGCTTTGAGAGCTCAGATGAGGATGATGACGACCATTCAGCTATTGTGCAGCAGGTCATACAGGAAGAGGAGGCGGACTTCCATGCAATATAATGTATAATATATATACAAGGCTGGTGCAGCCTCTCAGTAAAAGAGAAAAGATCCCGTGGGAGGAAACCGACAATGAACCTGTTGTGGCATTGCCTTTCAAGCCTGAACACCCAGGCATCCAGATTGATGTCGGAGATGATTTCGACGAGCTGGATGCATTTATGCTCTTCATGGGTGATAACATCTGGGACACCATTGCTCGCGAGACTAACCGCTACTACCATAACATGGTGCCGAGACAAGAAATCCGTGGTGGTCAAAAATATGTCAGCTTGGCTGAGGCCCGTGCTTACATCGGGATCCTCATCCTACTCGGCCTAAATCCCCCTAGCAACATTCGAACACCATGGAAGAGGGACTCAACATTTAGGAATGACATAATATCAAATTCTATGTCTTCCAGCCGATTCATCCACATACTAGCATGCTTACTGTTTTTACCATATGCTTGTTCTGTGAACGTATTGCTGTACTGTGTTGTTAGTAAAATAAAAGTTTAGTGTGGTGGTTGGGTGGATTTTTTTGTGC
This sequence comes from Morinoia aosen, assembly GCA_030386875.1. NCBI lineage: Eukaryota > Metazoa > Arthropoda > Malacostraca > Amphipoda > Talitridae > Morinoia > Morinoia aosen. Next base: position 28,435,007 of record CM059559.1, read on the forward strand.
GAGTAAATGGGTCAAACTATAAAAGTTTACTGTTTTGTAGAGTAGAACACATGTTTAGTTATATTTTTGGCTAAGTACAAAATAGTATTGATTTCTCATTCTAACATGCCCATATCTTTTGAACTAATTATTGCAGAGAAAAAATATAAGCACCATTGGATTCAGCAAGTCTTTTTCTATACAAATCAGCATGAAAATATTAGAAAAGTGTCAAGATAAAAAAATGGCTCAACTTCTAAAAAATATATTACTAAAAAAGTCTATGGACTTTCACACCTTATATCGCATTAATGGCACAAGCTATTTCAAAATTGTTTTTTTCAATGTAAAGAACAGCTATTTTTCTACTAAAACCTGTATTTTCAAACAATTATCCATTATAATAAGCATACAACAAGTAAAATAGCAAAGACAAAAATGGTTATGTTTTTGCAAAGTAAAAAACGAGTATTTTTCATTCAAAAATGCCAATATCTTCTGATCTAATCGTTACAGGAAAAAAATAAAAGCACCATTGGATTCAGCAAGTCTTTTTCTATACAAATCAGCATGAAAATATTAGAAAAATTTGAGATAAAAAAATGGCACTTCTTCAAAAAAAATATATTTATTGAAAAGTCTATGGACTTTTACACCTTATATCGCACAAATGGCACAAGCTATTTCAAAATTGTTTTTTTCAATGTGAAGAGCAGCTTTTTTTATACTACAACATGTATTTTCAAACAATTATATATAATAATAAGCGTGCTGGAAGTAAAATAGCAAAGGCAATATTGCGCGCTATTTCGGTAATATCAGCATGTCGGCGAGGGTTAACACTGGCTCCCCAACATATCAAAACTGCATAGGAGGTTACTTAAATATAGACCTAACAATTACTTCTTGTCAACTAGCCCCTGCCCTCTCATGGGACGTGTTCCCAGACCACTACCACAGTGATCACTTCCCAATCTTAATAGGGCTAGGGATGCCAAAAATAACTCCTAATACTCATCTCAGTTGGATTCTAAGCAGAGCCAACTGGGAAGAATTCAGCGCAAATTGAATCTCCCATCACATTTTTTGTCACCTACAGAAGCTTGTGGGTTAGTAGAATCCAGAATATCTGCAGCCTCACTGTCTATTCCACAGTCAAATTCTGCAAACAGAAAGTGCCTCACCCAATGTTGGTGGACTCCACAGTGCACTGAAGCACTGAAATTCAAACGTAGAGCATATTCAAAATACAAGCGTCAGCAAGGCAATCTAACATTGTGGATAGGATATAAAAAAGCCCAAGCAATCTTTCATAATACTATCAAGGCAGCTAGGAAACAAAGCTGGCAAAATTTCATTTCCTCTCTAAGTTCAACTACAGATTCCCACAAAATCTGGAAAACAGTCAGAAGACTCAGAACTCCATATGTACCACACGCTATTGGCCTTCTTATCAATGGTGAGGTTGTATCAGATAAGAAGAGAGTTGCAGATGCCCTGGCTAGAAGTTTTACTAGTAGAGGATCATAGCCAAACATGTCGCAAAAATCACATAGAGAAATGGAAAGATGCTCTGAAACATGGTATAACCAAGACATTACCAATCAAGAATTGAACATAGCCCTCAAAAATATCAGCTCCAACACCCCAGGACCAGATAAAATACCAATAACATTCATAACCCATCTACCTAATCCTCAAAAGGAGAATCTAACAACCTTCTACAACTACATATGGCATACTGGTTTCCCCCACCAATGGAAATATTCACATATTCCTATTCCTAAGCCAAATAAACCATCCAACAGAGAAGATTCCTACCGGCCAATTGCTCTATCTAATGTACTTTGTAAAGTTATGGAACGTATTATTACAAAAAGACTCCACAAGTATCTTGAAATCACCTAAAAATCAAATCCACACCTAAGCGGCTTTAGAACCGGGCACTCCATCCTTGACGCGCTTTTCCACCTAGAAACCAGCATCCGCAGTGCTCTCATCTAAAATGACAGTGTAATTGCCTCTTTATTGATATAACACAGGCTTTTGACTCTGTCAATCACTCTCAGCTCTTGCAAAAGCTCCTGAACATAGGAATAAGTGGCAACATGTTCTGTTTTATTAGAGACTTCCTTTCAAACAGGAAAATCCAAACAAAGGCAGGGAACACACTCTCACACGCCTTTCCAGCCCTACAGGGTGTCCCACAAGGATCTGTTCTTAGTCCAATCCTTTTTAATATCTTCATAAATGATATCTCTGAAACTTTCCCACCCAACATAGAATACTCACTATATGCGAATGACTGTGCACTGTGGTTAACTTCCTTTGACATCCCTGCAGCCCTCAATTCTTTACAACTCGCCCTAGACAATGTCTTGAAATGGGCTCACAGGTGGAGTCTTTTTCTGGCTCCAAACAAATCATAAGCAATGATTTTTACTCACCGGAGGTTATCACAGCCCCCCACCACTCACAATGCAAGGAATCCCCCTGGAATTTGTTCCCAACTACAAGTTTTTAGGCATCACCTTTGACTGTAGGCTCATATACTGCAAGCACATAAAGTCTCTAAAGAGACAAATCCATGAAAGACATGAGACTTCTAAGAATAGTTTCAGCTCAAAAATGGGAAGCAGATTATGACACGCTCAAAACCCTGTACAAATTGCTAATCCGCAGCAAGCTAGACTATGGCGCTTTCCTTTTCTATGCTGCAGCACCGTCAACACTAATAATCCTGAATCAAATTCAATACGCTGCAGCTGGGGTTCTACTGGGTGCATTAAAATGTACCCCAGTAACATCTCTGGTACCAGAAACTGATTTAATGCCCCTTTCCTTCCGGCATAAAATGCTCCTATCCCAATATATGACCAGAATTCTCACAATAAAAGACCACCCAGTATACAAACTCCTAACTTCCTTCTACCCCCTTCAACTTTTACAATATCTAACCCAAACCTCTACCACTGACTGCAATAGCGCACAACGAGCTTCAAAATACCGGCATCAAACAGGCACGTATCCCAGCCCTTGAAAAACACGTCTTCCACTGCATCCCCCCCTCCCCACGTCTAGCACACTCTGCATCAGTTCACGAAGGCCTCGTTGCCAAGTTCAGTGTGGCAACAGATTTTTGTTGAACTTCTGTCGCAATACCCAGCCTGCACTCCCATATTCTGTGATGGCTCTCGAGGCGCTAGCGTTTGCGGGGCGGCAGCATGGGCAGGTGGAACCTCGCTTCTTGCTCACCTACCGGACTACTCCTCAGTACTAACTACAGAACTCTATGCTATCCTCATTGCAATATCCTTCTCAAGGCAACCTGGACCATTTCTCATATTAACAGACTATCAGCTCAATCAGAGCAATTCAAAACCTGCACCCAAAGTCGCACTTCCTAACTTTCAGTATTACTACCTTACTTCACAAATTCCCAAACAAATTCACGCTAGAATGGGTTCCCTCTCCTGTTGGAATTCCTGGCAATGAAAGAGTTGACCAACTGGCCCGGAATGCACTAAGCCAACCTACTGCATTGGTATGCTACTCTTCAAAGGAAATAAAGCAACTCATCAAGAATCACTATAAAGAGCAGTGGCAAGCTCATTGGTCTGCATCACACTCTGCCTGGACACAAATCAAACCTACTCTGGGAGTCGCCCCCTACCTCTCCCTCCCACGTCAAGAGCAAGTAATCCTCTCACGTGTGAGACTTGGAGTCAGTCGACTCACTCACCAGCATCTCTTCTCAGGTTCATCTCCAGCCTTATGCTCGTCCTGCAAGTGCAAGATTTCATTCAAGCATATTTTTGTGTGGATTGCCCATCTCTGATTGCCCTGCACCATCAGCTGATCTCGGAGTGCTGCAGGACTGGAAAGACCCTGTCTTTGAGCACACTGTTATCAGAGGACTTCCCTCCAAAACTGCTAATCAAGTACCTTAAAGACACTGGCTTCTTAGCCATGATCTAGCAGTGCATCAAAACTTCTGTGAACAAGGCCCCGATGCCCCTGCAGGCTGGGTGCCTAACTCAACAAGTAAACAGCAAGTAAGTTTAGAATTTGGTTGTATTTATGCTGAAGGTGTAGGGCCTGAGTGGAACTGCAAGAAGTGGAAGAAAGAGATTCAGAGTAAAGATGTGACCAAAAAAAAAACCATGCCTTTTTTAAGAAAACATGTTTTTTTTTCAAAAAAAACCATGGCCAAAAAAAACCATGGCCAAAAAAACGTGAATATTTTTTTTAATATTTTGTCTGAAAATAACTCAGCAAGAAAAAAAACCACATTACGTTAGTTGGTTTCATGTCAGATTATAAAATAAAACAGCATACTTCTTAATTGATGGTGTTCTATGGTTTTATGAAATTTTTCATTTTCTATGGTTTTGTGTTTTGATATTTCATTTTTTTTACAATACATGTGAATGACCTCAAACTCCCAAAATGGTGTGTTATAACATATCTTTACTTTGGTCATTGATAGATCCGGTTAAAAAAAACCATGCTGTTTTTAAAAAAAAACACGTTATTTATACAAAAATTGACTAAAAAACATGGATATTAATATATTTTATGTGACCTAAAAAATCCAATGCTGTTTTTTTAAAAAACATTGTTTTTTTACAGAAAAATCATGACTAAAAAACATGGCTATTATTCTATTTATGGGACTGTTGGCTTACCTCAAATTTTGCCCGGTGCCGTCACCGCCAGCAAAACCGCCAAGCAGCTGCCGCAGCTGTTTGACCTTCCTCGTAAGACCAGAGGAATTCCAATCGCAAGGCACCCGCTTTGCTCACAGACGTAACGAAAGAAACACGCCGGCACAGAACGACGAAAAACCGAAGAGCGAAACCACACGCGCGACTACTCTTCACAACGGCCATGAGTACACTGCCGACCGAGCAGCTGCGATGCGGGGCGTTGCGTCATGGTACGACAACTGTCGCATCGTACGACAGTCCCACATCTCCCCCAGTTTCTCGGGAAACTAGTGTGGCGGGGTGCCTAGCACTCGTACTCGCTTAGGTACGAGGGACGCCGTCGCTCACGGCGTGACCGCCTCAATTGCCCCGGCTCCCCCTGGGGCTGCTCCGCCTCTCCATCGATAGCGGCAGGCTCCTCGCCCTCTTCCTCAAGGGAGTCTTCACTAAACTCATCTGCCGCCGGCGCCACTGGCGCCGCGTTTAATGCGTCCACCACCACCCTCTCAGGCAACGCAAGAGGAGCTGCGCCACCGCCGCCACCTCCGCCGAAGATAACTGCGTCGGGCACCGCAGCGCCATCAGCGCCCCTATGATTCTCGGGGACACGGCCCCGGTCACCACCAATGCGCCGTCTCCTGACGTCGCGCACATGCCTGGGCATGCCGTCTACGCAGACCACGTACTTTGACACGACGCTGGTAACCTCACCTGACGTCCACTGCTTCGTGCATGAAGGCAGTGGGGGCTTCACCCACACCTCATCGCCGACAGCAAAGCTGTTGCTCGTGCAGCCATCAATCACCCGAAGATTGACGTCAAACGGCACTCGCCAGCGATACCGAAAAATACCGCTCGAAGGGACTGAGCCCGCCTCAGTGTCCTTCCGGGGCGTTACATTATACCAAAATGTAGCCTCCTCAGGAGTGATACCTCCCCTGGCGGCGATCCTCTTGATCGTCCGATGATTTCTCTCCACGATCCCGTTGCTGCTCGGGGCGTAGGCGGCACGGAATCGCAGCGAAATCCCCCACGCATCAGCGAACTGTTCCACAGTCGCTGATCGAAACGCCGTCGAATTGTCCAGGAGCAACTCGTCACACGGCCCTCGCTCAATTACGATTTCACGCAAGTGAGCGACAATACTCGCTGCTGACTCATTCAGCAGCCGTCGCCAGATGGCGAACCGCGAGGGACCACAGTCAACCAATGACAGGTAGAGCTTATTGCCATAATGGGTTACATCAATCGCAACCCGGCGCCAACTCTCCTCCACAGACAGATCCCCCCGCTCCACGAGATTTTCCCCCCGCAGCGCAGGATCGATCCGCTGGCAAGCCTCGCATCCAGCCAGCTCACGCTTCACCTGTTTGCGCGACAGATCACTGCGGATCTGACGCGCCAAGTAGAGCGTCCGATCGATGCCCAAATGATGCGGCAGATGAGCCGCCCAAATGGCATCCTCGACACTCTCCAGTGGCAAGCACGGCCGCCACCTCTGCGCCGGCTTCCCCACCATCGCGGTAACTAAGCCACATCTTAGGTACCCTGGTCAGCTGGTCGGCCTTGTTCTCGATCGTCGAGACGAAGCGAACAGACACGACCAGACCATGCTCGGCGATCGTCTCACGGATCACCCCAAGACGTCGCTTCACGAGCATCTCCGCCGCACCCTTCGTGCGAACGCGACTGCGACCATCGACAGTGTTGTCCATCCATGTGACGACCCCACGCAATCGCCAAATTGATACCCCGCGCCACCGCTTCCAACTCGGCCACATTGATGTGAAGGTGGTCCGACTCTTTTCGGAGCCAGGACGCATCCTCCACAATGCGGCCATCGACCTCAAGGGCCACACCCACTCCGAGGGAGCTGGCGTCAGCCCACACGGTAACCGTGCCGTGCGAGTCGACACCCCACACGCCCCCAACAGGGTCGTCCCGACGAACCCGCGCCAACAGCTCCGCCGCCAACGAGCTGACAGAACCGTCAACCGGGTCGTCCCAAGAGCCGCTGCACCCCAGCCGTTTCAAGAAACTGCAACAAGGACGCAGCCACCCCGCCACGAGGTAATGGCCGACTAACCGACCGCACAAGGAGAACAGCCCTCTCTTCGTCAGGCCGGCATTCACCGAGCCAAACTCGGAGAGAGCAGTCCCCCGCGACATTCGAAGATGTCCGTTGGCATCTTTCCGCAAAGATATGCCCAACAGCCGGCCTCCATCCAGGCACTCAGGCTCCTTCGACACAAGTCCGTACCGTGCCAAATGCTCCCGGAGCTCCTGCGCGCTGAGAATGGACTCACACACCACTACATCATCGATATAGTGGTCCGTCCCTCGATGAACGCGATCGGTCAGCGACAGAACCTTGCCGAGAATCACCGTCATGATTCGAGGCGCACACGAGAGGCCGAAGCCCAATCGCGTCAAAGCGTAAGGCACACCCTTAAACTTCACAATCTGGTACCGCCACAGATCCTTGGAAACGTGGATCTGCAGGTACGCGGACTTAAGGTCGACGACCTTAAGCTCGCCCCGCAGCTGCCGCCACTTCCGAATCTTGTCGCCACACACAGCGACCATGTCATCACCAGTATGACATTCGACAAAGCCGTTCAATTCACGATAATCCATGACCGGACGGACTTTGTCCTTCGTTGGTTGCACGACGGCCAGCAACGGAATGACGCCCGGGATGGGGCCATGCCATCGCCTCAACCAACCCTTTGAGATCCAACTCTGAATCTCCGCCTCATAGCGCTCCCGCACGTGAGGCGCCTGAGTACATCCATACTCCGCGACCCGAGTCTGCAACCCCTCGGGCGGCTTCTCGGACCACCGCCAACTGACGGTCCATCGACCGTCAGCGAACCTAGCAACAAAGTCAGGGTCGACGATCTCGATCGGTGCTGGCGCACCTCTCGACCCCACCGACCCCGCCCCTATCACCAGGCCGGCTCCCAGCTTGGCACGGGCGAGTCCATTGCTGGACCCCCCACAGCATCCAGCTGACCGGGATCTCCCCCAGTCAACAGCATACTTCGAGTCAGGACCTCTTCTAACGGTGGCGCCCCCCATGTGATCGATAACATCACTCCCGAGGAGACAGTCCACGCCAAGGTTCCCCAACTCCGGCATGACGAGCGCAGTGACACCAAAGCAATGCCCCTGCAACCCGACTACCACACGACAGTGCTTCCCCGCATGGGAAGTTCTGCCGTCCGCCGTTAGCAACGGCCGCCCCGGCCGGGGGCATTGGCCCACCACCACCCGCGGACAAACCACCGTCCGCTCGCTCCCGGAGTCTACCAGACACCAAGAACAACGCCCATTCAAGATGGCACGAACGACTGGCAACCGACACCCCGTCGTAACGCCAGTCGCTCCGAGCGATTTTAAATCGCCCCGACCCAGCGACACACCCGTGCCGCTCAAGGTCCCTCTCTCCGAGGGGGCGCCATCACCTCCCTCGGGGGGAGGAGACCTCCGGTAAGCTTGGCTTACGCGGATTCCATTGAGGAGGACGCGTCGCCCCGACTGGCGTCCTCCGCAGAGAAACCCGACCCACCAACCGCAGGCCTACCTACTGCCGGGCAGTCGCAAGCAAAATGCCCGACCTCCCCACATGCAAAGCATGCAAACTTTCTTTTGGCGGGAGCCTTCATGGCCCCCCTACCAGCAGGCGCCGCCGCGCCTGGCTTCTGCGGGCAAACCCGCACGCGGTGTGCACCGCCGCAGCGGTAACAAGCACCTTTGCCACCACTGCCCTGCTTCCCCGAAGCAGCAAGGTCTGCGCCGCGCCTGGCCTCCTGGCCACGCCCGGCAGCAGCCCTCTGTGCGGCCATTCTCTCCCGCACTCTCGACACCACATCGTCGAACTGCGCAGTATACGCGTCCCCCCGCGAAACTGCCCACGTATACAGAGTAGTGGGGAGACCTTCATAGAATTTGACCCTAAAAATCAAATACTTCTTAGTCGACCCCACCCTCCCACCCAGACGCGCCAGGTCATCCAGGTACACGTCCACCGACTCCCCGGCCCCAAGCCGACGGTCGGTGAACCGCCTATACGCTTCCTGCATAGGCAACGCAAATTGCAAAACCAGCGTAGACCGAACTACCGACCACTGAGCCGCATCACCGACAGTCATCGAGCGAAACACTCGAGCGGCGTTGCCGTCGAGCATGAACCCGATGACGTCGGTCGGAGCTACCCGCTCCAGCTGGCAGAGCCTCTCCAGGTTCTCCAGCCACTCCAGCGCGTCGACCGACCCATCGCCAGTCAACTTAGGCAACTGCCTAGACAAACGGTCGAGGATCGGTCCACGCGCCTGAGTCAGAATGTTAGCCAACAGGCTAACATCCACAAGCACACCCGACGTGCTCCCCGCCGGCGGCACTGGCGATGCCGCATCGCCAGCTCCGGCTGCCGCAGCCTTCCCAGCTGCGTCAGCCACCTCAGCTGACGCAGCCGTTCCAGCCGCCGCCATCTTGCTGCCCACAAGAAGGCTACCACCGCCAAAAAGCCTAGATAGCTTGTTGGCTTACCTCAAATTTTGCCCGGTGCCGTCACCGCCAGCAAAACCGCCAAGCAGCTGCCTGGCCTTCCTCGTAGGACCAGAGGAATTCCGATCGCAAGGCACCCGCCTTGCTCACAGACGTAACGAAAGAAACACGCCGGCACAGAACGACGAAAAACCGAAAAGCGAAACCACACGCGCGACTACTCTTCACAACGGCCATGAGTACACTGCCGACCGAGCAGCTGCGATGCGGGGCGTTGCGTCATGGTACGACAACTGTCGCATCGTACGACAGTCCCACAGGGACCAAAAAAAATTTTTTTAAAACATTAAAAAAAATCATGACTGAAAACGGATGTAAATATCAGGAAAGTCATTTTTCTTTGATCGAATAGTCTTTAGAAACTTATAACACAGAACGCTGTTAATGTTGAAATCATATATATTAGAACTCTACTAGGTAGAATAAAATATCTACAAAGAATCTATTCACTATAAAACCTTGCAGAGACCTGCTCCATCCTCAATAAGACATTCAGTAAAATGTGATAAAACGGACAGTGAATTTTCACTATTCCTTTAAAAAAACATTTTACTGAATGACTTACTGAGGATGGAGCTGGTCTCTGAAAGGTTTTATAGAGTGAATAGATTCTTTGTAAATATTTTATTCTAAGACCTGGTATGGTTATAATGGATATTAATATATTTTATGTGACCAAAAAATCCATGCTGTTTTTTGAATATGTTTGTGTTACAATAAAGTCATGACTAAAAAACATGGATATTAATATACTTTATTTGACCATAAACAACCATGCTGCTTTTTTGAAAAACATCTTTTTTACAGAAAAATCATGACTAAAGAAATGTGGATAATAATATATTCTATGTGCCAAAAAGAACCATGCTGGTTTTTTTAAACCATGTTATCTTTACCAAAAAATCATGACTAAAAAACATGGATATTCATGACTTTTTATGGAAAAAACATGGTTTTTAAAAATGTCATGGTTTTTTTTGGTCAGATAAAATATATATAACACTCATGTTTTTTTAGTCATGATTTTTGATGAAAAACTTTTTTTTCAAAAAGCATGGTTTTTTGGTCACATAAAATAAATTAATATCCATGTTTTTTCACAAAGAAGTCATGACCAAAAAAATGAATAATAATGACTTTAGTAAAAAAACAGGTTTAAGAAAGACAATGATTTTTTGGTGACATAAAATATATTAATATCCATGATTTTAAGAAACAATTTATGAAAAACACGTAAAATAAAACAGCATTGTTTTATTGGTCACATAAAATATATTCATATCCAGGTTTTCTACACATGATTGTTTGTAAAAAACATATCTTTCAAAAAACAGCAGTGGATTTTTTAGGTCTCATATATATATATTCATATTTTTTAGTCATGGTTTTTTTGAAAAAAAAACATTTTTTTTGGTCTCATATATATTCATATTTTTTAGTCATGATTTTTTAATAAAAAAATAATTTTTTGGTCTCATATATATTATTCATGTTTTTTTAGTCATTATTTTTTAGTAAAGAACATGCTTTTTAAAAAAAACTGCATGGGTTTTTTAGGTCACATGAAATATATTATGTTATTTAGTCATGATTTTTTTGATAAAAAAATAGCATAGTTATATTTGGTACCAAAAAATATATTAATATTCATTTTTATTAGTCAGAATTTTTTTGTAAAAAAAACATGTTTTCAAAAAAACGGCATGTTGTTTGGTCACCTAAAATATATTAATATCCATGTTTTTTAGTAACTTTTTTTAATGAAAACATTACAAAAAACGGTAAAAGTGGTGGCAGATAAGCCACAATTACCTAGAGGAGTCTAAGAGGAGCAGGAGGAGCCACAGAACTTACCACAGAACTTATATTGATGGAGTCAAAATTCAGAGCTTATTATCTCTACTATGTCTGATTTTTTGGTCACATGAAAATATAATCAGACATAGTAGAGATAGTAAGCTCTGAATTTTGACTCCATCAATATAAGTTCTGTGGCTCCTGTTGTTCCTCTTAGACTCCTCTAGGTAATTGTGGGTTACCTGCCACCACTTTTACTGTATGGTTTCTTTTAGATGTTTTTATTACAAAAAAATGATTAAAAACATGGATATTAATATATTTTAGGTGTCCAAAAGAAGAAAAGACATGTACTTAACAAAATTGAAGTGTGTGCAAAAAAAACACATAAACACGTTTTTTCTGCAAAAAAGCTATCAAATAAAAACTTTTTTTTGCATCACTAATTAAGAGGCAAACAAAAGAGTATGGATTGAATAAGTGGAAGCTTAGCATGATGCGAGAGCCTACACTTGACTGGTATATGCAAAAAGAAGCACCTAAGTTTGAGATGTTCTATGATGGTAGTTTTGGAAGTCAACTCTTGTTTGCTGTGAGATGTAAGTCATTGAGTGTAAACAGACGTACATGGAGGTAGAATAAGAATAATAACAGATTATGTCAGCAGTGTATTAGTGGAGTAGAGGAAACAATTGAGCATTTTGTGCTGGAATGTAGTGAGTATGAGCAGGAGAGAGGAAGTTTCATGAATGTGGTGCTTGAGCAGTATGGAGAGAATGAGTGGTATGCCAGATGTGCTGAAGATGATTGCAGTATGAGCTGTCTTGCTGGATTGGATCAGAAGTGTAATTTGAGTATCATTGTAGCTATGAAAATGTTTCTCGTGTGTGCCTGGAGTAAGAGACAGTGACTGGAATGAGCCAGTCAGGTAGAGTGGTCAGTAATGACCCAATATGCCTGGGGATGGTGTTTTGACACACTGGTTATCCCAGTGATGCCGTCCAATGGCAGCTTGTGGCAAGGATTGGTAGATCCTGAGTAGTTTAGTGGACAAGTCTGGTACCAGGCACTGAACTCTTTGTGTGAAAATTGTGGAGGGAATTGTAGGCCGTTACAAAGGCCCCGATGCTGTCAGCCCTCAATTTCAAGTTCAAGTTCATTTCATCTGTGTCTGGCCATTACAAAGGCCCCAACGCTGTCGGCCCTCAATTTCAAGTTTAATGAAATTATCTTGAAACAATAAGATGTCAGCTTCTGTAGACAGCAGCTCATAAAGTCCAGCAATATTGAGGACTCAAAAGTGCTGCACAGCTGCAGTATTGGGGGATTTGCTTAACTCTACTTATGCTGCCAAATTACAAGCTGTCAGGTTACACGGATTTCTGCTGAAGAAGTCCAACAACTCTCAAGATCCCTCCGGATCCTCGATAAAGAAAGAGAGAAGCCTGTCAGAAGAAAAAGGACAAGACTGTTCTTGTGCTATTTTAGACTAAATTTTTTCTGTTTTTTCTATATTATAGTTTAAGAATTAGTCTTAATTATTCCTAATTTAGCTATCTGATGCATGTATGTGCCATTATATAAATTCTGTACTCGGAAGCACAGTCAACCATCTGGCTTGAGGAGATCATCCCAGGCCCCTGTTGCTCCGATGGTCATTTTTCATGTTTTTGTTGGAAAAGGACCCTTAGGTGGTGGACTATTCGGTCCTACCATTTTATGGCGCTATGGACAATAGATCCCCCCCCAGGGGGATTAAGGTTACCAAAATCGGTAAATGGGTAGCGTTGGTCAGTAATCGATTTTCCAGTTTTTGGTGTCTAATCGTAGTTAATTAGATGGAAATGAACAAGTTTTCTTCTATGCACTTTCCGTCGGTAATGAATACTTTACAAGTTATAGCGGTAAATAAGTTACCACAACTCCAGTGTTTGAAGCGGAAAGAAATTCATCGATCCCGTGGTAGGGCATCACTGCAATGAAGTCTCGCTTCCAGCGTGATCGTCATCAAAGACAAAACCAAACCTACTGCTATACCTTGTTAAATACTCATTTGACGAAAAAAGTGTATAGAAGAGAAGTTGTTTATTTTGATGTTATTACCATGATTACAGCAACAAAAATTCAAAAATCGACGAGAAGCTGTTTATTCAAGCGCATTTGTCATCAAAGACGAAACCAAGTCTAGCGCCATAACTCGTTAAATACTCATTTCCGATGGAAAGTGCATGGAAGAAAAATTGTTTATTTAGATCTAATTACCGATTTCTAGGCACCGAAAAGTGGAAAATTGATTACTGACCAACGCTACACATTTACCCCAAAATCTTTCACTGGTATTGAAATTTCAAGATGTATCTCCTCATTCAGTTTTGATGCTAGAACAAAAACAAAAACAGTTTTAGAACCCTTGAAACATTTCTAACAAACTTAAATGTTTTTTTCAAATTCAAATTTGTTCTCTTTTTATATGGGGTTGAAATCGGCTCATAAATTAAAAATTTTACTCCCCTTCATTTTTCAACCCTATACAAAAATAGAACAAATGGGAAATGGAAAAAAAGCCCATTTGAATTTGTTATGAATGTTCCAAGGATTCTAAAACTGTCTTTGTTTTTGTTTTAGTATCAAAACTGAATTAGGAGATACATCTTGAAATATCAATACCAATGAAATATCAATACCTAAAAACCAATATGTCGAATTTTTTCAAAAACTAAGGCCTAAATAAAAAAAATGAATAGAATCAATTTTGTTTCTTTTCAAAGGGTACAAATCAAATCATAGTCAAATTTTATAAGAATCAGACTGATAATAAAAAATTGCATATATATGAAAAAAATTTTTTTTGGAAATCATAATGAACAGTGTGAATATGAAGTTATGTATGGAAATTATCAAAATAAAATTAAAATTGCATTCAATTACATAAATTATTCATTATATTATACTTCAACCAAAAATTTTGTTATGGCTTATACCCATAAAAAATAACTTTCAACATTCAAAATGGGACTCCTCATTGAGTTTTGATGCTAGAATAAAACCAAAGACAGTTTTAGAATCCTTGAAACATTTCTAACAAACTCAAATGGTTTTTTTTTTAAATTTGAATTTTTTGAAAAAAATATAGCTCTAAACCTATACAATTGTTGATTTTAGAAATTTAAAAAAAATTTGAAAAAAATTAAAAAAATTCGAGTTTGAAAAAAGCCCATTTGAGTTTGTTAGAAATGTTCCAAGGATTCTAAAACTGTCATTGGTTTTGTTCTAGCATCAAAACTCAGGGATAAGTCCCATGTTGAATTATCAATAAAAATATACCAAAAAACTCATTTATCATAAAAAACTAAGGCCTTAATCGAAAAAGAGATATGAATAAATAAGGTTTACTTCTGCAAAATACATATACTGGCCAAGTTTCAAACAAATTGGACGAAAAAAGTTGAACAGCTGGGATGATCTCCTTAGTGGCATATTATTAACATTACTTGCAGTAGTGGCGTCCCTTTAAGCGCATGTTAGGCCATCGCCAGGATGAGTCGACTGGTGCCTCTGTACTACAGAGGAAAAAAATTCTTCCCTCGAATAAACTGAGCTCGCGTATCACAGATACTTGCAAAACATACTTCTGTCACAATCTTCAAATTTTTATTAGTTTTTTTTAGCCCAAAGATTGTCAGCTCAAAAACTCCAAAGCTTGTAATTAGCTCAGAGTTTGTTTGCTTGACTACTATTGCAAGTTTGCTACTTCGCCATGCAGCGGTCTGAAAATTCTGGAAATTAGTGGAAGTGATTGCAGCAACAGAAAATTGTTGAAAAACCTTGACTTAATAAATATTAGTCAGCAAGACTGACTTCTCTTTTATCCCTGAAATACCAGGAAGATTCCAATAGAATAACCAGCCTTAGAAAATATGACTTCTGATTGGTCAACTGACTATCCTACGGTCCCCTTAAGACAGGGACAATATCGAAAGGTGGCATCCAAACAAAGACCAACCTAAATTATTGATCAATTGGTGCCCAAAAAGAGACTAAGCCAAATTATCCATCAGGTGGTGTGGTTGGATGTTTTTTTTGTTGTGGTAAGGTGAAATGGTGGTGGCTCGGGAGTGCAGTCTAAAAAAGGAGGTGGTGCATTAAAGTTGTGTGAGTGTGAGCCAGCTCTCTGGTCAGATACCGTTTTCATTTTCGGCGCATAGGTCAGAGGAATGATGTCATTGGGTCTCGTTGTTCATTGCTTCTGGTGTTGCAGATTATTGTTTCCTTAACAGTTGGGACTTGGGAGAGCATTATCATGTATGAGGTGAGTTACTTCTATTATCTCAGTGCTTACCTGCAGTTTGATAACATTTTCAGTTTATTGGAAGAACAGGAAGTGACAGGTAAGAAGCAAGGTAAGAAGCAAAATTGGTTTATAAGATATAGGAATGTAATGACAACCTGTATTTACATAAAATAATTAAAACAAAAAATGAAAACAAATGTGTATTGAGCTTTCTGTAGTATTGAGAAGACATGACAGAGTTGGCTATGTAAATTTTTTGATCCACTGAGAGCAGTTTGTTCAAGTAAGAAGAATATGAGAGGTCTGTTTGAGAAGAGTAATGCTATTTTCTACTTTTGAAATTTAGAAACTTAGCTGAAACTGTGTCTCCCTTGCTGCTTGATTTATTCATCAAAGAATTTGCAGTGTGCCTTTGTTTTTAATTATATTTGTCATGAACCCTAAATATGAGTTAATTATGTTGAGGTTGGCATGAAGAAGTTGAGCTACTCATAATTGATTTATTACTTTTATATTTTTTCCACATTTTAATTGTTGTGCTCAATGTTTTAGGGGTACTTGCACAGTTGCTGAGTCTGCTAGGAGCCAGGTTTGGGAAAACAAATTAGGAATAAGCTACTTTACCAGTATGCGTAATTGCTGATTACTGTGGCTAGGAAGAATAAAAGTTGATTCTCTTCTGTGAGTGAAGTATGATGTTAATTTGATTGGTTACTGCATTTCTGTTTGTCTAGGAGGAAAGAGTACTTGGCAGCAAAAAAAAAAAGCACGAATGAATTGACTCCCGAGAAATGCCTCTATTGAGTATCCACTTCTATAATCTTGTTTGCCAAGTCTCTTGTGCTTCTACCTTGAGCTGTTATATGATTGGGTCTGCCAATTGCCACATTATTTGATGCCTTAGCTGCCATTCTAATGATGGAGCTGGTGGTACTGACTCAAAACACATTTAGGTATTGAATTCAGCTTGTGGTTACAATTTTCGGAGCTCTGATGAATGACTTACACTTCTGATAATGATTAATTGGGGTTTGAGAGTTGGTTAGAAAAGGCTGAGTTTTTCATTGAATGTTGATGATATTGTTGTGCTAAGGTAATCAAGGAAGGATGTTATAGAAAACCCTTCAATACTTCTATCTTTGGTCTCCACTGAGCTTCTTTCAGTTTTCATGTTTTTTTTTGGCTTTTCTGTTTCTTCTTTTTAACCCGTCTCCACATGGTCGACCTACCGGGAGATTTGAAGAAAATGGGTCAACTGTGCAACTTACTGTACATTAATTAATCATGTTTGAAGTTTCATTGGGGGTTCATTGTAAAGGGAGAGAGTTGCTCTTTCTGTCAGTGGGAAAAAAAAATGCTGCTACCCCAACAAAAATCTACAAAATTTGAGTTCTTATTTTGGTAAAATACAAAAAACAGAAATCAGAAAATCACTGGCCCTTTTTTATTTATTGCACTTTCATGTTTCTTTATGATGCATTTTCATAGATTCTGAGTTGCTGAATCTTGTGGTATGTGATTTTTTTTCAGGTCTAATAGTTCCAGAGTTATGTGCATTATATGTAAAACAGTTTTTATTTTTTAGTTCATTATGTGTATAGGCTGTTATCAAGCAGTTTCATTGCTTGTAAAGAGTTTGATATGCATAGAGCTTTTCCTCCCTTATACATTAGTGGTTTATTTTTTGCCTAGGAGTAAATCTGTATATTTGGACTCCCATTTTTTGAACAAAAAACATGAAAAATAAAAATGATGGCGACCTTCTAAGAGGCAGAGTCTGTGCTGGTATGCCTCAGCTACACTGCTGGCCTTCTAAGAGGTTGTGCAGCGCCGGTAGCTACGCTCCAGACTGAGCAGAAGAATTCATACAGATTTGAGCTTGTTACCTCTCCTTCCCTGTTCCCCCCACCTAATTTTACCTTACACCATTGAATAGCGTTTAATGAGACGCTTAAGACCATATTTGGCAACCCTTTGTTTGCTGATATGAAACATGTACTAGCTATGCCGACCTTCTAAGAGTCCAGGACGTGGCAACAGATTAACTTGCTGTTTTGATGTGCTGGGTATCCTATGTGGGAACATACATTGTGCATAGATTTCAAGTTCTCTTCAGTCCATACTAAATGGTATTTTCTCTCTGCTTTGTTGAGATCACCTTTATTTTGGCTATGGAATCTTCAACCAACTAATTTAATCTACGTAATGCTTGAGATTGTGAGTAGAGTAGAGATTTCAAATTTAGTGAGGATTCAAGTAGTATTGGTATAAGTGCTGATGGGACTGAAAGCAATAAACAGAGGATTATTGGGATAGCCTTTGTAGTTCAAGTTGAAAAATTGAGTATAATCATCTTGGATACATCTTGAGTGAAGGTAAAAGCACAAAAACTGAAAGTAATGAATTGACAAATGCTATGGTTTTATGTAGGCTAAATATACAGCCAACAAGAATGAATGGGTTTAAAAGAGTGGCCAAGTTTACAGTAGAGAATTATGGGTGCATGAAAGGACTGTGAAAGTGTGTTGTAGTTCCCAGTGAAATGTATAATATAAATGCTATTGCCTGAACTAGGAGAGACCTTGTGAAGTTAGACATGCTGCATAATAGATTGGGATTGTATGGAATTAAAATAGAATTAAATATGTAAACAGGAATAAGCTGCATGGTACATTCTTGGGTTGCTGCCCAAGTCCTAATGCCAACAAACACTGATCAAGTACACTGACTATAGTTAAAGTAAAAGAAAAATAAATGGTTAATTAAATAAACATATTAGTAATTGTAATGTTCAAGTGTTGAAATGGACTGCCAATGAACGTTTCAGAATTAGTGTAGGATAGAATCAGTCACAATGTAAATAACAAATAAACATGCATAATTAACAAATACATAACAAAATATGAAATGAAGAATCACAATGATAAAAGTTATGGTAAAGGAAAAGATAAGTAACCTAGTACAAAACAATAGGTGAGCAATTTTTGAGTGGATTCTCTGTAAACGACTGACAGAAAATTTGCTGGGGGACATCCAAAAAAGCTAAATATCTAACAAACTAATTTTGCTGAAATTAGGAGATATCTTAAGGACTTTTTCAGCAGTGCAACTGAGGCAAAGTGTCTTGGTGGGATAGCACAAAATGGAAGAAGAAAATTGAAAAATGGTAGGACTAGAAAGTGACAAAACATTAGCCTAGCAGTAGTAGAAGTTCTTCAATGTGGTATCTATGGGTATGTATCATAGGTGTTTATGCTTTATTATTATTCAAATTTTGGAGGTCAATTCTTGTTTGCTGTTAATTGTAAGGCTTCAAGTGTGAATAGATGGACAAGGAGGTTGCAGTGTTACAAGAAACAATAGTACAAAGAAAAGGTTGTGCATACTGTGACACCAAAGGCTAGGTAAAACGATATTTCAATGGGCTGTATTGTAACAAGTATAAGCATGGAAGAAAGATCCTTATGAGTGTGGCCTCTGAATAATATGAGGAGAATTGATGGCAAGCCATGTACATTGAATGTGATGTAGCTATGAGCAATCTTGCATGGTCGATGAAGAATGCAACCTGATTATTGTTGATGTAGGGAAGAGTTCTCTTGTGCATGCATGAAATAGAAGACACTGAGAACTATAGGTCACCTAGAGGGTGTTCTTATGACAAGCTGGCATACACAGTGATGCCCTCATGATTAATGTTGCCTGGAATGATGTAGGATATTTTGTAATTCCATTAGATATACCAGATGCACAAGGGCCACTCAATAACTCAATAGAGCCACTAAATTGTGCACATTAGGATGAATTTTAGGTCATCACTAAGCCCCTCCAACTGCTCTTGGTCCATACTTTCTATTTCATTTTCAAACTTGAGAACAAAATAGTATTTCAGTCATGAAATACTTTCATGATTGAATGCATATCAGAAAAATTTTCTTTTGTGAAAATTATGTGTGGAAATTTTTCGAGCTGAACAATTAGAAAATCATAGATTCCTGATAGTGACTGACTACTTGGCAACCCTGATAAAAAGAAGCTCAGACTCAATTTGTCTTGTTTCAATGGTCTTACCTCTGTGATTTCTGAACTTCCCAAAAACTGGTATTGAAAGAAGTTTGGTAACATCTTAAAAGGTATTGTACAAATGAAAAGGTTAATTGCAAGTTTTTCAACAGAAGGTGAAGTGTAGTTTTTTCTCACAAAAAAGCTATTGCTTTTGTAAAATTATGTGCTGTTAAAGTTCTAGCAATTTCCTAACTGGCTAGTCAAGTATAACTTTTATATGAGAAACAAGTAGATATAAGTAATGTTCCCTGACAAAGTCAATCAATATAGGCAGCATTACATGATAAATTTGATCAAGAAAATACTATCTACCCATCTATTGATAATGAAGTACCAGTGTTGCTTGAGCTACATTTGTGTATTATCTAGTAGATGTTCAATCTGCATCAACGTGAGAACCTTTGTTGGGAGTTTTTGCTGTAGTTTTAAGTGGACATGCAATGGAGATTACAGTAAAAATTTTCAAAAGTTAGGTTTAGAGCAGGGGTATCCAAACTTGTCAATGTAAGGGCCACATTATATATTTTCCACATAGATCTGGGCCAAAGGAATAAAAATGGAAAAAAAGTTAATTCAGTGATGCCAGTCATTCGATAATTATTTTCTCTGGGCCTCCAAACAAGGATTTATTTAGTGGGCCGGATGTGACCAGAAGGCCATAGTTTGGAGACCCCTGCTTCAAAGTATGGACTTATGTGCTGATATGTGTCTTTAGAGGGCAGAAGTTGGTCTGGGTTGTTCCTAAAAGGCACATGGCCTTGAAGTGTATTTTTCACCTCCCAAAAGTGCATCATCAAACAGCAGTTACACAGGTAACTCTCATGTTTAAAGATCTTTGTATAGTTTCACAATTGTCTCATACTATTCTAAACCAGTCTATAAGTGAGATTCTTGCACAAGTGAATAGCACAATAAACATTGATTCAATCTCATTAAGACCTATTTTTTTTATAACTTTCTTCACAGTTTAGTTCTACAACATTACCTGTACCAGTAACTAGTTTATTGTTCATAGTTAAACTACCATTTATTCAATAATATAGAGTTTTGCACTAGGCTGTTGAACATGAATTATTGCAGAGGAAAATTTCTAAGAATTTATTCCAAGTTTCCTGTGAGAAAGTACTCAGTAAAAACCAAGGTGAGTGTGTGTCAACTATGTTCTTATGTATAGTGTTGAGGCCCTTAATTTCATAAATATTTCCTCTAAAATTTTAAGAATTTAATACAAGAATAAGACAAGTTTTAACCTAGTTTTGAATTATTTAAAAAAATAGTTTATCTAATCTGTTGAAGCATTGCCCATGATTGTTATTATTGGAAAAGGGTTTTTTTACCATTACTGCAGTACAATTTTTCCCCTTTAGCTCTAGTATTATTTTTTCCACAAGCTCAAATAATCTAACTTTACCTTAGATTATGTTGTATGTTTGCAGTTGAAAGTGTATCTATGATGTTTTTTTTGAGACTGGGGTATAATTGAAGCCTAGTTCTATAATTTTTTATGTTAGAAAATAATTAACTATTATGGATTTTTGATAATTTTAGAAAGAAAATAATTTCCTATTATAGATTTTTCATAATTTTAGAAAGCCGCCAAAGCCACCAGGAGAGACTAAATTCAAATTTAGAAATCTTGCTTTATATTTTTAGATTTATACAAAAAAGCCTTTGTGAATCTGCAAGTTTGCATATCAGTTGCCATGATTTGTATTTCTAGTTACTACAAAATTAAAAATTGTTCATTTTCTAATGTACAAGGCTATCTCAGGCCCTAAGCTTCCGTAATTGTAAACATATAATGTAAAATTTTGTATTCAAATTAAATTTACACTTTTGACACAATAAGCCATTTCACAACAGTTGCATGGGTAGTCTTTAGCCAAAGGTTGTTTGCCAATTTTGTTCTCCAAGCTCTTAGTAACATTATGTTCAAGGCCTTCTGAAGCTTCATAGTAAAGATGGGACAAATAGTTGCAATCATATGGAAAGAATTGGAATATTTGAGGTTTTTCAAGATCCATACCTGAATTAACCATTATTCCTTTATTTGTATTTGTAGAAGCATATAACAAGCATGTAACAACATCTACCTGCACTGCGCATTAGTTTTGACAATTGTGTAAGGATTTACATCTAAATGAACTTGAAAATAAATGAAAAAATTATCAATTTTGAGAAATTTTATTAGCAATAGTATCACCTACAATTGGAACTGATTAACATACACAAAATATCGATATATATTCAGGGTAAAAAATAAAGAATAATCATATAATTATGAAAGCACAAGCTTCTCATAGTTGTTTGTTTCTGGTTCTTCATGACTCAGATGCTATTCTTGCTAATGCTATTCTTCATTATAAAAATTTTCAAATTAGTTACCACCAGCCACATCTTCAAGTTGTTGAGCTTCTTTTTAAAACTTCCCAGTGTCAGCTTTGTTTTCCCACTCAATGCAATTCATTTCTATTACTTAAATTTAGCTTATGAAATGGTCTCTTTAGTGGCACACAAGTGCTTGATTACATTGCACATTAACCCACTAACTTCTGTTGACAGTAAAATATTTGGATAGAATAAAGGGATATTTTCCTTGACCTTTAATTATCAGGAATTTAGTTTGATTCAGCTGGTTAGAAAGAGGGATAAAAAGTTCTCATTATAAAAATGTAATGTTATGCATTCATTATAGTAACGATTTCATATTTTAGATTTTTATTTGATCTTCCAATCTGTAAGTGAAATTAAGCTTTAGATTTAGAGTAAAAATTCATGAATATTTCAGTTGTGAACATCCACTTGGCTTGTTTGCAGAATGTGGACTTTTCTAATAGGAATAAATTATTATTATTATTGTTTTCTAAAACATTTGGCTCAGTCATTGAAGACCAGAGGTAATACTTAGTAGAAATAGAATTATTGTAAAATAACTGTTAAGATATTAGACAGTTAAATACCTTACAAGATTGAAAAGTCATATAAGAAGCTGGCACTCAAATTGTACTGAGTTGTGTTAAAAATTGGTATATACATACAGTCAACCCTCGATAAGATGGACCTCGGTAATCCGGATATCGGATAAGACGGACGTCGTCCGCGGTAAAGGGGGGTTGTCCGAGTTACTGGCGTTAGTGACGAAAGTTGCCAATAGATGGCGCGCGCATCGGCCGCCACCGCTCCTGCCATAATTCAGTTTGTTTACCCCCACCATATTCAAATGATAGTGATGTGTTGCTCTGATTTTTGAATGAAAATTTCTGTGTTTAAGCATAATTGAAACTTCTTTTTTTCACCATGTCTTCAAGAGGAGCTAACGCTCCTCTTAGGAAAAAAGTGACATAATCTGTGACCCAGAAACTAGAAATGATAAGAAAATTAGAGGCAGGTGCATCTGTATTTAGGCATATCGGTTATTACGGACAAACGGCTAATCCGGACCACCCTTCCCCCCTAGTAGTCCGTCTTATTGAGGGTTGACTGTATAGATAGAATCATAATCATATTGGAATTGATAAGAAGTTAGTATTGTCCCTTCACTGCCAAATTGTGTAGATTTTCAGTCTTCCTTGACAAGTGTAAGTGCAGCTCAAATTTTTCCTGTTGACATTAGTGTAGCTGTTTTTGGTTGCCAAATTACTTAAATTTGATGGTGTATGGATCAGCTCTCATAATGGAAGTTTGTGTGAGGTTTTATAAATTGTATCTAATTGCAATGTGTACATATTTTTCAGCTGTCATTATCCCCTAATTTCGAAAATATCTTTCATATCCACCTAGTATGCACATGCAGGTATATATAAAGGTTTGTGTATTATGAGGAAGTGAAATTTAATAGATATAGTTGAATGATACGTACAGCACCTATATGAATAAATAAGGTTTGGCAGTATAGTTTTCCAACTCATCCACTTTTTACCCCCTACAGAAAAAAGGATGTGAACTTGCCCAGGAGTACTTTGACGTGTCGTACAGCAACGTGTATGGCAACGATTGGCCTGCAATACGCATGGGCTTGCTTTCGGAGCCTAAGTTTGTGTCCATCATAAACAACCAATGTCCAAAGTATGAACAAACTATTGAGAAATTTCAGGTATGGTTGCTGTTACATTTTCTGTTCTTTGATTGCAATCATACATAGGCATAGCTTTATATTTTCACTGAAAATGTACTCAGTTTGTTAGTCTTGCTTTTTCCACTAATTGAAACTATTTTTTATTTCTTTGTACATCATGCTTGATTTATATTACATATAATTTGACATTAAGTTTTATTTCATAAGAACTTTTTTATTTTGACACTGAAATTGATTTGCTGACACTAATAATTTTAATTTTGCTTGTGTCAATTCATGGTCCCTCTACCTGAAGTTCTCCTTCTAGTAGGGCATTTTTTCTCTGTGGAGCAACGCACATGTTTGGCATGTCAGAAGCAAGTATTCAGCAGTGTAATGAGGCTGCAGTGTGAAGTGAGTTATTTCCAGTATGCTCAGTTTTGCCACCTGAACCTTGAAGTTTTTTACTTGAGAA
The DNA here is from genome assembly GCA_030386875.1 of Morinoia aosen. Classification (NCBI taxonomy): domain Eukaryota; kingdom Metazoa; phylum Arthropoda; class Malacostraca; order Amphipoda; family Talitridae; genus Morinoia; species Morinoia aosen. Next base: position 28,458,946 of record CM059559.1, read on the forward strand.
AAGTAACTATCATTATGTGAGCATAACTATATTAAAATTAGAAGAAAATATCATAAAAGCCATCAAATACAATGAATTTAAAAAAGTTGACATTCATTTACTTCCTCTATATGTAATTTTTATAAATATTTGTATTTTCAATTGGTTTTATGTAGTATTTTTGTTCACTGCATTTACAGTATCTGATTATTTTAAACTAAGTGTGATTTCTCTTTACTTGGTTAAAATTATGTACATTGGCTGACTTCTAACATTTTATGCCATAAATCTACTTTCAGAATGTTATAAGGATTACTTCACAGAGTTGGCCTCGAAATTGTTAATGAATTTTAGCATATTTATTCCTAGAAAACCTTCAATTATAGGGAGATGAGCTTTTTCTCAGTTCTTCTAAAATTTTGTATATATGTAACACAAAGCAAATTTTTTGTTCTGGATCAGCTCATTGAGATGCAATGATGTTCTGAGTGAAGACACTTCCGTTTAATTTATGCAAGATTAAATTTTTCTGAATTAGTTTCCTTCCAATTTGCAATTGGAGATATAAAATGCAAACAGATATCACTCATGCAAGATGGCACATGCTTCAAGTAGCATGTTATTTATTGCTTCAATTTAACTTGGTTGTATGAAGCAAGTCAGATCACTTCACTGCTCTCTTACAACTGTCTGGTTAAATTGGGCTTTCTGAGGTGTATTGTAGTTACATTTGAGCACGTGATTGAATTTATTTGCTAATTTTTTTCTAAGGAGATGATTTGTATTTGTCTATCTACATTTAGTGACCAAAAAAGTTGCTCACTACATTTTTACCTACTTCATATATTTTACATAACTGCACTTCAGAGTTCATTTATTTGAATAAAATTATACATGGTAATATTCTAGAAGTGGGGATCAATTAGTGTAGACAGATTTTAAGTGTACAAAAAATAATAAATTTACATTTACATCAGAGAACTGTAGACCCATGAAAGTACCTTTCAGTATTTAATAAAAGTATGTCCTTCATACCTTGCTTGCCTATGAGCACATTAAAGTGCTCATAGTGTGGTTAAACGCGCATTTGAGAGAAAGGCCTCTTGCCATGTGCAGCAACAGTCCGCCATCCTACAAGCCATTGTATTCCAGTAAACGTAAAGCTTGGGACCAACTGTACCTATCCTTGCAGCTTAGATTGGACTGATGCACAATTAAGGAGATCGTCCCAATTTTTCAACTTTTTTCGTCCGATTCGTTTGAAAATTGAGCAGTATATGTATTTTTTGAAAGTAAACTTTTTTTACTCCTGTCACTATTTCAATTTAGGCTTTAGTTTTTTTACTAAAATTAGTTTTTTGGTACATTTTTATGTATATTCCAATACGTATTTCCTCATTGAGTTTTGGTTGCTAGAACAAAACCAGACTTTTAGAATCCTTGAATCCTTGATGCATTTCTAACAAGAAAATGAAGGAAAATTGTAACATTTTGGAAAAACTTTTGTGATAAGCGATATTTTATGATTACATCACAAAATATTATTTTTGGATTTAGAGCTATAAATATTTTTTTCTCAAATTTGAAAAAAGCCTATATTTTTTTGTTAGAAATGTTCCAAGGATTCTAAAACTATCTTTGGTTTTGTTCTAGCATCAAAACTCAATGAGTAGCTACGGTTTGAATGTTGAAAGTAATTTGTTATGGGTATAAGCCATAACAAAATTTTTTTTGAAGTGAAATATTATGGAAAATTTAGGTAATTAAATGCAGTTTTAATTTTTATTTAGATAATTTCCATACATAACTTCATATTCACACTGTGAATTGTGATTTCCAAACAAAACAATAAATTTATTTTTTTATTTTTCGATTATGAAATTTTTTGTTTTCAGTCTGTTTCTTATGAAATTTGACTATTATATGTAACTTTTGAAAAGAAACATAATTTTGTTCATTCATTTTTTTGATTCAGGCCTTAGTTTTTGAAAAAATTGGACATATTGATTTTTTAGTTCATTTTTATGGATATTTCAAACCATATCATGTCATTGAGTTTTTATGCTAGAACAAAAATATAGACAGTTTTAGAATTCTTCGAACCTTTCTAACAAAAGTAAATTTTGAAATTATCCATTTCCTGTTTTTTTTTATGTGGTTGAAATGCGGTCAAAAATTTAAGATTTTTGTCCCCTTTTGGAAAAAAGATAGTCTACCCAGATTATCTTGTGGAAATTATGGATGGCCTAACATTCTGGATGACAGAGAAAAGAACTTTTTGTTGATAAAAATTGGTATGCAAAAACACAAATGGTGTTCATAAACATTAATTATTTGGTTCAAACAAATTTCCAAAAGAACTGCATTGAGAGTTGAAAAAAGAAATTCAGTCAGATGCTAATATTCCAGTTGAGAGAGCAATTAGTGTCAGCAGTAAATTGGAAGAAAAAATTTATGTTTGAGAGCACAGAGATTGTATTATTGAGGATTGGATGATTGTAATGTTGTCCAATAAGTCCTGATTCACCCTTTTTAGAACAATGGATGTGTTAAGGTATAACAACAGCCACGTGAAGATGGGGATTCACCTTGCATCATTCCAACTGTTTATGTATCTGGAGACAGTGTAATGCTTTGGAGACTCTCTTTGTGATAACTAAATCAACTCCCAGGAGTGTTTACAAGTTCTTTCTAACCACATTCATCCTTTCATAGAGTTTAATATTCTTGATAGTGATGGAATCTTAACAGTGCTGGCATCCAAGGGGGTAGAAATGTTCACGATTGGTTTGTAACAATTTTAGGAACATCAGAGCACATTGAATATCCACTACGATTTCCTGATTTGGACTCCTTTGAATATTTATGGGAAAGGCTTGAGAAAAACCTGGATGACTCTGGCCTCATCCTTCAATATTGACTGCTTTGAGGAACAAGTTACCTCAATTATGGCCAAAAATAGAGCTGTAGAGGTACTAGAATTTTGTAGAATCAATATCAGGCAAAATTAAAACTGTTATTTGAAACGAAGGCAGTCCAATGTCAATATTATCAATAAATTTCCAAACATGCAACTCCTTTTTCTGGCCACTTTGTGTACATGCTGAAGAACTTTGATATTCTTATTTGTAATTGTGCTTGCTTGGTAGTCTGCTTGTCACTATCCATTGTTTGCTTTCAATTATAACTTTGAGGGAAACTCAATACCCTGCTTTCAGTTAGAGGATGTGAGAAAGTTAGCCTTTTTTTCATAGAACAGTTAATGAAGGTATGTTTTCAGCTATTATGTAGAGAGGGATTCACATTCGTCTTGCTCCAATTTATCATGTTAATCCTATTTGCTGTATTGTGGAGATGGTCAGCTACAAATATGTATTTCTCAACAAATATTTCCCACTATATCTTTAGTATCTCAATATGTTTTTCATTCAAATTAAATTACTTCGACCAACAGAAAGTGATCATCAACCAATTTCAAGAGTAAAATTTAACTGATAAAGAGCTTGATTCAAGTGGTATGGGTGGGTTAGGATACTTATGCTGCTCTGAAAATCTGTTTCTATCCAGCAATTATAGAGGGTAAAATGGAACCATTTTCAATACAAAGAGGGAGAAATGTTTGGCTTCATTTACATGCCTATTCCTTTTAATATGTCTCTTAATGTGATGTAGACAAAAATTCATAAGAGTCTTGGTCTATCTTATATAAATTTCATATACTGTTCTGTAGATGTGGTCTGTTGTAAAATTTATTTTATAACAAAGACATCCCTCAGGGGGATACAACTATTGTATCTATGGGAATAAGCGCTCCCAGGGGGACTATGTGAGGGCCAGAGCTTAAGGTTAGGTAGGCTTCCTTTTTGTTGAAATAACATGAGTTTTTGTTTTGTTACGGACCATTTTTTTTCGGTTCACTGCTGTCCTGTTTTTCAGCACCTACTACTTTCTTCTTCAACTTTGATCTTGTTTCATGAACTTCTTTCTCATCTTACTGTTTCTGTGCCCTTTCTGCACAGATTCCGCGTTCCCTTAACTCCATACTAAATGGCACCTTCTTCCTTCCTCTCTTTGGATCTCATTTGTTGAGGATAGGGAGGCTTAAACTAACTAATAATCTATAACAAAGACATCCCATTATTTCTTCAGCAAGTTTTTCAATGAAAATTTATTTTAATTTATTAGAATCAAATTAATTTCTGTTTTGTAAAGTGTAGGATTAACCATGCAATTCCTAGGTCAAAAATTAGTTGTATAAAACAACTAGACCTAACCAGCTATGGGTTTTCTAGTAAGTTACATGTTTCTGAATTGCATATATTTTGTTTGCTAAAATTTCTTTGTTTTAGAGGGAGTAAACAAGCCATGGCGAGTAGTCTCATGTGCAAGTTTGGTATTCTTTGTTTTCAGGAACTTGGTTGCTATGACGTTGGTGCTCGTTATCGCAAGAGCTGTGATGAAGTTTTGTTGCAACAACGATCACTTGTGGCTGTGAACAACGAAGATGATAGAGCAGAACAAAATCTAAAGGCTTTGGAGGATTCTTCTGATGAACACAATAGTGCCTCCTCTGGTCATAGAAAACCAATTCGTGAGGTAGGTTTGAATGCATGAGTGATCATGGTACAGTCAGCTATTGCTGTGTATGTATTTTAGGTTCTTCTTAAAAAAATGTTGATTCAGGATTTATTCTAAACTGGTGTAACAGAATGTGAGCCTTGAAAATTGGAGTGTCTGGCCTGTTTCCTGTCATTTATACAAATCTTCTTCCGGAGTCTAAGATTTTTCTCATTCTATTATTATTTGTTGTAGTTCATGCAAACCATATATTTTGTTTATGAGCATCACCTCTACTCAGGATTGTTTATTCATCTTTGGGCAGTATGTGGGCTGACAGAGTGATGGTTTCCCAGGCAAAGTTTGAGCTGGAATAAGAACTTACCAGCAGAGTTACTCAAATAAAACACAGCTTTTCCATGTGGATTTAGAGACAACAAATTAGGAATATAAAATTAGGCTGTGGCCAATCCAATTTAAATAAATATACTTAAATCTTCCATTTGATACTTCATAGTCTTACTGCTATGAAAATTAAAATAGCTTGAAATAAATGCCTAGGTACACTTTTGAATCTTTTAATGGTTTAGAGGGTACATTATCTGTTTTTATTGGTGGTGCCTGTAGTTTGTGCACTTTACAGGAGGGTGTTCAGGGTTCAACTGCTTATTTGGGGAGTGTTATGTCCAGTTAACCTGGCTACAACAGTCAGGTTCCTAAATAACATGGGACAGATGAATGGAATTTGAGACACTGCATTCTTGGCATCTAAAAAAACATTGTAACAGACTTGAGATGTGTGGCTCTTCTTTTGCTTGCCTACCACTGCAGATGCAAGTAATACTGTAGGAATGAAGCCAATAGTGAGGCCAATTCGTTTTATCAGTAAGACTCTTGTTTTGTTGTATCTAATAAGAAAATTTTCTAAATTAGTATAGGTGTTGGTCATTTATGCCATTTATTGGTAGTGGCATGTCGAGTGTGCTGTTGAAAATGTTTGCCCCAGCTTTGAATGTCATTTTTCTTTCAGTAACCTTAAGATTTGTTCAGAGTTTCAGTGTGGCGTCTTGGGGATTTCAAAGTCCGGGGTTGAAGTAGTTCTGGAGCATTATGTGTGATACGTTATTCCACTCCCTCAACTCTGTTCAGTTTCTCAGTAATTCCCTTAACTACCAGAAATTTTGCTGAAAACATATTGTATCCCTTAGAAAAGCATTGGATTGGTTGTAAATTTAGACTAGTTTAATTTTGTGTATCTATGTTAAGGGTCTAGCACCCACAAAGGGGAGGTACTGTTGAGTTACTTCAGGTGTGGATAGGCTTTTGGGACATTTTAAAATCCTATTTGCTCTATTCAATTTTTATATCTTCTTAGCCCTTGCTTTTTTAACCTTTTCTTCTTCTTCATCTTCCTTCCTAACAATTTTTATATGCAGGGGATTGTGTGTAGGAACACACTCTGTGCATAGATTTCCTATTTTCTCATCAATTCTAAATGGTCCTTGCTCTCATTCTTTTCAGATTGCCTGTTTTGTGGGTAATGATTCTTGAACTTTACAAAAGACCCAACCAACAAATAATACAAGTTACAAAATGCCTTACATAAAATTTTCATCTCTGAATTTGAAAGGAAATTCCAGTTACGAAACACGAAATCTCGAAAATTCAAATACGCGGTCGGCTTTGTAGCCGCCCGAGTTCCCAAAACGTATGAAAATGCGTGATAGAGTAAATGGTAAATGATTTGCACATTTTATTTATTTTAATGATTTAATAAATTTTATTTTACTTCTAACACATATATCATGATTGGTTTACTTTAATCATTTTTAAAGGGCTTAGGGGTAGTATTGGGGGACTTGGAACAAATAAAGCCTTTGACACATAGAATGTTACTCTACTTACAAAAAATCATGTTATAAAACCACCTGTAGAACAAATAAATTTTGTGGAATAACGATAGTAGGAATTTTAGTGTTGTGTTATGACTTTTTGTATGAATAATCATTATCAAATGTTTTCTGTTATATCTAATTGACTAGAATGCAACAATGTATTTTATCGAATTTTTATTTTAAATTTTCAGTGTTCTCTTGCTACTTCACGGTTCAACTTTCGTGGGCTTCTAAAATGTGTATATGGAAAGTATTTTGCGAATGTTTCGTGTGAAATACAATCATTGGCTGCCCATTAAAATTCCTAATCAGCTTCATTGTCAACATTGTCATCATCATTTCTTAAGTACCATTGCTTAACAGTAGTCCCTGTAATTGATGGAGCACTGACCCATAACAAGTGGGTTGTTAACAGGACAGGGAAGATTTTAAAGGCCTAAATACATGTTAAATAAATATGCTAAGTGTGCTGACACTTAGCGCAGAAATTCAGTTATCGCAGTCGGTCTCGGAACCGATCAACCGCGATAAGCGAGGGATCACTGTATAGTAAATTGATTGTTAAAAATTGGGATTACCATATTGTTAATGTGATCAGATAAAAGGAATGAAAGTCTTACTCTGTAGTATTTGGCTAGGTGCTTATTGTTTAGCCTTTTCATGTCTAGTGAAGAGTTTCTAAATGTATTCATTGAAGAAAGTTATGTGTTGGAACACAAGCAAACGTTGCTGATCATGATGCACATATGCCTAATTTTTCTCAATGAGTTAGCTGCTTTTACTGCATTGGTGGCATTAATGCAACACTTCCCCTCAGAGGGATGCAACTATTGTATCTATTTGAATTTACACTCCCCAGGGGAAAACATGAGGTCCCGAACTGATAGTTAGGCCTTTTTTTGTTGAAATAAAATATTTTTGTTATATTAAGGACCATATATTTTGGTTCACTGCTGTCCTGTTTTTCAGCACCTACTATCTTTTTCAACTTTTATTGTGTTTCATGAACTTCTTTCTCAACTTACTGTTTCCATGCACCTTGTGCGTAGATTCTGCATTCCCTTAACTCCATACTAAATGATGTCTTTCTTCTTGCTCTCGTTGGAAAGTCGTAGTTGCGGTTAAGTTGGCAAAACTAACATCTAATCTAAAGCAACTCTTAGTTCTCCAAGCTTACGAAAGCAAGATCTGAAGAATTTAGGTATCATAAATGTGAAAAATTGATGTGTATTGCAGTTCACTGATGACGAGTTGAGTGAGCTAGCCAACGCCCCCGCACCTCTGGTGTACCCCAAAGAGTTCCGTGCCCTGTCCGGCTCTCCCGAGGCGATGCTGAACCAGCAGCCGGAGTCTGACCGCCTCATCCCCGCCCAGCGTCACGTGGAGCTTGACGTGCAGCTGCAGGCGCTGCAGGACTTTGTGCCCTCACAGGGGCTCGCGGTATGCTTCTTCATTTTTGTAGCTCTACCTCCATTGAATTTTTAGTTCATTTTACTTGTATGTTCATTATTTGCATTTTCTGTTGTTTTGGTACCTATCTTGTGTTCAAGAATGATGATTTGAATAATAGATTTTTATATATTATACTGCAGATAATATATTTTGCATCATGTATAATTATTGCATGTTCTTCAAAATATTTTTATTTTCATCAGAAACTTATTTGACACATCACCTAGACCTTATGTCAGTACAGGTAATAAATAAATCTGTGAGTGAAACAGTGCAAAATGGGCCTCTAGACAATTAACCCTTTAACGCCCACATTTTTATACTCATATTACCGTTAATACAACCACTATCACTAAACTGACGCTGGCATTAGGTAGTCACCGTTGTCAAGATGGGGAAGGAGCTGCCACTCGGCAGTGAAGTTCAAAGGACACATTAGTGAACAAATTTAATAAGAAATAAAATATATTATTGTTATTTTCGAAAGAGGATCGTACAGTCCACTTGGGCATTAAAGGGTTGAAGAAAAATAAACTAAGTGATCTCATATTTCAATATGTCATTGTCATGAATATTTTTCTGTGAAATAATTTGAAGATTTAGAAATAATTAGAACTTCTTACTTGTTGAGCAATAATTTTGTACGTAAACTTTCTCCTAGGGAACAAATTTCCCATGAAAATTTCGTAAATAAGCATCAGGCACCTGCATAATGCTTTCTGTGTTATTACATTTTCAGATTAATTATTTTTGAATAATTTCATTCAGTTTTCTCATAATATTATTTAGTTAGACTGTAATGGGAACAAATGAAATTATATCTGTATGTTGCATTGTTATTTGAATGAATGGAGTTGCTCTGGTTTGTATGATATGTTATTCTTTTATGTAAGAATATTCATCGATATAACATTCTACTTGTTCCTTCCTTAGTTAGTCCGTCCGTTATGCTTTTGTCTGAGTTTGCGGTATCATGGATACCGCATTCCTCAGAGTAACGTTAACAGAGCCTTTCCATGCATTGATATGTTTTATATTTTATTTGGATAGGTTTGGTTAGGAAAGTTTAGCATAGGTAGGACATGTTAGGTAAGGATATGTTATGTTTGGATATGTTAGGTTAGCATAGGTTAGGTAATGTTGAGGGAATTTTTTCACAGGTCTGGCTAGGTAAATCAGCGATGACATTGTCCAGTGAATTTACCCCGGTCTTGCTAGTCTACATAATATTCTGCTTGTTCTTTCCTTAGTTACTTTGTCCGTCTGTTACACTCTCATCTGAGTTTGCGGCATCATGGATCCTTAAATGCATTGAAAGGTTTGTCATTTTATTGGGATAGGATAGGTTTGAATAGGTTAAGTTAGGTTAGGATAAGATAGATATTGTTAGGATAGGATAGGTTAGCATAGGTTAGGTAATGTTGATGAAATTGATGTTGGTTGGGTCCACTTTTTTTTATGTTTGACAGATAATCAGGTTAGCTTTGGTTAGGATAAGTTTGGATAGGATAGGTTAGTATATGTCAGGTTAGGATGCGTTAGGGTAGAACATGTATGTTATAATTTATTAGGTAACGTTGATCTTATTTTTTCACTGGTTCACATAGTTTTATGATGACAGTGTATGTGGAATATCCACGGTTCTTGCTAGTGTTCTATTATTCTTGCGTGCATTATTTTAATATTTTTCCCAGTTAAATACCAGAAAATGAAATTAAGTTTCAATTTGAAGGTCTAAATCTTGTAATTTATTTTACTTTGGATTATTTTAAAGCTGATCCCAAAACTGCATTTTTTCATTTGTGAAAAATTTGTTTTTTTCATAATATCTGACACAGAGTCATGTAGACAGCCAAGCTGAAGTCAAAAAGATGACCTAAGCTGATATGTACCAGCCGTAATGCTCATCTCACCAGAATGCTGCCTGTAGATGAAATAGCCAGGCTTAAAGGGAAGTGAACACTTTTTCCTATGAATTCTTTTAAAAATAAAAAAAATACTTACAGAGGGAAATGAACTCTCGGGTATTCACAGCATGTTTATAACATCCGAATAGACAGTTATAGCCCAATTTTTTTTTTTTAATTTACCCATACCACTCCCCCCCCCCCTTCCCCTCAAACAATTTTCTTCTAAATTTCAATTTCTACTTTTTTTTTGTTAGATTCACAATGCAGATATCTACCAAAACTAAGTGCACTTTTTTGGATTTGCTTTAAAAAAATTATACCTATTTGAATATTTAAAGACATAATAATTCTATTTCTATGGACAAGAAAAAATTTAGAATTAAAATTTTCAACAAAATTAAACTTAGCATTTATAGTACTCACATTGATCTCGACGTTGCAAAAAACATCTCCTTCATAAGCGAAAAACCGTAGGAGAAATTGAGCCGCACAGCCGAGAAAAACTTTTTATGAGAGAAAGCGTTCCAGTTTTTAAATCATTTCTCTAACAGTTTTTTTTACCTAAGGAGGAAATCTTTTTTGCATTGTAAAGATCAAGGTGAGTACTATAAACCTGCATAGTTTTTTTATAAGTTAACTAGAAATTTTTTTTTATAGTAATAACTATAAAGTAATATATTTTATTATAATAAATTAAAATAATTCTTAAATTTTTTTTCGAAGCAATATCAAAAAACTGTATCTCAATTTTGTAGACCAGTTCATCGTGAATTGAACAAAAAAAACTAATCGTCTCTATGTACAATATTGGCTGGGAAAAAAGATTTTCTAGAAATTTCCCTTTGAGGGGGGGGGGGGGGGCGAGTCTGGGTAAACTTCAAAAATTTTAGAGCTCTGAACATCCATTCGAATGTTCTAAACATGTTGTGAATACCTCCAAGCTTATTTTGCACATGACGCTCTTGAAGTATTTTTTATTAAGTTTTGAAGTTTTATGCCAAAAAATTGTTCGATTCCTTTAACATGACGGACGGACAGCTTCAGAACAATCTGTGAGTTTCGTACTTGGCAAAAGATGAATGAAATATCTGGAATTGGTGCTATTATTCGTTCCATTTCTTAGGTGAGAGACAAATGCAAAGGTGACTTTGTTAGGCCTTATTAATCTTTGAATAATTACACATTGTCCCGCATGCGGTTGAAGTTGAAAAATTATGCTATATTTTGGGAATTCTCCTTCACTTTCTGATCGAATGAAACCTTAGGTGAACCCTGCAGTGACGGCCTGAATTGACCTCTGCTCTTACCACGGCCATTCTACTGTTTGAGAACAGAATTTTATTCTTCTGTTGAGAGTGATCATGGAATTTTACCTCATTACACGTTTCTTCAATTTAGTTCTGATTTTTTGGAATATAATGCTGCCAATAGCGACGCTAATAGCTTAACAATTTTTTCACTGTGGAGAATTTTCAATTTGCCTTTAGTACCAGGTGGTGCAGAAGTAACGCACCCTTTAAAAAAATTAATAATAAATAAACTAAGAAGGGTATGACGATGGGGATAATTGCAAATGATAGAGGAACTCTTGACGTTTATTTACATGTCATATAGTGTCTCCAGATACCCAGTGTATATTGCGGTAATAAATCTTTAAAATTGACCAATTTACCATCAAAATGGTGCGCTACATGAAAGAACAACGAGCAAAAATTGTTGAATTCTACTTTTCATGTAATGTTTCAATTATTGCAGTGCAGAGAAGTTACAGGAACATTTTTAATGATGGAAGAAGTCCTGATAAAAATTGCATAAAAGCAATTGTCTCTAAATTCAAAGAAACCGGATCAACAGTAGGCAAACGGCGCTTGGAATTTGGAAGGCTGCGAACCCTTCTAACTTTTTCCTTTGGGAATATTTAAAAGGAAAAGTTTACATTGACAAGCCTAATACTCTACAGGAATTAAAACTGAAAATCATTCAAGAAATCAGCAGGATAACTCCAGAGTGTTGAGTGCAGTAATGAACAGCCTCATTAAAAGAGTACGCTTATGTTTGACCAACAATGGTAATCATTTAAAGGATATTATTTTCCATACTTAGTTGTAAAATAAACTTCAAGAGTTCCTCTATTTTTTGCAAATATCCCCATCGTTATACCTTTCATACTTTATTCATTACTAATTTTTCAAAAGGGTGCGTTACTTATGCGCCACCCTGTATTAGCAGGTTAATTTAAGTTCATGAAGTTCTAGGCTTTTGATTGTATATATGATTGTTTTTTAAGTTTGAAAATGTTTTTTCTTGCAGGGCTTACCTGGGCTGAGTGACGAATCTGCAATATTTGAAAAATATCGGGCCTCATTAGAATCAGGTAACATACATTCATATTAATATCAATGTATGGATTCATTACCAGCAGCTTGTTCATCATTGGTTTAATTAAAATGCAACACGGTAATTTAAATGACCTTGCTGAAGATTCATTGCTAAATTAGCCCATTCCAAGCGGCAGGGTGGGTATCTACAGGGGCGCACAAATTTTGAAATGATCTATACATGTTAGCTTCCGCTGTTTACAACAGTCGCTTCTCGCCATAAATAGTCGCGCCATTGAATGGAAGGAATGAACTTGTGACTATGTATTATTTCTGGCATGTGAGAGGGTCAAGTTAGACCTAATTTTTTAAATAAAGGAATGGAAACGGCATATTTATCAGTTCATTTGGAATCGTACACAAAAAAAGACAGACTAATAAATTTCAATTTGAATAACTTCTAAAGTAAAGACTTGTATTGGATTTTTATTTTTGGATATGCACTGACATTTTTCATACTCGAGTACTGACGTAAAAAAAGTATGTTGGTAGACCGCAAATGCGTGTTTTTACAATCACAGATGTAGTGGTACATCTGAATATGATAACTGATTTCTCAGATGCAAAGTCAAATGCTTGAGCAGAAGAAATTATTACTTCTATTATTATAGGAGATTATTTTTATTGTTATTATAAGACAATAAAAATCAGCAAGTCAATAAATTTTAACTCAACTGGGAAAATGAGCAAAAAAATAATGGCAAGGCAGGTAGAGAAGCAAGTCTGCTAGCTCTTCTGCCCCGCCATCAAGCACCATCCAAATTGACGTCTGGTAGAGCACTGAACTCATTGTACAACTTACTTACAATTGTCTGAGGAACTGAAAAGGATGCCAGACAACACTTCCATGCACGCAGTCTATATATTGTAGCCAGCGCTTATGTGTAGCAGGCGGAATGAAGCAGAGACTATACATAGACGCACCGCTGAATGGGACCATTTTTGGGTCAAACTATATATAGTTCCGCCGCTTGGAATGGGTTAAATTGTTAAGTGGTTTATCAAGTAAATCACAATATAATAGACAAAAAAAAATAGATCATGGTGCAGCTCTGGGGAAGACGAGTGATGAAATCATGATCTAATCAGCATCGGCAAGAAGTGACACTTTTTTGCAGGAAATGGCTTCGTCACTCCGATTTCTGATAAAATTATAAATGCTGAGAGAGCTTACTCATCGTTGTACCATAAAATATTTTTAATTTTGCTTCAATTGTCAGAACAAAATCTCTCCTGAATCATCTTACTTCTCAACAGCTCCAACCAATCAAAGTTCAACACCCAGTAATTGTGTGAAAAATATCAAAATATTTTGTTTAGGTTTAATAATTGAGTCCACTATTAGAGCACTATACTGCTTATTTTCACAAATAACTGTGCCAAAGCAATTTTCTAGTTGTCCTAAAATAAAAGTTATTTTTAAAGTTATTCAGTAATCATTTCCTTGAGAATCTACCGAAATTACTCATTTAATAAAAATTAGGTACGCCACTCATAATAATTAGTGATGTACCGATACCATTTTTTTGGCCGATACCGATACTCCGATACTTGAAAATACCGATACTTTGACCGATACTACTACCGATACGTTGACCGATCCTACTACCGATACCGATACTTTTACAATCATCTAACCTAATAATACCCGTTGTATGTTTATGTATTTGTTCGGTGTCCGCTTCTTAAGAAACATAGGATGTCTGAGTTTTCGGTATCATGGATATCGAATTCCTCAGTGTAACATTGAAAGATCGTCTCTACATGCATTGATATGTTTGAAATTTTATCAGGATAGGTTAGTAGTATTGGATAGGTTGTTGTTGTTTTGCCCCGACGGCCGCTCGAAGGGGGCCGCCCCAGACCGGGTCCGGCCCGAGGCGAAGAGGGTAGTGGTTATATGGGCCTCTGGAAGACGTCCGCGTCGTGCAGAAACCTCACGACGTCCGCGGGGCGAGTCCAGAGGTACTCCAGTGCATGTATCTGGTGTGTGTGTCGGTGTGCGTGTAGGGCGGGACAGTGTAGGAGGACATGCGGAAGATCGCCCACGTTGGCATGACACCAGACGCAGCTGTCGTCCTCCGCAAGTCCTATTCTGTGCATGTATGAGGGGAGTGAAGTGTGGTGCCCGCTCTGCAACCGCGCCAGGTGGACTCGATCCTGCCGGGGGAGGGACGGAGGGGACGGGGGGGGTCTCACTCCGAGGGACTTAGGGAGTAGGGCAGCGAGGGCGCGTGAGGGGAACTGTGTGTGTATGTGTGTGCGTAGTGAGGTGTGAGGGGGGCAGGGAGGGAGGGAGTCGTATAGTGTTTTGAGGTGTGTGGCCGGGGTTGTGTCGTTGGGTTGGCCAGGGTTGTTGCATGTAGTGTAGCGGGTGGGCAGGGTCTTGCGTGGAGGTGTAGAAGCCTGTCCCTAGCGTGTTCATGTGGTCAAGGAGGGGGAGGACAAGGGCTTCTTCGTGTAGGTGTGCTATAGGGGTCGATCGTGTACAGCCTGTGGCAATGCGCAACGCTGTGTTTTGTGTGGTCTGTAGTTTCTGTAAGTGTGTGCGAGCAGTGTCTGCGTACCAAGATGTGTGTGCGTAGGTGAGGATGGGTCTGATGAACTGTTAGTATACTGTTATGTCTTCCTTGGAGTGGCCGTATGTGGTATGTGTTAGTGCTCGGAGGACGTTCAGCCTTGTGTTGCATTCAGTGTTGATATTGTTCGTGTGTGGGCTGAACGTAAAACCTCTGACATATGTAACTCCAAGGATTTTGGGTGTGTCTGTGCAGGGGATGGGGGTGTTGTTTAATGTGACGTGGGGATGGATGTTGTATTCTCTATTATAAGGTGTGATGAGTGTGCCTGAGGATTTGTTTGCGGAGACCTTGAGTCTGTTTGTTTCTAGCCAGTTCACTATTATGTGAATGTAATCTTGTAGTTGAGTGGCGGTGGTCTTGTGTTTAGGGTGTAGGGAGAAGATGGTTAGGTCGTCTGCGTATGTGAGGAGGTGTGTTTGTGGGTGTGTAGGGGCCGGTATGTCGTGGAGGAATAAGTTGAATAGTGTAGGTGAGAGCACGGAGCCCTTCTGTACTCCATTGGTGAAGTGTTTTGTTTTGGAGGACTTGCCGTTGTATGTTGTGTAGCCATGGCGGCCCGAGAGAAAATTGGCAAGCCATTTCTGAAGGTTATGGTGGATGTATGTGTTGAGTATTTTGTTAATAAGTAAGTGACGTGGAACTGTGTCGAGGGCCTTGCTTATGTCAATGGCAGCTAACAGTGTGCGTGGAGCAGGTTTGGGAGAGTTAAAGCCTTCGAGAATTGTTTGTGTCACGTGCGTAAGGAGAGTGTTAGTGAAGTGTTGTTGCCTGAAGCCGTGTTGTGAGGGTGAGAGTGGGACGTGTGGTGAGATGTTGTGAAGAACCAGCCTCTCTAGTATCTTTGATGGGTTGCACAAAAGGGATATAGGTCTGTAAGAGGCTGGATCTGTGGGTGATTTTTTGGGCTTCAGGATCGGTAGGATCTTGGCGGTCTTCCAGATGTTGGGTATGCTGTTGTTTGCGACTGAGTGGTTGAAGATGTCTGTGAGGGCCCTGATGGCTTATGGTCTTAAGTGTTTGAGGTGAATGTATGAGATGCCATCAGGTCCGGTGCTACCTGTATGTTTAGTGTTGGAGATGGCCTCCGCCGTCATGTGTGGTTTAAAGGGCGTGTACGTGTTGTCCATCTGTAGAGCATGCAGGCGGCGCAGTATGATCCTATTCTCGTGTTTGTGCGGCAGTCGGCTAATGTTTGAGTAGTGTTAAATGAGTGTGTCTGCCTGCTGCTTGTCTGGGGGGATGTTTGTGTGGTGAGAGAGGATGGCCTCGTGCGTGGCAGTGTTGTCAGTGTATTTGCTATTGAGGCCCCTCAAAAGTTTCCATAGTCTACTTGGGTCAGTGTCAAAAGTGATCGTGTCTAGTGTTTGTTTCCACCTGGCTCGTTGTTGGTCTTTGATGTTGTTTTCTATTTCTACATTGAGTTCGTGTATTCGAGCCAGGGTGTTGGGTGTGAGGGGAAGTGAGCGAAGATGGTTCCTAGTTTGAAGTTTGAGTTTTGTGTCATGGCTAAATGTTGGATGAAAGTGTCTTCGGTGTCCTGTTGGAATATGGTGTTTGTTTGCGTTTGTGATGGTTGTGTTAAAGTGTTGTACTGCCGCATCGATGCTGGTGTAGTTGTATAAAGTGAAATTGTGTAAAGAGTCTTCGATTGATGCGGTGAAAGAGTGCCAATCTGCGTGTTTGTAATTTGTGAATGAGTGAGTGTAGTGAGGGGAGTGGTCTGTGAAATGAGAGTGTAATGAGAAGGGGGAGGTGATCGGAGGGGAGTTCGTGGAGCGCATGCCACGAGCATCTGAGGGCAAGTGATGGTGAAGCCAGGGATATGTCTGGGGAGGTGAGGGCGGTGTTAATGTTATAGGGCTTGCGGGTGGGTGTGTCGGGGTCATTGAGGATGACCAGGGAGTCTAGCTGTTGGAAGATGAGGTGTCCGCGGGTGTCGTTTGTTTGGGAGGTGAGCCTTGTAGTGTGGTGAGCGTTGAGGTCTCCCAGGACGTAGATGTCAGGTAGTGTTTCTAAGTATGTTGTGTTTGGGGAGTATCCTGGGGGGCATGAGGAGGAGGGAGGGATGTAAATGTTTGCGATGTTGATGTCGCGTTTGTGTACACTTATTCTAACAGTCTGTATTTCAAGAGTGTTGTCTTGGGGCATGTTTGCGAGTGTGTGGGCTGTTGTGTTTGTGAAGGGGATTGACTTCTGTGAGGGCGATAAGGCCGCCGCCGCCGGCTCTTTGTCTGTCGAGTCTAAGTGTTGTGTAACCAGGAAACTTTGGTGTAAGTGAAGTGTTCCTAAGTTGTGTTTCCTGGATGGCGGCTATGTGTACGTTGTGGGTAGTGAGTGTGTGTTTAAGTTCCATCTGTTTGTTTGTGATGCCGTCTATGTTTAATTGTTGTATGTTAAGTTGGTGGGAGGGCGGCATTATGTCAGTTGTTTGTGCGGATCGTCTCGTCTGGGGGGGGGGGGGAGTCTCTGCGGGGGAGGCGTGAACGAAGGCTGGAACGGGGAGGAGTCCGGGCGTTAGTAGCTACGTCGGGGGAGCTGTCTTGGGGTGGGTTGTCGTTGGGGTCAGGGAGAGGGTGAGGGGCAGGAAGAAGACACCCAGGCGACTGGGGGGCGGGCGTGGGGGATTGTGTCATGTTATGGGTTGAGTGGCAGTGCAAGCACACCCACCCGGGCGGTATATGCTGGTGTTGTCTCACCCCGGAGCATCGTATGTTGTAGTGGGTCCAAGAGCTGCACCGTGGGCACTGGATGGCACCCATGGGCCGTTGGTATGGGCGGGTGCAGGTAGGACAGGGATAGTCGGGGCCGGGGTTTGTTTCTATGTCTCCGGAAAGGAGGAGTAGGAGACGGGGCAGCTGCGCCGGGCCGCTACTGCCCCCTAGGGAAAAAACTCTGGGGTGGTGTTGGGAGAGTGTACCTCCTCGGAGGCCGGGCAAAGCCCAGGGCAGCACTCTGGCCGCGTCCCCGAGAAGGCCGCCGGAGCGGCCCCCGAAAACAAGGAAGGGTTGGGACCTTTTGCATTTCGACGAACTGGCGCCCCCCACCGCGAGCAGGCGTCCCATTGGAGGGCATTGGATAGGTTGTTGTGATCACCGTAATTTGTGCATTTTTCCTAACCATGTCGCTTTTGTGCAGCTTTCAGGCCATATTGAATAATTAAGACATTAAAAATATAGTAATTTTAAAAAAAGCTGTGCCCAAAGTAATCGTTTTTGAGTAATGGTGATTTGGCACCGGAGGGCAACTCCGAGTCAAGAGAGCTTTGTGCGTTCTTGTGCAATGTGCTCGGCATAAACATTTTAAACCTACCCGACTTTCCGTTCCACGTTTTGGCAACAGTGGACAACGCAAAAGTGGTTTAGGGCCTACAAGAACCGCAGGTGCTACCATGTAATGACGATCGCTAGGCCTTTGCGTCGTGAACGGGCTTTGCTGCGGTGCGAGTCACGACAGAATTAGGATAGCCTAGGTTAGATAATGTTGACGGAATTTTTCCATGGGTCCATCTAGCTTAACGATGACATTGTCCTTGGCATTTCCATGGGTCATGCTGCTACCTAATAATACCCTTGCCCTTGGTTTATTTGTTTGGTGTCTGTTTCTTCCATTTCTCTGTCACGCTCATAAGGATAGTTATAATGACCGTATCTGTGATACGAGTTTCACCAGTGCGCAAGTACAAGAATATTTTTCATCACGGGTACTGTTAGGATGGATATACTGTATTTGTTTGTCATCTGCATCTTGAAAAATCGTTCATGAAAGGTATTGAATCTCATTTTTGGCGGGCCGTGCACACTTATATTAAAATAAAACCATTATAACCCCTACATGGGGGTTATAATAAAATTATTTGCTAATATATATAATAATATAAAAATATTGAGAATAAAGTTTCCGATTATGAATAATAAAATGTTCTTGCTATGTTAACTATATTGTTGAGAAACAAACAAAATGAAATCCATTCAATAGATATGTGTTTCTAATCGTATTGCAACGTAATATAGATTAGCTATAATAGCAACTGGCTCCAAAAGTGGACCAAAACAATAATTTATCCAAAAAAGGGGTTGTCATTTCGTGTTATTCACACCAAATACGAGTACATACTTTGGCGAAATATTAAAATTCGATAAGCCCCGAAACCGAAAATATCCGCAAACACGCAACCATCGATAAGATGAGGAATTTAAAAACGAAAATTTCAAGGAACTTGATCATATTTATTAGGAATACGTTTCGGAGTCCAGATCCATCATCAGTCCGTAAAAGTACAAATCGTTATGTCTGCAATAAACAAAAAAACAAAATGTTGGATACAGTCATTAAAGGAAATCAAGGAAATAAAAATGAAATTAAAACATGTCCCAGAAAAACTAAAATCGACAAGATTATTATTTAGTTACAATTTGTAATAGGTAGTGCCGGTTTTCGTTTAAAAATATGTATCGATTCTAATATTCTGAGGTCACATGCAGTTGACGCCGAATCTAAGATTTTGAAGTCCGCAGAGGATATTGGTTCGTTGCATTTTACTGCGTGATTGCGGAGTGTTAGGAGTAAGCTAATTAGTTCCCCGCGCGGAAGCTTCGACCCCGATGTTCCGCCATTCTGTAATAAAAATTTCGTGACGTCATGCCGACGTACGATGATGTGCACTGCACACAACTGTACAACCGTTGAGAATAAATCAGAGAGGCTCGCATTGCCGTCGGAAGCGTATCCTTGTACCGGAAAAAAGAAGCAACCTGATAATTATGCAATTCCGGTACAAGGATACTCTTTTGATGGAGAAGCGAGCCTTTCTGATTTATTCTTACAGTTGTACAGTTGTGTGCAGTGCACATCATCGTACGTCGGCATGACGGCACAAAATTTTTATATCAGAATGGCCGAACATCGGGGTTGAAGCTTCTGCACGGGGAACCAATTCGTACGTAATCACGCAGTAAAATGCAACGGACCGATATCCTCTGCGGACTTCAAAATCTTAGATTCGGCTTCAACTACATGTGACTTCGGAATTTTAGAGTCGATACATATTTTTTAACGAAAACCGGCCCTCAACAGTTTTGAAAGTTCCTACCCATTGCAAATTGTAAGTAGATCTGGTCGATTTCATTTTCTCTGGGACATGTTTTGATTTTTTTTCGTGATTTTCTTTAATGACTGTATCCAACATTTTTTTTTCTTTTTTTTGTAGTCATAATGAATTTTCCTTTTACGAACTGATGATGGAGCTGGACTCCGAAACGTATTCCTAGTAAATATGATTAAGTTCCTTGGAATTTTCCTCGTTTTTAAATTCCTCATCACGTTGCAATTCAAGCAATCAACTGACCTGTTCAGATGTATTCAACTATAAGATTGTTCGTGAATTTTTCAAACATCTCAACATAGAAGAAAAATACAAGATTCACTATGAACGGTGACATACTTGCTAAATTAAAGTAAATTCTTAGCTTCGGATTATTTGACGATTTACAAGCTAAACTAAAATAGAATTTTCAGCTACTTCTGTATTGAATTCACAAAAACTTTCAAATGCACCTTCAACTTTAGTAAATTGGTTTGGTTTTTGTTAGCCTGTCACATACTTTAAAAAATGGAAATTAGGTCAAACTATATAGGTTTTAGTCGTAAAAGTATAATAATTTTATGTCGTTACAGGGTTTAGCTATTCATGATACATAGCTTTCAGTTATGACCGTGACTATTCGGGAATTCAAAGTAGTGAATTCAGTTAGCTGGCCTGATCAAACGCTATAATTAATCAGCAAACTAATTTACTAGGTATGAATAGGCTCTTTATTTGATTACAAGTACGCACAGCCCGTCAAAAATGAAGGAATTCACTAACTTTCTTGAACAAATTTTCCAGATGTGGTGCCCAACAAATGTATCCATCCTAACAGTACCGGTGATGAAAAATTTTCTTGTACTTGCGCACTGGTGAAACTCGTATCACAGATACGGCCACTATAACTCTCCTTATGAGCTAAACAAAAAAAATGGAAGAAGCGGAATCCAAATAAACCAAGGGTATTATTAGATAGTAGCAGGACCCGTGGAAATTCCATGGACTATGTCAACGTTAAGCTAGGTGGACCCGAGAAAAAATTCTGTCAGTATTACCTAACCTGTGCTAACCTAGCCTATCCTAATCTAAGCTAACCTATCCTATCCTAACAAAACCTATCCTGATAAAATTTCAAATATTTAAATGCATGGAAACGCTATCTTTTAATGTTACACTGAGGAATTCTGTATCCATGATATCGCAAACTCACACAACCTATGTTTCTTAAGAAGCGGACACCAAATAAATATATAAATAAACACACAACGGGTATTATTAGGTTACATACTTTTACTTTCATGATTTATGACCTTCATTTTATTGATAAAATACGTTTAATTAGAAAGTATCGGTTAAGTATCGGCCGGATTTTGCCGGTACCAATACCACTAAAAAGGGCCGATACTACCGATACATCGGTACATCACTAATAATAATATTTGTAATAGCCAATTGCTCATGTACTTCTCATTAACCCTTTGCCTCCCGGCGGGAACTCCAGTTTCCAGATGGCTAGTGCTTCCAGCTTAGGGAAATTGACAAAATTTCAGAGTAATTCAACTAGTAGGGAAATAATTTGAACTGAATGACAAAATTAGGGCAAGTCATAGTGTTCCTGCAACTATGTTTTTAGACATTCCAGAAGTTTGACATGTGCAATTGGCTATTTATATCCACTCAGTGTAAGCTTCATGGTCTATGCTATACATTTAATACCTTTTTTTGTTTAATTCGAGCAAGTTTTTCATACGTACATGTATTTACAGATAAAATTAAGCAAAATCTAAATTGATATTTTTTCTCAGACTTTTCGACCATTTTTTGGCGTCAAAGCATACACTTTTAAAGCATAATTTTTTCGATTTACGAGGAAGTAAGCACCTGCTTATGCAGAAAAAAACATACTGGGGCAATTTTGCTGATTTTTTAGGGTAATGGCTGCAATTATCTTGCAAAACTTATCCCTCAACTATTTGAGTGTTGGGAAGCAAATAGGTTGGTTTCTAGGTTGGTTAAATTTCATCTGATCCTAATCAATAGAACACAGTCGTTTCATAGGTTAGCAAGCACCTTTTTGGAAAGAATTTCCTCAAAACCTCTTTGAGTGTTTCTTTAGTGGCTGGTTTTCTGGAATGTTGGCAATTGTGCATCAGGTGATACTCAGAAATGTGTAAATGATTTTATATCAGTATATATACCAAGTTTAATTGTTTCCCCACAGTGATAATTGTATAATTAATATTTGTTATCACGTTGGCCTGATTTGTTATCTCATATGAAAACTTCTTGATTATTGGGAAGATGAATAAAAAGAGTTCAAGATATTTATTTTATTTGCTTAAGTATTTTGGGACTTGCCACTGTCTTTAATACTTCGTACTTAGACATATCACTTTTTAAGTCTTTGTACTCCGACGTGACCATTATTTCAGTTTACACTAATGAAACCTTCAGGACCAGATGGTTGTGGGGAAAAGTTGCACTTTCTGTGTTGTAAAGGGTAAGCGCAGGAAGGCTATTTGACGAGCCTATGCTGATCTCGCTCCAGACGATGTCCCTGCCATTGATGTTGAGAAGCAGACCACTCCAATTACATGGCCTGATATGTTGAGGGTGATGGCGTTCCCAAGACTGAACAACACTCGATTTCCAATGGTAAGCGCTCTTATATCTTGCCATTCGAGTAAGAGTGCGTTTTTTTAAACAGCATGCCTTATTGATAAGTAATTCCTACTATTTTTTCAAATAGTCTAATTCTACGCTTAATTATTTTGCACTTTATCATGGATAGTATAATCTGTTGTCTAAGTTACTTGGGCTGTAAACACTGTAGGTGCTAGTGTCATTTGATTATAATTCAGAAACCACGGTGTGATATTAAAGTTACTATGCATCCATTCTATTCACCAATAATGCGCTGGAACATTTAGTAATATACTTGCTTTACTTGCTAATCATTAAATCACCAAGGTTTTATTTTGCTTTTGAACAGCATTTAAGGGTTATTTTGTTTTCCATGTTCGAATTTTCTTTGTTGTTTAAAATGAAATTGCATTAGTATGCGCTTGGTCTACCACTGTGAGTAGGAAGCCTTCATTATTGCAAAATATTGTTGAGAGCTAACCTCACTGCCTCGTGTATGAGTCGGGTTTTTCTTCCGCTCTTTCTTGCCTTATGGCCTTAAAGTTCATTTAATCCGCGTCAATCATGAAGTAACTGATGAGTTTTATTGAAGATAAATCTGCCAATACTATGTAATTCGGGTTATTTTCTGCCCGCTCTCGATATGATTTCTGTTATTTGAGTTCTCCGATGGTTTTGAATAAATCATGAATCATTTAAGGAGAATTAATGACGATAGCTAGCTGCCACCACGAGGCTAGATAGCCTCGACTAAAATTAGATATGAAAGGAACGTGCGTATTTCTTGGTAGCAATGGCGGCGGTAGGCGCGTGTTTCTGGCGCTAGTTTACGAGAGAGATGAGAGGTAAGGGACGACGACTGACGATTTAATCATTTATTAGGTCAATGCTAGCCGGTTGAACACGTTCACGAGTTGAGATTGACGCCAAGATCTACCGGTAATTAACCTGATCCGCGAGTACTTTACCAAGACTTTACAATCAGCTTGTTTCAACAACACGCTAAACGGGAGCAAGTCTCGACACTTATCACGGACAGTTTGACAGGTATTTGAACACAACTCGACTCTTCCTATGAACGTCTGCATACGTCGACAACAATCCACGGAAAACGATCCAAAGGTGACGTATCACAAACGTCCGACAACAATCCAAGGGACACGATCCAAAGGTGAACGTCGCGCATACGCTTTGCCACAATCACAGTATTGAAAATACACTAATGGAAACGCCGCTCTTAAGTATGAACTGCAATTACGGGAGCCTCTACTGCCCGAACTCCGCTCGACGTGTTTATTTACTTTACTCTACCCGACTCTGGTCCCTCCCGACTCGAGCCCTTGACTGCTCACACTCACGACCGGCGACCGAATGTCCTTTCTCTGAGCCCGCTCTCCCCTGGTCTCGCGCCTCCTTCCCAAAAGGGGGGTAGGTTTTGTGGGGAGAAGGGATGCAGGGGTGAGCTCTCGTGGGGGCCCCGCTTTCTCCGACCATGACGTATTCAGCCCTTATTGCCCTCCCGCTCTGCCCGTCGTCCCGCGACCGAAGCTGGCCGTCGTTTTTATATATTTCCAATAACTTATAGTGCCCTTGACCAATCTACGTGGTCGCGCTCTACGAGTCCTGCGTCGTCTTTATGACGGAGTGACCGCCGCAGCCCAAGCACATCCAATTATTAAATTTACTATGGCAGTGTTTCGTAATGAGAACGTCTCTCTCATATCTTTCCCAAGACCATAGCACGAAAGCTGGTACAAACTTTACGACCCGTGTCATTTAAGATCCAGTCTTAACATTAAATATATTCTTTTCGCTCGGCCATGCCAACGGCAAAGATGGGATGAATCTGACTTCATACCCTGACTTTATACACCCTTCCCCCACTAACGCAAAAAGAAATTATGTAATAATTTCTTTTTCTATGTCTTGGCCTCAGTGCATTTCTTACCCGACTGGCGAACACTGATACAAAGCACCCCGAAACGACACCGAACAACAAGACGACAGAACAATGAAGATATGACTCGCGAGTGCTCCTAATATTTCACGAAGACATCAATAAATTGCAATGACCCTACTTTAACGTGAGACACGTATTTCAGTATTTCGCCTAGCTCGCGGAGACATTACTACAGCCGTGGGTGACGCCCAGCGACTCGCAGCTACTACAACCATGAATCTTGCATTACAGTGTTCCGCGCTATAACCGTTGTTAGCGACTGATCATCAGTCGGAATTCCTGATGTCGCAGTTGTTCTGTCCAAAGGTAGTAGGGGAACACCCATGCGGATGAGATCCGCGTGCCTGACGTCCTTGCTTCAATTTCTCCATCATCGCGGGGCACGACCAGGTGTCTGATGACTTCGTTGAGGGTCGTCCCCGCTAGGTGTACTCCCGGCCTCGGGACGAAGTGGACGATGAGCGGGTGCCCCGCCAGGGTCGCAGCCGCTCGCGCCCAGTCCGTATCGGCCGAGACGGTCTCCCGACTCCCGTCTGGAAGCCACAATGACGTCTCGTAGTTGCGCGCTGCGACGTATGTCCCGAGCTGGCGCACCACCTCGCTCGGCCTCCGTCTCCGCCCTCGATGCATGTACGTCGCCGTTTCCTACGGCACACGGTCGGGCATTAATTTTGTTACATGGGTTAGATATCAATATAGAGCCTATTTTCAAAAATTTTCCTTTCTTCGCCTCATAATGAGCGCGTATGTTACATGATGAATGATATATGATTTTGGGATTCATGAACCTAACAAGTCCTAGCAGACTTGAATGACTAAGTCCCCACACTCCTGCACACTATACAGCACATACTCCTGCACACGTTACCGCACATACTCTGACAACACACACACCTCCTGTTCATTTGTCTTTCACTCGTGGTGCAGGTCCTTATGATTAAATGATGAGAATTGTTCCTACTTCCTATTCTTTCCGTGTCAGCTGACTGTTTTTTTTTGTTACTGAATGGCATTTGCTAATCTCTCGTGAGAAGCAAGCATCAATTTCGTATGGGTGCAATACGGAGGCGTCCCTCGTTTGCATATATATTTTATGTACCAGTCGCACACGACTTATCTCTTTTAATCTTCAAATCTCATGGTATCGGTACCCGCTGCGATGCCTCAAGCATTGCGCACATATCTCTGGACATGCTTAAAAAAAAATCCCTCGGTCATGCTTCCCGTAATCTCCCTTATCCGCTCGTCAGCAGACCAGATATTCATAACACCCTCCACAGTTCACGCACGTGTTTCCTACGCGCAGGGGTATTCCCGATCTTACCATTGCCGAATGCCTCTCCGTCTTTCTTACGTCGACCGCAGTTCCGGTCCGTCTCCGTTGGAGGCCGCTGTGGTGCTGGTTTAGCACCGCGCACACGCCCGCACCTCGCTCGCTGTCGCCTTCCTGAAAATCTTCAAAATAACCTTAGTACATTTATCATTAAATATTTCAGCTCTAGCATCGGTTCGGTGCTGTTCACGCTCTGATTTCTCAGCACAGGAGCCGTCCATCTCTGTTATCTATATTCTTTTTGCTCATCTCTATTTATTTTGTTCTCCCATCTATCTCGTAATTAGCATCGCACACGAATCGCTGTGCGCTTCTCTCTGCTCAGACTGCCTTCTCTAATCTCCGGCGTGTCGCCGCTCATATTACATGAGTTCCAGCGTGGAACGCATCTCAAGTTTTATGGTCCCTCTGTGGCTGCCTTGTCTCGTGGGCTTACGCCTCGAGTCTCTGCCTCGCAAGTGCTCGTCCAGCCTGCCTTTCCACACTAAGCTACGTTATTATTAAAGAGCAGTATTTGCTAAATTATACTATGTCCGTAATGGGACTTGATTAACTCTAGTGTCTCGGTATAAGTTCTGCACAGCTCTCAGGGGTTCTGTTATACGAGATCTTACTATCGGCTAGTATCCGCCTCCTATCAGCTCATGACAGGCTCAGGTTTCGCTCTTCGAAATGAAGCAAGACTCATCCCAAGATAACTCTAATTTGACGTCTCTCGCTGCATTGAGCCTATTTCTCTCCTTTTTTTCAGAAATCAATAAATTTTTCAAATTTATCTTCCCCCCCGACGATACAGGGAAATTCCTTTACAAGGAATTTTTCACCCTAAACAGCCAATGTACTAGACGGATATCTCTATTTCCCATCCAAGTTGCTGACTTTTCAAATCTACACCTGAAAGGCAATTTCTTATTAGTAAGACTACTTATCAATACTACCAAAAAAAAATGAAAATTTCGTCAAGTACGCCACTATAATATGTATGCCGAGTCTCTACTAGCCTCTTTTCTGCGCGTCGCACTCGCTTCAGGCGGTTGAGCTCATCTTTTCCGGGCTCGGCTTGAGATCCTTTATGCCTCTCGATTTTATGACTCGTCCTGTGCCGGCTCTAAAGCTCTGCGCACGGTCGCTCGTGCTGGCTGCTAGCATTCCTAAAAGTTATTTGCCTAGCAGTCGACTACTCAGAAATTTTCCTGCCAACCTAGTTGTTGCTAAGCCATTCTGTAAAGGAATTAGATTAGTGCTTATCTACTACTTATTTGCTAGGTAAATCTGAAAAGGAACATTAAATTAGTAGGCCTATCTCCTATTTACTTGCTAGTTTATTCTGTAAAGGAAATTAGATTAGCAAGCGTATTTACTCTCCACTTGTTACATAGGCTTTTGCTTATGTCGTCTTCTCCTCTACTCCTCTACTGGACCTGCAGATCGGAGGGCGTAAGGACGCCTCGCTGCCGGGGTGGGTAGGGGTGAGGGAGCTTCGGGTCTTGTTACATAGATTTCGTCGTCGCTGCTGTCCGAATCGCTTTCTTCGTGACGCACTTTTGTGACGTGCTCGACGTTCCTCTCCCTGCCGCTGGGACGCTCGTCTTGTATTACTATTGTCTTCTCTGGCTGAAATGACGCGGGCTTAAGTCTATTTCTGTGGACCGTTATCTCATGCCGGCGGCCGTGGACTTGTCGTATTACGACGTTCATCGGTGTTGGAAGGGCCTGAATTCTGTACGGGCCTAACCAATTGGGTCGGAATTTACCCATCGCCTTGTTTCTTCCTGCTGTATTTCGTAGGAATACGCAGTCGCCGACTCTGAGTTCCTTATCTCTCACGCGCTGATATCTCACATTTTTGTCATGTGCATTTCGGCTTGCTGACATCGCGTTTTCGAACGCAATTTGCAATCTGGCAAAAGCGGCGTGAGGAAAGTTCTCCTCCAAAGCATAGTTTAGTATCCTGGGCTGCAGAATATCAGACAGTGGCAAAGGAGCGTCGCGTCCATGGAACAAAAAGTACGGTGTGTTGTCTACCGAGGCATGATACGAACAGTTTAGGGCGAGCGTGGCGAAAGGTAGCTGCTCGTCCCATGATGTGAGATCCTTTTCTACTGTTGTGGCCAACGTTGTCTTTATCAACTTGTTGAAGGCTTCCGTCATACCGTTACTGGCTGGGTGGAAGGCCGTGGTGAAATGCAACTTGGACTTCAAAATGCGGCACATTTCTTGGAAATTTTGGGCGGTAAACTCCGTACCTCGATCTGACACGATGTGTTCCGGACAGCCATACCTGCATACATAGTCCATGAACGCTCGCGCTACTGTTTCGCTCTTCTTATCGCGCAATGGGTACGCCTGCACGTGTCTCGGGAAATGGCACACGATCGTCAGAATATATCTATGTGCGGCGTGTGACTGTGTCAGCTCTCCAATGAGATCAATCCCCACCCTTTCTAATGGTCGTGAGACTGGCGGTAATTCTCCTATTTTTGCTTTGAGGCCCCCGTGCGGACTTCGTTTCTGACACGTCGTGCAATTTTTCACGTGCTCTTGCACGTGTCGTGCCATATTTGGCCAAAAGAATAATTCTCTAGCACGGCGGAGGGTCTTTTTCGCTCCAAAATGTCCGGAAATTCGCGTATCGTGCGACATTATTAACGCGGGCTTTATTAGGGATTCAGGAATCACTGCACGTTTGTAAATATCTCCACTGTCTTTAACTTCCAGGTAGAAAAGGCAATTTTTGTCCAGCACGAAATCCTTATACTGGCTCGGATTTGTCACCATTTCGCCCTTTCCTTCCAATGCGTTGATGACCTTGGCCCAGTGCTGTGCTTTGCGCTGCTCCATACTTACCTTTTCCGCACAGAAAACTTCGTACGGGTCCAGCGCTTCCGTCACGGTCGGGCGGACGGCTGCCACTCCGCGTGAGAGCGTGTCTGGAATCACATTCTCCTTGCCGGGTCTATACGAAATTTCATATTCGAACTGTGACAGTAGCACTGCCCAGCGGGCGATCCGAGGAACGGTAGCTTTGTATTGGAACAAATATCGCAGCGGCTGATGGTCTGTTAGGATCTGAAACTTCCGACCGTAGAGGTATCGAGCAAAATGGCGGACGTTTTCCACAATAGCTAAAGCTTCTCTTTCGGTGGTAGAGTACCGGGTCTCTGCCGGTGTAAATTTCCGTGAATAGTATGCTATCGGGTGATCCAGGCCGTCCTTTTCTTGCGTCAGTACTCCTCCCAGAGCGACATCACTGGCGTCGGTATGCAGCCTGAACGGTCGCTCGAAATCTGGGTAACCCAACACCGGCGCTTCAGCTAGAGCCGATTTGAGCGCGTCGAATGCGGCCTGATGTTCGTTCGTCCACACAAACTTGGCACACTTCTTAGTCAATGCCGTCAAAAGTGCGACTCGCTCCGAGAAATTTGGTATGTGTCTTCGATAGTAGCCTGCCATTCCCAAAATTCTTCGTACATCTTTCGGTTTTTTCGGTGGTAACAACTCGCGAATGGCCGTGATTTTCCTTTGGTCAACTTGAATTCCGTCCTTCGAGACAACATGACCTAAATATTCGATGGAGGGTTTTGCAAAGCTGCACTTTTTCAATGACATTTTTAAACCTGACTTCTGAAGGAGAGCGAGAACTTCTTCCAAATGAGCGATGTGATCCTCAAACGTCTTCGAAAATACCACTACGTCGTCTATGAAAACGTAGCTCGTTTTTCCAATCACTGGCTCTAACACTCGATTGACCAAACGCTGGAATGTGGCCGGAGCTGTAGTCAATCCGAAGGGCATCCTCTTGAATCGGTACTGAGCCGACTCAGTAGCAAATGCTGTCTTGTCGCGGTCTGCTTCCGCGACAGGAATCTGCCAGTAGCCTGACTTCAAGTCTATTGCTGAGAAGTAGCATGCGCCTCCGAGGGACTCCAAAACTTGCTCGATGCGTGGCATTGGATATTTGTCTGCGAGCGTGACTTCATTAATTCGTCGAAAATCAACACAGAACCTATGCGTGCCGTCCTTCTTTTTGATGAGGAGCACTGGAGATGCCCACGCGCTTGCTGATGGCTCAATTACATCCATTTTTAACATATTCTGCACTTGTTCTTCGATTGCTGCGCGTGTTGCTTGGGGTAGCGGCCACTGTTTCGTAGCAATCGGCGCCGCGTTCCTGGTGTCAATTCGATGTGGGAGCAAGTCACATCGTCCTAAATCTTGCTCATGCTGAGAAATGGCTGGCGCATACTTACCGATGAGCGCTAACAAACTCTCACGCTGCTGCGTGTGCAGATGCTCTAGGCTTGGTACTTCCGCCTCGGGTAGCTCGTCGGTTATACCATACTCACCATCGTCACTGCTCACTGTTGGTAGCACCGCCGCGACCTCAGACTGTCGCATACTTACCCTTTTTCTTTGTCTGATCAAATTGATCGACTCTCCGGCATACTTACCGTCCTTAAATGCATACGAATGACCGTTCACGATCACTCTACTACCATATCTACCGGTCATGTCCAGCGTCACCTTACCTATGCGCTGGAGTAAATCGAGCCCTACTAGTATGTCTCCTGGATAATTTCCGACCTGCGCTACAACCGTGTCGTGCACATACGTTTTACCTCCTATCTTAATGTTCAGCGCGATTCTGCCCCGCACATCTATTTCTGCGCCACTTACTGTACTTAACTTTAGCTTGGCCGTCTTTATTCTTACTGTACCTGATCCTGCCGACACAATTTGTTCAGCCGTTTCCGGCCTTATTAGACAGCACACCGATCCGGTGTCCAGGAATGCTTCGCAGTCTTGTTCATTCACTTTTATTTTTATGATCGGCTTTGTCTCGTGTGCATCGGCAGGCGGGGCTAGTTTTTTATATTAGGCGGGCCTTGTGCGTATCGCCACGGTGTGTTGTTATCCCCGTTGAAACTCCGATGGGCTGCGTGGTTCGGGCCTTGTGCCTCGCCTAACTGTCGGTTCGGCTGGGCTGGGTTTTGTGACCGCCACTGTGCCCTACATTGTCTGGCCATATGGCCGGCTTGGCCACAGTTGAAGCAGTTTATGGTTCTTCGCTGTACGTTCTGGGCAAATGTATTTTGTCTCGGGATCACCGCTGGGTTGCGACACTCTCGAGAAAAATGGCCTACTTGGTTGCACGACCAGCACCTAGGTGGTGGCCGGGGTGGGGCGGCTTCTACTGCATCTATCGTGCAGATCGGCCGGCGTGGTTTCTCGTCCTCCAGCATCCTTTCGCATTTCTGTGCCATCTTGACACAATCTGCGAGCCTTTCTGGTTCGTATGTTGCCATTGTCTTCTTCAATGCCGGGTCGAGACCATTGATAAACACGCTCGCCAAGAGCTTGTCGCGAGATGCTGTTTTTTGCAGCTCCACGATAACATGCGCCAAGGCAGCCGAGGCGGTCTCCAGTCGCGACGCAAACTCTTCGATTGTGCCCCGGTTCATTTTTATTGCAGCCAGTTCCATATGTGCATCCGTCAGCGAAATGCTTTTAAGGAAACGATCCTCAAGGCGTTTGGTCAGCTCCGTCAGATCGCATTCTTCGAGCTCGGGGTTTGAATCCAGGAAGTTTTCCGCGGTGTCGGTGCAGAGATATCTGATGACGTCAGCGCTTCGGGCGTCTGACCAGTTTTCTAGGAGTGCCCTTTTTTTCACTGTGTTGAGAAACTTCACCACGTTCGACTTTCCGTCGAATTTTGGCAGTTTGCCAAGCACTGGCCCGCTTGCCGCTGTTTGATCGGTTCCTGCGTCCTGTTTATTTGCAGCAGCACTTCCCGAGTTGCTATCTTCGTTCTTTCCCATTTTGAAGCTTGAACTCAGCGATGATCAGCACGAATTTTATTTTATATATTTTTTCCAAGTCTATCTATTTGCAGTTGCAACGCACACGCACTACACTGAACCTCTAATTTTTACGATAAATACTGGTATCCAAGCATAAACACACAAAAAAAAAATTTTTCCGATGTATCCAAGAGAGGAAATATGAGGGCCCCACTGGCAAAAATTACCGAAATGCGGACTCTCGTGCGTAGGGCATCAAATCATAAGTCAGGAGGGAATCTCCTTACCAAATAACGTTAATTAAACGAGTCCTATACCAGCACAACTTTGCGTAAATATTTACGTTAATCGTTCCCTCAATTTGCAATGTTATTCTTGCATAATCATCTCACTGATCCTAGTTCAGCCCACGACACACAAAAATATTATATATTTTTTTTGGACAACAGAATAACTTTTATGTGGAGTGTTGATCTCTTCCCCAAACACCGATAAGGAGCGACCGACAAAATGCGGACTTGCTACGTATTATTTCTTTCCTAGGGAACACACGAACATTTAAATGGGTGTTTCTACAGACGAATCGTTGGTTTACCCCCAATAACGGAGTAGAATGACACAATAATATCTATTTGCAAACTAGATTTGCACGAACAATCCCTAAATTTGCAATCCTGCTCACAACACAATATTCACCCAATATATACCTAATTTACCACACAAAGAGCACGAGAATCAAATGTCTCTTTCGAAGACATAAAAAAAAATACTATTCTTAAAGAATCTTTGATGCTTCTACTTCTCAGGTGCAGCAATCCCTACCAAATTGAAATTCACTTTCTTTTGGCTTTCACGCGCTCAAGGACTGGCTGTAAGGTTTTATGACTTGGTCCGCTTCTAATCTCACAGAAAATGACACTTCCTGGCTGCACCGCGATATGCGCAATATCTGTTAGGGGCTACACTCACACGACACACATCGAACAGAAAACAATAAATAAGTAAAAATTTGCAGTTGAAGACATACGCAGAAATGAAATGAAATGGTGTTTACTTACAGTTTTTTGTTGATCTTGGACGCCGCTGCCCGCTGGCAGCTCTGGACTGGTTGCTTCTGGTTCTTCTCTTCCTCTCCCTTTTTATTTTCAATCTTTCACCACCTAATAGCTCTATTTCCTCCTCTCTCTCTCAGCGACTAGTTTCCGCCACCGCAAATAATGGCACCAGTGTATGAGTCGGGTTTTTCTTCCGCTCTTTCTTGCCTTATGGCCTCAAAGTTCATTTAATCCGCGTCAATCATGAAGTAACTGATGAGTTTTATTGAAGATAAATCTGCCAATACTATGTAATTCGGGTTATTTTCTGCCCGCTCTCGATATGATTTCTGTTATTTGAGTTCTCCGATGGTTTTGAATAAATCATGAATCATTTAAGGAGAATTAATGACGATAGCTAGCTGCCACCACGAGGCTAGATAGCCTCGACTAAAATTAGATATGAAAGGAACGTGCGTATTTCTTGGTAGCAATGGCGGCGGTAGGCGCGTGTTTCTGGCGCTAGTTTACGAGAGAGATGAGAGGTAAGGGACGACGACTGACGATTTAATCATTTATTAGGTCAATGCTAGCCGGTTGAACACGTTCACGAGTTGAGATTGACGCCAAGATCTAGCGGTAATTAACCTGATCCGCGAGTACTTTACCAAGACTTTACAATCAGCTTGTTCCAACAACACGCTAAACGGGAGCAAGTCTCGACACTTATCACGGACAGTTTGACAGGTATTTGAACACAACTCGACTCTTCCTATGAACGTCTGCATACGTCGACAACAATCCACGGAAAACGATCCAAAGGTGACGTATCACAAACGTCCGACAACAATCCAAGGGACACGATCCAAAGGTGAACGTCGCGCATACGCTTTGCCACAATCACAGTATTGAAAATACACTAATGGAAACGCCGCTCTTAAGTATGAACTGCAATTACGGGAGCCTCTACTGCCCGAACTCCGCTCGACGTGTTTATTTACTTTACTCTACCCGACTCTGGTCCCTCCCGACTCGAGCCCTTGACTGCTCACACTCACGACCGGCGACCGAATGTCCTTTCTCTGAGCCCGCTCTCCCCTGGTCTCGCGCCTCCTTCCCAAAAGGGGGGTAGGTTTTGTGGGGAGAAGGGATGCAGGGGTGAGCTCTCGTGGGGGCCCCGCTTTCTCCGACCATGACGTATTCAGCCCTTATTGCCCTCCCGCTCTGCCCGTCGTCCCGCGACCGAAGCTGGCCGTCGTTTTTATATATTTCCAATAACTTATTGTGCCCTTGACCAATCTACGTGGTCGCGCTCTACGAGTCCTGCGTCGTCTTTATGACGGAGTGACCGCCGCAGCCCAAGCACATCCAATTATTAAATTTACTATGGCAGTGTTTCGTAATGAGAACGTCTCTCTCATATCTTTCCCAAGACCATAGCACGAAAGCTGGTACAAACTTTACGACCCGTGTCATTTAAGATCCAGTCTTAACATTAAATATATTCTTTTCGCTCGGCCATGCCAACGGCAAAGATGGGATGAATCTGACTTCATACCCTGACTTTATACACTCGCTTTCTAAGCATTCCTAATGTCCAATCATTATATGTAACATTAGGTACCAACACTTGCACAGTTTTACCGTACAATCATAATAATTAAAAGTTTTATTTATACTCGCATTGGCCTGACTTAATTCAGCCACTCAGGGGCTAATTCCATTATGAGAAAAATCAGCACATTTCTTAAGCTAATATGTTGGATTTACTCAATATAAACAATTTTTACTATTTAACTTTGTTCTGTTTATGCTTCTAAGATAGAGTTTAGTTTTTACCCGCTTGAGAAATATTTAAAATAATTTTTTCTTGAAAGAACATTCTAAGCTGAGCCTACTGGTTGTAGCTACAGTACAGAACCTTGAAGTGTTGTGCAACTGAGTTGGGGATTTACAGCCGCGGCCCGACTCGTCTGGTCTGTTTGACCACTACCCGCTGGACGGCGGCAGCGTGCTGCCCGTGCTGCTGCTTGACGTGAAGGCCGGCCACTCCGTGCTGGACTTGTGTGCCGCCCCAGGGGGCAAGTCATTGGCTCTGCTGCAGACCACTCTGCCTGGTGAGCGCCTTGTACTTGGCGTGGCGATGGGTGTTGTTTTTGATGCACCCAATCCAATTTGTCAAACTTCATTTAATTGTGATAGCTTTTTTGCATTTTTGTTACTAGTTGTTGGAGTGTAAATACTGGCTATAGGATATGTTGTGAAGCAAGTAAAAAATGCTGTTAGGTTTACGTGAAAGTAGTGCGTATGTCGTTTTGAATTTGCTCTGTTCACTTCTCATTTTCCCAGAAATTAATTTATCTGTTATGCTTGTGAGAATACATCCTCAGCAAACTGAATTGGGCCATAAATTGGAGTGTTGATAATTGATGTAATCACTGCTGAATGGGTTCTCTTGTGAATGACTTCTACCACCTTCGTAAAGTGCGCTTAAACAGCGAGCTTTTGAGTGGAATTATAATTCAATTTGAGTAAAGATGTTCAAATTTCCAGATTTTAGTGAGAATAATTATAACATCAGAGCAGGTATGACAATCCTATTTCAAAATACACCATAGTTATCATATGAAATTTCTATTTGTATGTTTTGCCAGTCGCAAAATGTGTGAATTCTGACTGACCCCTTCAGCGTACACTGTAAATAAATTGGTGTTAGTCTTAGCAACTACCCACAGCAAAGTGAGAGCACTAGCTTATACAATTTATTTTGCGATTAGTTTTGATGTAGACAATTCTTTTTTGTGTGCTGATAGTTTCCTTCTATAATTTTTAGGGACGATTGTGTGTGTCGGCACTCATGCGAGTCTTGGGGGCTGTTCTTGGTGGGTTATTGTTTAGAAGTTTTGTATTTCGAGTGTATGGCGTATGTTGCTGAAACACTAACAACTTAATGCCAATACTGCTCTACAGAACTTGTCAAACTGACAAATTCGTAATCATGTTTGTTTAGGCTTTCTAACAAGGTTGTCGTTACAGTGTTTAACTAAGAAATTTATACTACCCAGCGTAGTGGGGCCTCATTTTAGAATGTGTACATTCTTTTCTAAGTTTATCTTTTTCAGATTTTTTACATTGCAACGATAAAGCCGTTGGTCGTGTTGTGAGACTTAAAACCATCATGAAACAATATTTTGGTGACACCAGTAGAGCTACCAAATCTCTTCAAGTAACTCAGGTGAGCCGTTCGTCTTAGTTTTTGTATCTTATCCGCCCTAGCCAGTTCATCGCATTATGCTTTTTGCCTTATTGTGTGCGTTATGTTCTTTACTATGTGATATGATATCCACGCCATCATATTTAATCTTCAGAATGGTTGAACATCAGTATCATTGTCACCCACATCGAAACTTTTGTGTTAATCATAGTGAATCGTAGTTAACCGAAGTAAGCCGTTGTGGGTCATGGGAAATCCTTATCAGTCTTAATAAATTCTTGTCCCGCAGTAAATCGTTACCAATCGTGGTAGATTATTCTCAACCGTAAAAATTTGTTATCAACCATAGTAAATTACTGTCAACCTTGGCCCCCTCAGGGGGATACAGGTATTGTATCTATGGGAATTAGTGCTCCCAGGGGGACTATGTGAGGGCCTGAGCTAAAGGTTAGGTAGGCTTCCTTTTGTTGTAATAAAATAGGTTTTTGTTTTGTTTAGGACCATCTTTTTTTCGGTCCACTGCTGTCCTGTTTTTCAGCACCTACTACTTTCTTCTTCAACTTTTTTCTTGTTTCATGAACTTCTTTCCTAGCTTACTGTTTCTGTGCACCTTGTGCATAGATTCCGCGTTCCCTCAACTCCATACTAAATGGTGCCTTCCTCTTTCCTCTCTTGGAACATCTTTGTCGTGGTTAAGGGAGGCTAAAACTTTCTTATATAATAATAATAATAATAATGTCAACCTTGGCAATTCGTTATCAACCATACTAAATGTTTTTTCGACTCAGTAAACTGTGAGTCGTGGTAAATTGTCATCAATTACAAAAAGTATTTTCAATTACAATAAATCGTCATCAATCACAGTTGATCGTTATCAGGCCAGTTATGCAGTCAACCACAGCAACTTGCCAACTAAAATTAATCGCTGTCAATTACAAGTTTTACTTGGTGGCCTCAAATTGTGATATTTAGAGAGAGAGAATTGGGTAGTCTTTAGCTACTGATTGCTTTGAACTGAATCGTATCCTTACACTAAATGTCGTGCGGCTGTTGCCTACCATACGCATTTCGTATATTATGATAGCTAGTTACAAGCGTTTTTTACAATTGATAAAATTTATTACACGACCTGATATCTTTCATTCTAAATTACCTAAGCCGCCAGCTAAACTATATCAATCCAACCCTAACTAACTGACCGGCCTTCTTTAACCTGATATTACCAAATATGAACTCTCCTAATCTAACATAACTAATTCTTACCTTCCTAACTTATCCTAATCTAAACTAAACTATCCTGTGCTAACCTATCCAGTCTTGACGTAATTCTTACTTGACTTATTCTAACCCAGCCCAGCCCAACCAAACCCAACATAATACACCTAACCTAACACAACCTATTAAGACTTCCTAACCGTACTGAAACTAAGCTAACACAACTTTAGCTGACCTAACTTGGAAGGAAGTAACCTAACCTAGCCTTAATTCGTTAAGCGTAACAAAGAATCAGCTTAAACAAACCTTAACCATCTAAATCTTACACTACCTAACCTAATTTATCCTATTTTGATCTATCTTATTGCGAGTCAGCATGTTTTTAAAGTGCATGAATAATTCATACAGTTTTTTGCGCTCCCTCTGGGCGATACAATTATTGTATCTACGGGAATTAGCACTCCCAGGGAAAAAATGTGTGAGGGCCCGAGCTGTGAGCTATGTTGAAATTAAATGTATTGTGTTAAGGACCACCTTTTTTCGGTTCACTGCTGTCCTATTTTTCAGCACCTACTACTTGCTTTTTCAACTTATATCTTGTTCCATGAACTTCTCTCTCAACTGACTGTTTCCATGCCCCTTCTGCAAAGATTCCCTATTCTCATCTCCATGCTAAATGAATGCCTTCCTCCTTCCTCTCTTTGATACGCGTTTTTTTGTAGCAGTTAGGGAGGCTTAAGCTAACTTATAATCTAATCTTTCTTTAAAACTGCGGAAGATTCCACCAAATTTGCCTAGTTTAAATTTGTTCAAGTGTGTAAAATTTGCTTTAACGATGTAACGTTTGCGAATTTTTTGCTTTTCCTGTGCCTTTCAGGAAACATCCCAGGGCGATATAACTAATGTATCTATGGAAATTGGCGCTCCCAGGAGGAATATGTGAGGTCCCAAGCTAAAAGTTAGGTAGGCTTTTATTGAAATAGAATAGGTCTTTTGTTTGGTTTCGGACCATCTTTTTTTCAGTTCGCTGCTTTCCTGTTCTTCAACACCTACTTTCTTCTTCAACTTTTATCTTGTTTCATAAAATTCTTTCTCAACCATTTCTATGCCCCGAGTGCTTAGATTTCATGTTAACTCAAGTCCATACTAACTGGTGCATTCATCTTCCTTCTCTTTGGAGTGCCTTGGCTGCGGTTAAGTAGGCTTAAACTAACATTTAAATTTCATGGCAGTGTAGTAGATCGAAACCTCCCAATGCTCGTTCGGGAGGTTCCACTTCATCAACAACGAATGTATCGAGGCAATTCATCTCAACAAAAAACTCTGATAAAAGGAGGTGCTTGCTGAAGTTGCTGCTTCGAATGCTATCGCATCTCGAAGAAGCGGAATTTTTCACCTATGCAAATAATGTCTTTCTATTTGATGGAATTATCTCACGATTCTCTGATCAGAACCATCTCAAATGATTATTTTGCTTGAAATTCCTAGAATGAATGTGGGTTTGGTTTTCTGCAAAGTGACACCAATATGAAAAGACCAGAATGTGGCGAGAGCCTAAGTTACCGGATGATGCTCGTCTATTTTCAGGACATCCTTCCAAACATGGGAATATCTTGGATTGCTCCTTTAATTAATCGATGCTGTGATGGTGAGAAAATGTCGCTCATATAAACTGTAGAGTAAAATATTATAATATAATAGCGGTAAGGTGATGCAGTTTATGTTCATAATACTCAGAAAATTGCTCAAAACAGAACTGAACGAAATTAAGACCATCCTCGTGGAATTTAGAGAAAAGTAATTTGATGGAAAAAAGTAATTCATAGAAACTTCATGATATTCAATCAGTTTTAACCACTGTTTTTTTTTACAAGGCTAAGCACATAAAAATAAGAAAAACACTCCTAGCAAAATTATCAGTAAAAATTGTTGTATGAGCTACCGACAAAATATAGTAAATGGAAAAGGAAAAGAAAAAGAATTTAACCTTTATTTATTTCCGGGAGGTGTGCATTAAGCGTGAAAAGACTTTAGCTTAGCTCCGAGATTTTAGAACATGAAGGGTAAGTAGACAATATTGGAGCCTAAAATTTTAGAATTAATTACTGGTAATATATGCTCATAATTTTTTAGAAGAGTATCGTTAGAATGTTGTCCAAATTTGGAGGAAAAATAAAACCGACAATTACACTAGTTCGGTGATACTGACCATCGTATTCTGCGACCTTCATTTAAAATAATGCTACGAGGTAAATCGTTTTTAGAAGATCTCCATTTGCGCCGATGGTTATGGTTGGTAACTGAATTTGGATTATTCCGGTTCAAAGAGACTTTGAAATTGACGAGCGCGAACTTGTCCATTATTTATTGGAAAATCTGTGCTATACACGAGTTTTTCTATGCTTTCAATAAAAGATATTCGCACAAATTTGTTGAAAGTTATTTTGCTTTTTATATGTTTGGATGCACTGAGAATGACGGCGTTTTTTAAATTTACTAGTGCACACGTGCTGGTCGGCATTAGTCTGAAGAATTTCACCCCGTCTTTCTTGAGTTGAATTCTCTCGTGCCACGGGACTATGTGAGTGCCCGAGCTGAAGGTTAGGTAGGCTTCCTTTTGTAGAAATAGAATAGGTTTTTGTTTTGTTACGGACCATCTTTTTTTCGGTTCACTGCTGTCCTGTTTTTCAGCACCTACTACTTTCTCCTTCAACTTTTTTCTTGTTTCATGACCTTCTTTCCTAGCTTACTGTTTCTGTGCACTTGTGCATAGATTCCGCGTTCCCTCAACTCCATACTAAATAGTGCCTTCCTCTTTCCTCTCTTGGAACATCTTTGTCGTGGTTAAGGGAGGCTAAAACTTTCTTATATAATAATAATAATAATAATAATAATCTCTCGTGCCACTCGATGTTGTCCAGCGCTATGCCGAAGAATTTCCTCATTTCTTTCATGTGTTAAGCTCTCTCTAGATACTCGGTGTTGCTCTGCATTATTCCGTAGAATTTCCAAACGCCGGTCAAGGGTCAATTTAGCTCTAGCTTCTCGTTGGCGAGCAGCATTGCTTCGTCTTGCCATTTCGCGTTGTTCATCTAATCGTCTTCGGCGTTTTTCTTGCTGTTAAAGTCTTGCTACTTCTCTCATGGGGTTGAACACATTTCTATCCATGGCGGCCTCTTTTGCCGGAATTTTTTTCTGAAATGTCGTCTATTATCTCTTCGAAGCTTTTCAAGAAAATCACAATTTCGAAAACAATAACTCTAGTTCCAAAATCTTGGGCTTTATACTGAGTGGTAGCCAGGTTACTGGTCAAACGCATTTAAAACATTTCTATTCGCATTAGCAATTAAAAATATCAAAGTGACATGATGAATTTCAACAGAGAAAGCTTCATAGAAAATTTCTATTTGTAAAAAAAAGCCAATGGCTATTGTGGATACCATAATCAAGAGGGGGTCACATGGACCGAGGGACGGACGGACGCAGCTACTTTTATAATAGTGATTTACAAGTTTATGGGGTGGTATTCTGAACTGTTAGTGGTACACTTATACGAAAGTTTCAACGCTAACCTTATTTTTAGTATGGAAGTGCGGCGGTCGCGTTGTAGGCATGCATCACCTAACAACTTGATGGCATCATGCCATGCAGCTGGACGGAACACTGCTGGCGGCCGGCGAGACGGGCCTGTTTGACCGGGTGTTGGTGGACGCTCCCTGCTTGAGCGACAGGCACTCGTTGCAGGAGCAGGACGACAACAACAACATCTTCAACCTGGGCAGACGTGAAGAGAGATTAACTCTCCCTGAGCTACAAGCTGACTTACTCATGTGCGTATTTGACTCGGCTTTGGTGTATAAGTTCAGGGGACGATGTACTCGTGAGAGTCTTAATATCGGTTCTGTTTACTTTTATGGGCAATGACACAATTACTGAAATCGAGTCCTCGCCTCGAAACAGAGCGAGTTTTTGCTGTTGGATAAGTTTCGAAGTACGATAATGTCATGCGTATCACCACCTGGTGTAATACGAGTGTTTGCTCTGTGGAACTTATTGGTGTGGGGAATGATTTCATTGTTATGTCGAGCTAAGCTGAATTATTGGGCTATGGAGAGCGCATTTAGAAAACGCCTCAAACCTCTCAGAGGGAGACAACCATTATCCCCCGGAGTTTAAATAGAATAGATATGTTTCGTGACATACCATTCTTTTTCAGTTCTCTGTTATCCTATTTTCATCAACCATTTTATCTTGTTTACTTAGATTTCCCTTTCCCTTAATTCGAAGCTAAATGGTGCCTTCCACCTTACTCTTAGGAACAGCTTTGTTTTAGTTAGGGAGGCTGAAAATGTTTTATAATCTAATATAATGCCTCAATCTTGTGTCTCTACATGAAGTGTAAACGAAATTTATTCATGTTTCATATTGGTTTCGTATATCATTGGTTCTCCTGTTTGCATTACTCTCGATGTGAATCGCCCTCAGGGGGATATACAACTATTGTATCAATGAGAATTAGTGCTACCAGGAGGAATACGTGGGGCCCGAAGCTAAAGGTTAGGTATGCTTTCCTTTTGTTGAAATAGAATAGGTTTTTTGTTTTGTTATGGACCATCTTGTCTCGGTTCACTGCAGTCCTGTTTTTCAGCATCTACAAGTTCTTTCTTCAACTTATATTTTGTTTCGTGATGTTCATTCTCAATTTTCTGTTTCTGTGTACCTTGTGCATAGATTCTGCGTTTCCTTAAATCCATACTAAATGGTGCCTTCCGCTTTCCTCTCTTTGGAACGCCTTTGTTGCGGTTAGGGAGGCTTAAACTAAAATTTAATCTAATCTCTCGATACGAATCTTCTCATGTCTTCCAGAATAGTGAGTCAAATTTTACTTACCGGCTCTTGTAAATTCGATTTAATGCATTTTCAGGGTGATGTAAATCTAGAGTTTCCCATCTACTTGTCTAAAATAATGGGTAGATAGTAACCTGTTACGAATTTGTTGTTACAACGTTGTCATGTTTCCTTCTTTCGTTTTTGGCTTCATCATCACCCTAGGCTGGTCATGAGCTGAGTGTGCATAGCTGATAACATGCGCAGCTAACTATGTAGAGCTTGCTATACACGCCGGAAATATTTTTCCTTGTGAGGCGCTAACATTGTTTTTTTTTAACATTCGCCAGACGTGCCCTGCAGCTGGTGCGAGTGGGAGGTACCGTGGTGTACTCGACGTGCTCGTTGTCGCCTATGCAGAACGACGGCGTGGTTCACCTCGCTCTCTCGCGCCTGTGGGACCACTCCAACATGCAGTGCACTGTCGTGTGAGTCCTGCAGTTCGGTGTATTCTAGTTACCGCTGTCCTCAATAAGTCTATTTGTATAACCTTTCAAGAAGTGAATAAAATATAGGAACTTTTTACATGCAGTTGTTTCGAGTAAACGGAGTTTCTGTAATGACGAGAATTTAAATTAATTTCGTGAGGTGTTACTGGGATTTTTCTTTGCTCTAACACCGAAATGGGTGCAAATAACTTGCATACTGATGATTTGACTTAATAAGCCTACTTTGTGTACAATAAATAACTACTCTTTTAAATTGGTTATAAGATTTAAATGCCGATTAAAAACCTTAATTTTTTCTTGTGAGCTTTTCGACAGTAGATGCAGTTCTTTTGTCTGACTCTTATTTGAACGATACATCAAACAGAAAGCACTCCAAGTCAAAGGTTATCAAACTGTTGCCTTGAAAAACTCTTGATTATTCATTAGAATGGTGAAATGGCTGAATGTTTCTAGTGAAACTAGATACAATGCATGGAAATGATGTGCAAAGACTGACACAACATCCAACAATCCTATTTGTGTACGAAACGTTCTGATCGTACTTGAGATTGTTGAAGAGTTCGAGAAGAGAGTGATCCGAAATCCTCGCTTAAGCTTGAGAAAAACAGCAAAACAGCTCAGTACGTCGATTTCATCTATGCAGAGGGTATTTAAACACAAATTAGGGTGAAGTGCGTAGAAAAGTCAACTCAGACGACTACTTTCAGCAGCTTCCATGAGGCAATGGCTTTCCAGATTCAAAATAATGTTGGAGAAGATCCAGCGAGGCGTCGTTAATTCAAAATAATGCTGGAGAAGATCCAGCGAGGCGTCGTTAATTCAAAATAATGCTGGAGAAGATCCAGCGAGGCATTGATACTGTCTTAATTTTTGTCTGACAAGAAAGTCTTCAGAGTAGAGGCTGTCCTTAACTTGTCGCAAAGCAATGCACGTGATGCTGGGGACTTACGTGAAGGTAGTCCACCTCAGTGGATACTGCTATTGTATCTGTGGGAATTAGCACTCCCAGGGCGAAAATGTGAGGGCCAGAGCTGAGAGTTAGGTACCTGGGCCTTCTTGTTGTTGAAATAAAATGGTTTTTTTTTTGTTTTGCTAAGGATCACCTTTTTTCGGTTCACTGCTGTCCTGTTTTTCAGCGCCTACGACTCTTTTCTTAAACTTTTATTTTGTTTCATAAACTTTTTTCCCAACTTACTGTTTCTGTGCCCCTTCTGCATATATTCCGCGTTTCTTATCGCCATGCTAAATAGTACCGTCCTCGTTCCTCTCTTCGAAACGTTTTTTTTTGTAGTTAGGGAGGCTTAAACTATCATCTAATGTAAACTGGTGAAACTTGGTTAAGAAGCAAGGGATTCTCCTAAAGCCAAAGTGAGCCTGAATAAAGAAGTGTGGATTGCAGAAAACTGAATTAATAAAAAATGGATGGTGATGAGCTCAATTAATGGTGCATAGAGGATAAGATCCAGATTACCTGAGCATGGACTGATGGGAAGGAGACACACACTGTAGGAAGTATTTCTAAACCTTAAATTGATAACCTGCCATACGAAGTAACTGTGAGACCAGTAGAGAGAACCTGAAAAGCTTGGGATGCAACATGTTAACACCTTAACCAACAACATAATATACATGCTTCAAACAAACACAGAAGCCAGCGCAATTTGAGTGGTAACTTCAAAGCTAGATGGAGAGAAAAATATACGCATAAAAGATATTTTACAAAAGTGAAATAGGGATTTACAAATGGAAATGCATATCTTAGAAAAAAATTCCAATATTTAACTTGAATGTGAATTTTAATTGAATTCCATAACTCAAAAATAAAATAAGAACTGTAAACACTAAATAAAAACTAATGTAAAACCATAAAAAGAAAGTAAGAACTGAATATCAACAAAATAAATAATAAGCCAACAAGGAAGTAACACAATAGAGCAAAATTATTTAAGAGAGATAACTTATAAACTCGCTTACCAATGAAACTGAAGCTTCACTTATAATTATCTTCTGCCTTCTACAAATATCTTTCAGTAAACTGAAATTATCTAGCAAAACTTATAAGAATGAGAATATCCGCCAGCTATAGTCAAAAATAAGATGAAAATGAAATTATTTGGTTAAAAGAGGCATGAAGGCTGTGCAACAAAAGTAGCTGTACAACCCACGGTTATAATTAGCGAATAAATCGAATCTTTTAGATTCATGGTATCACACAAACAAGATGTCAACAAAACGCCGCGCCCTGATTCACTGCTAGCTAAAACTTGTTAAGTTAACCTTTTGATGCTTGTCGGCGACAGGATTTTTGTTTGGGCCGAGAACGAAGTTAACGTTAGGGAAACGTAAATTGTTACCCGAAGCGGAACGTGGTAATTTCCTACGCGCACGTTGTGATCAAATATTGACCATTACATTGTGGTATGGGAGTAAGTTCCTGAGGATCTTACCTCGCTACTTTGACCTCGCCTTTAGCATAAATATGTCAAATTTCTTGGGACTTGAAACTTTTGTATTAATTCATCAAAAATTTTCCACAACCTTGCTCCAGAATTCATTATCGTTAATTACGTTCTCTTGTTACAGGGACTTCAGCAGAGCACTGAAACCGTTGAAGTTTTTCTTGG
Organism: Morinoia aosen; assembly: GCA_030386875.1. NCBI lineage: Eukaryota > Metazoa > Arthropoda > Malacostraca > Amphipoda > Talitridae > Morinoia > Morinoia aosen. Next base: position 28,503,942 of record CM059559.1, read on the forward strand.
ACTTCGGACAGCAGCACGGTTTGAAGTACGGGCAAGTTGTCCTGCCCCGAGCTTCCAACAATTTCGGCCCCACCTACTGTGCTAAGATCATTCGGAAGAAGTAATTTGTTCTTTCGTGGTCACTTGAATCTTGAACATGTCTCTATGAACAAACGTATTTACAAGTGTGGTTGTCGTCTATTCTTATGCCTTTCAACGCTTCAGGAGGGCCTCGGCTTTGTACCCACAAATGAGTTAGGGGGTGACGAATCAAATCATGCAGGTTTTTGTGGAACATGTACTTAGTATCGCTCATGTTCGGTTGACGGTCCTCCGTATGAGCTTTTGTTACACAGAGCGGTGTTACTGTCTCCCTCTTGCAGATGAGATGAACTCGTTTACTTTCCTGACTTTATTGGCAACGAGTAAGAGTAAGGAAAATAACTATTGATCACAAATTTTGTAGAAAAATGTGTGCAACTAAATGTTTCGAGGGCAATAAATCTTCCATAAAAACGGATGTTGGGGAATTAAACGATTACTAAAAGTAGTTGTAAAATGAGATGAGCCATAATCATCTAGTACTAGGATAATTTGATGCCTTGAGTAAGGGACCCTTTAGGAGCACACCTTGAGAAATTTTGATGAATATGGGCACTTGGAGGAATTTAAGGACATTATAGACGGAACTTGGAATTTTAGGATTTGAGGAATGTGGAATTTAGACAGAGCCGAATACTTGTAACAATAAAGAGCTTAAACAGGTAAAGATGGGATACTGCTGAAAAAATTCAGAATCCCTGTATTAACTGCCGTGCCGAGTGGCTATTGGATCAACGGAGTGAACTTCAGGTATTTTATGGTCTATGGTGCAAGTCTGAGAATATGCTACACTAAACAAAGGATGAAAATAGGTGCTGTAGGTACAGTCTTCGGTAAGTAAGCGACTTGAATTGTAATTTTAATTAAGAGAGGAGACTAAATATTTACAAAGGATATTTTACAACTAGCAACTGAGAAAATGAAGGAATTCAAATGGAAGATTTAGCCAAAAGCCAACAACTTCCATTTACAAATATCTTAAATGAGAACATGAATGATATCCATTCAAGAAATCAAAATTTCAGTAAGAATGCAGAAGATGGGATATGGATGAATGCAACTTGAAAGAATTAAGGGAATTTTCACTGTTCCCTTTACCACGTTTTACTGGTGCCGAACTGTGTTATCATCATTTGTATCATAAAGGGAACAGTCTATAGACAGGGATTTGATAAGGATTACTTGCTCATAACAAGTATTCCAGCCCACCCACACCTTCCCGTGGTGGTACCGTTAGTATACCCACTAGGAGTTGCAACTCGTTACATATTGGTTATGTAAATTGACAACATAGTGATCATAAGCTCATTTATACGAGTGTTGTCCGTGGGTAGAACCGACGTGGGGGGCACCCACTAACATCTGGGTTCTTTTCTTATTAGTTTTGTGTAATTATCTTGAAGTGTTCTTGTGTTGAAAAGGAAAACTAAAAGCGGCCCCCTTGAGTTATCAAGGGGTCCCACCCGTTATATACAATGAGCGAGGAGTGCGCAGAAAATCCTCATCGAGGAGCAATGGAGCCTCCACAGCTGTGCGAGGAAAGAACAGGAAGTGATCCAGCGGACAGAAGCGAACAAGTCAACAAAATAGCAAGTTCTAAGAGACGAATTGAAAGAGCAAACGAGTTGCTGCTGGGTGGAATTGGCAGAGAAGATGAGGACACCATGCCTGCTGATCTGAGTGCCGAGGAGATGGCTGTGATTGAGCGGCAGTTGGCAGAAATTGAACGAGCAATTGTATCAACTCGAACCAAGACCCCAATGGATCCGAAATTAGCAGACAACAGGAAAACGACGAAAAAATAAAAAATAAAATATGTGCCATTTGTGTTTACTGAGGAGAGAAACTTTCCAAGGTTCTTCTCAATCACCTTTGAACGTGGAAAGAAGAGGACGATGAATCCTTTCAATATTATAGGCAAAATTGAAGAAGTGACTGACTGGTTCAACACCGATGAAGATCTTCAGCATGAACAGTGAAACAATGCTGGTGGAGGTACGGAGTGCAGAACAGGCAGCGAGGATGGCGGATCTAACGCGCGTGGATGGTGCACCGTGTCAGACAGCTCAATATTATTATTATTATTATTATTATTATTATTATTATTAAATCAAGCAAAGCAACCCCAACCGGACGGATCTTGGATCCATAGATTTCACATAGGAAACCTCGCCAGCATCAACTCCACGGACAGTGAAACAAAAACAAAGAACAAAGGGAAAACTAAAGGAAGAAAGCAGGAGAAGGAGAAATCAACCACGCAACAACCAGGAGTTGACAGCACCCTTGAAACCACCCAACGAACCCGAATCAAACACGGCAGAGGGAAGGGAGTTCCAGCGGGCAACGGAACAAGGGACAAAGCAACGCCTATACTGCGAAGTCCTACATCTAACTTCCCTCAGCTCAAAACTATTAGCAGCAGCAGCACGGGTAGCCCGAATCCGCTCGGCCCGTGGGGGAAGCATGTGGAACAACCAGTGCCTTCTATTGTTGAATAGCTTACAAAAAACGCAAAGTTGGGCAACTAGCCTTCTGTGCGCCAGAGACGGCAGCACCAAACCCGGACATAGCGCAGATGCAGATCTTACAATGCGATCCAAGAGACGCAGGTGGCAATCAGCCGCAGAGCCCCAAACAGGCGAACAATACTCTAGCAGAGGAAGAAGAAAGGCACACCTCTCCGCACCAACTGAGGGTCCTGATAAATTCCACCAATTACCCTCAGGATCCCCAGCCTTTTGGAGACCTGTGAGACTACCCTTTGCACATGAGCCTCAAATGTGAGCCTCCCATCAAACCGCACACTCAGGAAATCAAGTTCAGGGTAAACCTCAATAACTCCCCGACCTATGACTAGCTCACCAAACGGGGGCTCACTGGTCCTGGATCTACTCACTATGAGCGCCTTTGACTTACTAGGATTAAGTATCATATTCCACCTCAAGCACCATTCGTTGATGCGTAACAAATCAGCATTCATGTCTTCCACCACCGCTGGACGCAACATGGGACCGGGCACAACAGCGACTAATGACGAGTCATCAGCATAAGCAATAAAATTACTTCGCACAAGATCAAACATCTCACTGGTGTACAAAACAAACAAGAGAGGACCAAGTACACTGCCCTGGGGCACACCTGAAACAACCTCACACCAGTCACCCGCCACTCCGTCAACCATCACTCTCTGCCTTCGTCCAGCCAAAAACTCTTCACATATCGATAACAACTTGCCACCAACCCCTGCGAGTGTGGCTAACTCGATCGAAGGCCGCGCTGAAATCCAACTGTACAACTACAGCCTCACGACCCGCATCCAAAGCAGTCTGAAGCAGGTGGGACAAGGACAATAGCGCGTCTGTACAGCCTAAGCCACGTCTGTAAGCAAATTGAGCTGCAGGGAGGAACCCCATACTCCCACAATATCGCGACAGTCGACCCGCCGCTCGAACACTTTTGCTAGGACTGTGGTGATAGAAATGGGACGATAATTCTCCACCAGCGGAGAAGGAGGACCCTTAGGGACAGCCGTCACATTGGCTGATCTCCAGCAACTCAGAAATTGACCAGACTTAATCAGTGACCTAAAAATGACACTAAGTTTGGGAGCTAGCACCTCAGCCGTCTCCCTGAAAAACAGCGGAAACACACCCAACGGGTCAACCCCACCACCCTCATCAAGTTCAGAGAGTAAACGTCTAACCTGACCAGACCTAAACGCCAGCAAACAACACAAGGGTCTTGGGTAGCATGTGGGAGGCTATACAAAATTCTCCCTACACTGCTTACCGTCAAATTGGGTGGTGAGCAGCTGCGCTTTCTCTACAGGATCAACCACCAGTGCCCCTCCAGGACCTAGGAGGGCAGGAAGAGCAGGCCTAGCACCAAATACAGCTCCCTTCAACGTAACCCACCATTTGTGCGAAGACGAGGAGGAATTGAGGGCATCCCGCAGTCGCCGATCATGCCGCTCACGAGCCCCTGGGCTTCATTACGAGCTCACAAGTAAGCCTCCCACCCAGGTAGGGTCTTAGACCTAGCCCAAGCGCGGAACGCTTTCCGCTTCGCATCAAAGGCAGCTCTACACTGACCATCGAACCAAGGTTTATCAGAAGACTTGACACGGAGAACCACCTTAGGGACATAACGTTCGACCACGTCAGCAACCGCTTGATTCAGCAAGTCCAAAGGTGCCCTGGAGCGTGAAATCTCACCCCAAGGGAAACCCCGGACAGCCCCCCTAACAGTAGTCCAATTGGTTCTGTTCTTCAACATAACCACCCGGCGAGTGTTCAAAACAGGCACGGCTTGACAAACAAGTAAACAACACTCAAGCACACAGTGGTCAGAGGTACCCAAAGGGGGAGCAACAGAAACCCTGACAACATCAGGAACATCCGTGAGCACCAAGTCCAGGCAGTTCCCCGCAATATGAGTCGGACCCTGAACAAGTTGCGTGCAGCCAGACAGGTTGGAAAAGTCCAAAGCATTATGACCATGCACATCCGTGGGCGAAACAGAACCCAGCCACTCAGTGTGGTGTGCATTTGCATCACCCATGAATACAAAGACTGCCTTTGGGTCAGAGGACTGAGCTCGTGCCATCAAATCCAACAGGCAATCATATAAAGAGCCATCGTGCCCCGGATTACGATAAAAGGCCCCCAAGTAGAAATTAGATCCACTGAGCCACAAACCCGTACCACCATATACTCGTGACACTCACATTCCAAATGCAAGCGCCTATAGGCGCGGCAACCCTCCCGAATATAGAGGGCCATCCCACGGGTACCCCCAGTGGGCATAACCAGCCTCAACTGAGGCGACGCAAATCCCGGGACCCGGAGCTCAGCCGGGTGTCTCCGATCTGAGAAAAGAGTCTCTGACAAGAACAAGATATCACACCGGGAAGCAGCAACGGCTAACTCATTCAAATTGGCCCTGAGTCCCCGAATATTGGCACAAAGTACAATCAACTCCCGACCAACCACGGTGGGTCTCAACCCCGCCATACCAAACAAGGAAGACCCAGATATGAAAGGATAGAATGAAAGGAGAAACAAAAACAATAAAGTGAAATAGCAAAGAAAATGAGAATAAGACGTGGAAAAAAGAGAAAAGAGAAAAGAAAAGAAAAAAGATCGGAGGATGGAAGGCTGCGGAAGACCAACTTAATGGCTATGGCGACAGCCCGAACCCCACCACCACGAAAGATCAGAGGAGATACAGAGCGGAAAAGATAGAGAGAGGCACGCTCCCTAACTTGGTCAATAACAGGTTATTTACATGAACACTTTAACATAGTAAAAAAATTTGCAATAAGAAGCTTTAAATTTATGTGGGAAAACAGACCCATAACAATCCAATCGTAGCTCAAATTGAACTAAGCCTGCGAGATCACACAAATTACATCCCCGGCAGCAATAGGCAAACAGGGAAATGGCACAGGCAAATGACACAAATAAACAACCTAAATACATCCAGTGCACAAACATATAAAACCATACACCCGTAACTTCAGGTCAACAGACCCGAAGTAGCGACGAACATATCCCAGCAGTGACGACAAGTAAAGTTCGGGCAGCAGCCAGCGACGAAAGCGCGAAACTGTAGCAGCACCGCCAGGGTCTCGATACCAGTAGACGCAGTCTCCCGGTGCAACTACCGGATAAACACCGGCTCACAGAACAACTGAACTGAAGTCGCCGTACATCCACTTCAGCAAAAGTGCCGAGGTAATCCTTGAAATAACTCCAGCAGTGCATTACACGCATCGGAGCACACTTCCCGGCCAAGGTGACGGAGCAGAGCAGAAAGTTCAGATCGCTGGCAAAAATGGCGTGGAAGGCAAGCAATACCACCGAGGTCCCGTCGGCAGTAATTACACTTTTGCAAAACGTAGTTGGGTATGAATTAAAATGATCTAATCATAAACTAGACAAATAGACATATACGAGACCCTTTTGGACGGCAAAGTTCAAATTTTCTTCAACAGAGACGGGCAATTGGTTGATTTGACGCTATTGTTTCAACCCGAGGCTTTGTGTTGCGTCAGTGACTTCTACTGTGAATACTGTTTTGCTTCGTGATCTGATTGCTTTGGGTTTACTTCCAAGGTGCTGGGCGATACACTTATATCTCCTCTGGGGTATCTCCTCTGAGCGTCCAATATGGACGCTTCAACAATTCAATGGGCCTCATATACATAAATGATTTTGACATAACTGACAAAGATGATTTCAAGACTGGACTCTAGGAACACTACAATATAGAGGACGTCACCAAAGCCACTTTCATCAAAACAAGATACCCGGAGATCCAAGCATTTTTGATTACCTTCAAGCAACCGACAGTTCCATAAGCATATACATTCCTGGTGAAAGACAGGACACCAAGGCTTACCCCTTCAAAAACAAACCAATGATGTGTTTTAATTGCCAAGCAGACGGGCACACCACCAAACGCTGTCGCAACACCTCAGCTGTGTGCAGAAGATGCGCTGAGGTAGGGCATTCCTCATCAAGCTGCACGTCGGACCAGCTCAAATGTTTTCACTGTGGAGGGCCTCACGAAGCCGAAAGTATACTTTGTGAAAGAGAAGTTGAAGAGAGGGGCTTGCTAGAAATAATAGAGAGGGAAAAAGTAACCATGAGAAGAGCGAAGCAAATTAGAGAAGGAACAAGTGAAACCCGATCAGTACCACCATCCAGCAAATTCATAACGCACTTCGATTGTAAGATGAACGAGTCACACAGACGGAAGTTGTCACCGTGGCTCCTCGAGAAGTGTATCGTCCAGCACCTTGGAAGTAAGCCCAAAGCTATCAGGTTACGAAGCAAAACAGTATTCACAGTAGAAGTCACTGACGCAACACAAAGCCTCGGGATGAAACAATTGCGTCAAATCAACCAATTGCCCGTCTCTGTTAAAGAAAATTTGAACTTTGCCG